>JBBGZY010001280.1:550000-1150000 GCA_037952925.1 Lithobates clamitans | reverse complement strand
CTCCAGGACCCAGAAAATATTGCATATAATCCAGGCGATTCTGATGAGCGAGTTGACTTGAGAGACATGGTGGGGCACGGCCTAGGTTTAATAACCCTTCTGTATCATTACGCCACTCACCAGGCATGACATCCCCAGACAGAGTATCTTTCCGGTCCACCAGGGATTGTGGCATGTAGGTGGAGCTAGTACGCCTTAAGAAGTTATGCAACACACAGCAACAATGAACTATAGTGTCAATTTTTTTGGGGGTGGGCTACATTTATTGCTGTATGAAAGATACGAAAGCGCTTGGCCATAATACCAAAAGCATTTTCTACAACTTGTCTAGCACAAAATAACCTTTAATTAAATATTTTTTGATCAGGTGTAAGGTTTTTAAGGGAAAATGGTTTCAACACATAGTCAGATAATGCAAACGCGTCATCTGCAACAAATATGAAGTTTAGTACTTCCACTGTGCCCTCTTGGGATGGTAGATTTAGAAGTCCATTTTTAAACGATAAAAAAAAGTGGTTTTCTCAATTATTCCCCCTTCAGAATTTCGTCCATTTTTGCCAATGTCCACAAAGATAAACTCATACTTTGCATTCACGATTGCCATTAGGACGATGCTAAAGTAGCCTTTGTAATTATAATAGAAGGAGCCAGATTTTGCTGGGGGCATTATGCGAACATGCTTGCCGTCTATGGCACCACCGCAGTTGGGGAAATTCCAATCGTCGTTAAATTGTTTAGCTGTTGCTTTCCATTCCTTTCACAGATGCCGGTAGCTGTGCAAAGGTAAAAATATATGTTAAAAAAATATTTAAGGCTTAATTCTCGATAATTTTTTTTAATTGGCTTTATTATACAGGATCTATTTGGCAATGAAACATAAACTGTCACATCACCACCAGTAAGCATGACCAAAAAGAGAAAGACAAGGCAAGATTCGACAGGCAACTTTCTACTACAAGCATCTGCAGCGTTAAATCAGAAGAGGGATGAATGTGATGACCTGGGTGCATTTGCTGCAAAGAAAATACGCAGGATGTCAGAAGACCAAAAACAATTACTGGGACCATTACTCATTCAACTTCTTAATAAAGGGTTAAGGGGGGAGCTGACCACAAATACACACTTAGCTGAGCACAAAACCACACACCCCCAATCATCGCAACTACCTCAACAAATGCATCAGTGGCACGTACCATTCACACAGGAGGATCGTCAACAAAGCAACTGGGGACATGATTATCAGTACACATCTTTGTGAATCACATACATTTAGTTTAAAATATGTTATCTTTGTCAGTTTGATATGTTATGAACTAGTTTGAGTTTACTGATATGTTTAGAGCTTCTAAAATCAAAGTTAAACAAAGCAAACTGTACAGTGTTTGAGAGTTAAAAATAAAAGCACTGTGTCATTACCTTTAAGTATTCGTCTTGCATGATTCTTATGATGGCTTGGCAGCAGTGCTGGGACAAGGCCATTTGGTGCCCAGGGCGAAAATGGCAAGCTGCGCCCCCCCCCCCCCCCATCTCCCCCACTGTAATATCCACATCTCCCCCACTGTAATATCCACATCTCCCCCACTGTAATATCCACATCTCCCCCGCTGTAATATCCACATCTTCCCCACTGTAATATCCACATCTTCCCCACTGTAATATCCACATTTCCCCCACTGTAATATCCACATCTCCCCCACTGTAATATTCACATCTCCCCCACTGTAATATCCACATTTCCCCCACTGTAATATTCACATCTCCCCCACTGTAATATTCACATCTCCCACACTGTAATATCCACTTCTCCCCACTGTAATATCCACATCTCCCCCACTGTAATATCCACATCTCCCCACTGTAATATTCACATCTCCCCCCACTGTAATATCCACATCTCCCCCCACTGTAATATCCACATCTCCCCCCCCCCACTGTAATATCCACATCTTCCCCCACTGTAATATCCACATGTCCCCCCACTGTAATATCCACATCTCCCCCACTGTAATATTCATATCTCCCCCCACTGTAATATCCACATCTCCCCCCACTGTAATATCCACATCTCCCCCCCCCCCACTGTAATATCCACATCTTCCCCCACTGTAATATCCACCTCTCCCCCCACTGTAATATCCACATCTCCCCCACTGTAATATTCATATCTCCCCCCACTGTAATATTCACATCTCCCCCACTGTAATATTCACATCTCCCCCACTGTAATATCCACATCTCCCCCCGCTGTAATATCCACATCTCCCCCCACTGTAATATCCACATCTCCCTCACTGTAATATCCACATCTCCCCCACTGTAATATCCACATCTTCCCCACTGTAATATCCACATCTCCCCCCACTGTAATATCCACATTTTCCCCACTGTAATATCCACATCTCCCCCCACTGTAATGGTCACATCTCCCCCACTGTAATAACTACATCTCCCCCACTGTAATATCCACATCTCCCCCCACTGTAATGGTCACATCTCCCCCCACTGTAATATCCACATTTCCCCCACTGTAATATTCGCATCTCCCCCCACTGTAATATTCACATCTCCCCCCACTGTAATATCCACATCTCCCCTACTGTAATATCCACATCTCCCCCCACTGTAATATCCACATCTCCCCCACTATAATATCCACATCTTCCCCACTGTAATATCCACATTTCCCCCACTGTAATATTCACATCTCCCCCCACTGTAATATTCACATCTCCCCCCACTGTAATATTCACATCTCCCCCCACTGTAATATCCACATCTCCCCCACTGTAATATTCACATCTCCCCCACTGTAATATTCACATCTCCCCCCACTGTAATATTCACATCTCCCCCACTGTAATATTCACATCTCCCCCCACTGTAATATTCACATCTCCCCACTGTAATATCCACATTTCCCCCACTGTAATATCCACATCTCCCCCACTGTAATATTTGCATCTCCCCCACTGTAATATTCGCATCTCCCCCACTGTAATATTCGCATCTCCCCCACTGTAATATTCGCATCTCCCCCCCACTGTAATATCCACATCTCCCCCCACTGTAATATCCACATCTCCTCCCACTGTAATATCCACATCTCCTCCCACTGTAATATTCACATCTCCCCCCCACTGTAATATCCACATCTCCCCCACTGTAATATTCACATCTCCCTACTAGCTCATTATGCCTTTGTCTTGCAGGTTTTTTTTTTTTTCTCGTGGGTTTACAACCACTTTAAGGGTAAGGCTGAGGAAATACACCCTACCATCCATAGTGAAGAGAAAGCACATATATAAATGCAGGTGATACACATGGAGAGAAAAAAAATGTAAATAAAAAAGTGCCAGTGCATGTGCAAGTGCGTTGGCTAGGACTTTGGACCTGGTAACAAAAATTGCTGCAGTCTTGGCCAAAAGGCCTAGCCCATGAGGTGTTGTGCAGAAAAAAAGCTTAAGTGTCGTGGTCTAGTGCAGTCTCACACAATGGGGTCCCAAACCTATACTATGCCTATATTCCGGTACCATCAGAACGCCACTCCCAGGGGGCACTTCACACTGCGGACCCTCTGCCTTCCTGGCCCCTGGCTAGACCAGGTAGCATTGCTTAAATCAGGAGGCACTGGGCCTCTGAGAATCCACCACACCAGAGAATTTTTCCTGACCCCACACCTCACCCAGTGGGCACTTTGGTTTCTATCTGAATAAGGAAGATCCCTCAGTACCCCCAACATGACATCAGGGATACCATACAGCCAGCCATCCCAGCCAGAAAGCCAGAATGACAGAGGAGCAACCCTACTGGACACTGATGAGAACAGATATTACTCTTTGTCTTAACCAAAATGCAGAGAAGCGATACATACATGCACACACATGCTAGGGCCAATTTAGACAGGAGCCAATTAAGCTACCAGCATATCTTTGGAGTGTGGGAGAAAACTGGAGTACCCAGAGGAAACCTGATGACACCTACTGTATATAGTTTTGAGTTCAGCGCCAGCAATTATCTTCTTTGCTGTCTGTAAAGGTGGCATTCTGACTACTACTGATCACAAAGGACCCTGGTACTGACCCTGATTAGTTAACCACTCCAATACCAGGCACTTTCCGCCCTTTCTGCCCAGGACAATTTTTAGCTTTCAGCGTTGTCGCACTTTGAATGATTATTGCGCGGTCATGCAACACTGTATCCAAACTAAATGTTTATGATTTTCTTCCCACAAATAGAGCTTTCTTTTGGTGGTATGAAAAAATGAAAAAACATCGACAATTTTGAAAAAAAGAACTGATGGGCACTGATAGGCGGCACTAACTGCTCTATGCACACTACAGATCTCATAATTCATAGACCATCTTGGGAGCAAACAAGAGAGGGTGGCTACGTTCCTACATGAAAAATGCCTGTAATCTGTAAAAAGAAGCTCATGTACTTTTTTGAGCTTCAGGCATTTTGCATTTTGTTTATGATTTTCTTCCCACAAATAGAGCTTTCTTTTGGTGGTATGAAAAAATGAAAAAACATCGACAATTTTGAAAAAAAGAACTGATGGGCACTGATAGGCGGCACTAATAGGCAGCACTGATGGCACTGATAGGCGGCACTGACGACACTGATAGGCGGCACTGATGGGCACTGATAGTTGGCACTGATGGGCACTGATAGGCGGCACTGATGGGCACTAATAGGTGGCATTGGATAGGCGGCACTGATGAGGAGCTACTGACAGGCTTTACAGAGTGGCACTGATTGGCACTGATTGGCACTTTAATGGGGCACTGACAGGCATTACTGATTGGCACTTTTTTGGGCACTGTTGTGGGCACTGAGTATGGGATTATACTTCCTTTCCAGACCTTTGATACTGTTGTGGGCACTGACCTGCACTTTCATGGGAACTGATAGGCTTTATAGAGGGGGACAGGCTGGCAGGTGATGGGCATTGATTGGCAGCTGATGGACACCTTTTGATGGGGGCTGTGCTGATAATCAATGTGCTGATTATCAGCACAGACCACCCCCCCCCCTCTGACAGGGAGAAATGCTGATCGGCTCGCTGTTTACGACACTTCCTGGTTCACGCAATGACCAGCTGTGATTGGTCACAGCTGATCACGTGGTATGAAGCCTCTGTCAGAAGCTTCATACTACGATCAGAGTTGCGGTGTGTCAGACTGACACACAGCACCTTCAATCGCCACGCTGCGTGACTGCTCAGGCACGCGCGGGATCTGTTATCCTGATCGCGTCTTATGACATCCGATCAGGATAACTAAACAACTTTGCCGCCATCATTTTGTTATACGGCAGGCGGCAAGTGGTTAAAGTGACTCTAAACAATATTTTTATTCTCCATATGCACTGCTCTATGCACACTACAGATCCCATAATTCATAGACCCTCTTGGGAGCAAACAAGATAGGGTGGTTACGTTCCTACATGAAAAATGCCTGTAATCTGTAAAAAGAAGCGCATGTACTTTTTTGAGCTTCAGGCATTTAGCTTCAGGTAACGAAATGCTCAGATGTGAACAGGTACCATTGAAATAAATGGGATTTTGCTTGTTGGGCGTTTTTCTGTCATTTTTTTTTTTACAAGCTGAAAAAGCTCAGGTGTGAATGCAGCACTGGAAAGGGAAAAAAGGAAGGTATCTTTTATGTAGGGAATAGGTGGGAGGGGAGAGAAAAAGTCTCTATAACCCATCTGTGTAAATTGTACACCTTGAATACATTCTGCTATGGAATTTGCTTTGGAATCCGATTACTTTGTGTACCTAAGTGTGCGGGTTTTTGTAACACATCACCGCTTGGTGGTGCATTTGTTAACTTTTACTGTACCTTGTGCCAGAGGAATGCCTCAAATGGCTATTTATTGTATTCGACTACCTTTAAAAGTTTCTAAAAATAATTTCGAAAAAAAAAAACACATACATGAGTACTTTTTTTTTTAACCAGAATTTAGTGTCACTTTATTTTAGTAGGGCTCAACTTATTCTTCATAAATTACTCTCCTGACCTGGTTATATACTGACTCTCAATGGCCCTGATGATCCCAAATTGGAAGTGACAACTAAAGGGTGACCTATATAATTGTAATTTGTAATAACCACATAATTTGTATTGCATGACACATTTGGCACCTTATTGTAATGACACAGTAGGCACTGTATATAGTTTGTTTTTTATTACGTGCTATACTGGTCTTGACATCATATGTAAGATACTAAATGATTGATGCATACCGAAAGAGAGGATAACTGTTTCATAACTCACAAGGGAATACAGTAGATATTTGTGGACTGACCTTGTGTGGAAAATATGCTTTGGTTTGGAAAGTATGTTTTGTTTTGTGGAAAAAAATACAAAAGATGTATTGATAAAAATGATCTGATTAAAAAAAAATAGCAGGGCTCCTCTAAGATCTGAAATGTATTTCAAGGGTTACCTTGCGGTAAAAAACTTGGAAAGGGCTGCTCTAGGTGGTACCTTTGTCTATTGATGAGGTTGGGAAAGGGGGGCACCTGCACATTATAAGATTAACAGTTCTTTCCAGGGAGAAGGGTAGTGCTTTCCATGTCATTGCTTCTCCTTTTTATTTAAAGCTGACTAATCTGTGGCCAATATTGCAAAGTTAAACACATGTAACAGTGATATTTTAGGCTAGGTTCACATGTGTGTGGGTTGGGAATGTGTGTAAAATCATGCGTGTTCCCAACCCACAGAGAAACACGCTGCACTTTAGCAGCCGCACGGGGATGCCATTAATTCTTAATGGCAACCCCACGCATTGGCACCTGTCCCACATTTTTGTTCATGCCAAGCCGCATGGTGCCATGCAGCTCGGTGAGACACAACGTTAGGGTCATGGGCTTCTTTCCCTGCACTTATGTGGATTGGGGAGCCCATAGGATTGAAAAGGCTGCCTACACACAGAACACAGGTCGCAATAGTGTGAACCTACTTCATGTAGCACCCTGATGTTTAGGCAGGGTTGCTAATAAACTTAGTTGCCAGGCGATAGTTGCCTTGGCCAGTTGTTAGGCAATCAATTGGTTGCCCTTTAAAATCTGGACTTGTTGGACCCTTTCTCTTATGTCACTGGGTGGCACTATGCTAGTGACATTAGATAAGACAGGGGCTTTGCAAGCTCAGATATGAATGGATGGGGTGTCTCAGCTAATGGGCATGGATGTTCTTTGGCCCCTTGGCCTGCTGGGAGAGCCTATTTATTTGGGTGGAGTCAGGGGATCGGGGTTCTGTGCCACCTGGGCGGTGGTCTGCGTGGACGTGTGTGGTGCTGTCCTGGGCTGCTAGGCCAGAAACCTAAGGCCTATCCGGGGGACATTTGGCTGCTAGGCTGCCTGATGGCCTTTCCAGGAGCAGAAAAGCAGCGTAAGGTTGGGACTGCAGGCTTGTAGTCCAACCAGAAGTAGCGTTTTAGCTGGATGGGGAACCAGCTGTGGTCGGAGGTAGAAGGGGAAGCTGTTACCACTAAGGAACCATCAACCTCATTACAGGAGTCCACTGTAAGTAAGCTGAAGCCAGTACCAGAGTAGTCTTCTCATCAGCTGGGGACGATGAAGAAGTAGGAAAACTTCAGTGAGTGCCAAGCCAGGGACCCAGCGGGACAGCAGAGGTGACGCTTACGGAACATCAGTGGGTGCCAAGTCAGGGACCTAGCGGGTCAGCGGGGGTGACGCTTGAAGACTGGGAGTTCGTAAAGATCCACAGTGAGAGACTGTGGAGTAAGTGGAGAACTGTTTGTGTTGCCAATAGTTGAAATATTTCAACTATTTGCCAATAGTTGAATACAACTACTGTTATTAACTGCTACAAGATTGTTGCCATAGGAGACAGTGGTCCTACCTATACAGAAGTAGTGTCCGGCTGGAGGCCTTCACCTGTATATCTGTCTGCCTATAGAAGTCTCATAGTCTGCCAATTATCATTGCATCTACCTAAGGGTGTCCTGGCCCTAACCCTCTCTCCCACAGTTCTGTTCAAGAGACAATGAATCTCTTTGCATTAAAAGAGTATCTGGCGCCCACCATTTCATCTTGCAGTACACCCACAATGCCTTGTAATCCAATCTACGTAGAAGGATGTCAGCTGTCTCTAACTATGGAGGTCACCGTTAGGCCTCAAGGGACCCGGGACTTTGCTACACTTCAGTTTTACAAAGATGAATAAACGAGTTTCACCTGTGCCATGCAAGTAAAACTTTGGTATAAAAAAAATATTGCACTGAATGTATCAACTACAATCATCAACAGGTTTCTGTGGTTATAGGGCAATAAGTTGTAAAGAGACTCTGTCATTTCACATTGCGTTGGCCAGTGATTTAGAAAGCATTATAGCCAAAACATCTATATGATATGTAGGTATAGCATTTTTACAAAAAGAGGTCAGAAATGACAACCCACAAATTCTTCTTGTAAAACAAACAGTTGTAAACGCTCTCTATAAACACATAAAACATCTTTGCATTGCCATCTGCTGGTCACACAAAACTGTAAAGCTTGTGTGATTTTAAAGGGAAGTGCGGGAAAAGAAGAATAAAAAACATTCATACTTACCTAGATGGCTGCAGCATAGGTCCTTATTTCAGGCAGCCAGCTCTTACATTGCCTGATGTCTATAAAGTGGATGAACATTCGCACTCTCCTGTACGATGTTGGTCCTGCATAGTACAGTAGATGAGAGAGCTGTGACCAGTCAAGCAGCAAAGTAAAAAGGCTTTGGGGATCGGTTGCATGAAGAGGAAGCCTATGGAATTAAGCAATAATAATAGTCATAATAATAACAAGTATATCTGACCCCCTCCTATCTATGTGTCTGGCTCCCTGATCTACATACAGGGCGCCGGACTATGGACGTTTTTTAGAAGCATGTGATTAGAGCCAGAGGCTTCAAAAAAATGGTGGGCTTGGGGCGCAGAGCACTGAACCCCCGGGCACACCCACTTGTGTGGCAACAGCGAATGAATTTTCGCTATTGACACACTAATCCGCCTCCCGGACAATCAAGAAGCCCCTATTGGCCAGACAGGGAGTCTTAGGACTCCCTGGCCAGTCGTGTCTCAGGACATACTTCCTGTTCCTGTGCGGCCAGGAGGAGGATGTCCCATTGTGTGCTCGTTGGAGTGGCCTGGCGCTTCCTTGCCCCTACGGCAAGGTAAGGCACATTCAGAGTGTCTAGTGTCTCCCCTTCGGGGGTGGCAGGTGATCACAGCAATTACGCTCCCACGGCGGGGGGTGGTGGGTTATCGCCGCCGTTTGTCTCCTGTGCGGGGGGGTTTGCTTAGTGGTAGGCTATCGCTGCCGTTTTGCTACCGTGGCGGGGGGTGATGTTAGTTTGTGTAATTTTGAGCACCAGCCACCACTGGTACTGACCCCTAAACTCTTCTTCAGTACCAACCTCTGAACTCTGCTTCATTTAGTATTGCCCTCTGAACACTGCCTCACTTAGTACCAACCTCTGAACTCTACTTAATTTAGTATTGCCCTCTGAAAACTGCTTCACTTAGTACTGACCTCTGAGTCACTTCTGAGCTCTGCATCAACTACTACAGGGTTCAGAGGTCAGTAGGAAGTGAGGCAGAGTTCAGGGGTCAATACTAAGAGAGGCGGAGTTCAGGGGTCAGTACTAAGAGAGGCGGAGTTCAGGGGTCAGTACTAAGTGAAGCAGAGTTTAGAGGTTAGTACCAAGTGAGGTGGAGTTCAGAGGCCAAAATGGAGGCAGAGTTCAGAGGTTAATACTAATTGAGGCAGAGTTCAGAGGTCAGTACTAAGTGAGGCAGAGTTCAGTACTAAGTGAGACAGAGTTCAGTACTAAGTGAGGCAGAGTTCAGTACTAAGTGAGGCAGAGTTCAGTACTAAGTGAGGCAGAGTTCAGAGGTCAATACTAAGTGAAGCAGAGTTTAGAGGTTAGTACTAAGTGAGGCGGAGTTCAGAGGTCAAAACTAAGTGAGGCCGAGTTCAAAGGTCAGTACTAAGCGAGACGGAGTTCAGAGGCCAAAACTAAGTGTAGCTGCCTGTGACAAGCTTCAGGAGACACACAGGGAAGGACAGCTCTTCACCCCTTCAGGCTAGTGGAGCCATGTGCTTGAACATGTTCCGGCACTGGACTCTGGGATTCAGCCTGGATTGGCGGGACACCAAATTTAATTCAAATCTTGGGATGGTCCTGCCCAATCCAGGGCGGTTGGGAAGTATGCGCACAAGGTGATTAGGGTGTGCCCAGGCACACTCGGCACACCACGTGTGCACACCTATGAGTGGCTTTCTCTGTCCTTTATCCTCAATTGGCTTAGAGACAGCTGCAGGAATCACAGCCAGCGAGGAAGGAGCAGGAGGTAATTTCGAGTCACACTCTGTGTGTTAATGGACATGTAGAGCGGGGCTCGAGTGTGAGCATGCACGAGTGCCCCCAGAACAAGCGGTTTGCTATAGTGGGTGCTTAATGGGAGGGAGGAGCCAGGAGCGCCGGCAGGGGACCCGAGAAGAGGAGGATCGGGACTGCTTTGTGTAAAACCATTGCACGGAGCAGGTAAGTATACCATGTATGTTATTGTAAAGTGATAGTAAAGCCTTGTTTTTTTTTTTTCTTTAACCACTTCAGCCCCCACTTGGCTGCTCTCAATGACCGGGCCATTTTTTGCGATACAGCGCTGGGTTGCTTTAACTGACAATTGCGCAGTCGTGCAACGCTGTACCCAAACAAAATTGACGTGCTTTTTTTCCCACAAATAGAGCGTTCTTTTGGTGGTATTTGATCATCTCTGTGGTTTTTATTTTTTGCGCTATAAACAAAAAAAGAGCATCAATTTTGAAAAAAACACAATATTTTGTTCTTTTTGCTATAATAAATTTTAAAAATAAAAAAAAAAAATAAGAAAAAACCCAAAAAAACTAATTTTAAGCGTATATTGATTGGTTTGCGCAAAAGTTAAAGCGTCTACAAACTAGGGGATAGGTTTATGGCATTTTTATTATTTTCTTTTTTTTTTTACTAGTAATGACGGCGATCTGCGATTTTTATTGTGACTGTGACATTATGGCGGACACATCGGAAACTTTTGACACATTTTTGGGACGATTGACAATTATACAGCGATCAGTGCTATAAAAATGCACTGATTACTGTATAAATGTCACTGGCAGGGAAGAGGTTTACACTAGGGGGCGATCAAGAGGATAACTGTGTTCCCTGACTGTGTGTTCTAACTGTAGGGGGAGGGGACTGGCTATAGGAGACGACAGATCGTGGTTCCTAGCTATTAGGAACTCACAATCTGCATCTCCTCTCAGAACAGGGGGATCGTCATCCAAAATAGATTATGTCAAGGAAGCAGATCGCTTGCTTGCGGATAGCTCAACCTATCGCAAAATAAGCTCCGATCCACTACCTGAATTCCAAAAAGAAATCGAGCAACTTATTGACACGCCACCCAACAAAACATTATCAATAAAAATGAAGCCTCTTTTCTACGGAGAGACTTCTATCGAACTCCGTATTTTTATCATATTTCAAAAATTCACAAGAACCAGACAAACCCTCCAGGGAGACCCATCATTGCCCCTATGGAGAGTATCACTTCTGGACTATCCAAATACATAGATCATCACTTGCAACCATTGGCACAAGGATTACAGTCCTATACCCGGGATGGAACCCACCTGTTAGATTTATTGAAATCATACGAGTGGGAAGATGGATACACTTGGATATCCCTAGATGTCAATTCTTTGTAAGCATCTATCCCCCATACCTTCAGACTAACAGCATTAAATCATTTTTTGTCCGAAAATCCATATATGAGCAATGGACAAGCTGCCTTTATCCTGGACTGTGCAAGGTACTGTCTAACACACAACTATTTTAGTTTTGATGACCAGTACTATTTGCAAGTCCAAGGAACAGTGATGGGCGCCAATTTTGCACCCTCCTACGCTAATCTAGCTATGGGACTGTGGGAACATAGACACATTTGGCAAAACAACCCCTACCTCAAAACACCTTATTTTTTATGGATGATTTATCGATGACATCATCATCATCTGGGATGGTGCTGGTGATGTCATCGATTATTTTGTTTCCCATTGTAATGACAATCCATATGGCCTTAGTTTTACCAGTGTTACGGATCGAGATAAACTGGCATTCCTAGATCTTAATCTTTATCACAAAAACAACAAAATACATGCCAAGAAATATTTCAAGCCGACAGCAGGAAATTCACTGCTGCACTATAAGAGCTGTCATTACCGAAAATGGAAAGATAACATACCAAAAGGGCAATTTTCCCGCTGCTGCCAAAAGCCAATTAGGAGTGTGAATCCCCAGAGAGGCAAGACTCTCGTTGACATTGCTGGATCTAGAGGGGGCTCAGGTAAGTATTAGAGGGGCTAAGGAGGCTGCTGCACACAGAAGGTATTTTACTTTCATGCATAGAAATAATGAAGGTAAAAAAAACCTTGTGCCTATACAACCACTTTAATTACATTTTTTTTTTAGCATTTATAATTGCTTTAAACAAGTATTGATACAGTTTAGTTAGATGTAGATTAGCACAACAAATTACAATGTATCAATTTTTGAAAGAGTTATCAAAGCAAGTGTTAAAGAAGTTCTGTAGTCACATCATACACTTTCATTTTTTTAACATCAGCGTTGTAATAACAATATAAACAATAGTTATTTTTGACACTCCAACATAAGCTTGATGTTGAGAGCTTTGTCGATCTGCTGTTCATCTTTTTCCACAACTTTCTGGATTCCCTCCATACTTTGTAGCCTCTACTCTGCTCTTTACTTTCAATTTCTAAGAACTATGTATCCCATGTTACCTTGCTGCCTGCAAGTAGTACTTCCTGTACTGACTCCGCCTCCTGAAGCTCCTCCTCTGAGCACCTCTGTAGTTCAGAAGGCAGGCTCTGTGAAATGCAGTGGTGTCTACTTACAGGTCCTAGTGAATACGACACATAATTCATGGAAGTAAGTGTGTTGGATTCTTCAAAGATTGTATAAAATGTTCTTTTGCTGGGTGGATATCAGAGATGTAACTCGCAGTCTGAAGTTTACAAACTTCAGGATCGTTAAGAGTTATAGAGCAGGCTTGGAATAATTGAATTACTACGTGGAAATTAATATTTAGTGGGAATGCTTCAGCAGTCCCACTATTGTTATTCATTTTTATTTATTAGTGGGACTGCTTTAGCAGTCCCACTATTGTTATCCGATTTTATTTATTTTTAATTTTATTCCGTACGTTTTTTGGCTCTGCGTAACTTCTGCATACTTTCGGCTATTAAAACTATTCAACTTTTAAAATGTTCGTCTCTTTCAGCTGATGATGGGACTTTTTCAACTTTTTTTCTACCATTTATACTTTTTAAAATATTAAGCTTTTTATCACTTTTTTTAACATTGAAGTCAATGGGAGCATGCTTCAGAGCCTTAAAATCTTCTTCCGCTCCCAAAAGTTTCAGCTCCTTCATACTTTCACCTACAGACGCCAAACAAACTTTAAATGTTCACAAAATATTCAGCTATCTGGCTATATCTTTTCAGTTTGATATCTTTTACAGTTTTTGTGAAAAAGCTTTTTGTTTAGAGGTCATTTCAGGAAATTTTAGCCATTAATCAGAGTGTACTGTGTTGCTTTGTTGCCATGGTTACCAAAGCTTCTGTTATACACAGGGGGGGAGGTGGCTGGAGCATCTCAGCTCTGATTACAGAGCCAGGGGGAGGGGACAGACACACCATGTACTGATTTATAATAGAGGAATATGATGGGGCAGTTTTGATGGGGCAATTTTGATAGGGCAGTTTTGATGGTGGCAATATGATGGGGCAGTTTTGATAGGGCAATTCTGATAGGGCAGTTTTGATGGAGCAATTCTGATGGGGCAGTTTTGGTGGTGGCAATATGATGGGGCAATTTTGATAGGGCAATTCTGATGGGGCAGTTTTGATGGTGGCAATATGATGGGGCAGTTTTGATGGGGCAATTCTGATAGGGCAGTTTTGATGGTGGCAATATGATGGGGCAGTTTTGATAGGGCAATTCTGATAGGGCAGTTTTGATGGAGCAATTCTGATGGGGCAGTTTTGGTGGTGGCAATATGATGGGGCAATTTTGATAGGGCAATTCTGATGGGGCAGTTTTGATGGTGGCAATATGATGGGGCAGTTTTGATGGGGCAATTCTGATGGGGCAGTTTTGATGGTGGCAATATGATGGGGCAGTTTTGATGGGGCAATTCTGATAGGGCAGTTTTGATGGTGGTAATATGATGGGGCAGTTTTGATAGGGCAATTCTGATAGGGCAGTTTTGATGGAGCAATTCTGATGGGGCAGTTTTGGTGGTGGCAATATGATGGGGCAATTTTGATAGGGCAATTCTGATGGGGCAGTTTTGATGGTGGCAATATGATGGGGCAGTTTTGATGGGGCAATTCTGATGAGGCAGTTTTGATGGTGGCAATATGATGGGGCAGTTTTGATGGGGACAATTTTGATGGGGCAAATTTTGATGGGGCAATTCTGATGGGGCAGTTTTGATGGCAATATGATGGGGGCAGTTTTCATGGTGGCAATATGATGGGGCAGTTTTCATGGTGCAATTCTGATGGGGCAGTTTTGATGGTGACAATATGATGGGGCAGTTTTGATGGGGCAATTCTGATGGTGGCAATATGATGGGGAAGTTTTGATGGGGACAATTTTGATGGGGCAATTCTGATGGGGCAGTTTTGATGGCAGTATGATGGGGCAGTTTTGATGGGGGCCGTTTTAGCAATTCAGCTATTCAGCATTCCCACGCATTTTCCCCAGGAAATGCATTTTCTAGTTTTTAATTTTATTGTTATTCCGTATGTTTTTTGGCTCTGCATAACTTCTGCATACTTTCAGCTATTAAAACCTTTCAACTTTTAAAATGTTCGTCTCTTTCAGCTAAAGCTTTCTAACACTTTTTTTAACATTCAAGTGAATGAGAGCATGCTTCAAATCCTTAAAATCTTCTTCCGCTCCCAAAAGTTTCAGCTTCTTCATACTTTCACTTACAGGCGCCAAACAAACTTTAAAATGTTCACAAAATATTCAGCTATCGGGCTATATCTTTTCAGTTTGATATCTTTTACAGTTTTTGTGAAAAAGCTGTTTAAAGTGGAGTTCCACCCACTTTTACAACTCTCCAGCATCCCTCACTAAACTGTGCACTGTACACAAATTGGATATTTTTTTTTTCTCAGCACCTACTGTATATCTGCTGTATTCATTTTTCACTTCCTCCTCCCTGGCCGTGGCCCATCGCATCATTTCCTGTTTGACATGTCTTCTGGGAAGGGGCGGCAACTTCCTCTGACACTACTGTTGCTATGGAAACCTGACCTGAAACCTATTACACTACTTGTGCTGCACTGAGCATGTGCGAGATCTGCAAGGATGAGATCCAGGAAGAAATACAGTCTGGCTTCAGATGCCCACACTTAAGATGGCTACGGCCTGCTGTAAGTTTATAAAATAACAAACTACTGCTATAAACGAACAAAACAGACCTTAGTTTACAGACTAACTTTACTAGAATACATTAAGCTTGTGTATTATAGGGGTATTTTTATTTAAAAAGTATAATTTTGGCCGGAACACCACTTTAAGTTTAGTGATCATTTCAGGAAGTTTTATTGATTAAACAGAGTGTGTATTGGGCTGCTTAGAGTGGATGATGTCATAGCTAGAGCACAGAGCCTTAAAAAAATTATCTTAGTTCCTTCTCTATAAATTGCTCTCACGCCCACAAGATCTACTTGTCATACACAATTTATACATCAAAACGTAGGTATTTTTGTCTAGTTTAAGGCAATGTGCTCAGTTTTGTGATACGCTTTTTACTTTTGGCTGGTTGAGCTTCCAAATTACAAGAGTTCTACACTTTCTTCCATTGACTGTCCTGTATAAAATTCTTCACATTTCCCAGTGAAACGCACAGCCAACTTCTTTTTTAAATCTCTGACATGCCCACATTTTTAAGTTTATCAACATCAATTTTATACCGATACGTTCACAAAGGCTGTGTGTCTCTAACGGTGAAGTCGCTGTTGCGATAGCATAGAATGCATTAAGGTGAAAAAACTTTTACCTTTACAACCCCTTTAATGATCAAAAAGCTTTTCAAAAAACCTTTAAATATTCCACATCTTTCATACATTAGTGGTGTTGTTAAACTTTTTTAAAGAAATTCATGTTTAGTTTAAAACCATTCCTACTTTTCCAACTATTCTCACTTCTTCAACTTTTTCTTATGGATTTAAGCTATTCATTCAGTTAGCTTTAGCAATTCAGCTATTCAGCATTCCCACACATTTTCTCCAGGAAATGCATTTTCTAGTTGATTTTCTTAGACTATAGCTATGCTTTAAACTAGAAAAAAGGAAACTTTTCTTTTTTTTCCACACAAACTCAATTTTAGCCCATTGTTGACCCCTTGTTATCCAGGGCTAATCCTAGTTACGGTAACTCCTTCTCACTGTCCTGTGGATTTTGCATAGATTTTAGAGTTCTCTCCTCTTAAAGTGATTGTAAAGCTTCCCTTTTTTTCATTAAAATATTAAACATGTTACACTTACCTGCTCTGTGTAATGGTTTTGCACAGAGTAGCCCCGATCCTCCTCTTCTCAGGTCCCCCACCAGCACTCCTGGCTCCTCCCCCTGCGAAGTGTTTACCATAGAAAGCCACTTCCTATGGGGGACCTGAGCCAGGCTGTTTTCTTCTAATCACACACAGCCCAGGTTGCTGCAACCCTGCCCCCCCTGCTTTGTGCTCACAGCTTTTGACTGACAGCAGCCTAAGCCAATGGCTCCAAGCCTGTGAGTCAGGGGAGAAGTTCTGCTGCAGACATGCACAGTGTTGGACCGAGATCAGGCTCAGGTGACAATTTGGAGGGGAGCTGCAAATAAAAGGTTTTTCAACTTAAAATGTTTGTAAGGGCACAAGGATTTTTACCTTCAAGCTTGAATGTAAAAAAACCTTCTG
The DNA here is from genome assembly GCA_037952925.1 of Lithobates clamitans. Classification (NCBI taxonomy): domain Eukaryota; kingdom Metazoa; phylum Chordata; class Amphibia; order Anura; family Ranidae; genus Lithobates; species Lithobates clamitans. The sequence continues at coordinate 1,132,956 of JBBGZY010001280.1, read as the reverse complement.
TGTGCAGGAGCCCCCCTAATACTTACCTGAGCCCCTCTCGATCTAGCAATGTTTACGAGAGCCTTGCCTCTCTGGGGATTGCCTCTCTGGGGATTCACACTCCCGATTGGCTTTTGGCAGCAGTGTCTCCTGCTGCTGTCAATCACAACCAGTGAGCCATTTAGGAGACGGAGGGGGCGGGGCCGAGCCACGGCTCCATGTGTAAATAGACAGCCAATCTGCTTGCTGTGGGGGCCCCCGCAGGAGGGAGGAGCCAGGAGCGCCGGCGTTGGACCCCGAGAAGAGGAGCACCCAGGCTGCTCTGTGCAAAACCACTGCACAGAGCAGGTAAGTATAACATGTTTGTTATTAAAAAAAACAAAAAACAAGACATTAATATCACTTTAATCCAGTAAATGCATTATAGAATAAGTTCACCTTTTTAACAAAACATAATAATTGCACCTATTTTTTGCAGGTGAAAAAATGTGAATTTATTATTTTTTGTTGTTGTTGGTGCCTGTAAAGCATTGCAACAGCGATCAGCAGATCATTGGTGCCATGCAGATCTCCTGCAGACCTGCCAGTGTATCTGTGTGCCCGTACAAGCAGATACATTCTGACAGAAAGACTCAATGAACTACCACAGCACTCCACAGCTCATGCACACAAGGACCTCCTATATAAGCATTTGGTGTGTTTTTTTCAGCCTGTAAAAGCAGCTCTATGTTAGCCTATGTGTCCATGCATACAAAGGCGTTCAGAGGCTGAGAAAAAAAGACATCACCAGTGTTCTGGTGGAGAGCTTTCGGGCAGAAAAACAATTGATGTTCGTAGACACTTTTAAAAGTTCCTAAACGCTAGATGCGTTTAATGCTTGAGTGTTGATTCATTCCAATGGCCAGAATAAATGAATATTCTTGACAATGGAACCCTTAAATGTTCCTAAACATGCATGCAATACATGGCTTAATCCCCGGTTCACATTGGAGCAACTTGTCATGTGATTAGTGTCGGCAATGGCACTCTATAAATCAGGGCAATGCCGACTTTGCGGTGCCGCACCAATTTGAAAAAGTAGTGCATGCACTACTTTTGGCAATTTCGGGTGGGACTTGAATAGAAATCTGTGCATGATGCTGCACAGATGTCTTCAAAGTCACACTGAGATGCGGCATTGAAATTGTGCGATTTCAGATGAAGTCGCATGATTTTAAAGCTGCAGTCAATGTAAACGGGGGGCTTAAGCTAATTTTTCCTGCCAGGAGTAAAAGGCATTTATGCTGCGTACACACGATCGGAATTTCCGGTTTTTCTGACGGAATTCCGCTCAAGCTTACCTTGCATACACACGGTCACACAAAAGTTCTCTGAACTTTTGACCGTCAAGAACGCGGTGACGTACAACACTACGACGAGCCGAGAAGATGAAGTTCAATGCTTCCGAGCATGCGTCAAAGTGTTTCCGAGCATGCGTGATTTTTTGCGCGTCCGAATTGCATCCAGACTAACGCATTTTCGGATAGGAACTTTTCCCGACCGAAAAATAGAGAACACGCATTTTCCGACAAAAAGCTCTCATCGAAGTTTTGCTGGTGGCATTTCCGATCATGTGTATGCTACATTAGAGGAGAAAATGAAAAAAATTGAATACTTACCTTTCTGTAATTTTCCTTTCCTGGTGCCTATCCATGGCAGCATATTCATGCGTATGCTGCCATGAAGGCACCAGGAAAGTCAAATGTCCTGTGTGCATGACGTCTCAAAATGCTACAGTGTAATTGAACCCTTCAATGACTCCATTAAAGCACAGGTAGGGTTGCCACCTGTCCGGGATTCACACGGATAGTTCGGGTTTGGAGCCATGCATCCAGGTTTCAGACTGCCTGAAACCCGGACACATTATTCAGACCGGACTATGGCTTCCCAGCAGGGTTGCTGGCTGCAGTTGTCTAAGCTGAGAGTGTCTGTTATGCCCCGTACACACGGTCAGACATTGATCGGACATTCCGACAACAAAATCCATGGATTTTTTCTGACGGATGTTGGCTCGAACTTGTCTTGCATACACACGGTCACACAAAGTTGTCGGAAAATCCGATCGTTCTGAACGTGGTGACATAAAACACGTACATCGGGACTATAAACGGGGCAGTAGCCAATAGCTTTTGTTTCTTAATTTATTCTGAGCATGCGTGGCACTTTGTGCGTCGGATTTGTGTACACACGATCGGAATTTCCGACAACGGATTTTGCTGTCGGAAAATTTTATAGCCTGCTCTCAAACTTTGTGTGTCGGAAATTCCTATGGAAAATGTGTGATGGAGCCTACACACGATCATAATTTCCGACAACAAGGTCCTATCGCACATTTTCCATCGGAAAATCCTATCGTGTGTACAGGGCATTACACTTTCTTTCACACTGCCCAAAGCCAGCACTAACAATCCCCCCCCCCCCACCAAACACACACACAGACGGGAGAGTAGAGAGCGCTCGATCTGCACCTCTTACTCCCACCCCTACCCCTCTGTGTCTGCTCATACTGCATTCCCTGGCGCTGTGGCTCAGAAAAGGAAAGCGGGGGCTGGAAATTTGCAGTCCAGCAGCCTTAGATACATCTGGATGAGAGGTGCTGATTGCCAAGGGGTGAGTGAGCTCACCATCCATGCCCGTCTCTGACTGAAGTCTCCCCCCTTCTCTCTCCTGCCTCTGAGAGAGTACACTAAGGTACATCAGGGTTCTCAGAGCACCCCTTAGATCAGAGTTCCCCTTTACACCAAAGGGCACAGTGTTCCCCTTACGTCAAAGTCCTCTCCGTACATCAGAGTTCTCAGTGTTTCCCCTTAATTCAGGGTTCCCACAGCATCCCTTATGTTAGAGTCCCCAGAGTTCTCCCTTACATCAGAGTCTGCAGAGTCCCCCCTTACAGTGAAATGGAACTCTGTGAGTTCAGATGTAAAAGGGAAACTCTGTGGATTCTGATATAAAGGGGAACTCTTGTTATTACCTTCATATGATTAGAAATGTTATTTAATAGCAAAATGTATGTATAGTTTATACTAAAAAAAATTGCTGTGCCCCGCTAAATTGTTCGGGTTTAACTTGAACAAAAGGTGGCAACCATAAGCACAGGTGGACATTTTTCTCTTTTCTTGCAAACCCTTTTTGCAGCAAAAAAGTAAAACATTTGGCTTTGAAAACAAACAGGCAGCAGCTTTTTAAACACAGGCCAAGCTGGATGCAGAACAGACACCGTTGTCACCCTGCTCAGAGATAAACTAAGAAAGCTGAGTTTACATTATCAAAAAGTGCCATGACTGAGCTCAACCAGCAGAGGGCGCGCAAGGAGAAAGCAGAGGGCTGAGAGACGTAGCCAGTTACCATGGCCACGGAAGCTTCCCAGATGACGCCTTCCAGATCACGTAATCGGAAGCGGAAGTGAAAGTGCCCGTCTCGGCCATATTGGAAGCGGGGGAGGAAACAGGACAGCGAGGAGGAGACAAGGGAAGACGGGGTTAGGTGATCCTGGCAGAGAGGTGAGGGGGCAGTAGTGGTGTGTGGTAGTGGGGGAGGGGTGGTCAGTGGTGGTGGGCAGAGTGGGGGAGGAGCTGGACGGACCGGCCGCTGGGCTCATGTCTTCTCAGGCCCTGGAGGAGGAAGGGAGGGACTGTGGTGTTTGTGGGCACTGACATCCATTGCTGACTGTATCCCTCCCTCCTGGGGCCCTAGAGGTACTACAACACCCAGCATGGCCTGTCAGCCTGTGCCTGCTGAGCCTTGCTGGGACTTCTACTTCCACAGCTGTGTGGGGGAGCTCCTCTCCCTTCCCCCCCTCATGTTATTGTTCAGGGCTGGTCCATATGTGGCCTAAATCCCAAATCTGAGCCCATTATCCCCAAATGTCTGAGGTGTGGAGACCCCTCATCTCCTGATCACCTCCCAAATGATCGCACTACAGCTGCACCATTCTGGATAAAATGACAATCACCATTTTTTTGCTTAGAATAAAGATCACGATTCTCACAATTTTTGCGGCATAACATCTTTCACATTATACAAAAAAAAGTTACTGTTTATTTTATTTTTTTAAATTCATTAACCACTTCAATACCGGCACTTTCCCCCCTTCCTGCCCAGGACAATTTTCAGCTTTCAGCGCTGTCACTTTTTAAATGACAATTACGCGGTCATACAACACTGTACCCAAACTACATTTTTATCATTTTCTTCCCACAAATAGAGCTTTCTTTTGGTGGTATTTGATCACCTCCTGCGGTTTTTATTTTTTGCTAAACAAATAAAAAAAGACCGAAAATTTTGGAGAAAAAAAAAAAAGTTTTTCTTTGTTTTTGTTATAAAATTTTGTAAATAAGTAAGTTTTTTTCTCCTTCACTGATGGGTACTGATGGCACTGACGATGGGCACTGATAGGCGGCACTGATAGGCGGCACTGTTGGGCACTGAAAGGCTGTACTTATGGGTGGCACTGATAGATTTCACTGATAGGCATCATTACTGGCACTGGCAGGCATTTTTCATTGGCACTGCCTGGGCACTGGTGGTCCAGTGTGGTGGCTATCCCTGGTGGCCCTGGCTGCATCCTAGTGGTCTTGGGTGGGCATCCGAGATGGGGGGCTGCGCTGATAAACAATCAGCACAGACCCCCCCCTGTCAGATGATCAGCCGATCGGCTCTCGATACTCTCGTCTATCAGACGCGAGTGAGGAAAAGCCGACCAACAGCTCTTCCTGTTTACGTTGTGATTGGACACGGCTGATCATGTGGTAAAGAGTCAGACTTTTTACCTAGATCGGAGTGGGGCGCGGCGTGGGGCTCGCAGCAGCTTGTTATCCTGACCACGTCATATGACGGCCGGTCAGGATAACACAACCACTTTGCCGACGTCATTTTGCTATATGGCGGGCGGCAAGTGGTTAAAGTATATTTTTCTCCAACAAAATTGCGTTTGAAAGACCGCTGCGCAAATACAGTGTGACGTAAAATATTGCAACAACCACCATTTTATTCTCTAGGGTCTCTGCTAAAACAAAAAAAAAAACATAATGTTTGGAGGTTCTAAGTAATTTTCTAGCAAAAAATACTGATTTTAACTGGTAAGAAACAAATGTCAAAAAAGGTTTAGTCTTTAACCACTTCAGCCCCGGAAGGATTTACCCCCTTCCTGACCAGAGCACTTTTTACAATTCGGCACTGCGTCGCTTTAACTGCTAATTGCGCGGTCATGCAATGCTGTACCCAAACGAAATTTGCGTCCTTTTCTTCCCACAAATAGAGCTTTCTTTTGATGGTATTTGATCACCTCTGCCGTTTTTATTTTTTGCGCTATACACGGAAAAAGACCGAAAATTTTGAAAAAAAATGATATTTTCTACTTTTTGTTCTAAAAAAAATCCAATAAACTCAATTTTAGTCATACATTTAGGCCAAAATGTATTCGGCCACATGTCTTTGGTAAAAAAAATGTCAATAAGTGTATATTTATTGGTTTGCGCAAAAGTTATAGCGTCTACAAACTAGGGTACATTTTCTGGAATTTACACAGCCTTTAATTTATGACTGCCTATGTCGATTCTTGAGGTGCTAAAATGGCAGGGCAGTACAAAACCCCCACAAATGACCCCATTTTGGAAAGTAGACACCCCAAGGAATTTGCTGAGAGGCATGTTGAGCCCATTGAATATTCATTTTTTTTGTCCCAAGTGATTGAATAATGACAAAAAAAAAAAAAAAAAAAAAAAATTACAAAAAGTTGTCACTAAATGATATATTGCTCACACAGGCCATGGGCATATGTGGAATTGCACCCCAAAATACATTTAGCTGCTTCTCCTGAGTACGGGGATACCACATGTGTGGGACTTTTTGGGAGCCTAGCCGCGTACGGGGCCCCGAAAACCAAGCACCGCCTTCAGGATTTCTAAGGGCGTACATTTTTGATTTTACTCCTCACTACCTATCACGGTTTTGAAGGCCATAAAATGCCCAGATGACATAAACCCCCCCCAAATGACCCCATTTTGGAAAGTAGACACCCCAAGCTATTTGCTTTGAGGCATGTTGAGTCCATGGAATGTTTTATATTTTGACACAAGTTGCGGGAAAGTGACAATTTTTTTTTTTTTTTTTTTTTCTTTGCACAAAGTTGTCACTAAATGATATATTGCTCACACAGGCCATGGGCATATGTGGAATTGCACCCCAAAATACATTTAGCTGCTTCTCCTGAGTACGGGGATACCACATGTGTGGGACTTTTTAGGAGCCTAGCCGCGTACGGGACCCCGAAAACCAAGCACCGCCTTCAGGATTTCTAAGGGCGTACATTTTTGATTTTACTCCTCACTGCCTATCACAGTTTCGGAGGCCATGGAATGCCCAGGTGGCACAAACCCCCCCCAAATGACCCCATTTTGGAAAGTAGACACCCCAAGCTATTTGCTGAGAGGCATGGTGAGTATTTTGCAGCTCTCATTTGTTTTTGAAAATAAAGAAAGACGAGAAAAAAAAATTTTTTTTTTCTTTTTTCAATTTTCAAAACTTTGTGACAAAAAGTGAGGTCTGCAAAATACTCACTATACCTCTCATCAAATAGCTTGGGGTGTCTACTTTCCAAAATGGGGTCATTTGGGGGGTTTTTTTGCCACCTGGGCATTCCATGGCCCCCGAAACTGTGAAAGGCGGTGAAGAGTGAAATCAAAAATTTACGGCCTTAGAAAGCCTGAAGGCGGTGCTTGGTTTTCGGGGTCCCGTACGCGGCTAGGCTCCCAAAAAGTCTCACACATGTGGTATCCCCGTACTCAGGAGAAGCAACAGAATGTATTTTGGGGTGTAATTTCACATATTCCCATGGCATGTTTGAGCAATATATCATTTAGTGACAACTTTGCGCAAAAAAAAATAAAAAAAATAAAAAATTGTCTCTTTCCCGCAACTTGTGTCACAATATAAATTATTCCATGGACTCAACATGACTCTCAGCAAATAGCTTGGGGTGTCTACTTTCCAAAATGGGGTCATTTGGGGGGGGTTTGAACTGTCCTGGCATTTTATGCACAACATCTAGAAGCTTATGTCACACATCACCCACTCTTCTAACCACTTGAAGACAAAGCCCTTTCTGACACTTATTGTTTACATAAAAAAATAATTTTTTTTTGCAAGAAAATTACTTTGAACCCCCAAACATTATATATTTTTTTTAAAGCAAATGCCCTACAGATTAAAATGGTGGGTGTTTCATTTTTTTTTTTCACACAGTATTTGCGCAGCGATTTTTCAAACGCATTTTTTGGGGAAAAAACACACTTTTTTACATTTTAATGCACTAAAACACACTATATTGCCCAAATGTTTGATGAAATAAAAAAGATGATCTTAGGCCGAGTACATAGATACCAAACATGACATGCTTTAAAATTGCGCACAAACGTGCAGTGGCGACAAACTAAATACATTTTTAAAAGCCTTTAAAAGCCTTTACAGGTTACCACTTTAGATTTACAGAGGAGGTCTACTGCTAAAATTACTGCCCTCGATCTGACCTTCGCGGCGATACCTCACATGCATGGTGCAATTGCTGTTTACATTTGACGCCAGACCAACGCTTGCGTTCACCTTAGCGCGAGAGCAGGGGGGACAGGGGTGCTTTTTTTTTTTTTTTTTTTTTTTTTCTTTATTATTATTATTTTTTTATCTTATTTTTAAACTGTTCCTTTCATTTTTTTTTTTTTAAATCATTTTTATTGTTATCTCAGGGAATGTAAATATCCCCTATGATAGCAATAGGTAGTGACAGGTACTCTTTTTTGCAAAAATTGGGGTCTATTAGACCCTAGATTTCTCCTCTGCCCTCAAAGCATCTGATCACGCCAAGATCGGTGTGATAAAATGCTTTCCCAATGGCGCTGTTTACATCCGGCGAAATCTACGTCATAAAATGCTCGTAGCTTCCGGTTTCTTAGGTCATAGAGATGTTTGGAGCCACTCTGGTCTCTGATCAGCTCTATGGTCAGCTGGCTGAATCACCGGCTGCATTTTCAGGTTCCCTGTTGAGACAGGAGAGCCAGAGAAAAACACGGAAGATGTTGGGGGGGGGGGGCATTCCCTCCCACTGCTTGTAAAAGCAGTCTAGAGGCTAATTAGCCACTAGGATTGCTTTTACATGAAAGCCGACCGCTGGCTGAAAAGAATGATACCAAGATGATACCTAAACCTGCAGGCATCATTCTGGTATAACCACTCAAAGTCGTGAATGGCATACCTGAAGACAAAAAAATGGTTAACAATAAAGCACAGTAAACGGTAAGGTATAAAAAATTGCATACCTGAAAAGCAAACATGATAAAACATAATAACAATAAAACATTGCAGAATAGAATACAGTAAAAAAGAGCAGAACAATAGAGAGAGAATAGAGAGAGAGAGAACAATAAAACGACAACTATTTTTATTTTATATTTTTGTTTGTGTTTTTTTTTTTTTTACACTTTTTTTTGTAACTAACTATAATAACTGTAACCGGTTCCAGGTTCGGGTCTCTCAAAATGCGATGGCATCTCGGGAGACCCTGTGAAAGTGTGCCTAGTCTGTGCAATGCTGTACCCTACGCTAATACTCAACTAGTGCATGGTAGCGTTCAAAACATTCACCAATGCAAAGACCAGGATTGTCAGGACAGGAGGGACAATAATAGCGGGTGTCACGCCTATATCCGCGCTTGCTGCAGACACGACATCTTTTTTGGGGGGGTTCGCTGGGTAGGGGTACTCGGGAGGACATAAAGAAAATGCCTCTCATGCAGCCGACTGCATTTGGTTGGGGATGTGAATGGGGGAAGTACGGGCGCTGCAGAAGCGGTGGGTTCCCAATTAGGATTGGCGAATGCAGCAGGAAGGGCACTATGGGCATGACGGGCCTGTGTTTGTCTTTTTGGTGGCAGCGGGACACTACTTGTGCTTGCCACCTCACCAGCTTGAACTGCACTTATGGGACTCGCCACGTCACCAAGTGTTACTGCAGTGCTGGTTTGACTACGACCGGGGTGTACTAGGCCTCTGGTGCTTGCCAGTTCACCAAGACGCTACAAAAAAAACTGTTAGCGATCGCAGGGATCAGGCCTGACTCTGCGAACGCTGCAGTTATGCGTTTAGAGTTTTGTAAGTGACAGTGATCGATCGATACTGCACTTGGGTGGGCTGGGCCGGGCCGGGCGGAGGGGCAAAACGCAGGTGCTAGCAGGTATCTGGGCTGATCCCGCTAACACTGCGTTTTTGGGAACCCTAAACTGCTGGGGACGCTAGTATAGATCTGATCGGATCAGATATTGATCTGTTCAGATACTATACCACTAAGGGAGGTGTACGCTGCGTGCGTGGGTGTTAGCGGTACTGGCGCTAACCTGACGCTGCCTGGGGCTGGTGCTTGCCAGTTCACCAAAATGCTACCAAAAAAACTGTTAGCGATCGCAGGGATCAGGCCTGACTCTGCGAACGCTGCAGTTATGCGTTTAGTGTTTTGTAAGTGACAGTGATCGATCGATACTGCACTTGGGTGGGCTGGGCTGGGCCGGGCGGAGGGGCAAAACGCAGGTGCTAGCAGGTATCTGGGCTGATCCCGCTAACACTGCGTTTTTGGGAACCCTAAACTGCTGGGGACGCTAGTATAGATCTGATCGGATCAGATATTGATCCGATCAGATACTATACCACTAAGGGAGGTGTATGGTGCGTGTACGGTGCGTGCGTGGGTGTTCGCGGTACTGGCGCTAATCTGACGCTGCCTGGGGCAACGCATATCACCGCCGGGCGATCAGGGGGCTAAACCTTTATTCGGTAATAAACGGCGGGTGCCCTGACACTATAAAAAATAAACTAACTAACCAGCGTCACCCGTAACAGTTATACGGTGATCAGTGGTGAAAGGGTTAACTAGGGGGCAATCAAGGGGTTAAAACATTTATTAGATAGTATATGGGGGTCCCTGTCGCTATAAAACACTGACGGTGAACCTAAATATTTACGTTCCTAACTAGCGTCACCAGTGACACTAATACAGCGATCAGAAAAATGATCGCTTAGCGACACTGGCGACAGGGGGTGATCAAGGGGTTAAAACTTTATTAGGGGGGGTACTGGCGCTAATCTGACGCTGCCTGGGGCGACGCATATCACCGCCGGGCGATCAGGGGGCTAAACCTTTATTCGGTAATAAACGGCGGGTGCCCTGACACTATAAAAAATAAACTAACTAACCAGCGTCAACCGTAACGGTTATACGGTGATCAGTGGTGAAAGGGTTAACTAGGGGGCAATCAAGGGGTTAAAACATTTATTAGATAGTATATGGGGGTCCCTGTCGCTATAAAACACTGACGGCGAACCTAAATATTTACGTCCCTAACTACCGTCACCAGCGACACTAATACAGCGATCAGAAAAATGATCGCTTAGCGACACTGGTGAGGGGGGGTGATCAAGGGGTTAAAACTTTATTAGGGGGGGTTAGGGGGGTACCCTAGACCTACAGGGGGGTTACAGTAACTGTCCTAACACTGCTAACTGTCACAAACTGACACTATGCAGTAATCAGGAAAAAAAAAAAAAAAAAAAAAAAAAACCTGCTTGGTGTCAGTTTGTGACAGGGGGGGGGGGTGATTGGGGGGGGATCGGGGGGCGATCGGGGGGGGATCGGGGGTGTAATGTATGCCTGGCATGTTCTACTGTGTGTGTTTGTGTTGTGCACTTACTTACATGTCATCTCTCCTCGGCGCTGGAACGGAAACTGACAGCCGAGGAGAGATGACATCACATCCTCTGCCTCTGTGTACTATACAGAGGCAGGGGATGTTCGTCAGTGGCTGGGAGCGATCGCGAGGGGGGGGCCACGATCGGATGGTCTCCCCCTCGTCTGTAATCGCTCCCAACCAAATGCCGACCGCAGCTGGCACAGGGGGGGGGTCCGATCGGACCCCCCACCCGCGGGAAGGCAATCACGTACTAGGTACGTGATTTTGCCTGCCCGTGCCGCTCTGCTCACGTATATAGGCGTGAGGCGGTCGGCAAGTGGTTAAGTGGTTAACCACTTCAGATCGCACAATTGTCAGCACTGCGTCGCTTTGGCTGACAATTGTGCGATGTTGTACCCAAACAAAATTGACGTCCTTTTTTTTCCCACGAATAGAGCTTTCTTTTGGTGGTATTTAATCACCACTGGGTTTTTTATTTTTTGCACTATAAACAAACAAAGAGCGACAATATTGAAAAAAACAATATTTTTTGCTATAATATCCCCCAATTTTTTTTTTAAACCAAATTTCTTCAGTTTAGGCCGATATGTATTCTTCTACATATTTTTGGTAAAAAAAAATCACAATAAGCGTATATTGATTGGTTTGCGCAAAAGTTATAGCGTCTACAAAATAGGGGATAGATTTATGTCATTTTTATTTTTTTTACTAGCAATGGCGGCGATCTGCGATTTTTAGCGGGACTGCGACATTGCAGCGGACAGATCAGACACTTTTGACACATTTTTGGGACCATTGACAATTATACAGCGATCAGTGAAAAATGCACCGATTACTGTGTAAATGTCACTGGCAGGGAAGGGGTTAACACTAGGGGGCGATCAAGGGGTAAATGTGTTCCCTCATGTGTGTTTCTAACTGTGGGGGGGGGGGGTGGGACTGACTGGAGGAGGAGAGAAATCGCTGTTTCTAATTACTAGGAACAGACGATCTGTTTCTCCTCTCCTGTCAGAACGGGGATTTGTGTGTTTACACACACAAATCCCTGTTCTGACTCTCTTCCCCTCGATCGCTGGTGACCGGCGGACATCGCGGCCGCCGGCCACGCGTATTGGGTTCCCCGCCGTGCAGCGGGCGCATGCTCGTCTGCTATGGCTCTTAAAGGAGCTGACGTACAGTTACGCCAATTCGCCGGAACGAGCTGACCTGCCTCCGTATAATGACGGTGGCTGGTCGGCAGGTGGTTAAACTGCCCTGATTTGCAGACCGAAGTTCATCCCTTTTGATATAAAAGAGCTAAATGTTACAGTGTTTCTCTTTATCTGGTCTGAGCGATGTTGTGATAAACTTGGCAGGCTGCCTGTATTTTTGGGTTTTTTGACAGCTGTCGGCTTGAGCAGAGAACTCTCTGCATTGAATCGAGGAAATGCTTTTTAAAGCTTGGGCGGGGGGTAGAATTGTAACCTCAATTCTTTAACAATTAATCATGCAGCTCTACTACATGCTGCAATCTTCTTCCTCATCCTGTAAATAAGATGAGGCTAGAGCCCAGCCCCCTCACCCCGTCACATAACCTGCTTATTCACAAGTCGGCTCTTCTTCAGTCTGAACCTTTCTTTATCCTCTCGCTGTCTGGGGAATTGTTTTCACATTTTTTTGCATACATGTTAAAATCGACGTTGTTTTTTTTTTTTTTTTTTAGAAAATTATTTAGAAGCGCAAAACATATAATTTCTGAAAGCAGTGACCCTGGAGAAAAAAAAATAATGTCTGTTGCAATTTTTTCTTATGTTGCATGTTTTTTTCCCCAGCCATTTATCAATCACGCATTTTCAGCAAAAAATACACTTACATGAGTTTTAGTAAACACAAACACAATGTAATACCCAGTTTTTTTGTTTTTTTTTTGTGTAAATTTATAAAATATGTTGTTGCATTAAGTAAATAGATACTAAAGATGTCAAGAATTAAAGTGGTTGTAAAGGCTCAAGGTTTTTTACCTTCATGCATTCTATGCATGAAGGTAAAAAACCTACTCAGTGCAGCATCCCTCCCATCCCCCCCTAATACTTACCTGAGCCCCATCTAGATCCAGTGATGTGCACAAGAGCTTCAGCTCACCGTAAACTCTCCCTTTTCATTGGCCGTGACAGCAGTGGGGGCTATTGGCTTCTGCTGCTAGCAATCACAGTCAGTAAGTCAGTAAGAAGAGAGTGGGTGGGGCCAAGCCACATTTGTGTGTGTGTGATTGGCCATTCAGAGCAATGGCTAAGTAGCAAGCCTGCTGTTTACTCTGGAGGCACTTGGCACTCCAGACGCTTGGGAAGGGCCAGGAGTGCTGGCAGGGGACCTGAGAAGAGGAGGACCGGGGCTGCTCTGTGCAAATCCACTGCACAGAATAGGTAAGTATACCATGTTTGTTATGTTTTTTTTTTTAAACCTTGCCTTTAAAGTGGTTGTAAACCTTGTACAACCACTTTTACCTACAGGTAAGCCTATATTAAGGCTTACCTGTAGGTACTGGAAATATCTCCTAAACCTGTATGGCTTAGGAGATATTCACCATATGCGCTTGCGCCAATGTCATCGGTGCATGCGCACCGCAGAAAGGGCACCATCGTGCCATTTCTATAGTGCCCGTGCTGTGAGCTTCGGGTCCCACACGCATGTGCAGTGACATCACACAACTCCAGCCAGTAACAGAGCCGGAGTCCACGGCCCCGGAAGGAAGAGGGGTTGAAGATGGATGTGGCCACACAGTGGGGACAGCGGTGACATCGCAGGCTTCTTCTGCAGGTAAGTGGGACATGATGGGCTAGTATGTGATACATACTAGCCCATTATGCTTTTACTTTGCAGGGAACAAACAGTGCTCATTTACAGGAGTGCAAAACCATTGCACAGATCAGGTAAGTATAACATGATTGTTGTTTTTATTTTTAAACTGCAAACCTTTAGAATCACTTTAAAATTGCACACAGCTGTGAAAACTATGCATAGGTAACGATTTAAAAGTAGGGTGCGGTCACAAACTTTCCATTATTGCTTTAAGGGGTTGTACTGGGGTGATGCATACAGCTGCAGGCAACAACCTGATACTGTTCTTTAGAGCGGTCGGTCAGCTTTCTGGTAATGACAATCTGCTGCTCGACTGTTTTTACTAGCAGCAGGAGGGGATGTCCGTCCCTCCTTCAGCCGCTCTGCCTATGTCTCCCATCCTAGAATTGGCTTTGTTTTTGGATCTCGTATCTAGTAACTCGGAAGCAATGTCTGGCACCCTAAAGGCACCAGTTTAAAAAAAATAGAAAGTATTAAAAAATGCAGATCTTGGTGTTTTTTTTTAATACTTTCAAGTGCAGAGGAGGAGTTTGGGGTCTTATCGCTCCCAGATCCCTCCATAAAGAGTACCTGTTACTGCCTATTACTGTCACAAAGGATGTTTACGTTCCTTGTGACAGCAATAAAAGTAATAAAAAAATTAAAAGGACCGTGTAAAAATAAAAACTCTAAATCTACAGAATATCGGCACCTGATATTGGCTATCGGCCTAAAAGGCAGCTGAAAAATCGGTATCGGCCCTAAAAAAACGATATTGGTCAACCCCCTATTTAAAACCCTTTACAGGTTATCAATTTAGAGTTAAATGTGAGCGCCGTGCATAGAATTATTGCTCTTACTCTGACATTTGCGGCAATACTCCACTTATGTGGTGCAATCGCTGTTTATATTTGAATGGTGGACTTATGTGCTCATTTGTGCTAGAGCAGGCGATCAGACATCTTTTTAATGGACTGTTTTGCCAGAGAAACCCAGCCCTTAAACTGAAAGTGAGAAAATCCTTGTAACTTCCAGTTTCATTCGCCACAGTGGAGATCGGGGAAAGGATGTTCCCTATCTCCTCTGTGTTCAGCCGACCCGACTGTTTACAGTGGTCCCGGGCTCCCTGGTGGAGCAAGAGACAAGAGAGCACACAAACTGCAGTGGAAGGGTGGCTTCTCCGCCCCCCCCCCCCCCCCCTGTAAAGGGGATGCAAGAAAGTCAATCACTGGCTCTAAAAAAAACAATACCAGGGTCATGGCATAACTGCTTGCTCCTGAGGCTGTATACAGTGAATATAAAAAGTCTACAGACCTCTGTTAAAATGTCAGGTTTCTGCAATGTAAAAAAGAATGAGACAAAGATAAATCATTTCAGAACTTTTTCCACCTTTAGCCCGGGTTCACACCTATGCGAATTAGAGGTGTATTTCCGCACCTCTAATTCGCATAGCAGGAGAATGTGACTGGCTCCCTATGGAGCCGGTTCACATATCTCCGGGGCGGCTGCGGTGCGCACTGCACAAAAACGCTGTGCGTCTTTGGCTGCGTTTCAGGGCCGAATTCAGGCATAGAATCGGCCCTGATTCGTCCCTGAAACGGTGAACAGGGACGCACATCGCTCCTGTGCGGTCCGCAGTGCATTATAGTGTGAACCCGGGCTCAATGTTAAATAGGAGTCAGTACTCAACTGCCATCATTTTAAAGTGCCTCTGATTAACCCCAAATAAAGTTCAGCTGTTCTAGTAGGTCTTTCCTGACATTTTCTTAGTTGCATCCTACAGCAAAAGCCATGGTCCGCAGAGAGCTTTCGAAGCATCAGAAGGATCTCATTGTTAAAAAGTATCAGTTAGGAGAAGTGTACAAAAGAATTTACAAAGCATTAGATTTACCATGGAACACAGGGAAGACAATCATCAAGTGGAGAAAATATGGCACAACTGTGACATTACCAAGAACTGGATGTCCCTCCAAAATTGATGAAAAGACGAGAAGAAAACTGGTCAGGGAGGCTGCCAAGAGGCCTACAGCAACATTAAAGGAGCTGCAGCAATATCTGGCAAGTACTGGCTGTGTGGTACATTTGACAACAATCTCCCGTATTCTTCATTTGCCTAAAGAAGGAGCATGCATGCTCCGAACGTGCGCACTGCCCGCTTCTCCTTCCACCCGGATGTGATATCAGTGGCTTCCTGTGAGTGTACCCGTGTCTCCGGAGGCGTTGGGAGTCACCAGGGCAGCCGACACCAGCGATGTCCTCTGTCTATCGCAACACGTTCTCTCCTGGAGTGGATGAACCCTCTTTCACTACAAGTGCTTTCCTTCCTGTCATTCTGTGAGTTTTATCTATTATCTTTGCATTAAAAGTTTTATCATTGCTACGCTTAGATGGCACTTCTCTTTTTCTCCTTTGCATGTCCACAGAATCCCTTCTAGCTCTAACCGGAGCCTGCAGCCTTCTATAACCAGCGTTATACATCCGGAGACTGTCCCATTTATGGACTTTTAAGAACTCCTTTTTTTGAGACTCTGATTGCGCACTGCTCCTCCCATCCAGTCAATAGGCACCCATTACTGTTTGTTTTGTTTTTTTTTTTGTTTTTTTTTTCTTACAAAGATTTTGCAAAAACGCATCTGAAGTCTCCCAAAAGCATGTGGAAAAATGTGTTATGGTCTGATGAAATCAAGGTTGAACTTTTTGGCCATAATTCCAAAAGATGTTTGGCACAAAAACAGCACTGTACATCACCAAAAGAACACCATACCAACTGTGAAGCATGGTGGTGGCAGCATCATGCTTTGGGGCTGTTTTTCTGCAGCTGGAACAAGGGCCTTAGTCAAGGTAGAGGGAATTATTTAGTTCCAAATACCAGTCAGTATTGGCACAAAATCTTCAGGCTTCTGCTAGAAAGCTGAACATGAAGAGGAACTTCATCTTTCAGCATGGCAACGACCCAAATCAGCAAAGGAATGGCTTCACCAGAAGAAGAATAGTTTTTTAATGGCCCAGACCTGAATCCCATTGGAAATCTGTGGGGTGATCTGAAGATGGCTGTGCACAGGAGATATCCTTGCAATCTGACAGATTTGGAGTGTTTTTGTAAAGAAGAGTGCAAATATTGCCAAGTCAAGATGTGCCATGCTGATAGACTCATATCCAAAAAAGACTGAGTGCTGTAATAAAATCAACAGGTGCTTCAACAAAGTATTAGTGTAAGGGTGTGCACACTTCTGTAACCTTGGGTGTGTACATTTTATAGGTCACATTAAAGGTGGAAAAAGTTCTGAAATGATTTATCTTTGTCTCAGATATACATGTAAAACTTATGTAGGGAGATTTGTTTCATCTCTGTGTATCATCAGAGGCTGTTCACGTCACTGGGTATTTGTGAGCGTTTACATCCACTTTAAAATGTATCTAAAGGCAACACTTCTCTTGGAGCTAAACCCATCAATTTAACAGTTTCTCAAAACCGCTACATTCAAGGCATGCCTTGAATGATAACTGTCACAGTTGCTTGTACTGTACTCTCAACTAGACTGTCAAATGAATGGTGTTGCACCATGGCAACTGCAGATCAAACAGAGGCAGCTTCCTTGGCTGTAAAGACTAGGAGGGTTTTGTTTTAAATGTGAATTGATTTGTGAGGGGTTAGAACCCCAGTCAGCTCTTTATAGCAAAAGGCTCAGCAGCTATTGTCCGACATTTGAGCCATGGGTGACCTTTGTTGGCACCACTTGAGTCAACAAAAGGCAATTTTTCAATTGACTTTTGTTGGCGGCAGATGGAAAATTGTCAGCCAAACAGTGATGGCATCCAATCGGATGTGGATCTTGGCTGTCAGAATACAAAAGCTGAAGGGAGATGTACGGTTTTCTCTGAGGGACATTTCCTCGTGTACAGCCAGCTTAAAGTGGTTGTATACCCCAATGCAGAAGTTGTACCTATAGGTAAGCCTTATTATAGGCTTACCTATAGGTACTGCAAATATATCTCCTAAAAGTGTGCCGTTTAGGAGATATTTACCTTGTAGTGCGCCGATGATGTCATTGGTGCATGCACTGTGAAGAAACGGCCCTTCATTAGCCAGTGCCGTGACTGACGGCTTCCATGCGCATTCGACTCTGGCCCATCACAGAGCCAGAGTCCGCAGCCCAGGAAGGAAGAGGGGCGAACATGGATGCGGGGACAGTGTGGGCTGCGATTGCAGTTAAGTGGCACATAATGGGCTAGTATGCATCGCATTATGCTTTTAATTTGCAGGGGAAAAAAGAGGAAGTAAAGTCCATCGGGGTTTACTTCCTCTTTGAGAGAGAAAGCGAGGCTCTGGGTACAAATCTTTGGAGTCCTGTAAATTATCACTGGATAAAATATATCTCCAGTTTGGCTTTGAGGCACCCCTTAAAATGGGGGGGGGGCTCAGTGGTAAGAATCCACATGTATACCATTTAATAATAAATAATGGTTCACAGCAGGAAAACGCAAGCTATCCAACACATTTCAGGGGTCAGGTAAACTCCTCCTTCCTCAGGGTTCTGGTAAAAAGATGGTGGGACTCCTAGGATGGCATAATCTCCAAGGGTATTTGATAGTGTGAAAGCCACAGAACACATGGATCCTAAAAAGCATAAAACCACAATTTTGTACTATTCAGGATCAATGTGTTCTGTGAATGCGGTTTTATGGTACTTGGGATCAAGGTGTCCTGTGACCACGTTTTTTTACTACTCGGGTTCAATGTGTTTTGTGGCCTCGGTTTTATTCTACACTTTTTCCTTTGACAGCTCTGTAATAAGGGATTACCCTCGCATTGGGAAATTTATCCTAAATCACATAGCGGGGGTACATCACCTGCTGGCATCCATAGATCCAGGGCATTGTCAGATGGCAAGTAATTCATGCCCACCAGCCACAACAACCTCCAGAGAAGTGGGAAAATACTGGAGCTTTGTGGTTACATGACTGCAAAGAAGAAACATTTAGAAAATGTATTTGGATGATTTCGTAGAACTTGTCTGCATGGAGTATCAAACAATGGGAGAGCAACCTTTACCAGCTATGTTGTTATAGTGTAGCCTTTGTAATCCTTTCCTTTCACGCTAAAGTCCCTGCCTTTTGGTTATGTCAGGTTTGTCACAGACCTTTGGTACATTTAGCTTGTGTTTACATTCCCTATTTTTACGTCTTGTGTTTTTGTTACTTGCATAATAGGATTTTCTAATTCTGGTTTCCAGGAAACAGGCTGCATATTATACATATTTAACATTGAATACTTGACATTGTGAAAAGAAGTTTGACTCATTTTAAAGCAATTCCTTATTTTACTTCCAGAGAACATTGAACCATTCACATCAGTCCCATAAGGAAGCTCACAGTCAGAGACGGGCTATGTTCAGATATGGTGTATATCCCTGCTTACATCTCGCTTTTTATACCTCCTGTTTCTGAGCTAGGCAGGCCATAGGGAAGCAATATCTTCCATTATGCTAAAAAGGTTTTAATCTAAGTTACTTCACTTTTTTGTATATTATTATACTGTTTTTGCATTCAAAATAAATAAATATATATATATATATATATATATATATTTAATTTTTTATTTATTTTTTTTCCTCGAGTCATCCATATAATTGCTTGTCTGGCTCCCTAGTGTGATGCACTGACCATTATCTTCACTACCATAATAGCTGTTCATGTCCACCTATACTGTGCAGCGCTGGGCATGTTGTTCTATAACTCTGTTTATGTGACCCTTTCTGTGATATTGGTTATCATTGCGTACTTTGGCTGTTTACTGTAACTTTCTTTGGAAAAATAAAGGAATTACAAAAAAAGGGGAGCTAATGTCCGTACTGCGGTCCTACATATCGTAGAGCCAATGTTTTGGGAGAAAGACAGCTTTCCTACACATGTTTGTGGAAGGAAACAGGACCCCTTCACCCCTTGTTTTGTTTTTTAGCCGTCTCACACTTGTGATCCTGCATCTTGGCGACACTCTAGGAGACACTCACAGCAATAGATTTAAATTTTTATTATGCCAAATTTTATATGGCAAGATTTTAAAGTTTTATGTGAGTTTTGGGGCACACAGGCTGCTGCCCTGTTTAAAAGAGAAGTATGGGAATCCCTTTGTTTAAGAATCATACTTACCTAGGTGGATGCTGCATCTGTCCCATTGCTTGGTTCTCAGAGCTCCTGAAGCAGAGAGTTGGTAACTTAGGCCCCTTTCACACTGGGGCGGTAGGGGGCGTCGGCGGTAAAACAGCGCTATTTTTAGCGCTGTTTTACCGCGGTATTCGGCCGCTAGCGGTGCGGTTTTAACCCCCCGCTGGCGGCCAAAAAAGGGTTAAAATCCCTCGTACAGCGCGGCTATAGCCGCGGTATAGCCGCGCTGTCCCATTGATTTCAATGGGCAGGAGCGGTGAATACACCTCTCCTTCACCGCTCCAAAGATGCGGCTCGCAGGACTTTTTTTACCGTCCTGCCAGCGCACCGCTTCAGTGTGAAAGCCCTCGGGCTTTCAAACTGAACAAACAGCGGAGGCTGTTTAGGGGCGGTTTGCAGGCGGTATTTTTAGCGCAATAACGCCTGCAAACCGCCCCAGTGTGAAAGGGGCCTAACTGTCAGTCACTGGCTCTCTGCTCGGCCCCTCCTGCGCTCATTGGTGCACTGGGTTGTGGAGGGTCTCAGGCTCTCAGCACTTCTGTGATCTACAGGAGAAGTACAGCCAAATGAGCTTTGGCTGTACTTCTCCTTTTCACACCTATATGTTCGGTGTGCAGCATTTGTTTGCATGGACACAGCAGCCCATTCACTTAATAGGACTGCAGTATGTTTGGGAAACGCAGGAAATGGTCCCTGCAGCTTCTTAAAACTGCAGCCGCAGGGAAGTTGCATGGTGCTTTTGCATGGCCGAAATGCATTGTGTGTTTAGATGCGTGTGGGTGCCATTAGGAATGAATGCCAGCCCCCTGTGTCTGTAAAAGAGCAGCTCATTTTGGTTGCGGATGGTTGCAGGAACATTTGCGATACCCCCAACTACTCACACAAGCGTGAACCAAGTCTTAGACTTTGAGATGAATTAGTCTGTTATTATTTTCATACGATTCATTTCCTCGCTTTTAGGAGTCATACACACAGGTGTACAGTAAGCTGCATTCAGGTCCATAATTAGTATGCTATGGGGCGTTTGGCGGTCATGGCATTTAGTTGTGTAAACCAAAACTAGAAGATTTGTGTTTGCCATGCGATTTTGACTGCATGTTGTAAGCATGTAAACGTTTATACTAACATTTACACGTGAATAGCATAAATGACCCCTGTGGGCAGGGCCGACATCTAAACATCAGCAATGTGTAGGTGGTAGAACTGCACGATTCTGGCTAAAATTAGAATCCCGATTTTTTTTTTTTTTATTTTATTTTTTTTTTTTTTTTTTTAGCGTAGAATAAAGATCACGATTCTTGCAGTGTAACATCTTCTTTCACATTATACAAAAAAAATTGGACTAACTTTTTTTTTTGTGTTTTAAAAACTGCTGCGCAAATATGATGTGACATAAAATATTGCAACAACCACCATTTTTAATCTCTAGGGTCACTGCTAAAAAAAAAAAAAATATATCATGTTTGGGTGTTCCAAGTAATTTTCTAGCAGAAAATAATGATTTTTACTTGCAGGCAACAAATGTCAGAAAAGATTTGGTCTTTAAATGGTTAAACTTCCTTCATTTACACGCAGGAGTTCTTTCCTTTTTAATAAAAGAAAAAAAAGATACTTTGTTTCTACTTATTTGGGTGTTGTGATTAAACTTGGCAGGCTGCCTGGATTTTTTTTTTTCCCAGCTGTGAGAACTCTCTGCACTCGTTAGAAAGAGAATCCTGACATGCTGTTTTGAAGATCAGGAAGGGAAAAAGCTAAAGCTCTCGATTTTCGATTCTTAACGATTAATCGTGCAGCTCTAGTAGGTGGCAGTTGTGACAGCAGGCACGGAATGACCTTGGTCTTAAGTCATCCTGTGTCACCACCGCTGATTTCACATTATCGATGTTCACATCTCCCAACGAAGAGATCAGCATGAGGCCTTCGCTGTCCCTGCTACAAAAATGAAAATAAAAGATTCAGTGGAGAGATTCCCTAGCACTTCCTGTCCCGAGGACACAGAGCGCAATAAATACGGGCCAGTGAATCTATGCCTCCCCCATTCTGTCCAAAACAAACAGGTTTTGGCTGGAGTTGGTCTTTAAAGTGAACGTAGGTTTGTTCACACTGGCCGCATACAAAATGCTTTGTTTTAGTGTGGCGGTGTTCTGTCAAGATGGGGGGCACTTCTCGACAGAACACCGACAGCTGTCGGGTTTTCCCTGCAGTCAGGTGCGGTGAGGGGACAGTGTAACGTGTGTTTTTGCCCATCGCACAGTTTGCTTTTTTTTATTTAAAAAAAAAATCTTTTGAAGTGCACAAAGCGACACTTTAGTTATGTCTCTGTAAAGCAGCGTGGTGCAATAGAGTGTACTGTGGGAAAAAATACAGCATTGTGGTGCAAACAGGCCACAAAGAAAACCGTTCATCTCAATGTTCCCTTGCAGTGATTGCAGTGTAAATGAGCCCTTAAACTTTCTAAAAGTAACAGATCTTCCTGAGAGCAGACAGCACAAGGTGCTTGTATTATCTTTATTAGCCAGAAAAGCCTCCGCCGTGCCCCTCTCTGAGCTGACGGGGCTTGCCTGTAAAATTCGTGAAATTCAAGCCCTTGTTACAAAGTGAAACTAGATCAGAGAGGGGCACAAAAGAGTCTTTTCTGACTGGCAAAAGCAGACTACTTCTGGTATCCAAAAGAAAAATATATGAATGGAGCTGGAAAATAGATGCGCCTTAATGGCTTAATCCTTAATCCATAATTTTATGAAAGGTCCGAAAAGTTTATATATCAAATTTCTAAAGGCATCATTAGCGGCGGCTTCCCATAGACTGATTCTCTGTAAGAAACAAAAGCGGCAGAAGGGGGTGGGGGGGGGGGTGGGGGCACCAGACTAAGTGTAGCAGATTAAAAACAACTTTCTTTTTTATTAAAAAGCCAAATGGCATGAGTAGCAGACAGGTAAGCATGTACAGTTGTGCTCATAAGTTTACACACCCTGGCAGAATTTGATTTCTTGGCCATATGAATATCAATGATAACACAAAAACATTTTTATTTCACTCATGGTTAGTATTTGGCTGAAGCCATTTATTATCAATCAACTTTGTTTACTCTTTTTAAATCATAATGACAACAGAAACTACCCAAATGACTCTGATCAAAAGTTTACATACCCTGGTGTTTTTAGCCTGATAACATGCACACAAGTTAAAAAAAAGGGGGTTTGAATGGCTATTAAAGGTAATCGTCCTCGCCTGTGATCTGTTTGCTTGTAATTGGTGTCTGTGTATAAAAGGTCAATGAGTTTCTGGACTCCTGACAGACCCTTGCATCTCTCATCCAGTGCTGCACTGACGTTTCCGGATTCTGAGACTTGGGGAAAGCAAAAGAATTGTCAAAGGATCTGTGGGAAAATGTAGTTGATCTGTATAAAACAGGAAAGGCATATAATAAGATATCCAAGAAATTGAGAATGCCAATCAGCAGTGTTTAAACTCTAATCAAGAAGTGAAAAATGAGGGGTTCTGTTGAAACCAAACCGCGGTCAGGTAGACCAACTAAAATTTCAGCCACAACTGCCAGGAAAGTTGTTCCGGATGCAAAGAAAAACCCACAAATAACTTCAGGTGAAATACAGGACTCTCTGAAAACATGTGGTGTGGCTGTTTAAAGATGCACAATAAGGAGGCACTTTAAGAAAGATGGGCTGCATGGTCGAGTCGCCAGAAGAAAGCCATTACTACGCAAATACCACAAAGTATCCCACTTACAATACGCCAAACAGCACAGAGATAATCCTCAAACCTTCTGGCCCAAAGTAATTTGGAGTGATGAGAACAAAATTGAGCTTTTTGGCCACAACCATAAACGCTACATTTGGAGAGGAGTCAACAAGTCGACCTGTCATTGGATACAGCAGAATAAAGTGAAGGTTCTGGAGTGGCCATCTCAGTCTCCTGACCTCAATATCATTGAGCCACTCTGGGGAGATCTCAAACATGCAGTTCATGCAAGGCAGCCCAAGAATTTACAGGAACTGGAGGCTTTTTGCCAAGAGGAATGGGCAGCTTTACCATCTGAGAAAATAAAGAGCCTCATCCACAAATACCACAAAAGACTTCAAGCTGTCATTGATGTTAAAGGGGGCAATACACGGTATTAAGAACTGGGGTATGTAAACTTTTGATCAGGGTCATTTGGGTAGTTTCTGTTGCCATTATGACTTAAAAAGAGTAAACACAGTGGACTGATAATAAATGGCTTCAGCCAAACACTAACCATGAGTGAAAGAAAAGTTTTTGTGTTATCATTCATATGCTCTGAAAAATGGCCAAGAAATCATAAATTCTGCCAGGGTATGTAAACTTATGAGCACAACTGTATCTACAGTTGATATTTGGGCCAGATAGAGGTGTCCAGGAGTCATCGGTGGAAATTCCAAAGTGGCTCGCCTTCCTTGAAACTTCCACAAATGACTCCGGGACACCTCCATCTGGCCCAGATACCACATGTAGATACACTATATTACCAACAGTATTGGGACGCCTGCCTTTACACGCACATGAAGTTTAGTCTTAGTCCGTAGGGTTCATTATTGAGTTGGCCCACCTTTTGCAGCTATAACAGTTTCAACTCTTCTGGGAAGGCTCTACACAAGGTTTGGTAGTGTCTATGGGAATGTTTGACCATTTTTCCAGAAGCGTGTTTGTGAGGTCAGGCACCAATGTTGATGAGAAGGCCTGGCTCACAGTCTCCACTCTTATTCATCTCAAATGTGTTCTATTGGGTTGAGGTCAGGACTCTGTGCAGGCCAGTCAAGTTTCTCCACCCAAAACTCGCTCATCAATGCCTTTATGGACTTTGGTTTGTGCACTGGTGCGCAGTCATGTTGGAACAGGAAGCGGCCATCCCCAAACTGTTCCCACAAATTTGGAACCATGAAATTGTCTAAAATGTCTTTGGTAAGCTGAAGCCTTAAGAGTTCCCTTCACTTGAACTAAGAGGCTAAGCCCAACCCCTGAAAAACAACCCCACATCATAATCCCCCCTCCACCAAATGATTTGGACCAGTGCACAAAGCAAGGTCCATAAAAATATATGGATGAGCAAGTTTGGGGTGGAGGTACTTGACTGGCCTGTACAGAGTCCTGGCCTCAACCCAATAGAACACATTTGGAATGAATTAGAGCAGAGACTGTGAGCCAGGCCTTCTCGTCCAACATCAGTGCCTGACCTCACAAATGCGCTTCCTGGAAGAATGGTGAAACATTGCCATAGACACTCCTAAACCTTGTGGACAGCCTTACCAGAATAGTTGAAGCTGTTATAGCTGCAAAGGGTGGGCCAACTCAATGTTAAGCCCTATGAACAAAGACTGGGATGCCATTAAAGTGATTGTAAACCCTTACAGACCACTTTATACTACAGGTAAGCCTATAATAAGGCTTACCTGTAGCTATCCAGGATATCTCTTAAACCTGCACGGATTAGGAGATCTACCCTGTATTTGGATGTCCTGACGTCATCGGCACATGCGCACTGACACAAACTGAAGCAATGACACGCATGTGCTGTTGCTTCAGCAAGTGTGCTGTTACCACGCGCATGCACGGGAGTGACTTCATCGCGGCTCCGGCCAATCAGAGCGCTGGAGCCACGATACCCGGGAGTGATTTCGGCTGCCACATTGGTGTACGGGCACCGCAGCGAGGGCTTCGATCTCAGGTGAGTATTACATAATGAGCTAGTATGCAACTAGCTCATTATGCTTTTGTCTTGCAGGTTCATGTGCGTGTAAAAGCAGGCGTCACAAAACTTTTGGTAATATTATTTACATGCCTACCTGTTTGCTACTTATGTGAGTTGCCATTTGGTGTTTTTAATTAAAAAACCGTTGTTTTTACCCTGCTACACTTAGTCCGGCGCCCACTTCTGTCACTTTTTTTTTCTGGTATCGGTTCTTGGAAAGACATTTTAAAGGAAATCTGAAGTGAAACAAATAGGGGGATGAGCTGTCACTACTGCCCCCCTGAAAATGCTAGTTGCCTGACTGTCTCTGGCATGTATCCTTTTTTTAAACACTGACTCAAACTAAGAATTGTGTTTTCAGAAAATATGAAAGCCATTAGGTCAGCTTTTCAGACAGGCATGTAACAGCTTTAAGGGAAAGGTCAGTGATGGCAGCTTCTGTATTTCCCTCATCTTTGTCCTAGAGTTGCACAATTAATCGTTAAAAAATCGTGATCTCGATTCAAACCCCCCCACAATCTCTATTGCAGATTTTTCAGATTATTTCATATAACAAGTGGAGAGACTTATCTTCTCACTCAGCTGTCAAAAGAAAAAAATCTGGGCAGTCTGCCAAGTTTATAACATGAAACATTGTAACTAACTCTTCCTTCTTAAATCAAAGGGATAAACTTCTGTGCTTTAAAGAAAAAATCTGGGCAGTCTGCCAAGGTTTTAACAACATGTAAATGCAGGAAGTTTAACCACTTAAAGTCTAATTCTTTTTGCCAGCGGTCTTTAAAAAAAAATACACAATGAATAATAATAAATAAAAAAAAAAAAAACGAAACTGTAAAGTTAGCCCATTTTTTGTTTTTTGTTTTAATGTGAAAGATGTTACGCCGAGAGAATCGTGATCTGTCCAAGAAAAATCGTGATTCTCATTTTAGCCAGAATTGTGCAGCTCTACTTTGTCCTTTAAAATTTTTAGAAATGCAATACAGAACTAGTATAAGGAAGTACGTGGTTTATACGTTATTCCCCAAACATTATGTAAAAATGTCCAAAGAAATCTGACCACATTATTGTTTGTCAGAGGTGACAAATAACTGTACATGGAAATCTAGGGATTTGCCTGACTTCCAATCCAGTTTCACAACAGTTTGTGATGTATTATTTTACTTACTCGTTGGACCCTTTTAGTTGTTTTTATAATTTTTCTTTCTGTTTACTCTTTTTACTGCACGGTATCCTGCTTTTCACACACTTGTGAGATTTGAATTTAGTATTTGTGATTTTGTGTCAGAATATCAGCAGAATTCAAAATAATATCACAAGAGAGTAATAATGTTAAATTATACATGGCTTGTTTTTTGAAAACGAGTGTATATTCCACATTTTAAGGATGGAAACATAATAGCCGGGATTAGATTTGTATGGGTAGGACCACTTGGCACACAAGTAACAAAGCACACAGCATTTTTTTTTATTTAAAATGGAACTCCAAAAAAAAAAAAAGCTCAACTTCCGGCGCTGTGACTGAATGTTACAGTATAGTACAGCGCAGGGATTGCATTGTTCACTCTCCCCTCAGCCAATCACAAAGGGCCTTGTATTCTTTTCACAAAATTGCAAAAGGGAAAGAAGGGACAGGTAAACAGAATTGCTCCACATTCATTCTCTGGACGTGTGGTAGTTAGTAAAAAGAATAAACACTTTTTGTGAATGGATGAGGGGAGAGTGAACAACATGATTCTTCACTGTATTATAGCCATACCTCTAAGGCTAAGTTCACACTGGCATTCTTAATAGCAGGTGTTTAAGAGGCATTGCATTGCCCCTCAAATGCCTATGCAAATGATACAATGGACAGAACACAGTGCTGTTCACGCTATCAAAGCATGAAGTGTCGAGTCCCTTCAAAATTTGAAGCCTCATGTCGAGTCAACAGGCGTTTGAAGCTTTGGTAACGCTTTGCAAACGCTCTGGCAGGCAGTTGTGGGGTGTTAAGATTAGTTTATTAACTGTAATGGACTAGGCAATTGTGGAACGGTTTTAAGGCGCCTTAACGCTCATCAAACGCTTCAAAACTTGTTAAGCGTTAGAAATGTAATCAAGTGTGAACAAGCCCTAAGCACTGACTGTAATATCTGTCAGGAAATTGTCATTTGTACAGTATCCAGCAGCACTGCGGGTATTTGACACTAACCATTGGAGGTAACTTGGTGGTAACCACAATCAATAAGGTAAAGAATACTTTGTGGACACGTGACCACAAAATAAAACTGCAAAAAAAGAAATATATGCAATTATGGTACAAAGATTTTCATGTATACTTTTAGTAACCTCCCTTTTTTGTTTAACAGATGAGCAGCAACAGTAATAAAAGAGCACCAACAACTGCAACACAACGGTTAAAGCAAGACTATCTGCGCATCAAAAAAGACCCAGTGCCTTATATCTGTGCCGAACCCCTCCCTTCAAATATTTTGGAATGGTGAGTTTTTCAAGATAATTCACTCTTCCGGTGTTCTGCCGAGAAAGTTCCTATCAGCGGATAAGGACCCCCCCTCTACTGCGCAGGCGCAGCGCTTGCGCAGTAGGAGGCGGCGAAAATAGCCGAAGGCGAATAGAAGAGAAATCAGCTGTACACGGCGCCTGTAAGAGGGCCGCTTTGCTCGCCATGCTTCGGGCACGGCCTCGCTTCGCTCGGCACTTTTTTTATTCCCCCTCTAGGTCCACTTGGATGGTGGGGCTGCAGCCTGGATCCAGGGCGCAGGCGCCGTGTACAGCTGATTGAAGTTTTTCATCTTCGGCTATTTTCGGCGGCTCCTATTCGTTCATACTGCGTGAGCGCAGTACAAGGGGGACCTTATCCGCCGGGGGGAACTTTCTCGGCAAGACACCGGCCTAGTTTGGTTGTTTTGCTCCTGGGTAAAGGTATGTTCCTAATCCGAACTACAAATAAAGGCATAAAATGTATGCAGCAGAATAAGCCTATAGCCCTAGTACTTTTTCTCATGTAGGTATAGCTATTGTGCACCAGGCCACCCTCCTTCCACTTTTCTGCTAGTAGTCTGGTATTGTGAGAACCTCATAACTTGCTGGACTTTTATTAATGGGTGGATGTTCCTATCCCTGACCGCTGGCCCTTACAGACTCTCAGAGGTTTAGGTGGCTCATCATGCTGAATACATAATTTCCTGGCATCTTTCGTTGTCTCTCAATATCCTGTGACTACCTTTTCAGTGCTTTTGGCTCTTGTCTGCTCTCTGCTGGACCCTTAGCCCTCTCCTCCGCCTGGTTGCTATTCTAGACTTCTTCTGCTGACTACTTTGTGCCTTTTTAAGAAGGCGGGAGACCTGTACTGGCCACAAAACCTTTTTATAGGTACTGCTGGAACTAATGTTACTAAGTGCTGTTGGCAGACAGTTTTGTATGAAATGCGTGTATTTATTATGTGTCATTATGTGCCTCATAGAAATGCCTACCTTAGTGCCTTTCTTTGCCTCTTTACTGAATGTTCATAGAAGTATATGGTTGTCCTTTATTCACATATTTCTCTGCGTAGTGGGGACTAGTTAGGAAAACATTTTATTCTTGGCATATCTAAAATCTGCTATGAAACTATGACTAAGGCTGAAACGCGTAAGCTGAGCTATCAATATGTATTTTATCCCTATGTATCGATAAAGGTTTATACATTTAGAGATTCTGTCAGGCGATAACTATTTTGAGTGTCATTGGACCGACGGGAGCCTAAGGCTTCATGTACACTGCTGCTGGTAAACGGATGTTTAGGAGCAGTTAGGCATTTTTTTTTTCAGCTGCCCTTGAACTCTCCTCTGTTATCTTATCAGTACATGTACACAGGGTCGTTTATAGTGGTTTCTAGGCAGTTGAGTTCAGAAGCATTTTTTGGAAAGCAAAAAAAAAATGCATTCAGAATGGATGTTCCAAGGCATTTGGAACACCAAATGCCTGTAACAGCTTGTAAACGCGGTAACTCACGTTTGGACGCGTTTTCGTTTACAGGGGTTTTTCATTTTTGACTATTTGCAAAAAAAAAAAAAAAAAAAAAAATTATATATATAAATATATATATAATGATGTTTTTGGGTTTTTTTTGCAAATGCGGCATGTACATGCGGCAAAACTGAAGTTTTTAAATGTTGTTTGTTATCTGTCAAGTTAAATCGTTCAGGAAAGATTGTGAAACATTCCGTGTACATTAAGCCTTAACCAGCACACCGCCATCAGCCTAAATGAAGCTGCGGGGAATTCTTTCCATTAACATGGATGTGTAGCTAATTGCCCTTGTTATACTTACAGTATATAAAGGGTATGTTACCCACTTCCTATTTCACCTTTTCTGGCCAGCAACGACATCTGTATCCTGGAATGTCTTTTACGGGTGACTAATGTATTGACCTTCAAAGGTTTTATAAGTCGTGTTGACATAAGATTATGTTCTGTCTTTGTGTTTGCAGATATTGTCATTAATAAATTGGTATACATGTTTCTCTTGTCTCCTCCACTAAATAAATAATACAATTGTGGCTTCTAATGTTATTTGGTTTATACAACTGGTAATGAATCCATTCTTACAGGAGGACACATGTATTACTTGCTGCTTAGTGTTTGTACAGACATACCCCGTACACAATGGGAGAGAGCATGTATGTAAAATGAAAATGTACTTAAAGTGCAGCAATACCTTTTTTCACTTCTCAATGCATGTAAATACACTAGCTCTAAGAAAGACAGCGCCACTGTTCTAGAGTAGTAATCAATGTAAGCCTTTTTTTAAAGTGGTTAAGCCACTAACTGATCATTATATAATCCCCTCTGTTGCATAAAAACCTGTATCCTAGTGCCTGTGCTTTATAAAAAAAAAAGGCGATTTCTACCTGTTTTAACAGTGTCTTCCAGCGATCACATGACTCCAGGCTCTCAGCTCTCTCCGTCTGTTATTCCCTTGCTGACGTCAGCCAGGAAGGCGGGGAGGAGAGGCGCAGAGAGCCTGGAGTCTTGTGATCGCTGGAGGACACTGTTAAAAAAGGTAGAAAACTGCTTTTATTTTATAAAGCACAGGCACTAGGACTCAGCTTTTTATGTGACAGAGAAGATGATATAATGATCAGTTCGTTTTGAAGCAATGGGGAGAGGAGTAGAGCGGCGCTAGTGAGAGCTGACAGGCAGAGGGGGGAGGAGGACAGCGGGAGATAGAGGAAAGCTGCAGATAGCAGCGTATGACGGAGGCACGTACACTGACTACGGTGTTAGGGCTCAGCAGCCCTGATATATTGTGGTCAGCGTTCAGAAGGGAGGGTAGAAACTGGCAGGATCAGCCCAGGTATTTCAGGTGTTTACAGGGGACCAAAATACACAACACAATCACTGTACTGTACAACATGCTTTAAGGGAACAGGATCAGTTATTTTATCTTGGGGGGGGGGGGTTAACAAACGTTTTAAACAATATGAAAAGATCATACTCTCAAAAATAAGGTGCATCAGAAGCAGTATTAGACAACACCATAAGCCGCTGTCAGTGCACAGTCCCGTGCCTCAGAGGATCAGTCCGTAGCTGAAGAATAGGAAGATTTCTTTGAAACCTGTTCTGAGTTTTGGTTCAACCTAAAAGCAAAGGTTGTGGTTTGGTTTTCCTCATTTGCTCATTGCATGCCAAGTGTAGGCAAACACAGTAGTTTTAGAAGCTGGGTGCCTCTAAGCCCAGAGGATGTGTTGTTACTTTGTCACGCTAAGTAATCAATGGGAGAAGTCTCTCGGGTAGACTGAATTTACTTAAAGTGATTGTAAAGGATCATTTTTTATTTTTATTATTACCTCCACTGTGCAGCTCGTTTTGCACAGAGTGGCCCCAAGCATCCTCTTCTGGGGTCCCCTGGCTGCTCTCGCGGCTCATCAGGTGACCCCCTAGGAGAAGCGCTCTCCTGAGGGGGTTATCTTGCGGGTGCGCTCCCAAGTCCAGCATTTGCGTCCACCGTCACGAATGCCGGACTCGGCGCTGCCTCCCCGGCGTCCGCATCATTGGATTTGATTGACAGCAGCAGGAGCCAATGGCTGCGCTGCTATCAATCTGTCCATTCAAGAGCAGGGACCCCGTGGAGAGAGGGACAGTGCGTCCCCACCGAGGAGATGAAGGCGCTCAGGTAAGCAAAAAGGGGGACTGGTGACTGCCAGGTGTTTTTTCACCTTAATGCATAGGATGCATTAAGGTGAAAAAACACAAGGGTTTACAACCCCTTTAATTCTCAACTCTGGGATAAGTGCCTTATCTGCTTATGTACTTTGGCCTATGCACACATCCAATCAAATAATTTAATTCATCACCTGCTTAAAGCAGAAGTAGGGCCAAAGCCTTCAGACCGCTGTTGGCTGAAAACGGGTCACCGGAGTGCAGAATGAAATGTCACTCAGTCAGTCCAGGCTCTGTATCAATCCAGACTTTAATGTCGGGATCCACCCAAACGCCGAGACCAGCAGCTGGCTCAGCCTCTCAGCGAGATCATTGGGAGACTGTGCCAGACACCCCCACCCTCTCTACAGCCCGGCGCTGGAGGAGCAAAGCAGACACTCAGAGACTGACAGCCACTGGTCCTCTGCTCACTGAAGACCAAGAACTGAATGACCAGCTGTCTTTGATCGCACAGTTCTCAACGTAGAGACGGCGGGGGAAAGATGCAGCATCCATCTAGGTGACAATATTTGTTATTTTCAATTCACGAATTTCTCTTTTAAATGAGAAATTGTATATATTTGTACCTGTGACGTCTCTAACCAGTGGTTTCCCAGCTATCCGTAGTTTCCAGGAGGAGAATCCGTGCAGTGACATATTGTCCTGCATTGTTTCTAGGACTACATGTCCCATGTTTTCTGGGCCTTGTATCCTGTCTGCAGGAGGAGTTGCTGGAAGAGTTGCAATCAGAGCTAGGAGGAGGGGAGGCAGAGCTGAAATAGGGAAAACGCACTGAAGATATCAGCCTTGTAATAAAACTATCTGCACATGCTAGCGTGTTTTATGTTGGCTTCCGAAAGATGTGAACTGCAGAGGGGCAGTGAGGGGATTGGTCCCCCTGAAGCTAACAAATAGGCACAAGTTTTTGGCCCCCGAGGCAGGAAAAAGCAAACCATACGTTTCAGAAAGTATTGCTTAAAGTATTTTTTTTTTTTTTTTTTTTACAAACACCTAACAAGAAAAATCATTTACAATGCACAGTTGAAATTTTGATTTTTTTTTTTTTTTTTTTTTTTTTTTGCCTGGAGCTGGGCTGACATCCGAGAACTAAAGTTGCTGACATACATCACTGATTTGTTAATTTTCCTCTTTGATAAAGTAATACGATGCTCCTCACAGCGATGATTTTCCAGTGCTGTGGGGGTTTAAAACAGTGGCTGTGCCTGCGAACTACTTGTGTCTTTGCCTTCCCCTTCTGCCCCATTCACAAAAATCCTGGTATTCCTCTCCTAGAATCCAAGGCACTCTGTGACTGGGTGGGGGGTTCTGTTTATCAGGCACGCCTCCATTCACTGAACGCCTTGCATTCTGGGAGAAGAATACTAGGATGTTTATGAATAGACATGGGGACAGGAAGGGGATGGTGAGCAGTGCGAGTCCTTCACAGTTGCAGCCACTGCTCTCAAGTCCCGCATCACTGAAAGGTGGTGAGGAGAATTTGGCACCAATGGAGGAAAGATTCTTACAGTTACCGGCAGAACACGGTGTGTACTTTATTAGAGAGAATGTATGTGACTAGTGCTGTGCCCCCCCCCCCCATATGGAGCTTAGTTTTAAAGATGCCTGGTTATCAAGAGGTTAAATAGTGTGCATTCTAGTAGAACTAGAGGCAAATTTGGATAGAGCAAGGGAGGGTTCTAACCCCTGTCAGATTTATTCCACTATGTGTGTCCCATTGGAGAGTTTCCCATCACTTCCTGTCCCATAGCCAAACAGAAAGTGAGAAGAAATCCTTGTGAATGAAGGGAATTCCTTGGGGGTCACCAGAACTAGTCCCCATTGTAAGATTTCCCCCTCGATTACTTTTCTGGGGACAACCCAAAATTTGGGGATATTTTTTTTTACTTTCAATGATAATGGTAAACATGACAAATAGAGAGAGAGAATCTCCTTAATGGGGGCACAGACAGCAATAAAAACTAACAGGGGCTCTAATCCCTCTCCAGGGTAGATTTGATTTAAATCAAGTTGCTTTAAATGAGGATTTAAGTCACTAGTAAAAAGGTTTGATTTAAATCCTAATTTTTAACCACTTGCCGACCGCCACACACCAGTTTACGTCAGCAGAATGGCACGGGCAGGCAGGCAGAAGGGCGCACCTGTACGTCTCTTTGAATTTGCCTCACGCCACGGGAGCGTGCCTGCTGGTCCCGCAAACTCCATGTTCGCTGGCGGCATGCGATTGCGGCGAGGAGAGGCAGAACGGGGAGAGGCCTATGTAAGCAAGGCATTTCCCTGTTCTGCCTAGTGGCATGACAGGAATCTACTGCTCCCTGTCATCGGGAGTAGTGATCACTGTCATGTTCTAGTGAGCCCATCTCCCCTACAGTTAGAACACATCCAGGGAACACACTTAATCACCTGATCGCCCCCTGGTGTTTAACTTCTTCCCTGCCAGTGTCATTTATACAGTAATCGGTGGCTATTTGTAGCTCTGATCGCTGTATAAATGTCAATGGTCCCAAAATAGTGTCAAAAGTGTCCGATCTGTCCGCCGCAATGTCATAGTCCCGATAAAAATCGCAGCTCGCCGCTATTACTAGTAAAAAAAATTAAATAATAAAAATGCCATAAATCTATTCCCTATTTTGTAGACGCTATAACTTTTGTGCAAAGCAATCAATGTGTGTGTGTTTTTTTTTTTTTTTTTTTTTTTTACCAACAATATGTAGAATAATACACATCTGCCTAATTTTTTTTTATATATATATTTTTGGGGGATATTTACTATATAGCAAAAAGTAAATAATATTGCTTTTTTTTTCTTTTCAAAATTGTCCTGCTTTTTTTTTGGTTTGTTTATAGTGCAAAAAAAAAAAGCCGCAGAGGTGATCAAATTGTCAGCTAAAGTGACGCAGTGCCGAATCGCAAAAAATGCTTTAGTCAGGAGGGGGTAAATTCTTCCGGGGCTGTTGTGGGTAAAGAGCAACTGTCATCTCTGTCCCGCAGCGGCTCCTCTGACCCGATGTTGACTCACCTAAAGTCCCATTCACTTTAATAGGACGGCTGGTGATGGAGCAGTGACACAACAAGGTGAGGGACGTGGTGGCAGCAGGTGAGTGGATGCCCGCTAACAGGCGCTGCCATAATGGATCTGAAATGACAGGTGGTCTTTAAATGTAAGGACTTAGTTTTGCTGGTAGTTTGACTCTTTTAATATTTGCAAACAAAATTTAAGATTTCCTATTTAGAATAGTAAGTTGTCGGGTTAGTAAAACGGCGATTTCAGAACTGATTCAATCATCAGCTTGGATTCATTGAATGAGTTTACCAAAAAATGTAAATATTGCAGAATATACAGCTTCATGCTACATAACTAAGCTCCATTTCATGGTGAATAAACACAATAATTATTGTATATTCAATAGAAAACTATCTTTAGTTAGATTTTAACTTCAAAACCATTTTATTAAAATAAATTTGATAATCAAAAAAATCTTTTTTTTTTTTTTTTTTTTATTAAAAAAAAATAAAATAAAATAATTAATTTTATATCTACCCTGTTTTGCCTTTAGTTAATAACATGGCAGAGGAGCACCTCTTGTATTACATCACACAGTTTAGTTTGGTATGCAGCGTGTCAGTCGTCTTATGACTGAGAAGGCCAGAGAACAGTTGCATGTATACTCACACGTGGCACAAACAATCTCAAAGGCCATGTGTGTGTAAGGTTTGTTTACTTCGCACAAACAGTTGTGGCTGTTGGCTTGTCTGACAGCTCTATTTATTGTGTGGCAGCTTCTTGTCCAGTCAGCGTCAGCTCTTCCCAGTTATTTTGCTCTCCTGTCTGGTTACTTTCTATATTTGTTGTTTTTTTTTGTTTTGTTTTTTTTTGTGCTGCTCACAAATCTGGGAGCCCAGACATCTCATTTTGTGATTCTTGCTGAATAAAAGGATCAGGTTTCAAATTGCTCGAACCTTCTTTTTTTTTTTTTTTTTTTGTCCTTTCCTTTTTTTTTTTTTTTTTTTTTTTCTGCAGTGCAGGCTCATCTTGGTGTGCTTTACATTGGTTACTTTGTGTCTAGATAGCACCTGTGATCCTAATCTTGGGCTGTATACTGAGCTTCAGCTTTAAAAATCAAAGGCCAACATTACCTTTACGATCATGTTATGTCCATGTTACTGGTGTAACATGGTGCAAGGGATTGTTCTTTCCCGCAGAGGCTGTCACTTTTGAAATTTGCACAGCTATACAGGGCTCCACCCACACAGCAGCATTATTTACAGGGATCTGTGAATAAATACTCTGCAGGTTCTGTCTGCCAACACAGCAGAGGAACGTGTAGTTCTCAGTGGGGATCCCTGCACTCATAGTTTATTGACACTTCCTCCAGCTCTCTACCTGGAAGCCTGTACCTCCTTATTGACATAGAGCTGGAGAATCTGTCTGCAGGAGCCTTGCATTGCACCCACAATCCACTGATCACAGTTGCAATGCTTTATACTTTATAGGGTCATTAAAAATAAAAGTAAAAGTGCATTTTTTTCACTGCAAATATATATGCATTAGGTTTTCTTGTTTTTTTCTTTGTAAGGTAAACCACCTATAAGATGTTTACTGCAGTCAGAATTTCTGTTTGCAGAGATTTCCCTTTCATTTTCTAGTGCTTATATATAGTTTTGAATGTTGTCTGCAGCTATTTCCCACTTTTTAGTTTTATGTTAGTGGTGTTTTAACTATGACTCATTATTTTTTTAACCTTAATAAATCTTTAAAGGTGTGTAAACAAACATACATGTATTTATATAATTATTTATTTGAGGTACTTTTATATGGAGTACACTGCACTTTACATATACTGTGTGTGTGTGTTATATATATATATATATATATATATATATATATATATATATATATATATATAATTTGTACATCGTTCACATCAGTCCCTGCCCTCAAAGAGCTTACACTCTAAGGTCCCTAACTCACATTCATACATACACATACTAGGCCCAATTTAGACAGAAGCCAGTTAACCTTCCAGCATATCTTTGGAGTGTGGGAGGAAACCGGTGTACCCGGAGGAAAACCATGCAGGCACAGGGAGAGCATGTAATCTCCAGGCAGGTAGTGCCATGGTTGGCACATAAGAAGCACAGTTTCGGTCAAGGAGAGTATACACACAAAATCAAGGTATGATAGGATGATAGTCTGGAGAATAAAAGTATATAAATATCTATATTTGTATGTTCATATTACTCTCCAACAGAAAATTCCATAAAACCTCTTAATTTTGACCAGTTTATAAGATGAAGAATTAAGAAAAGTAAGTCCTGGGTTCAGACTCATTATTTCTGTTAATTTCTTTAGGCATTACGTGGTTCGAGGACCCGAGATGACCCCCTATGAAGGTGAGAAGTGAATTGTAATATTTTATGCTCATTTCATAGCCATAATGGGAAGTATACCAGTATAGTAGTTGACAGACGATTATTTAGCTTTCATTCTGCATCATCACAGTAAAAATCACTATTTATTGATTATCTGGATCTGCCTTGGTCCGATCTAGTCCCCTTCTCTCCTGGAATTAGGGGAGGGCCCCAAACAAGTTGGGTTGGAGTGTTTGGGCAGTTTAGAAGGGACCAGCCAAATTTCAATTAATGTATGGGCAGGGAAGTTGTACAGAAGTCAATCTACTTATTGACTTCTGTACATCCGCCATGTCATATTTTTCCTGTTCAATCAGCTGTGCGGGCTATATCCTGCAGGGGGATCAAAGTATTCTGACAGCAGGGAAATCTTCCTGCTGTCAGAATACAATAGCTCAGGGGAGCGGATTCCCGCATCCACATGGACTGTGTGGATGGGGTGATCAAGTCAGTTTTGTTTTTTTTTGTTTTTTTGTTTTTTTTAAAAGCAGAGAAGGGGCACTCTGACGTTACTGCTGGAGTCTGCGCACAGGACATGTTTCGAGACTTCCTCTTTTTCAGCTGTGCCTAACCAGGGCTACCCACTCTCTATAAATACCGGAGGTAAACAAAGCAAACGTTGCAGGAGCATGGAGCACCCTCCCTCACCAGAGCACTCAAATACCAATGCAGATCAATGCAAGCATAAAATAGGGGCGGAGGGGGCGGCTACAAAGACCATGAATACCTCCAAAAAACATCAAAGCAAAGCAACCCACTACATGGCATGAACCATCACAGTATCTATATGGGGAAAAATTCAAAGGAATGAAAAATAATAAATACCAAAGAATACTGAAGATGATGATATTTATTTTAACAAGTGAATTGTTTTATTGTTTAACCTGCTGGTTAAGGGCCCTTGTGCAACTTGCCCTGCGACTTGGGACTGCAAAGTCGCATGACAAGTCGTACCCCACAATTTCCAATGAGTACCGTTCATATCTGTGCGACTTCAAAGTAGTCCCTGCACTACTTTAGTCTGACTTTTATGCGACTTGAGGTCCATAGACCTCAGGATTGTACAGGCATTGCTTCAAGTCACGTGACTTTCAGGTCGCACAAGTGTGAAAGGGGCCTTAATGAAGAAAGCTGACTCATCTATGGACTGCCTTATTAGATGTTTGCAGGAGAGGAAGAAAAAGCGCATTTTTTATGAGTTGGTAATTTTTGGCCTTCTTCTCAAAACGCTAGTTGACTGGCCGTGTTTGGTTTGAATACTTTTCAGTCCGAGACCTAAAACAAGCATGCAGCAAATGCAAGTCTGAGAAAAGTCAGAATTTGTTACTTCCTGTTTTGGTGCATTGTCTCAGTGTACTGAAGCCG
Organism: Lithobates clamitans; assembly: GCA_037952925.1. Lineage (NCBI taxonomy): Eukaryota > Metazoa > Chordata > Amphibia > Anura > Ranidae > Lithobates > Lithobates clamitans. The sequence goes on along the minus strand of JBBGZY010001280.1, from coordinate 1,094,527 downwards.
AAGGATCAGCATGACAGCAAGTCCTATCGTCTTATAACTGCTTTCCTTGAATTACTGCTGCATGTTAGAGAAAGATCAGGATTAAAGTCACCCTAATGTACCATATTTCATATTTTACTCTTATTAAGAGTGTGATATGAAGCATGGTACCATACACCATTCCCAGAATCACAATGCCATTCACCCCCTACCAGAATCTGAGTGCTTATTGTTTCTTCCTTCTTCCCTCTCAGCTGCATCATCCATTCACAGGGATTTCCAAATGAAAATATTACAAGTCTTCTCTACACCCATAGCACAAGGACTGAGCAGAGAAATCCAGCAGCAGGGTGGTAATAGCAATTTGCTGTACCGACCTGGAGCTGGGGGTACACAATGCAAGAGCCTGTGCATTGCACCCACATCACACTGATTGCAGTAGCAATGCTTTGCAGGCCTGAAAGAAAAAATGTTATTGGTGCGTTTGTTACATTTTTCCAAAAAGTGGCCTATGCTTTAAATAAATCTGTGTTGCACAGAACAAAGAATGAGCTGAATGTCAGTTTTTTCTGGTTTTATCTAGAATAGGTGCTCTTTTAATGTCTTTTGATTGCTTTTTCTTAATTCAGAGACTTTCTTTCATTGTGCAGCAGAGATGTTTTTGTCTTCTAATTATATGTATTCTCTCTCTTGCAGGTGGTTACTACCATGGGAAACTAATATTTCCAAGAGAATTCCCCTTTAAACCACCTAGTATTTATATGATCACTCCTAATGGACGGTTTAAATGCAACACGCGGTAGGAATCCTTCTTTTTCAACATCCATACTGCCAGGGGATGAGTTCAGAGAAACTGTCATAAAAGAGCTCTGGCATGATTATAAAGTAGGGTGTTAAAATGTGTTTTTTTTTTTTTTTTCTATCTGTGACTCCACTCCACAGATTCTCCTCTCTAATTGTCTTTTGACTGTCATGGGGACAGAAAGTGACCCCCCCCAAACTAATGCCACGTACACACGGTCGGACTTTTCGTCCGGACTTGTCTGACGGACGCCGACTGACCAAATCCGGCGGACAATCCGATCGTGTGTGGGCTTCACCGGACCTTTAGAGGACTTTTCCAGTTGCAAATCTGACGGACTTTAGATTTGGAACATGCTTCAAATCTTTACGTCATAACTGCGCCGGACCCAGAAATCCGCTCGTCTGTATGCTAGTCCGATGGACAAAAACCGACGCTAGGGCAGCTATTGGCTACTGGCTATCAACTTCCTTATTTTAGTCCGGTGTACGTCATCACGTACGAATCCGTCGGACTTTGGTGTGATCGTGTGTAGGCAAGTCCGGTCGTTAGAAAGTCCGTTAAAAGTCCGCCAAAAGTCAGTCGAAAGTCTGTCGGACGGGCTGTCGGACTTTTGTAGCTGAAAAGCCAGACCGTGTGTACGTGGCATTACAGTTGTCACCAAAAAAAATGGCGAGGGAAAGTCTTCCATATGGGAGCTGTTTGGGAGGGGGTTTACCCTCAGTTTATAGAGCTTTTCTCTCACTTCCTGTTGCATCTATGATACAGAAAGTGAAGGGAAATCTCTCTAATGGGGGGACACAAGCAGCAAAAAAATAAACTTGACAGATGTTTTAACCCTTCTCTATTTAAAACTAAAAAAAAAGTGTTTTACTGTACATACACTTTTTAAAGAATTGTGGAAAACCCTAAATATAGCCATTTAGAGGTCGAGTCAATGTCTCTACAAAGCATTACGATGTGGGAAAGAATGATAACAAATGACATAATTGTACAGGCATTCTGCTTGTTGAAGAGAGGTTTGTGTTCTAAAATCCCTTGCTGCTTGATGTCAGGAGACAGTATGGCCATTGCATGACACTCCAGTAAACTGATAAATTACTGAGGCCAAACTAAGCATGCTACTATTGCAGTGCAAATGTCTGAACGAATAGGGATGTGTCGCATGGCATTCAAGAGGCACATACTGTAGCTTGCCTGGCAGTGGGAGACAGGTATATGCATATGACTGGGATCAGTGCACTCAACAGTGGTTGGCATGATTGGTAGGACTGTGTCAGTGCCAGCACTAGGAATGCTATATTATTACACACAGGTCAGCCAACCTACACAGCGGGTGTAATTCGTTCTGCTTTGTCCAGAGCTTATTAAGGCCAACTTCAGATGAATGCATTTTCCTCAAGGAAAGGAACCGCTCCTTGATAAGAAGTGTTTGCGCTAGCAAGGTTGAGATTGTGGACCCACCATGCAGCCTGCAAGTGTAGTAGAGATGTAAAGTCTCTAAGAAGCTACTGGTATTCACTGGTAGACTCCAGAGTTTAATAGTCAAATATAGTTCCTATTTCAGGCCAAACCCAATAAATTACAATGTTTTCCACATTTTAAGATTGCAAAAATCCTATTGATTTTAACATTTAATTTCCACATCGGCATCCTGATATGTTTTTCCCTTGCCTTCTGCAGACTCTGCCTTTCGATCACAGACTTCCACCCAGACACATGGAACCCAGCATGGTCGGTATCAACAATCCTCACAGGTCTACTCAGCTTCATGGTGGAGAAAGGACCCACCCTGGGTAGCATAGAGACCTCAGACTTTACTGTAAGTGTGTGTGATTACAGAGTTAAGATAAAGAGCATCTGTAGTTAAAGAAACGTTATTGTAGTTCTGAGGTTGGAGAAGTGTGATTTGCTTCCCTGGAACTCCCCTTGGAACCTAATGTTCATTCGACTTGTTGCTTGCAGTGACACTTGTAGAAGCTAGGCAAGGTAAAGACCCACTACCGTCCGATAAGGCTAGCTTGTTGGGGCTGCATAGTCATCCAGAAGAGCAGGTTGTTTCTGCTGGATGTCAGGATGTCACTGAGTGACTGTGCAAAAACAACGGGCAGTGTGAGGCTCCTGAGTCCCAGTTCTCCCCTTCCCCCCTCTCCTATCTATGACCCTCTATGACCCTCTCTCTCTGCCTTTTCGCTCTTCTCGCTTTCTTTCTGGTTTCTCACTATCCTGGTTCTCGCCGTTGCCTCATATGGAGGGGGTTGCTGGAGAAGAGCCTCCCCTTCGGCGACAATTTTGGTGATATGGCATTTTATGCAGTATTCATTTTTTTTTATACCATCCCCTATTTTCACTATGTTATAGTATAATTGTGAACAATATTGATCATTGGTACCCATTTTCTAGCCCCTGCGTGGGATCTGACAAAAGGATAACTAAAGGTTTGTGGGTTTTTTTTTTTTAAACAAACATGTCATACTTGCCTCCTCTGTGCATTTGGTTTTGCACAGAGGGGCCCCAATCCTCCTCTTCTGGGGTCCCTCAGCGGCCCTCTATTTCTACAATAAGAATCCGTTTACTGTGAGTTTATTATTTCAACAGTTCTAATTCTCAGATACATTCAAAGAAAAAGTGCATAGTCTACAATAATGCCATTTAGATTGTGGATTATAACAGTCACCACTTTTTTGTCAACTTCTCTTCCTCTCTCTCAGCATTCGCAATGACAATAGAGGTAAATATCACACTAAAAAGATTACTAGTGGCAGGACCCAGACATAAGGCTGGCCTTTTTGACAGTTACTGATCTGTTTTTCTTTTTCATTAGTGTGATATTTTACTCTATTGTCAAATTTGTCAATGCTAAGAGAGTGTCAGGGCTGGGCTCTTAGCAGCTCTCTTCTCTGTGCTCAGGCTGCTCAGCTGTCGGATAATTGTCAGGACTCATTGATTCCTCATTGGCTGACCTAGTTATCATTTATCTGCTAGTCAGTCTCGCCTGCAGCCAGCCCCTTCTGGCTATTTAAACTGCCCTGTTCATTCCTTTCCTGCCTTCGCCTAGTCAACATATCTGGAGTTTCTCAGCTATGTTCCTGTTAAAGACTTTGGCCGGCTGACGTCCCTTCTGGTTCCTGATCATGTTTTCCTACCTCTGACTACGCTGATCTCTGGTGTCCTGATTACTGGCTTGTCTGACTATCCGCTTTGGCTTCCGATCCCTGGCTTATGTTTTGACTACGCTTACTGATCTGTACCATTTTTACCATTACATTTAAAAGGTGTAATATTTTTTATTTTATTTTTTTTAACTGCGTTTTTTTGTCTGTCTGATTCATGGTTCCTCGCAGATAGAAAGAAGTTGATAAAAAGTGGTGGTTGTTATAGTTCCACATACTAATGTCATTTGTAGCCTGCGCATTTTTCCTATGAATTTAAATTGACAAAACTGTTGAAAATATTGATTCTTCCTATTGCTATAAGCACAATCCACAAGTATTAGGTATGCTTCTTCTGTTAGAAGTGTTTTATTCTCTAGGTAGTTCTGTTTGTTTTGATTCATTTTAAGGAAAGCACTTAGTGCCAACATGACCCTTGCTCTATTCCGCCAGCCTCTAGAGAGGTCCCCTGTGACACTAAATATCCTCTCTGTGTGTGGGGCAATGTGGATTTTCTTACAGCATACTCCTCTGCTTTTTTAGGCAGTACCTGAATATACTCATCCGCCACATCAACAAGGGTTTCACAGACAGTAGGGTTGACAAATCAAGCAGCTGCTGCAAGTGGTGAGAACACAGCAATTGTGGCAAGGTCTTGGTAGCTAGTGTTCTGTTTAAAGTCCTCAAGGTGGCTGAATAGATCAAAGAGGGCAAGGACAAGGTGTCACTCTGGAGGGTTTTAGTATGTTCCGCAAAAGGCAGCAGTAGGTCATGCAATCATGTTAGTTTTAAGCCATTCACTGTAATGCTGCACAGTGGTCTGAGGAGGCCTATAATGCTGCACAGTGCTCTCGACGATGGTCTGAAGAGGCCTGTAATGCTGCACAGTGCTCTGAGGAGGCCTGTAATGCTCAATAGTGCGCTGGTTGGTGGCTGTAATGCTCCACACTGCTCTGGACAGTGGTCTGAGGAGTACTGTAATGCTGCACAGTGCTCTGGACGGTGGTCTGGGAAGCCTGCAATGCTGCACAGTGCTCGGGATGGTGGTCTGAGCTGAGGAGGCCTGTAATGCTCCACGGTGCTCTGGATGGTGGTCTGAGAAGGCCTGTATTGCTTCACAGTGGTCTGAGAAGGCCCGTAATGCTGCACAGTCCTTTATTAACGAAAACGGAATTGATTTTCGTCATAGTTCTCATCAGTGCACGAAAATGTGATGTACTTTTCGTTTCATTTTCGTCACTGTAAAAAGTCCACTTATGAAAATTTTGACAAATGTTTTAGTTGCAGAAATTAACACTAAACCAGACCCTCCCATTCAGAATCGATATCCAAAGGACGTAGCGAAACAAACAACTATTTCTTCAGATTAACAAAAGTTAGAAATCTACAAAGTTTGTTTAAAGTTAATTACCAAGAGGAGATTCTTTTTTCTCAACAACAGCTGTTACTTTTTTCGAGTGTATATAAGACCAGAAAAAAATGTGGATTCCCAATACAGGCGATCCTTGAGTTACAAACATCCAACTTACAAACGATTCCTACTTTCAAACGCAGGGAGACAACAGGAAGTGAGAGAAAATCTACACCTAGGAAGGGAAATTCACTCCTGTAAGAGTTATCATAGGAAAAAGGTGTCTCCACTGAAGCTTTATTACCATTTTTTGTTTCCACAACAACCCAAAATTTTCAAAATCCAATTGTCATTGGGACAGAAAGTGAGGTGAAATCTTCTGACCAGGGGCACAGACGGCAAAACAAATTTTACAGGGGTGTTAACCCTTTCCTATGCTATTCAAAAAGCGTAATAATTTTTTTGGCTGAAGTTACTTAAAAAATGTACCTGTTTCGACTTGCAAACAAATTAAACATACGAACAAACCTACAGACCCTATCTTGTTTGTAACCCGGGGACTGCCTGTAGTACGATGAGAACGAATGCACATTTCAGTATTGCAGTTAGGAGTTAAGGTCATTAGTTAGCCCAAGACAACCCAATATTCCGATTTGAGATTACAGATGACCTGGGTACTTTGAGTAATTTGCTGGTAGTAGGCTTGCTTCAATTTTCTAGTTCTATTGTGTAGAGGGATTCTCACATGTCCCGAACGCCTTCTCCTTTCTTTTATTACTATTATTATTTATTTTTTTTTTTGTAGAAGAGTAATGGCGGAAAAAAGGCACAGTAGTCCATCGAGTTATATATAAAATAGCAACACAGGATTTATATAGGGGCCAACAGTTTGTGAAGATAGATAGATAGATAGATAGAGATTGATTTCTTTATATATATATATATATATATATATATATATATATAATATATATAGGCTTTTTTTTTTTGTCTGAGTATAGACCTCTGTTTGTCCCAAGCATGTTTGAATCCACTTGTTGAATGACTCACTACTTCTGCTGGAAGTCTATCCCAAGCATCCACTACACTTTTGGTAACTACTTTTCAAATCTTAGTAAGCGACATGTATGAGCCATCTTAAAAGAACTTTTAACTGCTTGGGAGGGGGTGAGGCTTTATCAACTCTAATATGGTCTAGGGTATGGCGTGACATAAATAACTGATTGAAGTGTTAAGATTGGGTTTCCAAATAGTTTGGTGATTGAACACTTTGATTTACGGATGTTCATACATGGTTTTGAGTGAAGCAATGTTTATTATATGCTATGGATGTACATATGCTCTGGAATCTGTATTGTTTGTGCACAATGTTTAATAAAGTTCCTTGATATAAAAAAAAATATGAATTTTTAACAATGGAGCATTTTGGGCACATAAAATGCGTAATTATCAAGATAATTTATTTTCTGCTTCTCTTCACAGAAACGACAACTCGCAGCACAAAGTTTAGCGTTTAACCTAAAAGATAAAGTTTTTTGTGAGCTGTTTCCAGAAGTAGTTGAGGTAAGTACCATGTTAGACCAGTGACTTAATACTTTATCACACGCACATCAAAATTTCTAAGGCATGCTATAGACAGTGCACATTTTTTACCTGCAACCACTGGTTGCAGGAAGGAAATTTGCACGATCCTCCCCATCAACGTTGACAGGGAAATCCCTCCTGCCGAGCAATTCTTCCGGTGGGGGGAAAGGAGCGGGCGGGAGAACACAGTGATTATCGCTAGCGGCTATAGCAGCCGCTTTCTATAATCACTAGCAACTCTGGCAGGCTGGTTGTACCCAAGTCACTAATACTCACTACTTCTGCTGAAAGTCTATTCATCGATTGATCAACTTGGCACATACAGTCTGACCATTAATAGTTTGAATCTCGGCCAGTTCCTGCTGAACCTGCTGAGATTCTAACCGTGTATGGCCAGCCTAAGTCTCATTGATAAGTAGTAAACATCTGGCTTGGATGTTAATATGATGATTTCAGATCTGATCCGTAAGCGTTGAAGAACTATTCTTGTCAAAACAGTCTTTATAGGCTTTACTAAAGGAGCCCTTTTTAAGATCTCTAAGTATACTGTATGCATGTAGTAGTTATCTTTTGTTTTTTGATATCTGCTTGTATTTTATTCTTTATTTTTTTTTAGTTGGTTGGCAGGTAGTAAAGACACGTGAAGAAAGTAAGCATTTCAAATCTGTATCCTGAGGGATGACTTTCATTTTTCTAACTAATATAACGCTAGGGAAGTGGTAGTCTAAAGACTATAAAGAGGGAGCAGGAGAGTGAAGGGGAAAGGTAGGGGAAAAAAATGCCCTGCACTCTGCTGTGGGCTTGGAGGCACGGTTGGCATAAGAAAGGAAGAGAGAGCAGCGCCATATAAGTGCAGCAGTTATGTGCGTTTTATTCAAATGTGAAGAATACAACTCACAATGTGGTCGATCATCAGCGCAAGTGACTGTATAGGAGTTCATCCACTCTGGGAGAGGACGTGATGCTGTGTGTAGAAGGGTGGCCACTGGTCTCGGCTGCGCTGGTGGCTCCCATCGCTTCCTGGAACTCGAGTACACTCGAGAGAAGCCGTTGAGGTCACATCCGAGTTGAAGGTGGAGCGGGTGGTGCACGTGTCTGGAGCATGTATGCTCCTTCATCGGGCAATCCTGGGGTCATGTGCGGCAAGTCTCGTCTCAGCAGAGGCATTGACAAAGAACAAACTCAGGAACCAGAGAGGTCTGAACTTCTTGGAGATATGAAAGGGCTATACTGAGAACAGTGAAAATCCTTTCAATAAAACCAGGTATTACAAAATCGCTCTTCTTACATTTTAGTGAAGCTGTAAGGTCTTCCATGTTTTTAATTCCCTTAACCACAGCGAAACGCTGGTCAACGGTGAGGGGATCCGTTGACTTCTATTTCAGATGCACTTGGTGCCTTTACCAGAATATTTAGAAAGGAATGTCATGTTCTGGGAAGCAGATAGAGATGTAAAAGAAAAGCTGTGGGGTTGTCTCTCAAAGAGATGCCTGTTAGCCAATTTAATTGTGTCTTCCCAATAGAGTCGTAGCAACAGACATTACCAGAATATGTATAGTAGTGTGCCTCTCAACCTGATTACACCTCCAATACATGGAGAACATTTTATACAAGAGAGCTGGAACTTTGTACCACCTGGTAAATATTTTGTATCCGGCATCTTGGTATCTGCTGGAATTAAAATACCTAATAAAGAGCAACATTTTAAACCATACTTATTTTAGCCTTTCCTACAACTTGAAGGGAAGAAGTTAAAATGGGGCTTATTGGGGTAAACTGAGGGTTAATAATAAAGGTTAAATGGAAATAAACGTATTTAAAAAAATATATATAATAAAAAAAAAATTCTATCTATCTATCTATCTAGCTAGCGCTCTATGTATATGTGTGTGTGTGTGTATATATAGAGATAGAGATAGATATAGAGATAGATATAAAATATTGTATTCAGATTGAAGCTTATCCCTTTGACCTGCAGATGAATAAAACAGTAAATACAAAAGTAACAGCGTCACTTCAGATCTCTTTCTATCTCATGTCTTACAGTGTTTATAAACCTTGTGTCAGACAGTTAATTTTTTTTATAGCAGCAGCTTCTCAGCTACAGAGCAACTCCCTATCATTATGACAGTTAAGAATTGCTGGCAAGTGCAGGAGGGATGGGGGACTGTCTTTGGGGAGGAAGGAAAGAAGTACTACATCTATATACACTCTGTTTACTTTGAAGTATTTTGGGTGTTTGTAGTACACCCAATGACCACAACTGCATAAGGACTTGATAATCTACAATATATTACGTGCTTGTTCTTGAGTTTGTTCTGTGTGCTTTTTCATTGGGGAGATTCATTTGCCTGTAATGAGTAATCACCGGGATAGGAATTAAGGGGAAATCTCCCTAGTGAAGACCTAGACAACACACATTTATGCACCTTACTATAAACCCCCCTCCCCTTTTTTTTTTTTTTTTTGCCACTGTAAAAACCTACCAAGTTTCCCACACACTTAACCTAAAACATAACTCCTAATGCTTAATTATAAGAGTGCTTACACACTGAAAACGTCCGGGCGTCAATTGGTGCTATTGGTGCTATTTTTTGGCGCCGCTTTACTGTCGTTTTAGCGATGCTAGTGGGGCGGTTTTAACCCCCGCTAGCGTCCGAAAAAGGGTTAAACCTGCCCGCAAAAGCTGCTGCAGCGGTGTCCCATTGTTTTCAATGGGCAGGAGTGGTGGATGAGTGGTGTATCCACCGCTCCTACACCGCTGCAAAGAAGCTGCTTGCAGGGCTTTTTGTCACACCCTGCCAGCACAGCGCCCCAGTGTGAAATCACTCGGACGTTCACACTGGGTTTGCAGCTGAGGCTTTTTTCAGGCCCTATGCAGGCGCTATTTTTAGCGCTGTAGCACTTGAAAAACGCCTCCAGTGTGAAAGGGGTCTAACTCTTAGGCCTTATGCACATTATGGACGTTTTGCTAACTCGCATGGACTCCTCACCTCCTGGCAGCAGCGTTTTGGCAAAAAAAACGCTTGTAAACGTGTTTAGGCTTTTCAAGCGCTTGGGCGTTAATTCATTTCATTGGCCAGAATAATTTATTCTGGTCATTGAAATGAGTTAACGCTTGAGCGCTAACACACATCTAGCATTAACACTCATTTAGGTGTGTCAAGTGGTTTTTCTGCAAAAATGCCATTGCTCTGGAACGCACTAGCTGTGGGGTTTTGTTTTTTCTATTTCTAAACGTTCCTGCTTGTAAATGCCTATGTGTGCATGGACACATGTACTAACATAGAGGGGTGTATAGAGGCAGAAAAAACCCACCAAAATTACCTAGGAGCAGCAGAAAAAACATTGAATATATGAGGCCTTAAAGCAGAGCTCCAGTCTCCTTGGCAGTTTTCTTCAAAAAAGCACCCCCGTGATTCTCTGTATTTGCACAATATAAATAGGATAATGTTGTAGGTGAAATTCCTCTTCTTACTTGTAAATATGACATTCATCACAGGATCCCGGCAGACAGACCGCGGCTATTAGTTACTAGTGTGGGCATCTAAAGCCTGCTCCTACTTGTTTTCGCGATTACGTGCAGCTGGCTACCCAGCATGCACCTCCCGATCTTGCACCTGCACAATAAGGACACAGCGTGGTGCACTGTGTTGTTTACAGGTTGAAATAACAATGGCGGCATCAGTGGAAATTCTTGCCCTGTTGTTATGGCAACCTGTCAATCAACACAAAACCCAGAAGGAAGGCAAGTGCGGTCTGAAGACTCCTGGGATGACTCCGATATCCCAGGAGTTCTAGGGAATTGCCTAATAAAGGACTGGAAGTGCAGACTACATATAAAAAAATTAAGATATTTAGAACAAAAATGAATAATAATTGCCATTACAGACTTCTGCTGGTGGGCATTGTATTGCACGGAACATAAAGAAATGGGTGGAACTCCACTTTAACTTTTAAGCTCATGACCCCAAGGCTTCATGTACACTTGAGTTTAGGAGCTTTTGCTATTTATTTTATTTTTTTTGCCAAAGCTCCTAAAAGCAACTCTATAAAATAAAAGTGTACACTGCGCTAAATTAAAAAAATATATAGTGTGGAGCAGCTACTTACAAGGTGACAACAACCAAAGAAACATGTGAAAATAAAAAGTAGCGCATAGATTGTGCCAAAAGTCTTCAATCAAGAAAACAACTGAAAAAAAACAAAAAACAAAAAAAACAACAAATATCCACAAATAATAAACATAACAGTGAAAAAACTTAAGTCTTTCAATATAGGTGAATAAAGTCCCATCGGCGAATGGGGAACAAATAACTAAAATAAATGGAATGTCCCACTGAAAACCATGCGTGGATACGGGGAGGCAGATGTTATAACACGGGTGAATCAACAGATCGTCCCCAAGTTGTATCTCATAACGACATGCGATTTGGTAAAGATGGTGTGTAAAAAAACTCTTACCAGATGCGATGGACTCCCTTGTCAGCGACAGGGAGTCACTCGAGCAGGTTGCCTCTCAGGGCCAGTGAACGGACATCACAGCTCTGCGAACCTTCTGGGTCAAACCCTGCGCGGATCTCCCGGGGCCGCCAGGTGGGTCCTCCCAAAGGATGGCCGAGGTGCGGATCAGAGGGAACAGTGCGTCACGTCCAAAAACTGGATTGAAGGCTGATTAAATCGCTGACAAGGGAGTCCATTGCATCTGGTAAGAGTTTTTTACACACCATCTTTACCAAATCGCATGTCGTTATGAGATACAACTTGGGGACGATCTGTTGATTCACCCGTGTTATAACATCTGCCTCCCCGTATCCACGCATGGTTTTCAGTGGGACATTCTATGTTATTTGTTCCCCATTCGCCGATGGGACTTTATTCACCTATATTGAAAGACTTATAAGTTTTTTTCACTGTTATGTTTATTATTTGTGGATATTTGTTGTTTTTTTGTTTTTTTTTGTTTTTTTCAGTTGTTTTCTTGATTGAAGACTTTTGGCACAATCTATGCGCTACTTTTTATTTTCACACTCAACTCTATAAAAGCCTATGTGTCAATGTACGCATAGGCTTTTACCAGAGTTTAGAAGCTCCTGCGATTAGGGGAGCTTCAACCTCCCTCTCCTGAACGTGAAAAAATTGCATTCAGGATAGGAACATTTTGACCGCCGGCCAGAGGTCAAAGTAGGCTATGTGTACATGAAGCCTAATACTAACCTACTTAATCTTTTAACACTACACTACACAACCTATACAGCAGCCTATGCACCTACATCCTGAGCCCCAACATCGAAAACCAACAGTTCTGCATCATGAAAAACACAAACCATGCCGATTCATCAGTTTAAAAAATAAATGTTCTGGGTAGTGGCCATTATCACTTTCCTTGCATTGCGTGATTATTTCCCCCCTTTGTTTTGCCTGTCTGACAGTTTTTGTGCTTTGTTAGGAAATAAAGAAGAAGCAGCGCGCACAAGAAGAACTAACCAACCGGCCACAGTCCCTTCCTCTCCCAGACGTAGTGCCAGACACAGAAGCCCACTTTGGTCAGAACGGAGCTCCACTCTTGAATGGCCATGCCCCCCTGGCAGCAGCAAATCACCCCGGTCTACAACAGCCAAACCGTAACCATGGACTTTTAGGGGGTGCCCTGGCCAATGTCTTTGTCATAGTGGGATTTGCAGCCTTCGCCTACACAGTCAAGTATGTACTGAGAAGCATAGCCCAGGAATGATGAGTTTTACCAGGGGCATCAAGAAGAATCTGAGACCAAACTAGCAATAGTCGGGAAAGAGCAAATGAACTGCTAGGAGAAGACAGACTCGCTCAGCACCACGCTCGGGTCATTTCTATTTGTGCTACAGTTGTGCAAAGTGATATATCAGTTGGCTCATGGGTTTATTATTATATATATATATATAAATATATATATATTTTTTTTTTCTTTTTTTAGAACATGAGATGAGTGGTTGTGTATTTTCCATGACTGCAAACTAAAAAGAGACCCTGTACTATGTTCACTGCAGCCTCTGGTGCTTGAATCAGCCGGGCGTCTTCATTTCCAACATCTGCTTTAATCCAATGAATTTCCTCAAGCTCTTCTTTAAAAGCTGTCAGGGAGAGGGCTATGTTCTCTGTACTGGATCCGCGATGCGATGCGGGCCTGTCATCTGCTGTAGACAAGTCTGCTCCATTCCAGCACACAGGCTCCAAAAGGATTGGTCCAGTTTTGTACGTCAGCTATCCGGTGATAAAGTCTGAAAGTTTAATGTTGACATTTTCACATGTCCTGTTTTTTATTTTATTTTTTTCCTGTTTTAGTGTGTAAGTTTTAGCTCTGAAAGTGAGGTAAAATTTTAAAATCAACTATGGAATGATTGTATCACTTGATTTATATCCTGTTAGAAGTGGTTATTAAAAGGTTCATTCAGTGAGATTGAACGTAGGAAACTTTGAATATTTGAATGGTACTTGCCTGCATGACCCATTCATCAGGTAGAGACTTAAAGGATCACTAAATCTAAGAACATCAATGTATTATATTGCAGCATAACTGTCCTTTGTGTGCATTACTTTTTTTTTTTCATATTTAGCAAGTAATCATGTTGGAAATGCAGTTTCCAGGTTACTTCCTGTAAGCTAAACTGGAAGCATAAAATAATATATTGTGTTTCTTCTGTTAGGTACTAATCATCCCATTTCTGTGTAATAGTGATTAACAAAGTCAGACCTATTAGAAGTCTGGCCTGAGAGGCCACCATGTCTCTCTCAATAGATACAGTGGAGTGAGTAAGTGTAGTCACTTAGGGACAGGAAGCAACATATTTAGCAAGTAATCATGTTGGAAATGCAGTTTCCAGGTTACTTCCTGTAAGCTAAACTGGAAGCATAAAATAATATATTGTGTTTCTTCTGTTAGGTACTAATCATCCCATTTCTGTGTAATAGTGATTAACAAAGTCAGACCTATTAGAAGTCTGGCCTGAGAGGCCACCATGTCTCTCTCAATAGATACAGTGGAGTGAGTAAGTGTAGTCACTTAGGGACAGGAAGCAGGATCACCAGGTGAAAATTAGGAAAGAGAAGCCTGATAAAAATGAATGTAGCTCACACAAATTCAAGGACTTGAAAGCTACAATATATTGCATTTTTATTTTTGATTGCAAATGCACTTTAGGACCGAAGATGCGCTATATTGCCAAAAGTATTGGAATGCCTGCCTTTACACGCACATGAATTCTAAAGGCATCCCAGTCTTAGTCCGTAGGGTTCAATATTGAGTTGGCACAGCTTAAACTCTTCTGGGAAGGCTGTCCACAAGGTTTAGGAGTGTGTTTATGGGAATATTTGACCATTCTTCCAGAAGCACATTTGAGCCATCATACACTGATGTTGGACGAGGAGGCCTGGCTCGCAGTCCCTGCTCTAATTCATCCCAAAGGTGTTCTATCGGGTTGAGGTCAGGGCTCTGTTCAGGTCAGTCAAGTTCCTCCACCTCAAACTCGCTCATCCGTGTCTTTATGGACCTTGCTTTATGCACTGGTCCAAATCATTTGGTGGAGGGGGATTATGATATGGGGTCGTTTTTCAGGGTTTGGGCTTGGCCCCTTAGTTCCAGTGAAGGGAACTCTTAAGGCATCCGCATACTAAGATATTTTGGACATTTTCATGCTCCCAACTTTGTGGGAACAGTTTTGGGATAGCCCCTTTCTGTTTCAAACTTGACTACGCACCAGTGCACAAAGCAAGGTCCATAAAGACATGGATGAACGAGTTTGGGGTAGAGGAACTTGACTGGCCTGCACAGAATCCTGACCTCAACCTGATAGAACACCTTTGGGATTATTTTGAGCGGAGACTACGAGCCAGGCCTTCTCGTCCACATTAGTGCCTAACCTCACAAATGCGCTTTTGGAAGAATGGTCAAACCTTCCTATAGACCCGCTCCTAAACCTTGTGGGCGGCCTTCCCAGAAAAGTTGAAGTTGATAGCGGCAAAGGATGGGCCAACTCAATATTGAACCCTATGGACTAACACTGGGCTGCCACTGAAGTTCATGTGCCTGTGAAGGCAGGTGTCCCAATACTTTTGACAATATAGTGTACACCTGGTCGATGTTTAGTTTTTGTCTATCGCAGACCATAAAGTTAATCTTGCAGTCACCATACATGATTCTAAAGTGAATCTCTACTTTGCAATGCAGAGCCAAACAACAGGTTTGTGATAATGCAGACCATCCCAGCAGCATACACTGGCCTTCCTTTTGCTCCCACTCTGTTCAGTTCAGCTTCCAGGAGAGAAGGAAAGCCTGGCATAAGCTAAAAGTTACTGGATTCGTAGTTTAGGTGGGTGGGCTACTCAAGTGACAGTGCTCACAGGCGATGGACACATGATGGCCCTTGTCACTTCCTCCTCCATCCCTAGCAGTACTGAAACATGAATAGAGCAGCAGTGGACTGAAGGAAAGAAAAGTATATGCTGGAGATGTATAGGTAATGAAAGCAAACCTTTTTTCTTTGCGCAAGTTTTTTTTTGTTTTTTAAAGCTGAAGGATAATCTGCTTATATTTTGCCTTCTTTGGTATACGCTTCCCTCCCAATATTGGCATTTAGGCTGGGAAGAAAAGGCTAGATGATGGTAAATCTCCTCCAGCCAGGAAATAAGGCTGGCTCTACTTAATTTGCTGTAGTGTCTAATACACACTATGATGGGCTCACATTGTGCTGTGAAATCGGAATAAGCAATTTCGGGATAGGAACCAGTATAACTGTGCAAGACTGAAGGCAAGTCTGTAGTTCAGTTTTAAATCAAAACTAATTGCAATTTTAAAAATTGATAGCTGTTACTGTAAGCTTCTATGGTAGAAGTGACTCTGTCTCCACTGTCAAAAGATCTTTTTTTTTTTTTTCTTTCTTTTTTTCAACTGTATGCTGACTGCCATGCATGTGCAGCTCAGTGTAAAGTCCTGTAATGTGTTAGCATTATCTATGGCCACGCAAAGGCAGAGAATGAAGACTGTGGACCAGAAAGGAGACCGGGAGAAGATGGCAGCGATTGACTTTACAAGGGGGAATGCGAACATTGAAGAAAGATTCACCGAGAGGCAAGTGTGCCATAAAGTGGAAGTACATAACTTGCCATTTATTAGAAGGACCCACCTGGTGGGACCACACTGAGTACAGTTCCATGTTAAAATACATCCCATAGTGTGTTTCCATGGTGACATAGATGCAAGTAAAGCTGTCCTAAACTGTAAACTTAGGTCTGCTTTAATCAGGGATAGTATGGAGGGGAATAAGTCTCCAAATTGTTGCCAGTCAGCTGTGCAGATCCATGATGCTCCATTTTTGGGTTACAGGACCTAAGCTCAGTACTGTGGATGCCAAGAAAAGGTGAGATTTTTGGTATTTTTTTTTTAATTATATTTGTGAGCACTATACTATTCTGTAGTAGCATCAGCTATAGTACATACAGTATGCAGCTCTGTGTTCCTGCGACAGTCTGAACTTCCCCTCTCCTGCTGAAACTAACTAAATTGAGTTGGGCTAAGTGCTTCTCATTTTTATTAGTGAACACAAGGATTCCTCTGATTGATCAAGGTGGAATGGGGACCAGTCAATGTTCTTCACCTCATCCAATCATTGATAAAATTACAAGGCTTCCTCTGGCTGAGGATCACTCAACCCAACTCGATTTTGTGTTCTGGCAGCAGATAGGAAGTTGCCTGTACTGGTGCCAGGGGACAGCTCTGCATGTTTGTAGCTTATACTACTACAGTATGATACAGCGCTCACGGCGTCTGAATAACTTGGTAATGGAAATAGTTTGGTCTATACAAACTATTTAAAGTGACAAAAACCTAGACTTTCGTTTTTAAGTAGAATATTTGTGCCCGGAGCTCATCTTTAAGAACTGAGTTGCAGCATTTCAAAGTCATATCCAACTAATCATAGCTGCACAATCACTCATCCAGCTGTAGAATAGAGAAGTGGTAAATTGGGGAAACAGCATTTGATTGCATTTTGTGTGACTGGCTGTTGAGAATAAAACAGAAATTTCCGTAGAATGCTAGCTGCACTAGCATTCTACGGAAATTTCTGTTTTCTTCTCAACAGCCAGTCACACAAAATGCAATCAAATGCATTGTGGACACACAAAAAGAAAATGTTTCATAGACGTCTCTTAAAAGCAGAACATTATATAAAGCAGGCCTTCCTTCCTGAGGCTCCTGAATGACTTACCACTTGTACGCTGTTCAAACTGATCCAGGAGTCCTTCTCCAGCAATATTTCGACACTTTATTTAGCTGCAGCTGATCTGTAGATTGTCAGCGGCAATGTGCAGTACTGATGCATCTCGCAGGGAAAAAAAAATAGAGTTCAAATGACCTGACATTTAATACATTCACTAGTGATTTCTACATTGACCGCTGCTCTCCCTTTCAGGTCCCATTTACCAGAGTGTCACAGATGTCCCATAGAAGACACTAAGTACCAGCAGAAGGCTCTAGTTGCTGCCTACTTGGGAAAGCTAGGGAGCGGCCGATTGGAGCCTGCAGCAGACTCCATTCACAGAGCGTCAGAATGACTGTCGGGGTTAGCAAAATCATCTAACAATTCACCTGTGAAGGAAACTGGTTTATGCATATGGGTTGTCCCGTGTGGTATATTGTAGAAGGTGGGCGGATGGACTGGTATTTTTAAGCCATTTCTTTGCAGTGTAGTTCTTTTTGCGAGTTTGTTGACCCCAACCACTTTAACACAGGAGAGTCTTTATTTGAGCTAAGGGACTGTAGTGTTCACATCTTATTGGACTCAGCTGAAAATAAAGATCCTTACCTTTTATGTGTTCGCTTTGTATATTGAATCTATATTCATTAAATTCACAATGCTAGGATACCAGAATAATAAGGATCTTTATTTTTTTTTTTAAGTGAGTTATTTTTAGCTCAGTCCAATAAAATTTGAAATTTACAGCCACATTGCTCAAATTAAGACCCTTAACATTTGGTTCTAAAACATTGTGAATTGACCCTAAAGTCACCAAAGTGCCAGAAGTATCCATTTATGAAGCCAAATAAGGTAGTCTCACTACTTCCATTTACAGGCTCCTTTCACAAAGCTTTAACACATGGGTTAGGATCTTTACTGCATGATGGCCCATACACTCTTCGATAAATGATTCATTGCTTTTCACAACCGATCCTGATAGTTGGTTCCCATCCATAGCATTTAAGCAATATGCCTACACTTAGGGAAGTGGGTGTCGTTCGATAGTTGTAACTTACAATCATACTTAATCGATCACATCCCTGTTGTCACCATGCAATCTGTTGAGATGGGGTGGAGAGGTGATTGGTGCCCAAGTGGAATGGCCAACATTCTTTATTCACATTGTATCAGGCTGCCTGCGCAGCATAAATCCCAGAAGCAGGTAGAGATTTCTGAAGTGGCTGTGTCTGCTTCAGTGATATCTAGCTTTCAGGACATTAGCCAGGTATGTTATATACCTATATCCATTGGTCCAATGTAACTATGTAAATAATATACCATGCCTGGAATTCTTCTTTAAAATTAAAGAGGACCTTCAGTCATTTTTTCAACTTTCGATCTATTAAATCCTCTGCCCTTGTTTTAACTTTGGATAGTAAAACATTTTTTTTTTCTGCCAGTAAATACCTTGTACAGCCCACTTCCTGTTTCTTGTCTGGTCATTGGCCTAGGCTTATGACTTCATGCACAGCTCTCTCACTCCAGTGAGAGTTTGCCAGGAAGGGAGGGGGGATGAGTCATAAAGAGAGCCAATGAAAGCTGCAGCGCTGGAGGTGTGTAAATCCAGGAAGTGAACAGGCAGAAGCTTCAGCTTCCCACAGTTAAAGTGACTTCAGCCAAGCTTGATGGAGGGAGATTTCTGCAGAATATTTGGCAAGTACAGAATCACAGTATATATAAAGTAATATGTCGTAGGCCTTCATAAAGTCTTGGCTCTTTTTTTTTCCTTGATGGCTGTCCTCAAGTAATCCTTAAACTGCCTTTAAACGGAATATCAAGGCAAAAAAAAACCACATACAGTACTTCTCTGCAACCCATAAACATTTCCACTTGTTTTATCCCTTTATAGACTCAGTACATACTGAAAAATACCTGCTGATATGCCACAAATGCACTTAGCTAATAAGTCCTGTTGTAGACTGAATAGTGTCAGCCCTGCCCAGTTTTGCTAAACCACTCAACCACTCCCAGGTCTCTACAACATAAAGGCTAACTGTTCTGCAGTCCAGGATAAGAACTATGTAGAGGCTACATAACCTCTTTGAGATGACAGAGAATTTTGTGGAGAGGACATAAGAAAGCTCAGACTATTTGACAAGCTCAACAGGATTTTTTGCATGTATCCGAGAGTAATAACAAAATTTTTCAAATAGTATATTAAACAGACCAAAAAAGAGGAAATACGATTTCGTTATAAGGGTTAACAGATTGTATTCCTGAAATTTTCCTTGGTAAAAACCTGATTCAAGCAAACTGGTTACTTTTAATACAATTACATTGATACAATCATTTATAATCAGTGAGTGCTAATTATTGTACAGTTTACACTTAAAGGGTAACTCCACTTTCATGGGAAAAAAATGGCAAAAATAAAAAAAAAATAACGTATACAATTGCGACTCAAGTCATATTGTAAATTAATGTTTTTAAAAACTTCCTTACTTGTCAATCTGCAGCACTAATTTTTTTGTAAAATGCAATGCAATATGTCTATCTGGAGGTGTTCTGTACACGGATTGTGTACGGAACACCCCCCAGAAATGTCAGTTCCTGTTTGTGCGACTGGCTGATTGATTTTCCCAGACATCTACACTAAGATTCAAGTCAGATTTTGAGCATCCCCTGCAAGAAAAATGTCATTTTTGGTGAGATACAGTGCCTTGAAAAAGTATTCACACCCCTTGAAAATTTCCACATTTTGTCATGTTACGACCAAAAGCATAAATGTATTTTATTTGGACTTTATATGATAGACCAACACAAAGTGGCACATAATTGTGAAGTGGAAGAAAAATGATAAATGATTTTCAATTTAAAAAAAAAAAAATATATATATATATAATTTTTTTTTTTTTTGAAGAAACGCATCCCCACAACCTGATGCTGCCACCACCATGTTTCACGGTGGGGATGGTGTGTTCAGGGTGATGTGCAGTGTTAGTTTTCCGCCACACATAGCATTTTGCTTTTAGGACAAAGTTAAATTTTGGTTTCATCTGATGTTTTGCTTTTGTCTATCTAGCAAGGTTACTCTGTGGTATAAGCAAGGAAGCTGAGATTTCTGCAGTGTGTAAATGTGCTTTTACTATACAAAGATGCTGTACATACAAAACTATTACAATATTAGGAATGCAATACAAGACTGACAGATATCTATAACAAGCAAAATGCCTAGAAAATGAACAGCCTTTGGTCTATACCAGTACAAATACACTTAAAGGTTACTTATCTTCTGTTACTGTATGTTCGTTATCTCCATTGGCAGCGATTCTGGAGCATCAGGCACCTTTCTTCTATCATGAGTGGCTTCTGATCTTACAAAGCATGATGATGTGTGTCTGTCCCAGTCTCTACTCACCCCTTTTATGTGTCGGGCTGTTTACCGTAGTTACCAAACGACAGAAAACATACCTGTTTACTGTAGCTGTAGAATCGATGGACTGTTGAAAACTGTCAATTGAATACAAAAATGGTATCTACGTACCCATTGTCTACTCAGGCCAACACCTGACAGTAATCTAACAGTCATTCTTTCAGTTTGAGAGCTGAAAGAACCTCAAACAAGTAAGTCTCTCACTTGTGTACTGTAGCTATAGAGACAATAGCCTGTTAAAAACTGTCAATTGAATACAACGTACCCATTGTCTACTCAAGCCAGAACCTGACAGTATCTCTATGACCAACCACTATTGTGTAGTATTATGTCCCATGTATCTTATGTCTGATTTAATATAAAAAAATCATATTGTAACAAACGCAACACATTCCGCCCTAGATTTTTTTTCCTTTCAGACTCCATACAGAAAATCACTTCATTACTATGAAAACTCATTTTAAACGTTCATTTTCCTTGAATGCAACACCTCCCATATTTCTGTCATTTAGAAGGTGTTTCAGTCTTTAACTAAAAGTTCATTAGAAAGTCCATTCTAAAGTTCTTTAGAAACAAGTCCAGGCTTGTAATACATCAAAGGCCTTGCTCTCCACAGCTCTTGCGATCTTCCGTCATTCTTTCCATCATGTCCTATGGATCAAATCAGAGACAGCCTGTGGAGTGGAAAACAAAGCGGATTATTTGTTCCTTCTAATAATACATAAACAGTAGATCCAGGCCCTTCAGCTACAATCTCTCCTCTAGATGGCTTCTTGCTTGGATATCTGACTAACACTTTGCCCCCTGCCTGTACCCACTTCTGACCCTCCCAAAGAACATCAATAGGGAGGAGAGGAAATATACTGATATTTCCCAGAAGATCACTGCTGTTTATTTTGGAAGGTTTGATGTTATGTAGCCTCACTTTACACTCTTGCTGAAAAGTATCCACTAACCAGTCAGAGTCCCAGCCACTGTCTTGAAGCTTATCTGCCAATGCAAATGTAACTTCAAACCTTCCTGCCAGATTCCCTCTCATTCCTAGATAGGCTCCAGCTTCAGATACGTCACTCTTGGTTTCTATGTCATGGGAAGCAGTAACATGGTATCTGTTAAGCCCTGTGCTTTCATGAACCTTACATTAATACTGAACTCTGCACTCTAGCTGTGGAATCTATGCCCCAGCCCCTACCACCCTCTCAGTGCAACAATATCTCATTCCATTGTTTCCCTGGGGCAGGGGACCGATGAAGTCAAACTGCTAGATCTCTGCAGGCCTCTCACCCCTCTTGATCGACCTGGTGGAGTACTTTTGCAATGGCCATTGTTGCACTTCTCCATACACTGTACAGTTCCCTATTACAGTCTTTATCATGTCCATGGATATAGACAATCCTCTCTGCTGTGCCCATTCATATGTTGCTTTCTGCTACAAATGTCCAGATTGCTTGTGGGCCCAGTTGGCCAAGTTCATCAAGACAGGATCAATTGGCACAACTGCCTTCACTTTGGCGATTCCATTTGCAACTCTGTTATAGTTCTCAAAATCTGGGACTAGGGGCACATGTGCATCAACATGCCCCAATTTTATGGTGCAGGAGTGAGCTTCCTACCAGATGTAGTCCCAAACTTCCTTGCCTCCCCACGCCACCTTTCCATGAATCATCCATTCATTGGACTTCCACGTGGGCATCCAAGTTGTCAGTCCTTTAAAAACCGCCCAGCTGTCAGTGTAGATAGTGACATGGGAAGAAGGATCCTCCTGAAGAGTCATCACTACAGCTTTCAACTCTGCATACTGACTGGACCCTCCAATTCCGGTCTCCTGCAGGACTGTGTCTGTACTTGGGTTGTAGGCTGCTGCTGTCCATTTACGGCCAGACGAGGCAACTATGGCTGAACCATCAGTGAACCACACTCACTCCATGTCTTCTGACAGAGACTCAAAGGGTGGAGCCTCTTGAATGGGGGATGACTGCAGCACAGGAATTTCTTCTTCTGGCCGGGTGCTGGTAAAAGTAACAAGCCTTGCCAACTGTTTTGAAATGTCTCTAACATCCCCAGCTGCAATACCCCCTCTTTCTTTAAGGTACCACTTCCATTTCATCAGTGTCTGGTTCTGGGCTATAGCTGCCCTAGTGGTCCGTCCATTATCTCTCACCCATCCTGCTATTGGCAAAGCAGTATGGATGGTGACTGTGTCCTTTCCTGTAATGGTCTCTACATGTTGAAGTGCTGTGTAGGCCCCAAACAAGTACTTCTCTAGGGGCATGTATCTCTTCTGTGCCCCTGTCAGTTGTTTGGACCAAAATCTAATAGGTATTGCTCTGTCTTTTCTTTTCATTTGGCTGCCATAGACTCCAAGATATGGTACCATTCTGCTCCACTACCTCCAGCTGAAATGGTACTCCTTGTCTCACGTGTCCTAATCCCTGATGCTGCAAAATAGCTTCTTTAGCAGCCAGGAATGCAGGCAGCTGCTCTGAACCCCATGAGAACTCAGTCTTTTTTCTGGTGACATTATATATAGGCCTCAGAATCAGTCCAAGATGTGGGATGAACGATCTCCAGAACCCCACAACTCCAATAAACTTATGTGCCTCCTCTTTGGTATTAGGGGGCGACAGAGCCTGGATAGTTTGCACAACTGTCTCTGGAATTTTCCTCTGCGGCCCAGTCCACATCATTCCCAGGAATTTTACTTCTGTGGCAGGTCCTTGGACTTTGTCGATAGCCCACCCTCTGTTCTCCATGTGATGTATCAGCAGGTGCAGTGCTTCAGTTACATCTTCTTTTGTTCCAGAGATCATAATGTCATCAATGTAGTGAAACACAGCGACTTCAAACTCAGGGTACTTAAATCTCGGGCAATCCGTCCATGACAAATTGTTGGAGAATGAACATAGTCTTCAGGAAGCACGGTGAAAGTGTACTGGTGGCCGTCCCACACCATAGCAAATTGGTCTTGACACTCTGGGTCTATCAAAATCAAAAAGAAAGCATTAGCCAGGTCTATCACAGTATGATATTCTCATGCATCTTTAGCAATTTTCTCAACAATTGAGATCATATCTGGTACAGCTGACTTCAATGGAGGTGCCACTTTGTTTAGACCTTTGTAATCCACAGTCATTCTATGTCCCATCGGGTTTCTTTACTGGGAACACCGGAGACGAGAAAGGACTTACAGCAGGTCTAAGGATCCCTACTCTCAAATATTCTTGAATGGTCTCCCCAATTTCTTTGTGGCCTCCAGGAAGTCTGTACTGCTTGAGACAGACTGGCTTCTCTGGTGGGGGAATGTAGACAGGGGTCCATTTTGCATGACCTCTGACCACAGCCTTCACCGCCCTTACCAGATACGCTTTATCAGGATACCCGAATGTGAATGTACCTCTTTCAGTCTGAATTGACTGACCTTGAAGTACATCCATCCCAAGAATATTTTCGGGTAACTCTGATACCAAAATATTTGTCATAAATCCTGATCCCTTGCCAATAGCCAATTTCACCCGTATCCTAACTGCTGGTGTAGTTTGCCCTCACAAACCTTCTACATAAATCAATTCTCCTTTGTGATGGGAAGGATTTCCTTGCAAAAGTGTAACTTCAGCTCCGCTATCAACTAAAGCCATTACATGTGTAGGAGAAGATGACTTCCCCCACCATACAGTGACAGGTGCATATGGGCGTCGGTCTCCTGCTGTCACTGCTATTACAGGAGACTCCCCTTCCCTTCATAAAGGATAAGGAACCTCCCAATCCCCTTTTCTGATTCTCTCTAACTGCTCCCCAGGATAAAGGGATTTGGGTTCATGTTCAGTTTTGGGAATTGGTTTGGGGCTAACAGTAGGGGTCTGTTCTGTTTTCTCTAAGTCCAGGCCGATGTTATCTTCACTAGGAGTAGTGTTTCTAACCTGACAGTTTTCCTTACTAAATGTTTCCACCTCTTCAGCATTTCTGCAGTAGAAATGCCATCTATCTCATCTTTAGGTACTCCTGCCTTTATTAGGTCCACCCACATTCCTTTCCTAGAAATAACTAGCCTGGTTTTCTCTTCACCTCCTGTGTTCTCTACCCCTTTCTCTTTCTTCTCTGTTCTTTTCTGCTTGTATTCTTCCTGTCTGGCCTTGACCTTATCTACTGCCCTGACAGGTTTTGTTTTAGTCTCCTCTAGTTCCCCCAACTGGCTTAAAAGGGTTGTGGCTTCATGAATCTTGCTGTTTAATCCCAGGCCTCCCAACAAGGACAACAATGGAGCCCTGAGATTAAATGGCGCAGACTTCATCAGCTTAGAGCGCACAGCAGATGTAAAGGGTTTCATATCTGGACCCATCCATTCTGGAAACGTATTTAATCCGGTTATACAAGCCATCTCACGTAACCTGGAAATACCCTCCCCTATTGACCTCCAGGAGTAGGTATTTTCTAGGTCAGTAGGACTAGCGTATACTCGGACTATTCCATCTCTTATTAGGTCTAACAGTGAAAATTTCACGCTAATCTCTCGGGCTTTTCGCATTGCCTGATGCAGTTGTGGATCATGGGTTAACACTCCCACTGCTTCCTTACCTGACAAAACAACACTGTCCGCCCCTTCATCCCATAAGCGTAGGAGCCAACTCACTAGGGGTTTCCCAGACCTTTGTTTGTATTGTTTTGCCAGCTCAATTTTGTGTAACCTACCGTACTTCTTCAAATTCAACATCTCTGGGGTTGCGATAATACACCTCCCCATCTGCCATATCCTCTCTATCATGTTGCCGTTTCCTATGGTTAGTAATGAGAGGTCTGGCATACTTTTCTTTCCCACTAGCAGATCATCATGCGAAATATCAAACTCTGTCTTCTCATCCTCACTATCATTTGAGGAGAGCACATCCTCACAGTCCCAATTTTGGGATGTGACAATGGCACGTACCCTGGCTTTACTAACAGGTTTACGACCCTTCCTTTTCCTTAAGGCATTCATTGATTTGGTCATGAGGGCTGCACACCGCTCTTGCAAATCATCAGCCCAACTAGCAGGTGAATGTACACACTCTGAAGCAACTGCTAGCTGGTCTTTTAATACCTTAACTTCTACCTCTGCCTTCTGCCTTCTCCCTTCTATGTGATTCGGTATAAATAGCATGAAGAAAATACCAGCTCACTGTGGACACCGTCCTCTTCTCTTTTTTTTACTTAAATCCAACCCCTAAAGCTAAAATCTACAAAATGATCTGAGACTTTATCACCCCAAGTCAGGTTCAAGGGAGAAGCATACTTCACAAATTCTTTAGCAAGAGGCTCCCACTCATTGTCTCTGGCCCAGACAGGTAAGCTGCACACTTCCTTCTGGCCATCAGAACCCTTTGCAGCCTTGCTTTTCCTAAACCGCTTACGCAGCATTTTACCTAGCACAAGCTACACAACACACTACAGAAAAACAGGTCCGCTTCAATTGAATTATAGCACTGATCGTGGCACGAGCCCCCAAATGTTTTGCTTTCGTCTATCTAGCAAGGTTACTCCTGTGGTATAAGCAAGGAAGCTGAGATTTCTGAAGTGTGTAAATGTGCTTTTACTATACAAAGATGCTGTACATACAAAACTATTACAATATTAGGAATGCAATACAACACAAAAGGAGATAAGCACAATAACACATTTTCTTAAGGCATATGTCTCGATAAATGATTTTTATGTAAGTATAGAAAATGGTGCAATGTAATAATTCGGTGTGCTCTCTCCAAGGAAAGGTCATAATGTAATTGCCCTCTTCCCACGCTCCTTACTGCTCCAGGAACACTATAGAAACCCTTTGGATGCAACTTAGTACTCTTAATATAGCTTCCTGGAATGTTAGGGGGCTTGGGAATCCAGTTAAAAAGATGGCGGTTTTTTCCACACTTGAGAAGGGTCGGATGGATCTGGTCTGCCTGCAGGAGACGCACTTAACAAGAGACACGACTGTAGGTCTATATGTTAAGAAATATCGGTTCCAATACCACTCAGTGCACTCCTCTTACTCCAGGGGTGTAAGTACTGGGGTGCGTTTCTCCTGTAGGGAAACCAAGATAGACACATTAGGGCGGTATGTATTTCTGTATTGTCAGATAGAAAAGAAATCATATATTGTGGCTAATCTTTATATTCCACCTCCCTTTTTTTTAACATTTAATTTTTTTTTTTATTTAGTTATCAGAACATAAAATAACAAATAAAGACATTAAGAAAAGTATAACAGGATTCACACTATTACAGTTACATAGTATAGCGAATGCATTTTTGATAAATACATTAAGTCAGTTTAATAATTGTGAATAATCCTTCAAATTCATATCTTTAATTCAGTTTCTACCTAGTAAAACTCCAAGAATAAACCTATTCACCCCTAGGGGAGCAAACTGTGAACAGTTCTATTCTAACTTGAATAAACAAAAGAGAGAACAGAATGTCGTCTAGTAAATCAATGTATTCTAGCGAGTCAAACCAATCAGGAAATGAAAGCAGCATAAGTCTCTACAAGGAATAAGTGATACCAACAGGCTACCTAGTGGTAGTTAAAGGGGTTGTAAAGGTAAAAATGTTTTCACCTTAATGCATTCTATGCATTAAGGTGAAAAAACTTTTGACAGTACCGCCGCCCCCAGCCCCCCCGTTTTACTTACCTGACGCCTCGAATCTTCGGTCCGCGTCCTCGTCAGCTTCATTGCAGCTCAGCCTGGTCGCTGATTGGCTGCAGTGGATGGATTGAAAGCAGCGCAGCCATTGGCTCGCGCTGCTGTCAATCACATCCGATGACGCGGCGCGCCGGGGGGCGGGGCCGAGTGATACAGCGAGCGGCTATAGCCGCCGGCTGTATCACGGGAGCGCGCCCGCAAGCACTCACCACCGTGCGAGGGAGCTCGCATGAAGGTGGTAAATGCTTGCGGGGAGGAGCTGAAACAGCCGCCGAGGGACCCCAGAAGACCAGGTTCGGGGCCACTCTGTGCAGAACGAGCTGCACAGTGAAGGTAAGTATAACATGTTTGTTATTTAAAAAAAAAACATCTTTACAACCGCTTTAAGACTGAGCGTACAAGTCTTTTAGTACTGTAGATGCTTTAGGATGTATGATCCATACATACCAGTGCTTCTTAAAGTGAATTATGTTATTTTTAAGTGCTAACAGTAATTCATAGTAAGCCTGGGTGTTGACTCTAAGAATGACATCACACAGGTTAGGGGCCTCAATTGATTTCCACATTTTCGTTATGGTAGGTCTAGCCGCTATAAGAATATTCACCACTAATATTCTGTATTGAAATGGGAAAGTGTCAAGGTTGATACCTAAAAGGGCCATAGCAGGTGATAGTTTTATCAAGTTGCCTGTAAGAGAGGCAATAAAGGTGGATATCGAGTTCCAGAAACTGGTCAGATTTTTACAACTCCATAAAATGTGGAATAAGGAACCAACTTGATCCGTACAACGCCCGCCAGAATAGTGGTGATGTAGATGGATATATTTTAGCTAATTTGTAAGGAGTTAGGCACCATCTATTCAATATTTTCTGAGAGTTGTCCCAATGCTCTAAGCAGGATGTTGCAGTTTGGTTTATTCTCATAGCATTGTACCAACATTCATCCAAAAAGGATTGTCCTAAAACTTTTTCCCATTTATACATATTAGGGTTTTTCCCATATTTAGGATACTGAGAAAAAACTTTATAGAAGAAAGCTATACTTTTATGTTTTACAGGTTTGTTAATGGTGAGGTGTGACCAAATTAAAGATGGAATTTCAAAATCTTGATGTGGATTTAAGCTTTGCAGATGATTAAGCTTATTTAACTTATCATCAATCGTGGCTTTGTATCCTGAGGGAAGGTGTACGTAAAAGTTAAAGCCCTCAGCAATCCATTTGTTCATCGAGAGTCGGCCTCTACAGTAGTCAAGGGCTCTGAGTGGTATAGGTATCTTTTGTAAATGCCCTAGAACATGGAAGTTTGAGACAAGAAACCTCCATGCTAACGGTAGCTTTAATGGAAAGCAGTTTAGGAACTATGATCTTAGGGAATATCATGTAAGCCACTGACAGGGCAAATAAATCATTTCCCTTGGTGATTTCTCTTTCAATGGATAACCACCTCCCTTTAAGATGAAGGTTTTATATAAATTGGTAGAATTTCTGGAAGACAAAGGGGATATATTGGTGGTGGATTTTAATGAAGTTCTTGACAAGAGAAAAGATCGATTTCCCCCCGGGGAGACAAACCGACAAGGTCTCCAAGGGGCAGTTAGCTCAATTTATGGAAGAGCTGGAATTATGTGATGTCAGGCGAAATCAGAACCCAATGAGGCAGCAATATTCTTGTTTCTCTAGCTCAGTGTTTCTCAACTCCAGTCCTCAAGGCGCACCAACAGGTCATGTTTTCAGGATTTCCACTATTTTGCACAGGTGATTTGATCAGTTTTCACTGCCTTAGTAATTACCACAGCCGTTTCATCTGAGGGAAATCCTGAAAACATGACCTGTTGGTGCGCCTTGAGGACTGGAGTTGAGAACACTGCTCTAGCTCATATGCTACATTGTCAAGAATAGATATGGCCTTTGGTAATGGGGATATGGTACAGCTGGTAAAAATCATAGTATATGTTACTAGGGGAGTGTCTGACCATTCACCATTAATAATAACGATCTAGCTGGAAGGTCAGAACCCTCCGAATGCGTGGAGGATAAGCCCATTTTTGCTGGAGTTAATGGGGGAACCAACAGAGGTAATATTAAAATTAAAGGAATTTGTAAGATTGAATAAGGGCACTGCAAGTGCTGGGATAGTGTGGGATACCCTGAAGGCCTTATTGAGAGGGTTAATAATACAGCAGGTTGCTAAGATTAAAATGAGGTCCAGGGAAAGGGAGGAGGCCACTGGGAGGGCGGCTGTGGAGGCGAAGAATCAATATGTGGTAGACCCAAAGCCAGAAAAAAAAAGAGAGGTGGCTTAAAAATCAACAAAAACATCATAACACTATCCCCAGAAAGACAGAGCACAAGCGTCTTTTTCAGATTCAATGTGCCTTTTCTGAGGGGGAGTGTGCAGGCCGTTTGTTAGCCCGGTTGGTGAAGACCAATAATTCCCCATCAGTGATTGCAGCGATTAGGGTGCCAGGGTGAGAAATTACCTCGCGGACGCCTGAAATATTGGATGCATTTAGACAATACTATGCAAATCTATATAAATCTAGGCTGGGAGAAGAGGTGAGAGATACGGATCGCTTCTTAGGTGGGATTGAGGTACCAGCTCTCTCAGAATAGGAAAAAAATGAATTGGAGGCCCCCATAGCCCTGGAGGAACGCAAAGCACAGTTGCTGAAATGGCTAACCAGAAGTCCCCCAGTCGTTTAAAAAAATGACACAAAAAAAATTGTGCCTTTAAGAGAAGTAGGCGGAGCCGACGTAATGACGTCACTCCGGCCGTCACATGGTATAGAGACGGGTGGGGGCCATCTTGGCCTCACTCGTCTCAGTACCTCAGAGGTGACAGGTCCCGATTTCCTCCGCCGCTCCGGTAAGCGGCGGAGGGCGCGGGAGAGCGGCGGGAGGGGGGGTGGCACCTCTCCCGCCGCCGATAACGGTGATCTCGCGGCGAACCCGCCGCAGAGACCACCATTATCGTGTACAGAAACGCCGGCCCTAAAGATGGATACCTCGGTTGTGGCAGCAGCTGCTGCCGTTACCGAGATATCCATCTTTAAAAAAATGACGTATATATACAGTGGCCGGTCGTGAAGTGGTTAATCGTACCTTTGGGCTGAAGTTGGACCCGGACGGTACTATATGTTTGCTGGGCAAATAGAGGAAAATAGTATGCCCATAAACAGTAAAATTGCAGTAATAAGATGTTTATTTCAAGCACGAACGATAATAGCTCAGAACTGGCAATCCGTGAGACCCCCGACATCAGAAGAATGGACTAAAGTGATGGACACTACAGTATGGAGGGAAAAAGTGGCATTCATTAGGTGGAGGAACCTGGATACATTTTTAAAGATTTGGAAGCTTTGGTTAGATAAAATGGGATGCCCTCCTTAAAGGGAGTAATTGAGGAGAGGAGACCAGACTTGAGGACTAGGTGGATATGATCGGGAAAATAAGAAGGGAGCAGAAAAGACGATGGGAATTGGAAAATAAGAGAGAGAGCAGAGAGAAATAAGAACACATAACATACTTGTGTAGTAATTAAAAGGACACGGAGCACGGATGGGATTGTTTGTACTATATTATAAAGGAGAATATGAGGGAGATGGAGGGAGGGGTCACAAAAAGATTAGTGGGGTCATAAAAGGTTGATAACCACAGAGGAGATAAATTTGAGGTATTGGTGGTATTTTTGTATTTCTTTAATGGGTGAAAGATAGTAAACATGAATGAGGTATAGTAATATACTGTATTAAAGGTTATTTAAGTTTGAACTTGTGCATGATACTGTAAATATGTATATGGCTTGAGGTGCCCTCTGATGGTATTAAAAAAAAATTAAACTAAAAAAAAAAAAGAGGAATGCAAGATTGACAGATATCTATAACAAGCAAAATGCCTAGCAAATTAACAGCCTATGGTCTATACAAGTACAAATACACTTAAAGGTTACTTATCTTCTGTTCGTGATCTCCATTGGCAACGATTCTCCTGGAACATCAGGCACCTTTCTTCTATCATGAGTGGCTTCTGATCTTACAAAGCATGATGATGTGTGTCTGTCCCAGTCTCTACTCACCCCTTTTATGTGTCATGTTGTTTACCATAGTTATCAAACATACCTGTTTACTGTAGCTGTAGAAACAATGGACTTCTGATCTTACAAAGCATGATGATGTGTGTCTGTCCCAGTCTCTACTCACCCCTTTTATGTGTCATGTTGTTTACCATAGTTATCAAACATACCTGTTTACTGTAGCTGTAGAAACAATGGACTGTTGAAAACTGTCATTTGAATACAAAAATGGTATCTACGTACCCGTTGTCTACTCATGCCAACACCTGACAGTAATCTAACAGTCATTCTTTCAGTTTAAGAGCTGAAAGAACCTCAAACAAGTAAGTCTCTCATCTGTGTACTGTAGCTATAGAGACAATAGCCTGTTGAAAATTGTCAATTGAATACAACAATACAACGTACCCATTGTCTACTCAAGCCAGAACCTGACAGTATCTCTATGACCAACCACTATTGTGTAATGTTATGTCCCATGTATCTTATGTCTGATTAAATTAAAAAATCATATTGTAACAAACGCAACACATCTGACCAGAGCACCTTCTTCCACATGTTTGCGTCCCCCACTAGGCTTCTCGCACAAACTGCAGACAGGACTTCTTATGGCTTTCTTCTTGCCATATTTGTGGAGTGCACGACTAACAGTTGTCCTGTGGACAGATTCTCCCACCTGTGCTGTGGCTCTCTGCAGTTCCTCCAGAGTTACCATGGGCCTCCTGTCTGCTTCTCTGAAAAATGCTCTCCTTGCCCGGCCTGTCAGTTTAGGTCAGTGATGGCGAACCTTGGCACCCCAGATGTTTTGGAACTACATTTCCCATGATGCTCATGCACTCTGCAATGGAGTTGAGCATCATGGGAAATGTAGTTCCAAAACATCTGGGGGGCCAAGGTTCGCCATCCCTGGTTTAGGTGGACAGCCAGGTCTTGGTAGGTTTAGAGTTGTGCCATACTCCTTCCATTTTCGGATGATGGATTGAACAGCGCTCCGTGAGATGTTCAAAGCTTGGGGTATTTTGTTTTATAACTTAACCTTGCTTTAAACTTCCCCACAACTTTATCCCTGACCTGTCTGGTTCTCTAACAAACCTCTGAGGGCTTCACATAAAAGCTGTATTTATACTGAGATTAAATTACACACAGGTGGACTCTGTTTACTAATTAGTTGACTTCTGAAGGCAATTGGTTCCACTAGATTTTAGTTAGGGGTATCAGAGTAGAGAGGGTTGAATACAAATGCATGCCACACTTTTCAGATATTTATTTGTAAAAAATGTTGAAAACCATTTATAATTTTCCTTCCACTTCACAATTTATGTGCCACTCTGTGTTAGTCTATCACATAAAATCCCAATAAAATACATTTACATTTTTGGTTGTAACATGACAAAATGTGAAAAATTTCAAGGGGTACGAATACTTTTTCAAGGCACTGTACTCTGAAAGGGAAATCACATCTAAAGGGATGCAGGTACAGCAGCTAATTGAAGATAATAAAACCACTCCCATACAGATTCCCTGAGCACATGGACACAGACAAACAGCTATTTCTTCAGAATAACAAAAAGTAGGAATCTGTAACCGTTTGCTAAAAACCTTGCAATCTACATAGATCACCCAGAGGGGAAGGTTTTTGTCTCAACAAAAGTGGAGTTATGCCGCGTACACACGATCGGACTTTACGGCATACTTTGCCCGGCGGACTTTTCGACGGACTTAACGACGGACTTTCCGAATGAACGGACTTGCCTACACGTGATCCACCAAAGTCCGACGGATTCGTATGTGATGACGTACGACCGGACTAAAACAAGGAAGTTCATAGCCAGTAGCCAATAGCTGCCCTAGCGTCGGTTTTTGTCCGTCGGACTAGCATACAGACGAGCGGACTTTTCGACCGGACTCGAGTCCATCGGATAGATTTGAAACATGTTTCAAATCTAAATCTGTCAAACTTTTGAGAAAACAAAGCCCGCTGGAGCCCACACACGATCGAATTGCCCGACGAAATCCAGTACGCCGGTCCAAGTATGCCGTAAAGTCCGATCGTGTGTACGCGGCATTACTCTTTCATTTCCATGTTATTTTTTTTGTACAGATTTATTAGTGACCCCTCTGGTGGCTATCTGTATTTCAGACAGTCAAATCTCTTCATACTAAATTACTGCTAGTTCATACTCATACTAGTGGTTGGGGGGCAGTAAAACCCCACAGTTGATGTGCACTTGTATTGTCCCACAACCACTACCCCCTTTAGATGCGTAGGTAGGGACTGGGGGCGTACACATGCTGCAGCAGAAATTTTACCCCCGTCCTTCAAATGAATGGGGCCACACAACTGTGTGCAATGGACACTGATCAATCTTCAGAGATCAAAGCTTGTGCGAACAAGCCCTTAGGGTCTGTGTTTCAGTTTTTTGATTGCGAGATAGCTTTCACACTCAAGTATGTGTAAATGCAAAACCCACTTGAAGCCAGGTTAATTGCAGAATCCTGAAGGATTTTTTTTTTTTTAAGACCGGTCACAGTTTCAAAATTTGATACTTTGTAGCAATACAGCAAGATCCATGTTTTTCTATTTCTTCCATAAGACCCCTTTCACACTGAGGCGGTTTTCAGGCATTTTAGTGCTAGAAATAGCACCTATAAAGCGCCTGAAAAGTACCTCTCAATCATTTCAGTGTGACTTTTCACACTTGGGTGGTGCGCTTGTGGGACGTTACTAAAAGTCCTGCAAGCAGCATCTTTGGGGAGGTTTACCCCCCCGATAGTGCTTTAGTGCTAATGGCCGGTGCTCGCAGTGTAAAAAGGGGTCTTAAATGCATTTTTTGTTTAGTGGTAAGTTATGAAAAAGGCATAGAAATCTAACACTTCTGGGATTGTCTGATCCCTTTCTTTAGGGTCCTTTCACACAGGCAGTCCACCCGGCGGACTCCGCTTTGTTCAGCGGGGGATCGCTCCACTGACCCCTGCTAAGCAGGTGGATGAAAGGTCCATCTCTGCTCACTGTGCAGAGACGGACCTGTCAGAGCCCTGCTCTCCTCTATGAGGAAATTGGATGAAAACCGACCACCTGTCCATTTTCATCCGATCCAATCCCACACACGGACAAGTCCGTTCATTTTGAACGTGACTCGGGTACGACGGGAATAGAAAAGGAAGTCAATTTTGCTGCTTTTATCGGCGAGATTGACACCTTGCGAGCCCGTCGCGGGGCATACCAGGCCCTTAGGTCTGGTATGGATTTTAAGGGGAACCCCCTACGCCAAAAAAACGGCGTGGGGTCCCCCCCAAAGTCCATACCAGACCCCGATCCGAACATGCAGCCCGGCTGGTCAGCAAAGGGGATGGGGACGAGCAAGAGCCCCCCTCCTGAACCGTACCAGGCCGCATGCCCTCAACATGGGGGGTGGGTGCTTTAGGGGAGGGGGCGCCCTGCGGGGCCCCCCCACCACAAAGCACCTTGCCCCTATGTTGATGAGGACAAGGGCCTCTTCCCGACAACCCTGGTCGTTGGTTGTCGGGGTCTGCGGGCAGGGGGCTTATCGGAATCCGGGAGCCCCCTATAATAAGAGGGCCCCCAGATCCCGGCCCCCCACCCTATGTGAATGAGTATGGGGTACATGGTACCCCTACCCATTCACCTAGGGAAAAAGTGTCAGTAATAAAACACACTACACAGGTTTTTAAAGTAATTTATTAGACAGCTCCGGGGGGGTCTTCCGGCTTCGGGGGGCTTCTTCCGACTTCGGGGGTCCCTCCAGTTCCTCTTCTCCCGGCGTCTGGTTGGTTCTTCTCTACTCTCTCTGGCCTCTTCTCCCGGTGTTCGACCTCTGCTCCCGGTGTTCCAGTTCTTCTGCCGGCTCCTCCGCTATCTTCATGCCGCTCTTTTGCTAACGGGGGCCTGGACTTCTGGCTTCTGGGCTTCACTGGGTGATGTTGACCACACCCCCCTAAAACGTCACAGTCCCAGCATGCCCAGGGACTGTGACGGCATAAGGGGGTGGGGTCTCCGCCTATATAAGGCACATCGGAGCGCTCAGAGAGCATTCCAGCCGGAGAGACCGTCGTGTCAACATCGGAAGAAGAGAAGAGGGAAGAAGCCCAGAAGCCAGAAGTCCGGGCCCCCGTTAGCAAAAGAGCGGCATGAAGATAGCGGAGGAGCCGGCAGAAGAACTGGAACACCGGGAGCAGAGGTCGAACACTGGGAGAAGAGGCCAGAGAGAGGGGAGAAGAACCAACCGGACGCCGGGAAAAGAGGAACCGGAGGGACCCCCGAAGTCGGAAGAAGACCCCCAAAACCGGAAGAAGACCCCCCCGGAGCTGTCTAATAAATTACATTAAAACTCTGTGTAGTGTGTTTTATTATTGACACTTTTAGCCCATACTCATTCACATAGGGTGGGGGGCCGGGATCTGGGGGCCCTCTTATTATAGGGGCCTCCCGGGTTCCGATAAGCCCCCCGCCCGCAGACCCCGACAACCAATGGCCAGGGTTGTCAGGAAGAGGCCCTTGTCCTCATCAACATAGGGGCAAGGTGCTTTGTGGTGGGGGGGCCCCGCAGGGCGCCCCTCCCCCAAAGCACCCACCCCCCCATGTTGAGGGCATGCGGCCTGTGACAGTTCAGGAGGGGGGGCGCTCGCTCGTCCCCATCCCCTTTCCTGACCGGCCAGGCTACGTGCTCGGATCGGGGTCTGGTATGGACTTTGGGGGGGACCCCACACCGTTTTTTCGGCGTAGGGGGTTCCCCTTAAAATCCATACCAGACCTAAGGGCCTGGTATGCCCCACGCTCGCCGCAATAGGAAAATTTGTTTTTCCTATTGCAGCGAGCACGAGATGCAATACCCTGCCCTTGCGTGGTATCTGGTCCGTCGGACCAGCATACAGACGAATGGGCTTTCCGATAGGAACTGAGTCCGGCGGACTTACGACGGAAAGATTTGAAACATGCTTCATTTCTAGGTCCGGCGGACTTTTGGGAAAAAAAAGTCAGCGGGAGCCTACACACGATCGGATTGTGCGGCGGACTCTGGTCTGCCGGACCAAGTATGCTGAAAAGTCCGCTCGTGTGCACGCGGCATGACAGGTGGACCTGATCGGAAAGCCGGTGTGAAAGGGTCCTTACCTGCCCCTACTGCTACCTCCCAACTCTATTGCTATATCGCATGTTTCTGAGCGGCTCCTAATGGCAGAGTGTTGAAGGGCCCAAACAGTGGCGGAATTATCAGGGTCGCACCAGTCGCATTTGCGACTGGGCCCCTGAGTTCTGCCACTGTGGGGGGGCCCGCCGTCGCCGCCCAGGAGATAGTCATTCACCTGGAGTCCCGATCGTCCCGCCCATCCTCTCCTGCTGCTCCGCCCATCCTCCCCGTCCATCCTCTGCTCCCTCACTCACGGGGACAGTCCCCGCCCGCTTCGCCCATCCTCTCCGCCCGCACAGTCCCCGCCCATCGTTTCTATCCCCGCCCGCTCCGCTCATCTTCTCTGCCCGCACAGTCCCCGCCCATCGTTTCTATCCCCGCCCGCTCCGCTCATCTTCTCTGCCCGCACAGTCCCCGCCCATCGTTTCTATCCCCGCCCGCTCCGCTCATCTTCTCTGCCCGCACAGTCCCCGCCCATCGTTTCTATCCCCGCCCGCTCCGCTCATCTTCTCTGCCCGCACAGTCCCCGCCCATCTGTCTCTATCCCCGCCCGCTCCGCCCATCTTCTCCGGCTTTGCCCATCTTCTATCACACCTGCACTCACGGGCACAGTCCCCGCCCGCTCTGCCTTCACTCACAGGCCCCGCCCATCCTCTCTGCTCGCCAAAGCAAGACAGAGCAAGGAGGGGGACCAAGTGATCTGCAAGTGAGTGGCACCCATCCTTCAATATCAACACTGCCACTGATACCCGCCACACCACCACTACTGCCACTGATACCCCCCACACCAACACTACTGCCACTGATACCCCCCACACCAACACTACTGCCACTGATACCCCCCACACCAACACTACTGCCACTGATACCCCCCACACCAACACTACTGCCACTGCTCCCCCCCCCACACCAACCAACACTACTGCCACTGATACCCCCCACACAAGCACTACTGCCACTGCTCCCCCCCCACACCAACACTACTGCCACTGATACCCCCCACACCAACACTACTGCCACTGATACCCGCCACACAAGCACTACTGCCACTGCTCCCCCCCCACACCAACACTACTGCCACTGATACCCCCCACACACCAATACTACTGCCACTGACCCCCACACCAACACTACTGCCACTGATACCCCCCACACACCAATATTATTGCCACTGACCCCCACACCAACACTACTGCCACTGATACCTCCCCCACCACCACTACTGCCACTCATCCCACCCCCCTCCAACCATCACCCTTGCCACTGATCCCACCCCCACCACCTCTGCCACTCATCCCATTCAACCCTCCCACCACTGATCTCACCCCCCCAACCACAACCCTTGCCACTGATCCCATCCCCCCTCATCGCTATCACTCATCCCATCCCCCCACCACCACCGCTGCCACTCATCCCATCCCCCCCATCATTGCCACTCATCCCATTTCTCCCTCACCACTGACACTCATCCCATCCCTCGCCACTGATCCTATCCCTCCCCAACCACCACTGTTGCCACTCATCCCAGGGGCGTAACTACAGGGGTAACAATTGCGATAGCGCACATGTTGCCCCTGAACACCTGGATGTGGGGGGGGGGCATTTAGAGGAAAAAATCCCCTCAATATTTCTCCTGCACCCACTAAAAGTCTGCTTCTCCTCCTCTCCCTCTGATAGGCATTAAGTGGTTGCAGGAGGAAAATGGGGGGGATTTGTTCCCCCTCCTATCCAGGTCCTTCTGCCCCCGCAATTAGTGGGAAGGGCCCTGGCTGGAGGT
The DNA here is from genome assembly GCA_037952925.1 of Lithobates clamitans. Lineage (NCBI taxonomy): Eukaryota > Metazoa > Chordata > Amphibia > Anura > Ranidae > Lithobates > Lithobates clamitans. The sequence goes on along the minus strand of JBBGZY010001280.1, from coordinate 1,056,356 downwards.
CAGGGGGGCCCTCCATGGTTTCTTGCACCAGGGCCCTGAAGGTTCTAGTTACGCCACTGGGCCCAAATCAGACAGACTTCAGCAGCAGTTTTCTTGCTCTGCTCTCCACAATTGTACCTTGGCTACCAGATTTGCTGCTGTGTGTCTGTTAGCTTCTGCTGAAGCTGGCCATACATGGATTGAAACTCGGGCGGTTCAGCAGGGACCGGCCAAATTTCAATCCATTTATGGGCAAGTTAATTGTACAGAAGTTGATCTACCGATCAGCGTCTGTACAACCAGCCTGTCAGATTATCCCCGCTCGATCAGAGCTGCAGGCTATAGCCAGCAAGCACTGATCAGTGTATTCTGATGGTGGGGAAGTTTCTCCCCACTGTCAGAATAAAATGGCTCAGCAGGAAAGATTCCCTCATCCACAGCAAGTTTGTGGATGGGGGAATCAAGTCTTCTTTTTTTTTTTTCATCCCGCTGGTTGAACAAAAAAAAAAAAAAAAAAAAAAGTCAAACAAATATCACTGCCAGCCCCTCTATTCTCTCAAACCATCCTACATAGTGTACATGTTTGTATAAAACAATGCTTCCAAATACCTTATCTCAACCCCTTACGCTCAAAGGAAAAGTTAATTTACTAATGATTACATTTTTTACCTCTCTTCCTGTATATATTCCCAAATTTGCCTATTTGGATACCGAACTATATATTCAAGAACATAAAACGGTTAGTTACAACCTTTCTTTAGGGGGGTGAAATCCCAGGATCAAACTCCAGGTCCTAAAAACAACCATGGAAACAAGGGGGGCTAGCGGTTCCTGATTTTTATTGTTCTTTCTTGATGGGCCAACTTGTATCCCACTCCCAATTGCCATTATGCTCATCTCCGCATCACTGACCAGCTCTGGGTTTGTTGGATTTCATGTGGGCCCATAAGGGCACAGCAACCTTGTGGAGCCTTCCTGCTGTGTGTTCTCACTATCTGCAGTCTCCTTGCACTGAGTGTGAACAGAGGCAAATTTAAAAGGCAGGGCCTACATGTAATGAGCATACCCGGAAAATTTTAAAAGCTAATGAGCCTGGGATTAAGGGAGGGGCTAATAGAGGCGCACAGAGCGTGCTGCACCGAGTTGGAGGGTACAGTTGTAAAGTGCTTCGAGCATTGCAGCATATTGCCTATTTGGATACCGAACTATATATTCAAGAACATAAAACGGTTAGGTACAACCTTTCTTTAGGGGGGTGAAATCCCAGGATCAAACTCCAGGTGCTAAAAACAACCATGGAAACAAGGGGGGCTAGCGGTTCCTGATTTTTATTGTTCTTTCTTGATGGGCCAACTTGTATCCCACTCTCACATAAAATCCCAATAAAATACATTCACGTTTTTGGTTGTAACATGACAAAATGTGGCAAATTTCAAGGGGTATGAATACTTTTTCAAGGCACTGTAAATGAGCTTTAAAGCTGGATACTGGACACATTTTTTTAAATGTATTCCTCCATAGCCACAGAGAATATAAATCCACTTTGTGTGCACCAAATGCATTTGCAAACACAGATATTACCTTGTAAAAACAGCAGTGACTTCATCACTGTGCTGTTCATAGCCTGTACAGACAGCAGAGCTGTGAGAGGGGCCCCAACAACTCTGCTACTACAGGCTGCTTGCAGAAAGCTAATAGGAGGGGGCAGAGACAAGACCAGTCACCCTGCACAAGGAGAGAGAGCAGCAGTGAGTGGTCTTTGTTACAGGAAGCTCCTACACAGAGGCAAAGTTTTACACTGGATTACTGCACAGATCTGGAAGAATGCACATGACAAGTGTTTTTTAGATAATACTTGCTTATCCCGGAGTTTAAACTATTTACTACCGCGCTATAGCTGTATGATGGCTACAGCACAGCTTTTGCCAGGAGGGCGTGTATTGATGTCCTCCCATAATTGCGCTGGCAGTGCCCCCTGTGGCCCGCGGGTGGCACCCTCTGTGATTGCTGAGTCCTTCGGACTCAGCTCATTACAGATTGGGGTAAAGGGCCAATCACAGCGGCCCTTTACCACAAGATCAGCTGTGTCCAATGTCAGCTAATTATGGATGTAAACACAAGCCGGTTATTGGCTTTCCAACCGCTTTCTAACAGCGTGAGGAAGGGAGAAGTGAGCCGATAACTGGCTTGTGTTACAGGGACATCTGCACTGATAATCAGAGTCCTAATTATCAGTGCAGTCCCAGCAGTGCCCACCAGTGCTGCCGATCAGTGCTCATCAGTGTTGTCTATTAGTGCTGCCTATCAGTGCCACCTACTGTATCAAAGCCTATCAGTGCCACCTCATCAGTGGCTCCTTATCAACACCCATCAGTGCCACCTATCAATGCCCATTTGTACAGCCTCATCAGTGCACATCAGTGAAGGAGAAACATTACCTGTTTGCAAAATTTTATAAAAAATGTTTTTTTTTTTTTCAAAATGTTCAGTCTCTTTTCATTTGTTTAGCAAAAAATAAAAAACCCAGTGATGGGTAAATACCACCAAAAGAAAGCTCTATTTGTGTGAAATTTTTTTTTATAAAAAACCTTCATATGGGTACAGTGTAGCAAGACCATACAATTGTCATTCAAATTGCAACAGCGCTAAAAGCTGAAAATTGGCCTTTGCAGGAAGGGCAGGAAGTGCCCAGTAGGCAAGTGGTTAACTTTGAAACAAGTCTTTGCTGACGTCTAGCTGTAGGCACAGTGGCGCAATTCATCCTCATTATAACGTACAAACAATTCAATTATTATAGTTGTTCTTTTGGACAGCTCAGTTCATCTTATGCCCACTCCTAAAGTTCATGCTCTGGGCTTACCTTAGAGATTGGAAGGCTGGAGGTCTACCTTCTAACTACTGGGAGGGGGAGAAGAGAAAACCCAGCTGCTGAGAGAATGACTTAAAGCGGATTCCACCCAAAAATGGAACTTCCGCTTTAAGGGAAGGTGGCCCCCTGACATGCCACATTTGGCATGTCATTTTTTTTGGGGGGGGGGGAGCAGAAACCCTCTTTTTAGAGGGTTTCAGCTCCCACTTCCTCCCGGAGCTCCGCGGCGCCAGAAGGGAGATCACTTCTCCCCCCTCCCCCTCGGCAATCATCTGGGACACGTCACAGTTCCCAGATGATTGCCCAGCCAGTCGCGGCTCGCGCATGCGCAGTGCTTGCCCAGCTGTGAAACCACAGCCGGGCGCCCACAGTGACAATGCCGGTGCCGCAGAGAGGAGGGGGAGACGAGCGGGGCTTCCCCCCGCATCGCTGGACCCTGAGACAGGTAAGTGTCCGATTATTAAAAGCCAGCAGCTGCAGTATTTATAGCTGCTGACTTTTATTTTTATTTTTTTATTGGAACTCCGCTTTAAAGAGGAACTTCAGTCTGCTCACATAATTTGTAATAAAAACATATTTGCCATTTTGAAGCTTCTCTCCAACCACTTTGCATATTATTTTATATATTTTGTGATTCTGTACTTGCCAAATATGCTGCAGATATGTCCCTCCACCAAGTCTGGCTGCTGCAACTGCTGCCTGTTCATTACCTGGATTTACACAGAGGCACACCTTCAGCTCTGCAGCCCTGAAGCTTTCATTGGCCATCTTATGACCCTTCCCCCCTCCCTTCCTGGCAAACTCTCACAGAGAGACAGCTGTGCATGGTGTCATAAGCCTAGGCTTATTACAAGACAAGAAACAGGAAGTGGGCTGTATAAGGTATTTACTGGCAGAAATGTTTTACTATCCAAAGTTAAAACAACAAGGGCAGAAGATTTAATAGATAGAAAGTTAAAAAAATGATTGAAGGTCCGCTTTCACCACTTCCCGCCCGGCCTACAGCAAAATGACAGCCGGGCGGTGGTTCTGTTATCCTGACTGGACGTCATATGACGTCCAGCAGGATAAAATGCTGGCGCGCAGTGCGACAATTGCGAAAGCGGCGTGTCAGTCTGACATGCCGACTCTGATCATGGTAAGGAGCTTCTGACGGAGGCTCCTAACCACGTGATCAGCTGTGACCAATCACAGCTGATTATCGCGTGGACCAGGTAAATGACATTCCTCAGTTCGTGCTGACAGGGTGAGCCGATCGGCGGCTCTCCCTGTCAAAGGGGGGTTTGTGCTGATGGTACAGTGTTGCATTACCGCACAATTGTCATTCAAAGTGCGACAGCGATGGAAGCTGAAAATTGTCCTGGGCAGGAAGGGGAGAAAGTGCCTGGTATTGAAGTGGTTAAACCACTTTAATGCTTTCACTGTGAACTTAATTGAGGATTAATTGCTCCACAGTATCTAACAGCTACTGGTGTCACTGGAGGTTTGCTTTAAGGATACACTGTCACCTTATTTATGCATGGCAAATAACAAAGAGGCTCCCTGACCTACATATACTTCATATACATAAACGTATCAAGAAATTCATATGCACTTTTGATTAATTTTTTCAAATGGCTATTAATCCATTTTTTAATGAAGTACATATCATAGAGCCCCCCTCCCCACTGTCTTACTTTTGGTATAGGGTTCTTTATGTATTTAACTTATAATTACATCCATTTCTGTGGTGGCTGATTTTATGATCTGACTTTCTATGAGTAGCTCACTACTCCATTATAGGCCATTCTGTGCGCAAACATGCACAGGTGGCAGAGTGCCCAGAGATGGCCCAACTCTCAATAAAGTTACAGTACAATAAAGTTATTTTAATTTTATTTTATTGTAGTAACAGTAAAAAAGAAGAAACAAAAACATATTTTACTCATTTTTGTGCTGGTTCTCTAACACGTTATACAAGAAAGGAGAGACCAGCAGAAACACAATGAAAACGATGGATGCATGTGCACAGGGGTGTATCCATGGAAAATAGCACCTGTGGCAGGGACTGAAATTGCACCCCTGTCCAAACATCTGATACCAATATTTTAGATAATAAAAGTACTAGTGAAACTTAAAGTGGAACTTTACCAATAACAACTTAATAAAAAATGAAATGTTCTTTAGCAACAAACATACATTCCACATTAATAAATATACTACCAGAATTGGTGTGCACTGTTACTTTTTTGGGAATAAAGGAAAAGATTATAACTATACCAAGGTGTGCTGATAAAGATCCTTACTTTACGATGATAATATGGTGCTGCCTGTGATGGATGTGGTGTCACCAAATTCTGGATGGACCCTCTGCACAATGCTATACACGGACTTTTAGTTCACACATATTGCAATACATGTTTAACCTGACCAGCTGTGTCAAAATATTCCCTCTTATGGCCAATCCTACACTGCTTTGCCACTGCAAATGCTATATTGGACAGTGGACACCATGCCAACCTGGGGCATAGAAACACAAGGTGGGGGGAGCTCCTAGGTTCAGGTCTGGTCAATGACCTGCATTACAACAGAGAAAAGATATACAGTACCTGTGCTCAAATCCCAATAGCTTGTACATGTATTTAAACTATCAGGTTCTAAAGGGGTGTGACCACATATTAACACCACTATATCTGGATGGACCCTCTGCACACTGCTATAAACCATTTCCAGCAAACTATGCAAATAAAAAAACAGAGATTTTTAGTTCACACATATTGCAATATCGATGTGCGGTCACGTGACCGCACGGCTGAAACACACACTATGTAGTATATCTTCTTTTTTCCGAGGGACTGGCAGGAATTAATATATGATCACTTTAAGAAAGTCCTGGTTCTGAGTTTGGCAAAGTCCAGTGAGTCAGTGAACATTAGATGATAAGATGGATCAGTAGCTCTCATAAATCCGGGCTGATGTTCTTTGTCTGATTGTAAAAGAGAGCTCCAGACTACTGATACACGCTCCCTTTTCTGGTACCTATCGAGTGTGGTGACAGAAATGATCTGACCAATGGGAAGGTCTGCAGAGTGACCGATAGAATATCACATTCTTTATGATCCATCAGCTGTTCCTCCCTCAGATACAATTTTCTAAAAGTATTAATATTCCTTGTATACCACATCATGATTTGGTCACCCACATATTATTGTGCATTATACAATTGCCATTCCATTGGGGCGATCACGTGTCCACTGTAATTAGCTGTTACAGTGGTCACATGATCGTCAACCTGTCCCACTGACTCCCCATCATTAGTACAGCTCTCTTTGACAGCTTGGTCACTGTACAGGGAGTGCATGCTCATCACAGGTAGCTCTGCTGCCCATGGATGTATATGTGCAGCATGTAGGTGTTAAAGCCCTCCCTATTTGCCGCAGCACATATGCATCACATGGGCAGCAACAGGTTAACCATGCCTCCCAACTGTCTCTGATTTTGAGGGACTGTCTCTGATTTGGAAAAAAAGTCGCTCTGTTCCTCTTTCCTCCTTATTTTTCCCTCATTTTGGTTTGATCTATATAGTTGTATATAAAATGCACTATTTATCTTTCAAACAGCATTTCACCGTGCTAAACCATTTTTCCTGACAGACTCCATGGCAGCCTACGTATGGGTTAATCCCGCCTCTTATACCTCATAGGACCCCACTCCCATAAATCTTTGCAACTAGACAGAGACTGTGTTCCTTTTTTGTCCTCCTCCTAGGACCAAGGTAGTCTTACCTTAAAAAAAAAAAAAAATTGTCGGTCCAGTCCTGGTGGTTTGCACGCGAAGATGACGGTTCTGGCGGTGTCCTTTTCTGGAGTCCATTTACCTTAGCTATTAGCAGGGTGGACATGGGCAAGTATTGCGATGCCTTGAAGAGCTTAATAGCCGGCCATTGGCAGGCAAGCAGCAACATGGCCATTCGACCCAGCTATTAGCGGGAGGCCCCTTCATGAAAATGCCCTGGTCGTGCAGTATGAGCAATGGCTCCCAGTCCCAGGCCGGATCGAATCGGTGTCGTGGTGGTGATGTATACTGTTTTTTTCTATTACATGGCAGCCTGTATTTGTTTGTTGTCTGTCCCTGTAGCTTTCCTTGTCATGGCGGCTGGGACGCATCTGCGTTCCAGTCCGCCGCTTCTTGGCCCTTCTGCGCATGCGCGAGCCGCGATTGAAATCGAGGCTTGGTTGCACGTGCGCGGCCCGGGCAAGATGGCGGCGGTCGCGTATGCGTGCGGTGTCTATGGGGCGGCGTCGTACACAGCGTGGGTTCGCTGTGAGCGCGATGACATCATCCTGGGCGGCAGATTTAAATAGCTGTCAGATTCAGCTATTTCTTGGGATGCTTTCATGCTTCAGCAGCTGATTCCCCGAGCACATATCTTGACTGGTCAAGGTAAGAGTTATGCTGCACTGCCTGCCTATGGTTTCTTCCTAATTGCTAAACCATCAGTTTCTTATATACTGTCTTGATTGCTTTCAGTGTCTTGCTGGTCAGTTGTTTGCTATGGATGTGTCACCGCCCCCCAGTGGCCAACCCTTACTCGGCAGGTAGGATGGAATTAATTTTCCCTCTGCCTGTTTTTTGTTTTGGGTTTTATTGTCAGGTGCATGTTGACTCTGTTTTTTTCCCTCAGCCCTTCTAGGTCTGAACACCGTTCTTCGGCACGTGAAGCTAGTGACAAATCTAGATCACAAAACCGTCACTCTACGTCAAGCTCTAGACGTCCTAGATCATCCTCCAGACGGTCCACGTCTAGTCGCCATTCTCACCGCCATTCCAGCCGCTCTGATAAAAAGGCATGCTGGGGATGTAGAGCTCAGGTCCCAGAGGGTAAATCTCTCTGTGAGCTATGCTATGCTCGAGCTGTTAAAGAACGAGGAGCTGGAGACCAACGGGTGGAGGCTCTGGTTAGAAGAGTGGTTCAAGAGTCTTTGAACAGGACAGATCCCGTTCGTACATCCAGCCCTCCTGCTGCTCCTCCACCAGTTCCTGACAGGGTTGTCCCTGAGGTTCCAGGTCCCTCTCGACGAAGTCTCTCCTTGAGTGGTTCTTCGGACAGCGAAGCGGATTTGGAAGACTCCAGTACAGGCTTCGATTTTTCCTTGGTTCCACAGATGGTTAAAGCGGTTAAAAACGCATTGAGATGGGAGGAGCCAGTAGAAGCCCCCTCTAAACAGAGGAAGTACTTCAAACAGCTCAGGAAAGAACGCCCAAATTTCCCCTTCCTGGGTGAACTTGGGGAAATTATTTCAGATGAATGGAGTAAAGTTGAGAGGAAGAACTCGCTGATTTCCAAGATAGCGAAAATGTACCCATTCAAAAGTGAGGAGGTAAAGCATCTGGAAGCTGCACCCCTCATTGATGCGGCCTTAATGAGGTTAGTGAAGCATGTCACGCTTCCCCTGGAAGACACCGTTTCTTTTAAAGATGGTTTGGAGAGGAAGATCGACACTGACTTCAAACGCATTTATATTACGGCAGGCATGGCTTGTAAACCAGCCCTGGCTCTTGCAGCTTTGTCTAAAGCTATGGAAGCATGGACGGATGATATGGATGCAGTATTGGGAAAGATCTCTGAGGAGTTGCTCAAGAACTCACCAGTACATGAGCTGAAGCTGGCATCAGCCTTTCTGGGGGAAGCATCCCTGGATATTATCCGCCTTGTGGCACGTGTCATGCTTTCCTCGGTAACGGCGAAGCGCGCCTTGTGGTTGCGCCCGTGGGTTGCAGATCCTGCCTCTAAACAGGCATGGTGTAAAATTCCCTTTGAGGGTTCCTCCCTCTTTGGGAATAAACTGGATTCTGCCATTACCCGTGCTACAGGGGGTAAATCAGGGTTCTTACCCCAGGATCGCCGCCTTTTTGGTCAGAGGAAAACTTATCCCAAACAAGATCAGGAGCGTGCGAGGGATGCACGCCGCTACAAACCTGGCCGTGATTTCAGAAAAAACTGGAGGAGAAATCAACCTTCAGGGCAGAAGTCCTCAAAGTCAGCCTCTTCTGGGGGACATGAGGCTGCGAAGTCCTTTTGATATAGAGCCTGTCCAGACTGAGCGAGTCGGGGCTCGTTTACTGGGCAGCCTCGATTCGGGGTTTCTGGACTGTCAAAACGGTCTCTTCGGGTCATACCTGGGTGTTCAGCAACCCACCCATACACCGGTTTGTTCCTACAACTCTTCCTCACATAGAAGAGAAGAAACAGGTTCTTCTGTCATATACGGACTCACTAGTAGTCCAAGGGGCCGCCATTCAAGTACCAACAGAAGAGAGATTCCTAGGGGTGTACTCCCCCCTTTTCATGGTCCTCAAAAAGAATGGGTCCTGGAGGCCGGTAATCGACCTGACTTATCTGAACTCCTTCATCAAGAAGGAAAAATTCAAGATGGAGACTCTGCTAACAATACGCCAGACGATACAACCGGGAGATTGGCTTGTCTCCATAGACCTGAAAGATGCTACTTTCACGTGCCGATTGCACAGGAATTTCAGATGTATCTCCGATTCGCAGTAGATCAGAGGCATCTCCAATTCACATGTCTCCCATTCGGGCTTACAACATCGCCTCAAGTGTTTTCGAAGCTCTTATTGGCTGTGGTAGCATTAATCAGGGTCAAAGGTATCCGATTACACCATTACTTGGACGACCTACTTCTGCTTTCACAAGACAGGGGTCAGCTGCTGGCACATCGAGATCAGGTCATCTCTACCCTAACAGAGTTCGGTTGGCTGTTGAACAAGGAGAAGAGTCACCTAGATCCAACGCAGTCTCTAATATTCCTTGGAGCCCAATTCAACACCATGGAGAGTACCATCTCTCTGCCTTTGGAGAAAATTCCGGTGATTCGGGAAAGAATTCGTCTGGCATTATCATCACCTCTTCTCAGAGCCTCGCAATGTCTAAAGATAATAGGCACCATGGTGGCCACAGCCCCCATGGTGAAGTGGGCACAATGGAGGATGCGGCCCTTTCAGAAGGGGTTTCTCCAACAGTGGGATCCAGGGTCTCGAGACCAGCTGGTAAAAGTAACCACCTCCATGCGGGAGAGCCTCCCTTGGTGGCTGCAACGGGGGAATCTTCTCAATTGCCATTCCATAGCGCCTGTCTCCTGGATCACGGTGGCTACGGATGCAAGCAACAGAGGTTGGGGCGCCCTCTGTCTGACGGAGGTAGCCCAAGGCAGATGGGACTTCCCATCCCAAGGGATAGTCTCAAATATCCTGGAGCTTCGAGCTACCTTCCGTGCTCTTCAAGCCTTTTCCCACCTGACATCAGGGGCCTCAGTTCTCCTGAGACTGGACAATACGACTGCAGTGTCTTACATCAAGAGACAGGGGGGCACCCGCAGTCTCTCGTTACTGAAAGAAGTAAGTCCGATCATGTCCTGGGCCCAGGCGAATTTGACAAATTTATCAGCTGTTTATCTCCCCGGTATTCAGAATGTCCAGGCGGACTTCCTTTCGAGGGTCACCCTGGACAACAACGAATGGTCTCTCCACACCGAAGTGTTCAACTGGGTCTTGTCTCTGGGAGCGATGCCGGAAGTAGATCTGTTTGCATCCCCTTGCAACTTCAAACTGCAGAAATATTACACGAGGTGTCGCTGTCCCCAAGCCTTCGGAGTGGATGCCTTGACGGATCGGTGGAGATTCCTCAAGGCCTACGCCTTTCCCCCGGTACCAGTCATCCTTCGGTTTCTATCAAGGCTCAGGTGGGAAGAAGTCGAGGTAGTGGCGATTGTTCCTTTCTGGCCCAACAGGCCATGGTTTCCTCTCCTGGTTCAGCTCAGTTACCGGGATCCGGTCCCTCTCCCGGCCAGACCAGATCTCCTGTCGCAAGGAACATCTCTTCACCCATGCCCATCTCATCTCCATCTGATGGCTTGGTGGTTGAGAGGGTAAGGCTGGAAGCACTAGGATGTCCAAGTTCAGCGATTGCTACATTGTTGAATGCCAGAAGAGCGGGCACCAACAAAGTCTATCAAAGAATTTGGTCAAAATTTGCGGACTATGTGGCCTCCACTAATGGCTCTTGTATTGACCCAAAGATACAGGATATTCTGGGTTTTCTGCAGACAGGCCTGGATCTGTCTTTGTCGGTTAGCTCCTTACGAGTCCAAGTTTCTGCAATCTCTGCCTTCACAGGTGTATCATGGGCCAGGCACCCCCTTACGAGACAGTTCTTGAGGGGAGCAATAAGACTTAGACCTCAAAGGAGACCAAGATTTTCTAAATGGGATCTTCCTCTTGTCCTGGACTTCTTCGCAGGAAGAGAAATATGTCATGTGGACCAGTCATCTGTTAAGGAACTTTCCCTCAAAGTGGTCTTTTTAGTAGCCATAACATCGGCTAAGAGGGTTTCCGAAATCGGTTCCTTAGGATTCAAAGAACCATTCCTTACGTTCTTCCCTGACCGAGTGGTCCTGATTCCTATGTTAGGTTCAAATCCCAAAGTAACAACTGTTTTCCATGAAAATCAGGAAATTGTTCTTCCCACGTTCAAGTCTTCTGAGGGCTCTAATATTCATCCTCTAGATGTTGGAGAAGTTCTGAAGCAATACTTGGAAGCCACAGCTTCTTTTCGCCAATCTGATCACTTGTTTGTCCTCTTCCACGGTAAAAACAAGGGAAAGCGTGCTTCCTCTAGAACCATTGCAGCATGGATTGTTCAGGCCATTCAGTGGGCTTACAAGTCTAAGGGTTTGGCTCCTCCGGAGGCAGTGACCGCTCATTCTACCAGGAGCGTTTCTACATCTTGGGCAGCATCCCGGCATGTATCTCCGGAAGTGATCTGTAAAGCGGCCTCATGGTCTTCAATTAATACCTTTATGACACACTATTGTGTAGAACCTGCTTCCTTGTCTTCGGTTAATTTTGGTTTGCACGTATTATCTGTTGATGGTGCCAATTAAACCTTTTTTTCTTTAACCAGCAATTGCCCACCCAGGCGTGTATGGCTAGTTATTTCCCATACGTAGGCTGCCATGGAGTCTGTCAGGAAAATGGAAAATTTATATCAAATACTTACCGTAATTTTCCTTTCCTGATGGACTCCATGGCAGCAGGAGTTCCCTCCCATTTGCTGGAGTAGGCTAAGTTACGGAACACGGTCTCTGTCTAGTTGCAAAGATTTATGGGAGTGGGGTCCTATGAGGTATGAGAGGCGGGATTAACCCATACGTAGGCTGCCATGGAGTCCATCAGGAAAGGAAAATTACGGTAAGTATTTGATATAAATTTTCCGTTATCCTATTTCTTTAATTGTTACATTTGTGAACTTCAAAAGCCAGTAAAAAGAAATAGTAGTTTAAAAAAAAAAAAAAAAAAAAAAAAGCACTTGTGGGTTTAAAGTGGAGTTCCACCCACTTTCACAACTCTTCAGCATCCCTCACTAAACTGTGCACTGTAAACAAATTGGATTTTTTTAATTTTTTTTCTCAGCACCTACTGTATATCTGCTGTATTCATTTTTCACTTCCTCCTCCCTGGCCGCGGCCCATCGCATCATTTCCTGTTTGCAATGCCTTCTGGGAAGGGGCGGCAACTTCCTCTGAAACTGCCGTTGCTATGGAAACCAGACCTGAAACCTATTACATTGCTTGTGCTGCACTGAGTATGTGCGAGATCTGCAAGGATGAGATCCAGGAAGAAATACAGTCTGGCTTCAGATGCCCACACTTAAGATGGCCACGGCCTGCTGTAAGTTTATAAAATAACAAACTACTGCTATAAACTAACAAAACAGACCTTAGTTTACAGACTAAATTTACTAGAATACATTAAGCTTGTGTATTATAGGGGTATTTTTATTTAAAAAGTATAATTTCGGCCGGAACACCACTTTGACTGATCTTTTTGTTTGGATAATTCTCCTTTAAGGGGGCGTGTCTTATGCCTACATACACGTAATATAGGTGTCCCTCATTTCCATCTCAAAAGTTGGGAGGTATGGGTTAACCACCAAATTTTGTCACATCAACAGTTGTCCTTAGAGCCCTTTCACACTAGGGCGGAGCGGGTGCCAAAGCTAAAAATAGCGCCGCTTTACCGTCGTGTTAGCGGCGGTATTCTGCCGCTAGCGGGGTGGTTTTACCCCCCTGCTAGCGGCCGAGAAAGGGTTAAAACCGCCGCAAAGGCGGTATAGCCGTGCTGCCCCATTCATTTCAATGGGCAGGAGCGGTGTACACACAGCTCCTTCACCGCTCCAAAGATGCTGCTAGCAGGACTTTTTTTACTGTCCTGCCCTCGGGGCTTTTACACTGGAGACACAGCAGCAGCTCTTTCAGGGCACTTTGCAGGCGCTATTTTTAGTGTTGAAGCGCCTGCAAAGCACCCCAGTGTAAAAGGGGTCTTAAAGCGGAACTAAACTCATTGATTCACTAATTTAAAATACGTTGTGGGAATGTAATTGTCACATTGGTTGGGTCCTCAACCAAATTGTCAAACCATCAAATGGCTGGTGTGTCATAACTGATCACATGTGTTGCACCCTGGCAGCTGAAGATCAAACATAGGCCAAGATTGCAGTTTCCTTGGCTGGAAATGATAGGAGGGTTTAGTTCTGCTTTAAAGTGAAACTTTAGTTAGAAAAAGTCCTGCTAGATGACTTCAGGCTGGTCCCTTTTGCAGATATAGCTTTGTAAAACTTGCTTACTGGGCATTTATACCCCCCTTCTTGCCCAGAACAGCTTTCAGCGCTCTCAAACTTTGAATGACAATTGCTCGGTCATGCAACACTGTACCCATATACATTTTTAAAAAAATTTTTTAACACAAATAGAGCTTTCTTTTGGTTGTATTTAATCACCACTGTTTTTTTATTTTTTGCTGAACACAAAAAAAAAAGACTGAAAATTTTGAAAAAACACAAAACATTTTTCATATTTTGTTATAAAATTTTGCAAATAGGTATTTTCTTTCCTTCACTGATGTGCACTGATGAGGCGGCACTGATGGGCACTGATAGGCTGCACTGATGAGGTGGCACTGATGTGCACTGATAGGCTGCACTGATAGGCTGCACTGATGAGGTGGCACTGATGTGCACTGATAGGCTGCACTGATGAGGTGGCACTGATGGGCACTGATAGATGGCGCTGAATGACCACAACATACAGGGATATACAATGTAATACTAACATATAATCACACACATAGGTTGGACTTGATGGACTTGTGTCTTTTTTCAACCTCGCCTACTATGTAACTATGAGGTGGCACTGACCAGGAGGCACTGATGAGGCTGCACTGATGGGTGGCACTGATTGGCGGCCCTGATAGGTGGCATGGAGAGGTGTCACTGATAGGCAGCACTGATGGGCAGCACTGATAAGTGACACTGATGATGAGGCACTGATGGGTGCCACTGGTGGGCACTAAGAGGACCGGTGTCCCTCCAACAGAGGCTGGTTAACAACTTTCTTCTTTCCTTCAAGCTGACAGTGTGAGAAAAAAAAAAAGCCGATAACCGGTTTCTGTTTACTTCCATGATCAGCTGTCATTGGCTGACAGCTGATCACATGGTAAAGGGCCCGCTGTGATTGGCCCTTTACACGATCTGTGATCAGCCAAGTACCATCAGCGCGAGAACGGGGGGACATCCACGGATGCCCTCCTGGCATTTTAAGCCTATAGCCGTAGCCGTAGCCGTAAAACACTGCCTCACCCTGCTCTGCACATTCTCAGTTGCTCTCCATTTTCTAGGCACTGCCCAGTTTGTTGAGGCCGAGCTGCTGACAGCCTTAAAATCAAATTAAACCCTCCTATCTTTTACAGCCAAGATAACTGCTTCTGCTTGATTTGCAACTGCCATGGTGCTGCACATGTGATCAGTTATGACACCAGCAATTTGATGATGTGACAGTTTGCTTGAGGACACAAGCAAATGAAACAGTTAGCAATCCTGGCATTCCAGGAATCTAACTGTTTTTTGAAACCATTAAATGAAAGGGTTTAGATCTGCTTTATGATTTACTGCTGTTCCAGGGCTCTGGGCTTCAGTAAAATGGCAGCCTCCAGCAAGAAGAAACAGGAGCAATGCTTGAGGCCATTTACAGCACACACTATTTTTGGTAGCATAATTATTCATGTGGAATGTATGTTCCTTGCTAAAGAACATTATTTTTTATCAAGTTGTTCTGAAGCATAGCTCCTAACTGTCCCTGATTTCAAGGGACTGTCCCTGATTTGGAGCAATGTCCCTCTGTCCCTCTTTCCTCCTCATTTGTCCCTCATTTTGGTCTGATCTATATATTTGTATATAAAATGTACTATTTATCTATCCAAAAGTGTTTGCCAGTGCTAAACCTCTTATCCAATTTCTAAATTGCTGTATTTGTAAATACCAAAAGCCAATATAAAAGACTAGTAGTGGTAAAAAAAAGCACTTGTGGGTTTAACCAATCGTTTATTTGCGTGCAATTCTTTAAGGGGACGTGGCATATGCCTACATACTTTTGCTAAAAGCTGTCCCTCATTCCCATCTGAAAAAGTTGGGAGCTATGGGTAAAGTTCCACTTGAACTCTTATGTTCCAAGAGATAGTTTAGATACTATCCCCCTTCACGTCTCCCCTGGCAGCTACATACAATCATTTATGGGAAGGGAAAGTGCTACAAGTAAGCGTTTCAAACAGTTTATTTTTCTGTGCTTCTATTTGCACTGTTTTGAGTTGGTGACAGGGTCTCTTTAGGTCGCAGAGCACATGACGTATTTATAAGTGGACTTCATTGTTTTACCCAAGTTTTCCTGAGGGTGTGCTATACCTAAAGTCTGCCACTAGGTGTCAGGCTTGTAGTGCGAGTCTATGGCAGCAGCCTGGTACTCGGGCTCGTGTTGTCAGTGGGCGATGTTTCTGATTGGTACGTGCTTGTCATGTGACTATGGAGGACCGGGTTAGACGGTGCATGTAGCTCCCTCTGCTTTCTTTTATCTGTTCTCCGAAGACCGGCTTCTTTCTAGTTGTGAGGCCGCAGCAGCTGAGAGGGTACGGCACCCAGGAAAGTCCCCGGCTTCTGGAGCAGGCTTAGGCCGCTGCCAGCTCACCCAACACATGCGGGGAGGCTGACCCTAGTATGAACAGGCAGGCCTGGCATTGTCCGCACACAGGTAAGGGGTAGTTGTATGACGTGTCCATGGTGGTATATATGAGGGCACAAGCTGCTTGTATACAATGTACACAGTGCTGGCTCTGGACAGTCATGTCAGATCTCCACTTTGTAGTTATTATGTATGTAGTTATTAGTTATTATGTATGTAGTTATTAGTTATTATGTATGTAGTTATTAGTTGTTCATTTGCTGGTGATGTTGCAGCAAATCAATTTGTTCTACTTCTTAGTATTGGCACCAATCCCTGCACGGGACGTTCCAATACTCGCCCAAAAATATACATTTCTTTTTTTTTTTTCAAATAACAGTTTTTATTGTTTTTTTTTTAACAAAACAAAAAAAGCAGAGAATACATACATTCAGAGGAAGGAAAAAATATGGAACAGCCGCATGTGACAACCAATCAGCTTCTATCTTCTATTTGTTCAGTCAAGCTTATACCGCGTACACACGGTTGGACTTTTCGTCTACAAAAGTCAGACGGACGCCGACGGACTAAAGCTGGCTGACGATCCGATCGTGTGTGGGCTTCCCCGGACTTTCAGCGGACTTTTCCAGCCTCAAATCTGACGGACTTTAGATTTGAAACATGCTTCAAATCTTTACGTTGTAACTCCGCCGGACCCAGAAATCCGCTCGTCTGTATGCTAGTCCGACGGACAAAAACCCACGCTAGGGCAGCTATTGGCTACTAGCTATCAACTTCCTTATTTTAGTCCGGTGTACGTCACGTATGAATCCGTCGGACTTTTGCATGATCATATGTAGGCAAGTCCGTTCGTAAGAAAGTCTGACGCAAGTCCGCCAAAAGTCCGTCGAAAGTCTGTCGGACAGGCTGTCGGACTTTTGTATATGAAAAGTCCATCCCGCCTGTGTATGCGGCATTAGAAAATGAAAGATAGCAGCTGATTGGTTGCCATGCACAACTGCTCCAGATTCGCCGTTTTGATAAATTCCCCCCCCCCCCCCATGATATCGCAGCTTACCAGTTCTTAACCACTAACCACTTGACCTCTGGAAGGTTTACCCCCCCCCCCTTCCTGACCAGGCCATTTTTTTGTGATACGGCACTGCGTTATTTTAACTGACAATTGCGCGGTCACGCGACGTTGTACCCAAACAAAATGAATGTCCTTTTTTTTCCCAACAAATGGAGCTTTCTTTTGGTGGTATTTGATAACCTCTGTGGTTTTTATGTTATTGCGATTTAGGGCCAGTTCACACCTTAGAAACGCAGTCCGGATGCGTTCCAGATGCTTTTTCTGCAAACGCGTTTTTCCCCCATGTTTTTTTCTTAACCTTGAAATAAGGGCATGTGTGTTCCAGTGCATTTTTGATGCATTTAGGTGCGTTCCAGTGCATTTTTGATACATTTTACAGCGTTCCAGTGCAGGAATAATACAGCATTTTTATTTTTTCTGGAACAGGACAGGAACGCACTGGAACTGCAAGTACTGTTGTGTGAACTGGCCCTTGAACCAAAAAAAAATGTCAATTTAAAAAAAAAAAAAAAATAATTTTTACTTTCTGTCATAAAACATATCCAATAAAAAAATTGAAAATGTTTCTTCATCAATTTAGGCCAATATGTATTCTGCTGCATGTTTTTGGTAATAATAAAAAAAAAATCCCAATAAGCATATATAGATCGGTTTGCGTAAAATTTATCGCACCAATAAACCATGGGATGTTTTTATTCATTTTTAATTTTAATTATTTTTTTTACTAGTAATGACAGTGAACCATGACTTATAGCATGACTGCGATATTGTGTTGGACATTCTGACACTAATTGACGCTTTGTGGGAACCAGTGACCTAATACAGTGATCAGGGCTAAAAATATGCACCGTCACTGTACTAATGACACTGGCTGAGAAGGGGTAACCATTGTGGGATCAAAGGGTTAACTGTGTGCCTAGCCAGTGTTTTACTACAGTGTGGGAGGTGCTTTTACTAGGGGATGACATGCTTTGCAGAGACACGATCCACGCCTTCCCTCCCATCAGAACGGCGATCTGCCCTGTTTACATAGGCAGGCCGCCGTTCTCTCTCTGCAGGATGATCGGAGGTTGCGTGATCACAACAGGAGCGAGCCGCCAGCGGCGTGCGTGCCCCCTGTCTGGGAGAGCGGATCACATGTGTGTGTGCATAGATATGTGATCTGGCGCACAGCTGCCACCTTGTAGCAGTAAAACTGCTATGGGGTGGACAGCAAGTGGTTAAAGCAGAACTAAAGTGCCTGTTATTCATTGCAAGCAGGTCGACTTTTTTATTTAATTGAATGTCCCTTCTGCAATAAGATGCACCTACATGCCTGCTCTCAGCGTTCTCCAACATGTTAACTGAGCCGTGCATGTACAGGCCAGCTTACAGCACCAGCCTGATTCTCCCCCCCCCCCCCCCCACGTGCTGGGATGACGTCATCCTGGGCTGGTCAGTTAAAGTGGTTGTAAACCTCAGACATTAAATGTGAACAAAGCATATCCCTCTATAGTGTGTACTTGTCTCAATCCAGGACACTAAGTGTCATTTCTGTCTGCTGTTTCATTCCTCTGCTATCAGTATGAATCGCTTCTGACAAGTTTTCCTGACACCAAGAGAAAAAAATGTGAGGGACCTTCAGCTGATTGACATCCTCAGCTGTCTTCCTGTGTGCTGTGTGAAGGGGGGGGGGGGGGGTGTGTCCCTTCCCTCCAATCAGCTGTCAGAGTTCTCCTCACTGAGCTCTGCAGAGTGTGACTTCAGCTCTCCGCCCCCTTTTTTCTGAACTGTCACACAAATGCTGAACTTTGAATGCATGTAGAGAAGAGAAGACTGCAGATAAACAGGAGCAACTTATGTAGGAGGATTAGTTTAATCTCTGTGTATCACTTGAGGAGAGGATAGTCCCTGCACTGGGTATATGTAAGGGTTTACAACCACTTCAAGGGACAGGGACCGGTGGAGGAAAGGAGTATAGATGTTCGTTTTCTATTTTTAGTTTTTTCACCTAATGATCCGGCAAGTTTGTTATTTTTCAACTTCCTTTAACAAACCAAACTGTCCATTTAAAGCAGAACCCATTGATTTAACAGTTTCAGAAAAGCAGTTTCATAACTGTCACATTGGTTCTGCTCACAAGCAAGCTGTCAAACCATCAAATGGCTGGAGTTATAACAGATCACATGTGCAGCATCATGGCAGATGCAGATCAAACAGAGGCCAAGATGGCAGTTTTCTTGGCTGAAAAGGGTAGGAGGATTTAGTTCCCATTTAAAGTGGAACTAAAGTCTCAACCTTCTATCACACTAGTGCGGGGAACAGCATGTGATTCGGACAGGAATCGCACCGCATTCTCTGTGGTGCGATTGAGCATTTATTTTGTATGGCTTCAATCGCACCGCACCTTGACGCTGACAGTATGCATATATGCGGCCTCACTGGACTGGGGTTTTTTTCTGTAGAACTGCACATATGCGTATCTGTTTTTGTTCTTTATTTTTTGGCAAGGAAGAGATTTGGGGTCTTTTTGAACCCAAATCTCTCCATAAAGAGAACCTGTCATCCTTATTTCTATTACGAGGGATGTTCACATTACAAGGGATGTGATTTAAAAAAAAAATAAAATAAAGGGATAGTGTAAAATACAGTGTGACATAATAAATTGCAACAATTGCCATTTTTTTCTCCCCAGGGTCTCTGCTAAAAAAATATACGGATTTAAACTTGTAAACAAAACGTGCCAGAAAAAGCCTGGTCTTCAGGTTGTTAAATTAGTATCAGTGTAAGTCAGTGTGTTTTAGGTAGAATAAAAAAAAAAAAGAAGTAATATGCATACTATTGCTTATGGGCTGTACTATGGGTATAGACATATGTGGTACTGCTGCGATCATTGGGAGCAGGAGAATTTATTTTGGGTTGCTCTTTGGTGGTAGGTTATGGTAGTAACAAGAAATATTCAGCTAAATGTAAAGGAATTTTTTTTTTTGGAAAAAAAAATCCAGGGATAAAATGTAAGCCCAATTTGTCCTAAAAACTGACAGCAGGCAGAAGAGACACGAGCCCACTGTCGCTGTGACTGACAATAAGAGAAAATCCAAAATTTTTCCCTAAAGAGATGCCCACATTGGTCACTAACATGGGATTTCCCTAACATTGGATAGTTTTCTTCTCGCATCCTGTTGTGTCTACACAACAGGAAGTGAAGGGAAATCTCCCTAATGTGACATAGATGTCAGTAGTTTTCTGCTAGGGGGTTTTACCTATTCCATACTCTATTCAAAATTAAAACAAAATTTGGCCTCAGACACATCCAGTGTTCATTTTGGCAGCAAATTTTAATTTAGTTTTAGTCTTAGGACTAAAATGGCATTAGTATCATTTTAATCTTCTGCAATTATTTTAGTCGTATTTAGTCGACTAAAATCTCAAGTACATTTTAGTCAACTAAAACTCAGTTTAGTCATCTAAAATCTAATGGGTGTAATTAAATTGTAATGCATTAGTTAACATTTCTCTACAATTTCCAAACTCATTATATACTGCTGGAGTGAAAAATCTTCATATATTATTTAAGGTATTGTGGTATGAACATGCACTACAGACCAGTGTTCATTTTGAAGTCAAATTTCAATTTAGTTTTAGTCTTAGTCTTTTGACTAAAATGCCATTTTAGTTTTAGTCGTATTTTAGGTTCAATAAGTTTTTATTATTTTTGTTAAGGCAACATAGATATGAAGAAAACAAAAGCTGGTCCAGACACCATACAGAGGTGTGCCTGTCCAGTTGGATAAAATCTGTTAACATATACATAATACATTCCAATATATAAACATTTAGTCGTATTTTAGTCATCTCAATTGTTTTTAGTTTTAGTCAACTAAAATAATATTCATTTAGTCAACTAAAATGTTTTAGTTGACAAAATTAACACTGGACACGTCTTAGCTAAAAACTGTCATTGTTCTTGGTGCTGAAAGCCACATATTAGACATTTTTGGTATGCATATACTAAAATGGACTCCAACAGTTTTGAATGGAGTTGTTCCTGAAATGACAGTTGTCTACCTATCTGCTATCAGCCCTTGTCTATGATAACGCCTGCAGTTTGTCCTCATTGGGTTATGCCAAATGTACTTTGATTTGTTAGAGTTCACATTGTAAACCAACAAGATTTTCATCTGCCAGTGCCACCTGCCTAGTAAATAGAGCCCTGCAAATATTAGAAAATCATTCATTGTTTTGCTTTCCTTGCTTATGTATACTTTTCTTCCACCTTTTGTCCACAGGGCATTTTTTTTCTTATAGAGTACTTTATTTATATAAATGAAATCCTAATCCAATTGAGGAGACGAGCAGATTGGTGCTCTTCATTACTGTGTATCTTGGCAGACTTTAGCCAAATAAATGGGCAATAGGCAAGGAAGGAGGCAGAGTGTCTCTAAAATGTTGGGGATCTTTGCTACTTTTATGTTTCTTGCACCAATAATACAGAACTCAAGCTGGAAATAACAAGATAAAAATAATTAGCCCTTTTAACCACTTCCATACCGGGCCTATTCTGAAACTTTTTGTGTACAAGTTTAAATCAGTATTTTTTGCTAGAAAATTACTCAGAACCCCCAAACA
Organism: Lithobates clamitans; assembly: GCA_037952925.1. Lineage (NCBI taxonomy): Eukaryota > Metazoa > Chordata > Amphibia > Anura > Ranidae > Lithobates > Lithobates clamitans. Next base: position 1,034,764 of record JBBGZY010001280.1, on the reverse strand, counting down.
TTATATATGTTTTTTAGCAGAGACTCTAGGGAAAAAAATAGGGGTCATCACACGGTATCTGCGCACCAATTTTTCAAACTCGTGTTTTTTGTTTCATGAATTAAAAAAAAAAAACAAACAACTTAGCCCAGTTTAATTTTTTTTTTGTATAATGTGAAAGATGATGTTACGCTGAGTAAATAGGTACCTAACATGTCACACTTTAAAATTGTGCACACTCATGGAATGGCGCCAAACTTCGGTGCTTTAAATTTTTTTTTACATGTTACCAGTTTAGAGTTACAGGGGAGGTCTTGGGCTAATAAATGAAAACCTTGTAAGCTGCCACACTAAACCTAAAATAACCTAAATCACCATAAATTAAAATAAAACTATAATCAGCTGCCCACATTTCCCCAAAATAGATAAAAATAGTCACCGATCGCTGCCATTTTCTTGTAGCCCATCCATTGTGATAGGAGGTCTTGGGCTAGAATTGTTACTCTTGCTCTAACACACGTGGCAATGCCTCACATGTGTGATTTGAATGTGGGCGCGACTTATGTATGTGTTCGCTTCTGTGCGCAAACACGCAAGGAATAGGGGTGCTTTTAAATGTTTTTTTATTGTTTTACTTTTATTTTTACATTTTCTCTTAAAATTTTTATTTTTTAGGTCACTTGTAAACATCCTTTGTAATAGGAATAGTGTGTGACAGGCCCTCTTTATGGGGAGATGTGGGGTCTATAAGATCCCACATCTCTCCTTCTGGGTGGAAAGACCGAGATAAAAAAAATATCCGTCCCCGGCATTATTTTACTTCCACCAGCCCGGACATAACGTCATAACGTCTTGCCCGGGCCTCCGAAGGCCATAGAGATGACTGGGGACCATCTGGTCACCGGAAAGCTCTATGAACAATGTCCGGCAGGCGGATTCCTTCTCTGGCTTGAGTTGGTAGAAGCACCGGAGGGTGGTGGGAGGGGGAGATGTCCCCTCCCACTGCCTGTAAGAATGATCAATCGGCTGAACTGCCAATATGATTGTTCTTACGGTGCGCAGAATCGCCAGCTGTAAAAGATGATATCTGAATGATGCCTGTAACTGCAGGCATCATTCGGATATCCCCACTCAAAATCCAGGACGTCATATGACGTCCTTGGGCTGGAAGTGGTTAAAGATAATATAACAAAACACAAAAAGTTGCCCCTGGACTTTAAATGGGGTGAATGCGATTAGACCGTCACATGACACGTAAATACAGTTTTAAAGTTCTTAAATATTGTCATACATGAACAGCAAGTCGGTCAACTGATACATACAGTGTAAATCAGTATCATTACACATATAGATGTACATATCTATATACGTGGCATAGAAAGTCACCCTACGCTTTTCGCAAGACCGTGCTCGCTTCATCAGAGTTAAACTCGTGTGTATTACATTTGTAAAAAAGTATGAAAAACCAAATGGGTATCTGCACAGTGACAGTATTGTGACAAATGGTCAAAGGGGTCTGAGGCACAAGGCCCCATACTTACCAACCGCTAGGTCATATTATCAGATGCTGAATACCCAGAGGCGACAGCAATAAGCGCCCAGCTCTGGAGCTGAGGAGGCAAGAAAAACCCAGGCCCAACAGAGCCTAACTAGTGGGCAGGCATGGCTAGGATGTGAGTGTATGTCCCCAAGGATCTCCCAATATCCATAGAGAATATCAACTGAAACATAAATTAATGAATAACAATTATTACTGTCATAGCAGCATAATTGTAAAGCAGTATATTTTCCCTTTTCTCAAGGGAAATAAAACAAAAGCTCTTGTTGCAATATTTCACTGTCCCGTTCAGATAATTCCCCTGCAGTATTTTTTTTTTCCTGCTGCTGGATGTCCTCTGTTTTCTGGGCAGCATCATTTAAACCAAGTCCTCTGAGCCCAGGTTATCTCGGACCTGCCTCAACCTGTGACTGGACAGTGAGAGGAGAAGCAGCATATAGTGATGAGCTCCTATCAGTATTCTAGCCAGCAGTGAACTGATGAGATCTTTGTACTGCCACCTCCTTTCCACACTCCAGTTCTGCCCTCCAGGGACTGCACACAATAATTTGTTAACCACTTTATTGCCAGGCTGTAATAACCCTTTACTACCAAATTATTTTTCAGTGCTGTGAACTTGGTCATTCAACATTTTGCCCAAATTAATTTTCTTTTTTTTTTTTGACTGATGGAGCTTTCTTTTGGTGGTATTTAATAACTAGTATTAGTAATAATAGTAATTTCATTTTTTTACTATAGAAAGGTGAAGGAGTAAATATGCAGATCACAGCAGAGACATGGGATCAGATTATGAGGGGTGAAAGGGTTTTTTCACTACAGTGGTGGTTGCTGTTGCTGCAGCCACTGATTGTATCTAATGAATCATTCATTGGTTCCTGCTCTCTCCCCCTCCTCCCTTGTTAGATGTAAGCGCTGCACTGTTTTTTTATAATGTGATCACTGTGATTGGTCATTGCAGAAATCATGTGGTACAGAGCTGCTTGGATTGGATCCGTACACAGTGTTTGTTAATGAAACAATCTCAGTTATCGGACATTAACAGGTGCACTTGCCACTAGAGAGCCATTTCTGGATTGATGTTTAAAAACTGCACTCAGTTACTCCTTCCCGTCTCTGCCTCATACAGACGAGGTCTATAATCGACTATAGCTAGTTGAAGTCCCACATACGTGGCACTTGCCCTTTCCCAGGGCTTCTCTCTCCCCCTTATTTTTCTTCTCAAGCCTCATACACACAATGGGATTTTCCACAGACAAAATCTCTGACTTTTGTCCGAAGGCGTGTGAGATAATGTGTTATTTATTATTGGCCTTGGAGTTATTGCTTTGAACCAAGTCCAGTCCACGAACAGGAGGAAGAGGAGTTCTTGGACCAAAAATTGGTTGTTTTATTAATCGTGACCAATTCTGTTATATGCCTTTGCTGCGGGAGCTCCAGGAGAATAATCCAGATGATTTTCAGAATTATCTCCGGATGACGGACCCCTGCTTTCACCAACTCTTTGCATTGTTGACCCCCTATATTAAGAAGCAGGACACATGCGTGAGGCTTTTATTTTATTTTTTGGTTGAATAATAATGATTTTATTTGTTATATTTTTGGATGCATAGATGTCTAATTTTATTTGTTTTTTTTTTTTTAATGCACAATAAAAAAATTGTGGATATAATACTTTAGCTATGTGTTTTACTTCAAGTGACAGTTTGGGAGTAAGCAGTTACATTAAAAAAATACAATGTAAAATGAACAAGGAACAACAACATAGTTGTATCTTTTTGATCTTAAAAACTAGGGGATAATGGTGTTGTGGTAACTTGCCCAAAAAAAAAAAAAAAAAAAAATTATTCTTGATATAACTAGAAAAAAAAGCCTTTGAAAATTTGTTTTGCAATAACTCCATCAGTATCACCAGCAAAGCAGCTTCATTATTATTCCATTAACCTCTTGCCGACCGCCGCATGTACATTTACGTCGGCAGAATGGCAAGGCTGGGCAAATGGGTGTACTTGTACGTCCCTTTGAATTTCCCGCCAGCGCTCGCCCCCGTCGCGTGCTTTGTGATTTCGCCCGCTGGTCCCACAGACTTGATGTCTCCCAGCGATCGTGTCATGGGGAGATGCATTTGTAAACAAAGCATTCCCCGTTCTGCCTAGTGACAGGGCAATGATCCACTGCTCTCTGTCATCGAGAGCAGCGATCACTGTCCTGTGTGTTCAAGTCAACCCCCTTACAGTTAGAATCACTCCCTAGGACACACTTCCCCTTCACTGCCAGTGTCATTTACACAGTAATCGATGCATTTTTATTGCACTGATCGCTGTATAAATGACAATGTTCTCAAAATAGTGTAAAAATGTGCAATGTGTCCGCCATAATGTCGCAGTCACAATAAAAATTGCAGATCGCCGCCATTACTAATAATAAAAAAAAAATAATAAAAATGCCATAAAAATATCCCATATTTTGTAGACGCTATAAATTTTGCGCAAACCATTCAATATACGCTTATTGCGTTTTTTTTGTTTTTTTTTTACCAAAATATGTAGAATAATACATATCGGCCTAAACTGAGGAAAAAAAATGTTTTTTATATATGTTGGGGGGATATTTATTACAGCAAAAAGTAAAAAAAAATTTTTTTTTCAAAATCATTGCTCTTTTTTTGTTTATAGCGCAAAAAATAAAAATCGCAGAGATGATCAAATACCACCAAAACAAAGCTCTATTTATGGGAAAAAAAGGACGTCAATTTTGTTTGGGTACAACGTTGCACGACCGCGCATCTGTCAGTTAAAGCGTCGCAGTGCCGAATCGCAAAAATCGGCCCGGTCATTCTGCTGCCAAATCCTCCGGGGCTGAAGTGGTTAAAGAAGAAGAGAATGAGCGCTGCATTTCGAGATTTCATAATTTGCCACATCACGAATGTTAATTCTCCATTACGAACGCTAGTTTACAAGGCTGACCGCTTCTGGCTCCTCCTTGCTTCTGAGCATGCATGTTTGTACTTTGGACTTTTGTCCGACGGACTTGTGTACACACGCTCGGAAAATCCGACAACAGACATTTGTCTGCGGAAAATTTTAAAACCTGCTATCCATCATTTGTCCGCGGAAAATCCGACAGCAATTGTCGGATTTTCCGCCAACAGCCTGTCATCACACATTTCCCGTTGGAAAATCCGATAGCGTGTATGAAGTTTTAAGGTTGTAATTTAAAGCAAAATGTGGTCCAACAAAATACTGACATAAGGGGGGTTGATCCTTTTTCCAACTCAGTGATTCTGTTTTTGAATTAAAAAAAATAAAAATAAATTCTGACATATTATAGCTTTCACTTGGATGTTATAAGTTGTATTAGAGCTGCACGATTAATTGTTTAAAAAAATCGTGATCTCGATTCAACCCTCCTCACGATCTCTATGCAGAATTTCCTGCTTCATTCATATAACAAGTGCAGAGAGTTCTCTGCGCACTCAGCTAAACAAAAAGGATGAATGGTGCAAGAACATACAAACAAGCTAGAATGAAGTAATTCACATTAATGTAAAGAGTCCAGAATAAAAAGGAAATGTGACCTGAATATGCAAGATCAGAAATAGTAAAAATATATATAGGGACTCTGCAAAACCGTCCAGGGGATAATAGTCAATGAAAAATATATATAAAAATGATAGTCACTGAAAATATGTAAATCACAGGAATCTGATACTAAGCACCAGCGGCAGCTCACTTGAGAGTGGAAGCAGGCAACTCTGAAAAGATAATGTGAAAAAAGGCAAGAAGCGCCAATCTAAGTGCAGTATCATTAAAACTTTAATTGGGTTATATAAAAGAACAACAGCCAAATGGCTACTAACAAAGATGGGGTAATAAAAGCAAGGACAAGTGGTGGGTCCAGGGATGTCCTCCTCAGATGTTGAAAAGGTGCATGGTGCAGGTTCACGAGGAGGCGCTGTCAGCGCTGTGATGTACGGGTGGTCCGTGGGGTCCCTGCTGTGGGTGCTGGGCTGCAATAACGATAGAAGTGTCCGCAAGGAGAGCCGGCATCTACCCGGACATAAGGAGCCAGAGCCGTTGCAGTAGACCGGAACCGGAAGGAGACAGGCGTGGAACGCAAACACTGATCCAGGAGCCAAAGGGCGGAAGTGACGTGTGGACGTGTCAGAAGACACGTTTCAATGCTTCCGCATTTTCTTCAGATCTAATAGGCTGATGCAACAAGTGTCCTTTATATGGGAGCTGTGGAATCAGTTACTAAGCAACAAATAGAATCGAACACAACATACTGAGTGCAATGAGAATGAGATAAAGGAATTGAGTTCAAAACACCAGAAGAATGTAAGAATGAAATATAACAGGGTAGAAGAAAGGAGAGAAGAAAAAGATTTTAAATAAAAGAAGAAAAATCAAAAAATAATAAAAGTGAACCATAAAAAATATAAGAAAAAATAAGAAAAAGATGATTAAAAATCATAAAAGTGAAAAATAAGAAAAAATATATAGGAAAAAATATGAATATAAATAATATTAAAAAATATAAAAAAAAAAAAAATATATATATAAAAAGAAAAAATGTATATATATAAAAAAAAAATATATATATAATATATGGTAAAGAAAAAATTATTAAGAAAAAATATCAATAGATCGATAGAAAAATAAAAAGAAGAATAAAAGTAAAAATGCATATAAAAAATGATTAAGCTAAAAAGGGGTAGAAAAGGGAGCTGTTGATTAAAAAATATATATTGGCTATTGTTATCGCAAACGTATAAATATAGGAAATGTATATGTATACGTTTTTTTTGTTGTTGTATTTGTTTACATATACGTTTCCTATATTTATATGTTTGCGATAACAATAGCCAATATATATTCTTTAATCAACAGGGAGGCTGGTGCCCCAGAATTAGGCCAGTGATGAAACTGGCAGCACTAAACTGGTAGATTGTATTTTTTTTTTTTTTTTTTTGACTCTTTTTAAATTACAATTTTTTTTATGGTTATAAAAAAAGTGCATTGACCCAGTATTGCACCTTTTATTATAATAAGCGAGACAAAGCAATATATGTTTGCAAGTGCAAGAAGAACATTTGGAGAAGCTCACGTGGGCCCAGGTCAGTTACTGGTTCTGCATCTTTGACCTGGCTGTGGTACGCTTCAGCACACATTTTACTTTTGTATGTGCAATCATTTATTGCTCTGCATCAGATCACCATGCTCTTTCTGTTTACATTTGCAGTTTATGAAGTGTGTCCCGTGTTTGATCTGCTGTTTTAAAACTGAACGTAAGGTGACTGCCTTTACCCTATGACAACTTTTTTTTATTGCTCTCCCTTTTTATTGCTGCAGGATGGCCACTTTCTTGCATATTGGCTAATAGGTTCCCATTCAAGAACAGGGTGTAATGTCTATGGGGAATGTGGAAATGTAACCAAGCCCCTGTGAAATGTAGAAAATAAAGGCTCTAAAATGTTTCCTGTTATCGTATGACGCTGAATGACAGGGTCTGAGGCACTTGCCTATACAGCACTAAATCTCTGGTCACAAGTTTAAAACGCATTTCCAGTTAAAAAAAAATTGTCCTTATACATAAACATACAGATAGCAAGAACAGAGTGGCTGTAGATAGTATAACATTCCATAATTACGAACAGTAGGCCTGTAAATCTTTTGAAGGAGAACTCTGGGCAAAAACTTTTTTTGCATGTCCTTGCTGCTGATCTCCTACCTACACCGAACAGTGTATTCATGCATTTGCATCCAGTTCAAGAAATTATTATAGATTGGGGGTAAGGGTCGAAGGTAGGGTTAAGCGGGGATGAGAAGGAGTAGGGGGATTCCCAGGGGATCTGGCATAAAAATAACAGCAGCTCAGGACACAGCAAGTCATAGATTGTACTATAGAGTTTAAGGAGTGTAGGATCTAATCCAGCTGGAGGGAAATTATCTACCCAAGGCTGCCATATTTTAGTTTACTTAGGGAGGCTATCTTGCAATGTAGCTTCAATTTTGCCATGGATCATAGCGCGGGGTGACCCAGTTTTTAGCTTCAGTGAAACTAGAATGTGGGCTTTCCCAAGCAGCAGCTACTGTTTGCCTTGCTGCAGTTGTAATTTGTGGAAGAAGTTTGAATTACGCTGGGGTGATGTCTTGAGGGAGCAAGCTTAGGATAGCTGTTGTAGATCTAAGGCAGGGGTCTCAAACTGGTAGCCCTCAAGCTGTTGCAGAACTACAAGTCCCATGAGGCATTGCAAGGCTGACAGTTACAAGAATGACTCCCACAGTCAGTGGCATAATGGGACTTGTAGTTTCGCAGCAACTGGAGGGCTGCCAGTTTGAGACCTCTGGTCCAAGGTGACAGTCCTGTTAAGCACTTTAGAGAGGAGTTCAAAAATATCAGTCCAGGATTTGTTGACTATTGGACACATCCACCAAACATGCATATGGATTCCTGATTATTATTTTTTTTTTGCAACCCCAAAGAAACAAATTTAGAGATTCACGCAGGAGCCAAATACCAGCGTGAGAGGGAGACTTCTAACGCATCAACATTCATTGAGCATGATTTTGTGGCCAACCATATTTTGGTCCATTCTTTGTGTTCTATAGTGACACATAGGTCAGTCTCCCACTTGCTAACATAAAAGGGGGTATTTGGGAAAAGCTTAGAAAGCATCAAAAGGTTTATGGGGCGGGGGCGGGGGGGGGGGGGGGGTGGGAGGAATAGGACCTGGGATCGTGGTAGATAAACCGGAGGGGGAATTTTTTTTAAAAATTTGAATATAATGAAAGACGTTCGAAAGGGAGGACAGCATGTCTGCACTTTTAAGCGTTGGACCTCACCAGATTTCAATAATTAAAAAAATAAGTGTGATGCAGTGTAACAGTGCACTGCTCTGCCCTTTTATAGTACACACTAGGATAATGTGCTATATGGTGCATATTGTTGGTGTAAATGAGCCCTAAATAAAGCAGTCTTCTAGTAAGTCTTGTGACGTCCTTGGGCCTTGTTTTTTCTTCTCCCTGTGGCAACAGTGGACCATCTTCAATACTGCGCAGAGCAACTCTGACATTGCGTCATCATTGGTGCTGCTTGAAGTATTATACTATGTGAGTCCAGACTAATGTGCTTCCCAATGGGGTGTGTCCATGACAGCCTGGGCTCACAGGAAGTTGGTTGAGTGACACTAGCTAGAGTTTCTGCGGGGTGTAATGCTGAAGAGTGAGTACTGAGGCTAGAGCTTCTTTTTAATTTCTAACATGCCTGTTTTTTCTTTTTGTGTGTATGTACCACTTCATTAATACATTTTGTATTTATTCATTGTCTGTCCTCCAGGCCAAGAGTGGGCAACCCAGGATATACACTCACCAGCCACTTGATTAGGTACACCTTGCTAGTACTGTACTGGGTTGGACCCCCCCCCCTGCCCTAATTCTTCATGGCATATATTCAACAAGGTGTTGGAAACATTCCTCAGAGATTTTGGTCCATATTGACATGATGGTATCACGCAGTTGCTGCAGATTTGTCGGCTGCACATCCATGATGCGAATCTCCCATTCCACCACATCCCAAAGGTGCTCTATTGGATTGAGATCTGGTGACTGTGGAGGCAATTGGAGTACAGTGAACTGTTATGTTCAATAAATCAGTTTGAGATGATTTGAACTTTGTGACATGGTGTATTATCCTGCTGGAAGAAGCCATCAGAAGATGGGTACACTGTAGTCATAGAGGGGGATGGTCATGGTCAGCAACAATACTCAGGTAGGCCGTGGCATTTAAACAATGCTCAATTGTGGAAATAGGGGCCCAAAGTGTGCCAAGAAAATATCCCCCACACCATTACACCACCACCAGCCTGAACCATTGATACAAGGCAGGATGGATCCATGCTTTTTCATGTTGTTTATGCCAAATTCTGACCCTACCATCTGAAATCCAGACTCATCAGATCAGGAAACATTTTTCCAATCTTCTATTGTCCAATTTTGGTGCTTCTGTGCGAATTGCAGCCTAAGTTTCCTGTTCTCAACTGACAGGAGTGGCACCCTGTGTGGTGTTCTGCTGCTGTAGCCCATCTGCTTCAAGGTTCGATGTGTTGTGCGTTCAGAGATGGTATTCTGCATACCTTGGTTGTAACGATTGATTATTTGAGTTACTGTTGACTTTCTATCATCTCGAACCAGTCTGCGCATTCTCCTCTGACATCAACAAGTTTTGTCCATACAGTAGAGCTGCACGATTCTGGCCAAAATGAGAATCACAATTTTTTTTGCTTAGAATAAAAAGATCACGATTCTCTCAGGATTCTCACGACGTAAAATCTTTGACATTATACAAAAAAAATTGGGCCAACTTTACTGGTTCGTTTTTTTTATGTTAAATTCAAGTAATTTTTTCCAAAAAAAAAATGCATTTGAAAGACTGCTGCGCAATTACAGTGTGACATAAAATATTGCAACAACCACCATTTTATTCTCTTGGGTCTCTACTAAAAAATATACCTAATGTTTTGGGGTTCTAAGTAATTTTCTAGCAAAAAAAAAATGATTTTAACTTGAAACCAACAAATGGAAAAACAGAAAAAGGTTTAGTGTTTAAGTGGTTAAAGTTTCCTCACTTACACAAGAAGTCTATTTCATTGACAAATTGTTACAATGTTTAGACTTAAGTGTCACTGCTAAAGAATGTTGTGATTCTTGGCAGACTGCCCAGATTTTCTCTTCCTTTCTTTTCTTTTGATGCTGTGGCTTCAGAAGAGCAGAGAGAATTCAAGAATCGTGAAACACTTTTTTCAAGATCGCAACGGGAAAAATTCGCAATAACGATTCTTGACGATTAATCGTGCAGCTCTACCATACCGCAGCCATTCACTAAATATTTTCTCTTTTTTTGGTCCATTCTCTGTAAACCCTAGAGATGGTTGTGCGTGAAAATCCCAGTAGATCAGCAGTTTTTGAAATACTCAGACCAGTTCGTCTGGCACCAACAACCATGCCACGTTTTAAAGTCACTTAAATCCCCTTTCTTCCCCAGTCTGATGCTCGGTTTGAACTTTAGCAAGTCATCTTCACCACGTCTAGATGCCTAAATGCATTGAGTTGCTGCCATGTGATTTGCTGATTAGCAATTTGTGTTGCCAAGCAATTGAACAGGTGTACCTAATAAAGTGGCCGGTGAGTGTATATAGTAAAGTTTTAGTAAGCTCTGCAACATTAGGTCTCCTGCACACAGGAGTAAAAAAAACCAGCATGTTTTTACTGTTCCGAATATAGATGCATTGTCTGTTATCTGTGTAAAGATCAGTAATACAGTGATGAGTACAGAGCCATGAAACAAAAATAGAAAACTTTGTTTGAGTGCAGTCATTTTTTGAGCATACGTGTCTCTATGCATCTATATTGTATAAACTGTCAATAAAGAATTTTTATGCATACACATGTTTACTCGAGGTGTTTACGGAACATTTTACTCAGGATATTTCTGCCAACAAGATCCCGAGTATAAGCATCAGTAAGTTATTACGTCTATGTGCAACTGGCCTAAGGCTCGATTCACACCTATGCATGTTGCTTTTGAGCGTTTTTGGAGGGTTTTTTTTCATGCTTGCCACGATTTTGAGCAGCGTTTTTGCTGCGTTTTTGTCGCGATTTGCGTTTTGCGTTTTTTTTTTGTTTGTTTTTTTTACAGTTTTTTTTTTTTTAGTCTTAAAATTTTTTTTAAAAAAACCAAAACGGCAAAAACGCACCAAAAACGCATCAGAAACGCACCAAAAATTGTGCACTTGCGTTTTTGATGCTTGTCCATTGAATTCTATTACATGCAAAACGCTGCCTTTTGCATGAAAAAAAGTCCCTGACCCTTTCCAAAAACGCAGAGAAACAAAAAGGCATTGATGTGAACATGTTCCATAGGTACCCATGTTAAAAAATTCCCGTGCATTTCTGCAAAATGCAAAATGCAAAATGCATCAAAAAACGCGCTAGTGTGAATGGAGCCTAAAACAGCAATGACTGGGAAGCATACCGTTTTAGTGGGCAGAGGAGGGGAGCAGTGTTGTGTGAGACGCAATATAAAGAGCAAGTAGAAGGGAGCAGGCTATACATGGACCATTGCTGCTGGATTATACTTCAGGGAGTTCTAGGATTAGACCATGTATGTGAAGGGTGGTGATGCTGCATTTATTGGCCCAGAGGAATGGGAAAGGATGCTGCTGTTTGACAGAACAGTTGGACATGTAGGAATACAAATGCTGATAACTTGGTTGGGTATGGAAGGACAAAAAGTCACAGAAGCATTTCTTTGTAAACTTGGTGATGTAGGTATAGGAGAACGGATTATTGAACAGCGAGGAGAAAAACAACTTGGACAATAAGAGTCCTTGGAGAGAAGACATTGTGGCCAGAAAGGTGAGACTGCATGAAATGAGCACACTAATTTTCTGTTTGCCTATAGTGAACCATTCAGATGGAACGGTAGAGCAGGTTTTATGGTACATAAGAAGACTGCCAAGTTCTGTTTGTTTTGGCTTCTGCTATTGGCTTTGACAGAGCTAATGTCAAACGTCTCCTTTGGACAATATTTTTGTGCTCTCTTCAGGCTTAATCTCCTATGATTTTCTCGGATACCTGATCTATGGGATGTGATATAGTTTACATATGGCTGCACCTGTGTTTTGTAATTTAGTTGAAAGGACTGGGCAATTAGACCGATGTCACTCTTGTAATCCAGTGCATGATCTGCTATGAAGGACACCGCAGGGAGGTGAAACACTCAACCTGCTTACATATGTCGCTCCCTGTCTGACTGGATGTTCGCTATCTTCACAGTGACCTACCTTCCACAGTTTTCACCAGCAATGGAGTACAAAGCATCATCACTCTGCCTAACAGGAGACACAATGGAAGGTTATAGAAAGTATTTAAGTAACAGGAAATCCCTTTAAAAATGTTACCAAGACAGGTGTCCCCATTAGAAATTTTTCCTTCACCTCCTGTCCCAGTGATGGTGGAAAAGTTTTGGGTTTTCCATCACTTTTTGTCCTGGTGACAGTGGTCACCGCCACAGATAGAGATGGGGTAATGGAGAGCAATAAAAAAAGTTATTACTGGGAAAATTATCTAAAGAGTTTTAAAAGTTGCAATTCTCTAAAAATACATTACAGAATTGTGTACTTTTATTCAATATGCTAAAATGTAAGAAAAAAAAAAAAGCGTGGTGTGTGTGTTTTTTTTTTTTTTTTTTTTTTAATTTTTAAAAAATAACAATACAGAAGAAAATGATCTACAAATAAAGGCACATCATGATACAGAGCCAAATAAATCAGTTACCACAGTAGATTTAAGAGCATAATCCAAAAGAATAAGAGTTGGGTGGTATGATCCATATCATTTTACATAGACCTGTCCCACTGTAAGTCTCTGTACAGTTAACAAGAAAAGGTGATTTCTCTAGATTACAGATAGCTACTTCAATTTTCGCTACATAAGCATGTCTTGCATGACTCAAATAATACTTTTTACCTGTAAATCATGATATAAAGTAAGAAAAGGCAGAAGGGTTCTGTCAAAACATGCAAAACCTCCTGTAGGAAAGGACCATGAAGAAATAAGCCACTGAGAGGACACAAAAAGGGGGGGGGGGGGGAGGGCAATGTTGCTCGAGAGGATTGAGAGTTGGTGGGAAAGGGGGGGTATTGTAGGGCATTAAGAAGGAGTTAATGCTCAAGGGCTCGCTATCAAAAATTGATATTTAGGAGAACTATTGAAGTCGAGCCAGTAAAACGTCTTTCGAAATTGATCGAGGAGGCCAAGACACCTTCCATAGTGGTAATCTCATTGACTTTGGAAAACCAGACTCTGTTGAGAGGGGGTGGGTGGGGTGTCTGTCTCCAGTGTAGGGGAATGCAAGACTTAGGCAGGTCATAGATTATGCAATGTTCTTTCCCGCAACTATGGGTTGCGGGAAAGAAAATCGCTTGATTTCCATGGAGCTCCTTCCCATGGAGCCATTGTGTTATCCCGGAGAGGTGAGGGGTGGCATGGGAGGCCATCCCTGCCGGGAGAACACAGTGATTACTGCCAGTGGCTATAGCCACTGGCAGTAATAACATTCTAAAAATCCAACATGCTGGTTGTAACCAAGTTGATCAACTTTGGTACAATCAGCCTGGACATAGTTGGATCAAATCTCGGCCGGTCCCTGCTGAACCAGCCAAGATTCGAGCCATCTATGGCCAGTTTAAAGCATAAGGCCTCATGCACACAAACGTTTTTACAGCCGCTTTTTTTGAGCGTTTTTTGCAGCTTAAAAAGGCCTGTCTATGTTAGTCTATGGCTTCATGCCCACCTAGGCATTTTTGAGCTGCAAATGGCATAGGTGTTTTTAAGCTGTAAAAAAAACCCAGGACCAGTGGGTTCTGAGAGACGTTTTTCAGCTGTAAAAATGCTCTAACGCTCAAAAACGCTCAAAAAAACGTCATTCACCAACGTTTTTAACGTTTTTGATCCATTGAAAAAAAAAAAAATTTTTGCAAAAACATTGAAAAATGCTGAAAAAAATCACTGCAAAGATACTGGCGTTTTCATAACGTTATTTTAACATCCCGTGTGCATGAGGCCTAAACGTTTATACCTTTCTGCTGACAAAGGTGTTAGGTGGAGGAAGAAGGTTGCGGGATCATCGTGTTTGTTTTCAGTGTTTTTATTTTTTTATTTTTTTTAGCTTTTTATTATATTGAATAAAGCACAATGTATGTTTTTTTGCCATTTGGCATATTGCACTTATAATTCTTCAAATAATTTGCCCAGTAGTAAGTATCATTGATGCTTTCCAATTAGAACCCATCCACACCTGAGCGCTTTATGTGCATTTTAGGTGCAGTGTGTTTGAAAAAAAAAGTCCTACATGCTGTATCTTTTGATGCGTTTTCATTGAAATGCACATCCTATAGAGTTCGGTGGTAACAAGCCTAAATCACATATAAAACACCACACTAGGGTTGCACCAATACAGTTTTTTTTTTTTATCGGCCAGTACGAGTACCTATACTTTTGGTCAAGTACTGGCAGATACTGAGTACAGATACTTTGCGGTGCAATTTGCGCCAATATTTGATAAAAGGGGTAAATCGCACTGCGATTTGAACAGGAAAGAGGTGCAATTCCTGTCCAAATAGCATGCGATTCCCCCAGCACTCCAATGTATGTGTGTGTATAGAAAGGGAAGCACCATCTAGTGGGCAGTTTAATAAAAATGTTATAACTCGCATATCTACATATCTGGTCAAATGTAAAATCTGCATAGTGTCCCGGTCCCGCCTATGATATAAAATCACAGCCGCTGAAGGAGAAGTTCCGGGAGCCTTGTGGGTATAGGGCAGAAGTGATGTCAGATTGGGGGTGGACCGCCTATACATCTCCTCCAGCCCTGTAAGCACCTCTAGTGGCCGTGATTTGCTATCATCGATGGGGGTGGCATTGGTGCATCTTTACACTAATATTATTATTTTTGTATTGCACAGGATTCTGTGAAATTTCCAATAGCTAGCAATAAAAACCCTCCAGGTGTTGTAACCCATCCTTTCCCTATGTGCACAAAGGCTTCATAACCAGGAACTGGATGGGCAGGCCGTATGGCTTTTTACTAGCTCTCCTCTGTCGTAAGCATTCCTGAAAGAATGATTGTTATGTCGTCATGGTTCATGTGTTCCTAACCACGCGCACGCACGGATTGAAAAACCAGTTCTAAGAGATGGAGAAGTAAATCTGAGTTCTGATTTGTATGATGACACCAATTAAAGAGGATTGTAAAAACACTCATTCTGTTTTATTGTGTATATAAAGCCACGGCCGGCTGGCAGTTCCGTTGCTTGTTCCGTTTCTGTGCTCAATTATTTAATTTTGGTGTTTTTACTCATGGTTGATCTAACACAAAAGCTGTTTTGCGTGAGCCGATAATTGCCTTAGTACAATTATATGTTCCGTAATAAGCCGATTCCAGCCAAATGGCTACATGCCCTTTGTAAGCAATTACAGAAATTGTTTTACTACTCAAAACATTTTGTAGGGTTAGTGCATATGATCTTGTGATCCATTTATGTCTTCTGTGCCTTTTATAGAGGGGATTAGTAGCCTAAGGTGACATAGCCATGTATTAAAGTAGACATATGGACTCTATGAGCGACCCTTTTGCTATGCTAAACCACTCCATACTTGTAAAAGAAGAGGACTGTATCTTGCTGCCTGTGCCCTTGAAAGTCACTTCATTTTATGAGAAATCATTACACATTAGTCATTTATGCTGTAGGAATGTCAGCATTCGCACAAACATTACATGCATATAGTGTGCAGAAACCTTTTTTATACAGGATCTTGTAAATGAGGCCTTACAGTTAAAGCAGCAGTAAATCCTAGAGGATCCCTTTACACTTTGTCGTTTTTTGGAGCATTGTGTGAATGGGGTGTCTTAAAGTGGAAGTAAAGGCAAAACCTAACCCTGAACCTTCTCTCACATTCTAAGCCTAATCTATCTAGCCCTGTGAAGAAAAAAAAAATCCCTATACTTGCCTATTCTGCAGCCGCTCCAATCCCAGGCTGAGCTGTCAGCGGCGGCTTCACTGTGTAGGAGAGGCAGTGACAACGGTAGCCCCATAGTAACTCTATGGGCGACTTCACTAACCAGACATTTCCCAGCCATTGTCCGCTTTCCCCTGCACACAGAGGGTGCCGCTGGAAAGTGGACCAGAACGGCTGCACAACAGGTAAGTACAACACTTTAAGGTAGAATTATAGGCAAATCCTTATGTGTGTGTTTTTTTTTTGTTTTTTTTTGGATAGAGTAAGCGAGGGTTAACCTTTTTTGTCAGATTTTTTTTTTTTTTTTCCATCTGTGTCCCATTGCACAGATTTCCCTTCACTTCTGGTCCCATAGGCAAACCGTAAGTGAGAGGAAATCTAAAGAGGTTGTAAACCCTGGAAAAAAAAAAAGATCCTGTTCCTTTAAAACATGTTAAACCGCATAGGGCTTGTGTGGTGCGATTTGCCCCTTTCTACGTTGTAATATACCTGTTTGATCCTGCCTGTTCCTTTGTTCCTCAGTGTGCTGACCACGGTAATCATGGCTGCTGATCCATGATACCGTGATCAGTTTATGTGCCACCGTCATCCCACTGCTCCCCCTCTCCCCCCTCCCTCCCTGACTGTCAGCTCGGAAGTCTGTGTGTGAGCCATCTCTTCCCCCCCCCCCCTGCCGCTATTTTGTCTGGCAGTAAAATTAGTGGTTTCCAATTCTTGCCAGTCCCTTTTGTAATAACAAAATGTACTACACAGTGTGTGTGTGGTGTTTTTTTCTTTTTTTTTTTAATTCTGCAGCTAAATACCTTTTTTCACATCGCCGATGTGCGGTCGCGTGACCAACGGGATAACGTCGGAGGGGGAAACCTTAGCCCCTCCCACTGTAGTCCTTAGATTGGGGAAGGAGAGCGGCAATTTGCAAAACCGTTATTTAGCTGCAGAATTTAAAGTGTTACTAAACCCACAACAGTAAAATCTGTCTGTATATGCAGCATAGCATGCTTGTTATACTCACTGTGGAACTTAAGGGGTTAATCCTCTGCATTGTGTGAAAAGGCTATTTTATTCTGTATGCACAGATCCTTCCCTCCTGCACTGTCTATCTGGGGGAAGCCAGCAAACACAGGCAGAGTAGCCAACTTGCACATGCTCAGTTGTGTCTTTTATGCTGGAGTGAATAATTACTTGTTCTCAGAGCTAGCCAGGTCACATGATATTGGCATCACACATGTGTATACAGGCTGAAGTGGAAATCTCCTCCTACCTGAACTCTCAGCACTGGAGAAACTGTGCAGTTCATCACTGACTGTGGTATACAGATCAGCAAAAAATATATAGTGGCAATATTTTAATGTAAAAGATGATTTATACTGTGCAGTTCATCACTGACTGTGGTATACAGATCAGCAAAAAATATATAGTGGCAATATTTTAATGTAAAAGATGATTTATAAACCGTGAGCACTGTGGGGGGGGGGGGGGGGCAGTTAAACTATTTTCATATTACTGAGTTTATAAACACTTTAAAAAAAACACACACACACTGTGTAGTACATCTTGTTATTCCAGAGAGTCTGTCAGGAATTGGAATAACTGACTTTACAACCACCTTAAGGGATTCCCTCGGGGACCTCCCTATTGTAAGATTTCCCCTCCTATTTAATTTTCTGGCAACAACCCAAAATTTGGGATTTTCTTTTACTTTTGCTTTCAATGATAATTGTAAACAGGACAGATGGAGAGGATGAATCTCCCTAACTGGGGCACAGACCACAATAAATACTGACAAACATTATCCCTCTGCACTCTATCCAAAACTAAAAACAATGTTTTGCCTTTAGTTATACTTTAAAGCATCAGAACAGTAAAAATGATCTGCAGCATTTTTTCGGATGCAGCACATAATGCACGGTAATACATTATCTTGCATTGAGGTGAACTGCAATGTATGCGCTTTAAAGCGCAAATCAATTTTTTTTTTTTTTTTTTAAATGCTCTTTACCTTTTTGTCATCCTTTCTCACAATGTAAAGCTGCTGATCTCTTGCAGCCCCTTTGTAGCTATTTTAATATTTACATGCACTCCAGTAATGGCTGCATGCCATTTCACAGGCCAGGTTTCCTGATGACAACAGTGGACCATGCCTGTGTAATGTAAATTGGAACAGCCACTTGTAGTCTGCTTTAGAAGGCTCCATGGGAGACAGGGACAGAACGTTGTCACCCTATAACAGGACCTCCATGACCGGATCATCAGATGCTATTTTAATGAGAGCTGCAGATTTAACAGTGATGTTTGAAAGTACATTAACCACTTCCGGACCACCCACTGTGTATATATACGTCATTACTTTGACGTTAAATACTGGGGTTATGGCAGTAGACAGCTGCCATAACCCCAGTATATTTTTAAACAGCAGACGCTCTTCTTTAACATAAAAGTGGTCTCAGCAGCGGATTCATTGCAAGATCACTTTTATGGGAGGTACCCCCCCGCAGCTTCTCAGCCGTCTCCACTACTTACCAGAGCCGGCGTAAACAATCCCATTCCTGGGATGGATGGATAGGAAGCCGAGAGAGGGCAAGATGGCCACCACTCGACTCTTGGAGGACCGGAGCGACGTCAAACGTCACTTCCACCCTGCGGCCTTAATGGCCCATTTTTTTCTTTTTTCTTTTTTTTTCTTATTGCCTTTAAGTGCAAATATGAGATTCTTTTCAACCCAGATCTCATATTAAAGAAGCCTTTTCCTGCTTATTTCTATTACATTGGATGTTTAGGTTCCTTGTAATAGGAATAAAAGGGACAATGTAAAAATAAAAGTGAAATTAAATAAGGGAAAACATTATTATTATTATATAATATACAGAGGGGTGGCTGTGGACGTAGTATACCCGGATTTTGAAAAAGCGTTTGACACAGTTCCCCACACGTGGCTCATGTGTAAGGTAAAGTCTACAGGCTTGGAAATATCAGTTTGTAAATGGATAGAAAACTGGCTAAAAGACAGAATTCAGAGAGTAGTGGTTAATGACTCTTACTCTGAATGGTCTAAGGTTATCAGTGGTGTACCCCAAGGTTCAGTGCTGGGACCCTTACTTTTTAATATTTTTATAAATGATATAGGGTCTGGGATTAAAAGTAAAATTTTCTGTCTTTGCAGATGACACCAAACTATGCAGTGGAAAAACATCCTTACAGGATGTCTCCAATTTAACATCTGACCTCAATGCACTGTCTAATTGGGCGACTATGTGGCAGATGAGGTTTAATGTTGATAAATGTAAAGTTATGCACTTGGGGACTAAGAATATGCATGCATCATCATACATACTAGGGGGAGTACAACTAGGGGAATCAATGGTGAAGGATCTGGGAGTTTTGGTAGATCGTAAGCTCAATAATAGCATGCAATGCCAAGCTGCGGTTTCCAAGGCCAGCAAAGTCCTTTCATGTATTAAGAGAGGTATGGACTCCAGAGAGAGAGATATCATTTTGCCCCTGTACAAATCATTAGTAAGGCCTCATCTGGAATATGCAGTTCAGTTTTGGGCACCAGTTCTCAAAAAGGATATTGGGGAACTGGAGAAAGTGCAGAGAAGGTCAACCAAACTGATAAGAGGCATGGAGGAGCTCAGCTATGAGGAAAGATTAGATGAACTGAATTTATTCTCTCTTGAGAAGAGGAGATTAAAGGGGATATGATCAACATGTACAAATACATAAGTGGTCCATATAGTGAACTTGGTGTTGAGTTATTCACTTTACGGTCAATACAGAGGACACGGGGGCACTCTTTACGCCTAGAGGAAAAGAGATTTCATCTCCAAATACGGAAAGGTTTCTTCACAGTAAGAGCTGTGAAAATGTGGAATAGACTCCCTCCAGAGGTGGTTCTGGCCAGCTCAGTAGATTGCTTTAAGAAAGGCATGAATTCTTTCCTAAATGCACACAATATAACTGGGCACTAACATTTATAGGTAAAGTTGATCCAGGGAAAATCCAATTGCCTCTCAGGGGTCAGGAAGGAATTTTTTCACCTGCTGAAGCAAATTGGATCATGCTTTTCTGGGGTTTTTCGCCTTCCTCTGGTTCACCTGTGGGTATAGGATTGTGTATATGGGATTTTTTGATATTTTTGATTTTTATGGTTGAACTAGATGGACTTGTCTTTTTTCAACCTGACTAACTATGTAACTATATAATGTTTGGGGGTTCTAAGTAATTTTTTAGCAAAAAATACTGCTTTTAAATTGTAAGCAACAAGTGTCAGAAATAGGCTTGGTCCAGAAGTGGTTTTAAAGTATATGTTCATCCTATTCCTAACCAAGTTTAAATTTGCCCCCACCCCCCCCCCCCTTTAAACCGTATTCTATCAACCCTGTAAAAGAGAGATTCTGGGGAGATCATGTGAGCGGACCAGATTGCTCTCAAGATGGGTATATGTATACATTTCACAGGGTAGATAAAATAGGGTTTAGAAGGGGTGGAAGCTTAGTTAGGAATCGGATGGACATTTTTAAGTTTTGGCTAGAGAGGGGAAATATTCAAACCTCAGTCTGATTTGAGTTTCTGTCCGGTGAACCGTTCGAGAGATTTCCCATTGTTTTTATATCTTTCTGACAACAGTTTCAACCCAACAGGAGATGAGGGAAAATCTCCAACAGCAACACAGAAAAAAATATATTTTAGTAAAATATGGGAAGCTCAGAACCCCTTTTGTGCTCTGATTTGCATGTTAATTTTGTTGTCCTTACTTGCAATGCAGGGCTAATAATATCTGAGTGTCTGTGACAATGAAGAAGTGAAGAGAGGAGGCTTTGGGGGGGATTGGTTGTTCAAGCAGGATGAAGCCTACAGGAACAAGGGATAAAGTATATTTCCTTTTATTATGTTCCCCCTAGACAAAAACAAGTATTTTTAACCTTTGCAGTTTTAGAGGAGCCCCACTGCAAGATTAACTTGATTTTACCCCTCCAGCTTGTGTCTTTTTGTTTTTATGTGCTTAGAATTACAGGGAGGTGATACCTCCATCAATCAATATGTAATATCCCACCCCCATGCTGTTTAGTGGACATGGAAGAATTGGAGGAGGGAGTGAGTGCGCTGTTATTTATCCCTGTGTATCCCAGTATATACCTGTGTATGACAGGTGTGACTTTATAGTCATGTGGCTTGCACCGATAATAAAGAAAAAGGAAGAAATGAACAGCTTAGAAGGAAACTGAAACTGGAGCATGCTTAGTAGATGTACCTACAGCTGGTCTACACAATCTTGGGCTGCAGCGGGGGACACAGACATGAAGGGAGGGACAGTGAACAACAGGATCAACCAGGTTTTGGCAGAACACAGAAAAAGAAACCCATAGTGACTGAGTTTGAACAGCATTGTAATACAGCGTGTACTGAAATGTTTTAAAGTGGATGTAGACTCTCACATATACCCAGTGAAGTGAACAACCTCAGATGATACACAGAGATGAGACAGATCCTCCTACATAAGTTTTACTTGCATATCTGCAGTCTTCAGCTTTATATAGTGCACATCCTGTTTAAAATTGTATCTTCCTGATTCACCTGTGGCTGTGGATTCTTGCCATGCACTGGGAGACAGCTGATTGGAGGAAAGGCGCACACACCCCCTCCACATAGGCAGAAAAAGGAAGAAACGATGCAGAGCTGTGCTGTGAATGGACCAGCTGTCTGCTAATCTATTTATAGCACACACCCTCACACAAAATTCAGGCTGGTTTTATCTCAGTTGACAGAGAACTTGTCAGAAGTTATCATGTTTATAACAGAAGAACGGAGCAGGAGAAAGCCACTGGTCTTAGGGCTTTGAAGAGAGATAAGTAAGCACTACAGATAGATATGCCCAGCTTAAATTTCATGAATTGGGTTTACATCCACTTTAATGATAGTTTAAAGGAGAAGTATGGCAAAAGCTCTTTTGGCTGTACTTCTCCTATGGATCACAAGAGTGTAGTTTGTTTTTGGTCTCCTGTGACCCGTTTTCAGCCAAAAGCGGGCTAAAGTCCACTGCCGGCTGATGTCACTCAGTCGGTCCAGGCTCGGAAAAGATTCACCCAGAACCCTGTAATGGCTTCTGGCTCAGCCTCTAGGCAATCCGCCAAGAGCCTGAGCCAGCCCCTGACACCCCCCCCCCCCACAGCCCAGCGCTGCAGGGAAGAGCAGAGAGCTGCTAACAATCCCAGATCTCTGCTCAAAGCGTGGGGGGAGAACTGAGTGATCAGCGGGGTTTGATTGCTGGGTTCTCACTGCAAAGCCTGCAGGGGACAGATGCAGCATTGGATCGTTGCTGCATCCACCAAGATGAGTGTAATCGTTGTGGGTTTTTTTTTTTAAATTGCAAACTTCTCTTTTAACTATTTACTGCCCGTAGGACGGCCATGGACATCCTCGGGTTTCCATAGTTGTACTGGGATGATGCCTGCACCTACAGGCATCATCCCAGTATGGATCTTTTCAGTTGGCAGAAGCGATCCAGGTGGCATTGCAATGGGGCCGGTGGTGATTGCTGCACTAAACAGAGAGAGGGGAACTAACGTCATTCCTCTCTCTCACTCTGTAGCCCTGGAAACCGGGAGCGACGAGAAGTTTGTCACTTACGGTTCCGCCTGTTTTGCTTACCTGGGAGCCAGGAATGCAGCCGATCAGGCCGATCGGTGTGTGGCTGCACGGGAGGCTAGAGAAAAGATTTGGGGTCTAATAGACCCCAGATCTCCCCATAAAGGGGACCTGTCACGACCCATGCTGTCACATGAGAGTATTTTCACCCCTTGTGATAGCAATAAAGTTAATAAAAAAATAAAATAAAAATTGTATAAAATAAGTAATAAAAAAAAAATTCAAAGCGCCCCCTCCCACCGTAGTTACGCGCAAATACGAACTCATATGTTACTCCCGCATGCATATGTAAATAGCACCACACGTTAGGTATTGTTGAGAACATCAGAGCGTGAGCAATAATTCTAGTTCCAGGACCTCCTGTGCATCTCTAAACTGGTAACTTGTAAAGGTGTTTAAAGCGGCACCTATGGAGAATTTTAAGCACTGTAGTTTGCCACAATTCCATGGGCAGATGCAATTTTAAAGCGTGACAAGTTAGGTATCTATTTACTTGGTGTAACATAATCTTTCATGTCATGAAAGTGTTTTTTGTTAAAAAAAATTGCAACACTCGCCATTTTATTCTATATGGCCTCTGCTAAAAAGATATATAGATATAGATATATATATATAAAATTATTGGGGGTTCAAAGTAATTTTCTAAATTTTTACATGTAGGAGTGAAGTGTCAGAATTGGCCCAGATACGCAGTGGTTAATAACAGTTTAAGTGAGGGGAAACCACTATAATGGAGCCCAGAACAGCAGTAAAAATCTAGGAGTTCAGATCCTACCCGAAACTTAAAAAAGAAAACATTATCTGAATATACATTTTAATTAAAAAAAACTGTATGATTGCCAAATTGCAAAAAAAAAAAAGAAAATAAGATGAACTGGTAGATTTTGTGATAGTGTATTAAGCAGTGCGTTTAGCCAGAGAGGACATATGTTGTTTAGCCTTAGATAGGTGAGTTCTGTAATGGGAGGTATAGTGAACTGTATGTGGGAGTGGCCAGCACTGATACTTGACTGCAAACAGATTGAAGATAGGACTGGTTATCTGTACATGCTATAACATTTCAAGACAAACCGGATTGTGCTTCACAGGTCAGGGGGGACCCGGGGAAGATAACAGACACAGCAGGAAGTGAGTATGATGTACATGCATATTGCGGTAAGTAGTTTGCACTAGTTTACCATGTCAGTCCAGATGGTAAATATTGTAGCAAATCTTCATGATCCTGAACCAAATATATAATTTTTTTTGATTATACATAGCACAAAGCTTTGAGTATGTATTTTCTTTCAGCAGAGCTTGCAACCTGCCCCTCAGACATACCAGTTTGGTCAGTAATTTAACCTACTTGTAAGTTTTCTAATTTTGAAAGAAGAGTAAGAAAGAAAGAAGAGTAGAGAGCCTGATGGAAACCCATACCAGCACAAGGAAGACAAATGGCTAAATAATTCTAGAAGTAGTCAAATATTTGACATCACAGTCCAGTTTTTCAGCTGCAGAAATTTGTTGGGCTTGCTTGTCATACCAGTATTTT
Organism: Lithobates clamitans; assembly: GCA_037952925.1. NCBI lineage: Eukaryota > Metazoa > Chordata > Amphibia > Anura > Ranidae > Lithobates > Lithobates clamitans. Next base: position 1,010,469 of record JBBGZY010001280.1, on the reverse strand, counting down.
GAGTAAAAATATGTCGTGCATTCTAGTAGCATCTGTTGTAGACATTATTTTTTAGCAGGCAGGAAAACATCTGTGCATAAAATCATTTTCACAAGTAGCAGTCAGTTGTGGATCTAATGTCGTCCTTTCTCAAGGAATATGAGAACTTTTGGATGCTGACAGAAGAACGCCCAGGGTATGTAAGGCTATGTGTGGGCTTGCTGGTTTGTAGAAAGGATGAAAGTTTTGTGGTCTCTCGTGCTCCGTTGTCTGAAGCCAACATCCCCTGAATATATTTAAGACTTGGCAGTGATTGCTGAGTACTGTACTGCCACGTTTTAGAGGATTTTCTTTTTTTTTTGTTTACAAAAGTTTTATTTGGAAGTTTCACAGAAATACAAAAACAAATAGGAGTTTTAACAGAGTATGTCACAATGTTACAGAGTTATCGTTAAAGTAGGAGACTGAAATGCATTTCCAGACCATAATTTCAAGGTAGAAACGTGATTATGAAGACTATGTATACATTTAACTTGCAGGTACAAAAGTCATATAAAAAAAAAGTGAGTAAAAACATATAAGTGCTAATCTGTAATCCAAAAAGACCATTTATTTTTGTGTATATGTATAGTATCATTGAGGGTGTGGTATATCCATTCTGCAAGTTTGATTGATTCCATTCTAGAAACAACTTGTTGCCATGGGAGATTGTTGGATTTCCAGTTGTAAGCAATCATCCAGAGAATGGAGCTGCATATAGAGTGAATTTATCTGGTACATGGAAGGGGGACAATTCGGGATATTGGCAAATAATAAACAAATTTGTGGTGTAGGTGTGATTTTTTGTTTAGAGGAAGATTCAATGATTTCAAAGGCTTTACGCCATATAAGGTCTAGGTAGGAGCAGAACCAGAATATGTGTATGAATGTGCCAGGAACAGAACAACCTCTGAAACAATTTGGAGACACCGAAGGGTAGTATGAATGTAATTTCTCTGGGGTTAAGTACCATCTTGAGACTACTTTAATTGGGGTTTCTCTGAATGATATGGCTTTGTTACTCTTGCGTAGATTAGTTGACATAGACATCCAGTCTTCAATGCTTAATGTGATACCCAAATCTGTCTCCCATTTAATCATCTGAGGTTTTTTCCGGGACTCCAACACTGTTTAGGAAATTATATAGTTTTGAGATCAAACCTCTGTCTCTAGAAAAGGAGATACAGATCTGTTCAAACACTGTGTTGGAGGGATTTGTTGAAAGTGCAAAACACTTAGCATAGAATCTCCTAATTAGTTGGTAATGGTGAAGTTCTGAGGAAGGAAGGCCATGTATAGATTGTAGTGAGGGGAATGGGGTGAAGTTCCATTTTAGTTGTAGGGATCTAAGTGTAGTAAAATTTTTGTTAATCCAGTTTAAGAAGGGTCTTTCGTTGTTATATGCGTGTGGAAATCTGGGGTCGCCTAAAGAGGATGCTAAGGGTGGGGTGTTAGAGGAAAGTTTGAAGGTGTCTTTGTGTTTATTCCAAAGTTGGAGAAATTGGGCAACTATAATATTTAATTTGGAAAGTTTACTATATGATGTGATGTTAGACCATAATATTCCTTGTAGGTACAGTGGTTTAATAGAGGTGATTTCAAATTTTTTCCACGGGGTCTCGTGTGTAGGGATGAACCATTGGGAAAGTTGGGTTAGTCTAGCAGCAAGAGTAATCTAAAATGGACTTCTGCGCTACTAAAGTGAATGTTGTGTGGAATGCCGCAAAAATCAAAAAAGTGTACACCACTCACTAACTGAAATCCAAAAATACCACAATCAATAATTGTGCCTGTGATTTTGCGCAAACCTAAATACTTAATCAAGCATAAATGTAAATATAAATAAAGATAAAATCAAGTAGATCAAATAGTCCATAAAGTGAAAATCCGTGACTGTAGTGCAAATCAATACGGTGGGTAAAATGAGTGAATACTCTATACAGTGATAAAACAAAAGTGTCAAAGTGCGTTGATAGTAGATCTCATGACTTTCGTGGTATTGGATACCCACTAAGGGCTCCCAGAACTCTCACCTTGCTGACATTAATAAAATGCCTTTTATGTATCCATTCAGGGCTGTGCTTGTTCCAGTCCCAGCGGTGTAGTTGTTCTGGTGCGTCTTATGGGGAGATGGCGTTCTCTCCGGTGAATAAACTCCACATAAGGGGGGTAATCAGAAAGGAGGATACTCCAATAGGGTAATAACGTTAAAGCCGAAGTTTTTATTTAAAAATATCTGCTTACAATTAAGTAGCGTTGGATCAGCAATTCAAACAGTGTGTTTACAATCCCCGCTACGTCACTTCCGGTCCGTGCTGTTGTGTATCCGGTTACGTCCGTTACGTCCTACGCGTTACGTCATATCACATGACTTCCTCAGGGCCCTGAGGAAGTCATGTGATATGACGTAACGCGTAGGACGTAACGGACGTAACCGGATACACAACAGCACGGACCGGAAGTGACGTAGCGGGGATTGTAAACACACTGTTTGAATTGCTGATCCAACGCTACTTAATTGTAAGCAGATATTTTTAAATAAAAACTTCGGCTTTAACGTTATTACCCTATTGGAGTATCCTCCTTTCTGATTACCCCCCTTATGTGGAGTTTATTCACCGGAGAGAACGCCATCTCCCCATAAGACGCACCAGAACAACTACACCGCTGGGACTGGAACAAGCGCAGCCCTGAATGGATACATAAAGGCATTTTATTAATGTCAGCAAGGTGAGAGTTCTGGGAGCCCTTAGTGGGTATCCAATACCACGAAAGTCACGAGATCTACTATCAACGCACTTTGACACTTTTTTGTTTTATCACTGTATAGAGTATTCACTCATTTTACCCACCGTATTGATTTGCACTACAGTCACGGATTTTCACTTTATGGACTATTTGATCTACTTGATTTTATCTTTATTTATATTTACATTTATGCTTGATTAAGTATTTAGGTTTGCGCAAAATCACAGGCACAATTATAGTCTAGCAGCAAGGTAATATAACCAAATGTTGGGAAGACCCAAACCTCCTGCAGACTGGGGTCTATGCATCAGGGAATAGCTGCATCTGGGCTTTTTGCCTGCCCATATAAATTTGTTAATATTTCTTTGTATAGAGAATAATTTGGATTTTGGGATGTTAATTGGTAGTGTGCGAAAAAAATATAAAAGTTTGGGTAGGATTGTCATTTTGATGGCACATATTCTACCTAGGAACGAGATATGAAATGAAGACCAAGAGTTAAGGATAGTGTTAATGTTGGAAAAGAGAGGGATGTAGTTAGACTTATATAACTGATTATGTGTTGAGGTTATAGAGACTCCAAGGTACTTAAATGAATTAGGGCACCATATGAAAGGAAAATTGCTCGATAATAAATTTTGTGTGTTTTGAGAAAGGTTAATTGGCATGGCAGAACATTTATTCATATTTATTTTGAGGCCAGAGATGTTGTGAAAAAGTTTAAGTTCCTTAAGGAGGGATGGGATAGAGGTAATAGGTTCTGTAAGGAATACAAGAGCATCATCAGCGTATAAACTGAGTTTAAATTTGTTTTCCCCTTTAGTATATCCTTTTTATATCATAATTCTTCCTTATTTTATGGGCTAATGGTTCAATAGCAAGGGCAAATAAGAGTGGGGAAAGGAGGCAACCTGTCTAGTTCCTCTACTAAGGGGAAAAAATTCTGAGTTGTGACCTGGGATTTTTATTCTAGTTTGGGGATTATGATAAAGGGCGTTAAATCCCTGCAAGAATTTATCTGATATCCCAAATTTGGGTAGTATAAAGTTAAGGTATGACCAGCTAACGCTGTAAAACGCCTTATGACTATCTAGACTTAAGAGGCAAAGCTTGCGAGAGTAAAGATTTGCGTCTTGGATAATATTAGTGACCAGTCTAACATTTATCAACAATTTGTCTTCCAGGGATAAAACCGGTTTGATCAATGTGAATTAGATTCGTGATAACTTTTGCCAGTCTGTCAGCAAGTAGTCTTCCAAAAATTTTGAGGTCATTGTTTAAAACTGATATAGGTCGAAAATCTTGAGGAAGAGAGTGATCTTTAAGTGGTTTAGGAATTAGGGAAAGGTTAGCTAGAAGCATCTCATTAGGAAATTGTCCACCATTAAGGATGTGATTAAAAAGGTTAGTCAAATGAGGGGTTAGGAGGGGGGCAAATATTTTATAATATGAAGATGACAAACCATCTGGGCCTGGGGCTGTGGAGGTTTTAAGGGTTTTTATAATTCGGGTCAGTTCCAATTCTGTACAGGGGGCGTTCAACGACTCTATTTGCTGTGGGGTGAGAGAGGGTAGTCGGATGTCATCTATCCACAGCCTAGATGATTGGTCTGTAGGAGGTTGAGGGCTTGAGAGAAGGTCTTTATAAAATGTGGAGAATATTTTAAGTACTTCTTGAGGGTGTGTGATCATATAACCCTTGGGGTCCCTGAGTTTATACGTATGTGGGGGTTTGTGTTCATGATTAAGTTTTTTGGCAAACATAGATGAGGGAGAGTTGCTATGTAGTAGGAATTTAGCCTTGGAAAATCTTAATGATTTCTCTGTGTTTGCTGAAAGAATAACATCCAAAGCTTTACGCTTGTCCTGTATTTGTTTGGTAATTTCTGGTGTAGGAGTTACTTGTAGTTTATGGTATAAATCATTAAGTTCTTTGGTAAGGCATTTGATGTCTGTGAGTCTCTGTCTGTTTCTGTTTGCAGCGAGGCTAATTAAATGGCCTCTTAAAACTGCTTTATGTGCCACCCAAATCGTAGTGGGAGGAGTTTCATCATTGACGTTGTCAGAAAAAAAATTCTCAATTTGTGTTGTAATGGCCTGTGTCAAAGAGGCATCTGTTAGGATTGTATCATTTAATCTCCAATTGTACGGGGAGAGTTTGAGACCTACGTGTGAAGTTTCAAAAAATGAAATGTCATGGTCTGACCAGGGGCATGGGTGTATTATAGCTTTGGAGGAGTTGGCTAATAGAATAGGCGTGCAGTAAATGTAATCTAGTCTAGCGTAGACATCATGGGGGTGTGAGTATCGTGTGTAAACTTTTGCACCTATGTTATGTAGAGGATTTTGTTACAGATGTAACAGCAGCAAAAGAGCTGTGGGTCATGTGCATAACCTAAGACTCTATTCTGTGCTCTCATGAAATGTCTTTCAAAGTATGGACTTTTAAAAAAAATGTTTTTAAGAAATTGTAATTTATTTGCACCATTAACATATAACTCAACACAAATATATTAAACAGGAATTGCATAAAATATATAAGTTTAATGTGCACCTGTGTGTATTTTTTTTTTTTTTTTCAAGCTTAAAATTGATTTCCATGACTTTAGTTTGCTACATTGTCTACAACGCTGTGTCTTTTGGGACTTTGTTTCCAGTCTATACCCCTGCAGTATCCCAGTGTCCTGCCCATCTCACATTGGTTGTGCGCCTCATGCTGTGGCCACCCTGAAGAGTGGCTGACAATTGTTTCAGTCAAACTGATCTTGCTGGCATTCTTTGTGCAGGCATACTCAACTTGCATTCATGTTCTAAGGTGACAACTCTGGCATAGGCTCCACAGTAAAGCAACACTGTTTTCCAAAGGGGAAAAAAAGCAAAGAATAAAAAGCCTGCAAAAAAACAGTCATAAGTAGGGGTAAGCCTTTCCCAATTTTTTAAAATTTAGGCTTGGTTCACACTCCTGTGGTGCGAATTACATCCATTCTTTTTTCATTCGATTACAGTGCGAATCCACAGTGCAATTTTTGTCTGTCAAGTGTGATTCTTGTGCAAATTTAATACAAATTTGTCAGGGGATTGGTCACAGCTACAATTTTGTTTTTTTCGGTGTGAATGGCCTTTTAAAAAAACAATGTTATTTCAGATGAAATGCGAATCTATGCATTCGGAACGGATCAAAATTTTCTGCAGTATGACTACAGTACATATTTTGCAGCATATGGTTATTTTTCTGCACAGCTGTTAAAGTGGATCTTTGCTGCATCTGAGCACCACAAACCAAAAAATGATATTTTAATTTATTTTACTATTCAAAGCATAATCCCCCATCCATCCATGTTTCATTGCTTTATTTTGTTGAGAAATCACTTTGAAACCCCCCACCCCCTAGCATTTCTGGCCATCTTGAGTAAGGGCAAATGATTCATGTAGCATTTACTTCCATGAATCCAGCTGTCCGTAGCTTAGGCACGCATGCAGGAGAGCGTGCTTAGCTGAGAATAAACCCTCTTCCTCTCCTCTCCTCCTGAAGACTCCTGGGATGTATGACATCATTTGTCAAGGCAAGAAACCAGGAATTAACTGAAGAAATGTAAAAAAAAAAAAGTTCATGACAAGTAAATATGATCTATAGGTGTGAACCCAGCCTTAATGTGCAGGAGCAATGAAATTGAATAGTGGCTACTCCCCTAAACTTGAGAACCTAATACACATAGAGAAAAATGAGCAGAGGAGGGCACCGCCTTCTAAATGTGATCTGTAATAAAAAGTGGCGTTAAAGCGGGGGTCCACCTATCTATCGTTTTTTTTTTTTTTTTTTTTTTTTTGAGTTCATTTACAAACTTTTCTTCTCAGCATTACATACTCGCGTATTGTGTGTAATATGTCTGCCTGTGTCAGATTTCGTCGGAAAGAATAACTTATATTATTCACTGCAGGCGGTTTCCATCTTCACTGTGGGCATTTGAAGCCCACAAGCATTTATTTCCTGGATGTGGTGAATGCTGTGCTCCCAGCATTCACCGCTCGTTCCTGCACATGCTCAGTGGCATCCTGGGAAGCCTGAGACTAGTTCCCAGGAGTCTGGGAGAGGCTAGAAACACGCCTACTCCCACGGGAGGAGAACCAGGAAGTGCAAAAAAGAATAGAAAAATAAAAGGTAATTACGGCGATTTAAATTTTTTTAAACGGCATGTCAGCATCTAGGCAAGGAAGAGAATACATACAGATATTGTTCAAAATTTGGGTGGAACCCCGCTTTAAAAATACAATTATTGCACTCACTATGTATAAAGGTAGGTAGTGTGCATGTCATCCTTAGGAGTGTGGTCACCAGAGGAACTGCAGATCTCAGCAGCAAGCAGCTGGTGTAGGCAGAGTGGTGCTAAGAATTGGCTGGACGTCGGTCAGTAAGCAGCTGGATGAACATGAAGACTACTGTGTGCTGCGAGGCCTGGAGCGCAAGCTAATCTGGCTGTGTGGCGGTTTCCAGATCTTCACAGCCTGCTTGGCGTAGATCGGCAGGGCTCGAAAAAATGTACATTAAAAAATGCTTGACACATCTAAACACTGTTTCTGCGCGCCAAGCGATTTTTTTTTTTCTGCCCAAATGCTCCTTTCAAAAACGTGTTTGTGATGGGGTTTTTTTTTTCTGCTTGTAAATGCTCCTCTATGAATTACCTGTAAATTCCCAAATGTGCATGGGCAATGTTTCATCTACAGGCTAAAGTAAAAAAAACGCCTGTGTAAGCAACATTTTTTATGCTCAGTGTGCATGACTCTTAAAGTATTTATATACAAATGATAAAAAGGAAAATCGGCAGCAGAAAATTGTGAAGGGAATTCCTAGTTTTGATATATTACCTGCTGACCATCAAATTAATACATCCAGTCCAGAAACAATGGTGCATTGTTTTGGGCAGTTGTGGTCCCAGCATACATAGTAATTTAAATTTAAAACTAAGTTCTGCCAAAAAATTAAAAAAATTAAAAGTCAGCAGCTACAAATACTTCAGCTGATGACTTTTAAAATAAGGACACTTACCTGTCCAGGGCGCCCTTGATGTCCTCACCCGAAGTCGACCCGTCCCTCAGAGCTCCGGGTGAAGGCCCCCGGCATTGCTAGTAAGGGAATCGGAAAGTGAAGCCTTGCGGCTTTACAGCTTGGCTCCCTACTGCGCATGCGCCAGTTACGCTGCACGTTCTGAGTGGTCCCTGCTGTCTTCTTGGACCTGTGTCTCCCAGAAGAAAGCGGGGGGGGGTGTAGGAGGGGCCGGACATGGCATAGATCGCCGTGGATACTGTAGCGATGTTTCGCCGGAAGTGGAAGCAAATACCTGTATTGGACAGGTATCTGCCCCCCCCCAAAAGGTGCCAAATGTGACACCGGAGGGGGGGAGGTATCCGGACAGCTGAAGTTCCATTCTTGTGTGGAACTCCGCTTTAACAAACCAAAGCAGCTGCCTGATCAGCTTTACTAACATATCACTGAATACTGGCTTGCTTTCATCTAAGGTTTAAGTAGAAACAGCTTGTGAATTTTGTGGTCACTCTATTCCCTTGAGAGATTGGTGCATGAATAAGACATGCTGGGTCTGGTTGTCAAGTGAGCTATCAATAATAGATGACTGGAGATATACTGACACCTTACTCTGCATAATGTACACATTACTAATTATTAAAGGAGACCTAGACTTAAAGATATAAAGGAAGCTGCCTTCTGACAATGCTTAACCACCTCAATACAGTGCATTTTCGCCCCCTTCCTGCCCAAGCCATTTTTCAGCTTTCAGCGCTGTCGCATTTTGAATGACAATTTCGCGGTCATACAACACTCGACCCAAATGAAATTGTTATCATTTTTTCCCCACAAATAGAGATTTCTTTTAGTGGTATTTGATCACCTCTGCGGTTTTTATTTGTTGCGCTATAAACAAAAGAAGAGTGACAAGTTTTAAAAAAAACACAATAATTTTCACCTTTTGCGATAATAAATATCCAATTTTTTTTTCTTTAAAACAAATTTTTCCTCAGTTTAGGCCGATATGTATTCTTGTACATATTTTTGGTAAAAAAAAAAATTGCAATAAGCGTATATAGATTGGTTTGCGCAAAAGTTATAGCGTCTACAAAATAGGGGATAGTCTTATAACATTTTTATTTTTTTTTATTTTTTTACTAGTAATGGCGGCGATCTGCAATTTTTATTGTGACTGCGATATTGCGGCGGACACATCGGACACTTTTGACACATTTTTGGGACCATTCACATTTATACAGCGATCCGTGCTATAAAAATGCATTGATTACTGTATAAATGTGACAGGCAGTGAAGGGGTTAACACTGGGTGGTGATCGAGGGGTTAACTGTGTTGCTAGGGGAGTGATTCTAACTGTAGGGGGCGGGGACTCACTAGGGGAGGAGACCGATCGGTGTTCCTCTGTACTGGGAACACACCATCAGTCTCCTCTCCTCTGACAGGACCGTGGATCTGTGTGTTTAGACACACAAATCCACGGTCCTGCTGTGTTACCGGTAATCGCGGGTGCCCGGCGGACATCGTGGCCGCCGGGCACGCGCACCGGGTGCCTAGGGACACGGCGAGCGCGCGCGATCGCCGGCGGCAGCGCGCGCGCGCCCCCTGGTGGCCTTAGAAAGCGAGGACGTCATATGACGCCCTCCCGCAACGAGAGCTGCGCCGCCTGGCCGTCAATTGATGGCCGGCGGTCGGCAAGCAGTTAAAGGAGTTGTAAAGCCTCAAGGTTTTTCACCTTAACAGCTTCCGGACCAGCTGCTGCAGTTTTACTGTGGCAGGCTGGCTCCTCTGTGGGAAATCACGTTACTGTACATGATCTCGCGGGGTCCGGATAGCAGGCGGGCGCATGTCCGCTGCACAGCGGGGGTGCCGATGCTCGTGGCCGACAGTCATGATGACCGACGGCCACGAGTGATCGTGACCAGGAGCCACAGAACAGGGACGAGTGTGTATGTAAACACACACTTCCCTGTTCTGACAGGAATGACAGATCGTGTTTTCCTATTAGCTAGGAGCTACGATCTGTCACTTCCTGTAGTTAGTCCCTCCCCCATCAGTTAGAATCACCTCCCAGGAAACAGTTAACCCCTTCACCGCCCCCTATTGTAAACCCCTTCACTGCCAGTGACATTTTCACAGTAATCGATGCATTTTTAATCGCGCTGATCGCTGTATTAATGCCAATGGTTTCAAAAATGTGTCAAAATTGTCCGATGTGTCCGCCATATCGTCGCAGTCGCGATAAAAATCGCAGATCGCTGCCATTACTAGTAAAAAAAAAATAAATAAAATAAAATTACTATAAATCTATCCCCTATTTTGTAGACGCTATAACTTTTGTGCAACCCAATCAATATATGCTTTTTTTTTTTTACCAAAAATATGTAGAATACATATCGGCCTAAACTGAGGAAACATTTTTTTTTTTTTTTTTATATATTTTGGGGGGATATTTATTATAGCAAAAAATAATGCGTTTTTTTTTTCAAAGTTGTCGCTTTTTTTTTTGTTTGTAGCGCAAAAAATAAAAACCGCAGAGGCGTTTAAATACCACCAAAAGAAAACTCTATTTGTGGGAAAAAAAAGGATGTCAATTTTGTTTGGGTACAACGTCGCACGACCGCGCAATTGTCAGTTAAAGCGATGCAGTGCCGAATTGCAAAACGGTGCTCTGGTCAGAAAGGGGGTAAATTCTTCCGGGGCTGCAGTGGTTAATGCATTCTATCCATTTAGGTGAAAAACCTTCTATGCTGCAGCTGCCCCCCAAAGCCCCTCTTTTACTTACCTGAACCTGATCGTTCAAGCGACGAGCACAAGCTCAGCAGCTCCAGATGCTGTTTTGGGTCCTCCTTGGATAGATTGATAACGGCAGGGTAGAGCTGCACGATTCTGACTAAAATGAAAATCACGATTTTTTTTCTTAGAAGATAGATCACGATTCTTGCAGCGTAACATCATCTTTCACATTAAAACAAAAAAAATTGGGCTAACTTTACTATTTCGTCTTTTTTTTTTTTTTTTTTTTATTCATTGAAGTGTATTTTTTCCCAAAAAATTGCATTTGAAAGACCGCTGGGCAAATACAGTGAGACATAATATATTGCAGCAATTGACATTTTATTCCCTAAGGTCTCTGCTAAAATATATATAATGTTTGGGGGTTCCAAGTAATTTTCTTGCAAAAAATATTGATTTTAACTTAAGAAACAAGTGTCAGAAAAAGATTTTGACTTTAAGTGGTTAAACTTCCTGCATTTACAGGTTGTTAAAAATTTGGCAGACTGCCTGGATTTTTACTTTACACACAGAAGTTTATCCCTTTGATCTAAGAAGGAAGAGTTTAGTTACAGCGTTTCATGTTAAAAACTTGGCAGACTGCCCGGATGTTTTCTTTTAACAGCTGAGTGAGCAGATAAGTCTCTCCAATTGTTATATGAAAGAATCAGCAAACTCTGCAATAGAGTTTGTTGGGGCTTGAATCGAGATCACGATTTTTTAACGATTAATTGTGCAGCTCTACAGCAGGAACCATTGGCTCCCGCTGCTATCAATCAAACCCTGTGACACGGGAGCTGGGCCAAGTAATGCTGTCTGTGTCAATGGATGCAGTAGCAGGACTCGGGTGCGTGCCCGCTTGGAGGAAAGAGGCTCCCTGTGGGGGTACCCGATAAAGAGGAGGAGCACCGCCAGGGGACCCCAGAAAAGGAGGATCAGGGCCACTCTGTGCAAAACTCTTGCACAGAGCAGGTAAGAATAACATGTTTGTTGTTTAAAGTGATTGTAAAAGGTCTGTTTGTTTGTTTTTTTAAAGTGTTACTAAAACAGGGCCCTGCATTCACTATATCTAGTCTCCCACAGTACACAAAACATGGAAATGCAATTATTTTAGTAAACATAAACTGCTAAATACCTTTTCGCATCAACAGTTAGAGCAGTCTTGTTTTCTATCAGTGTCTGGTTAAAGCTTGTAGCAGTAGTTTTCATTCGCTCATGATTGTCCTATGAACATGCAGGACCCCTGACTCTGTCTATACAGTGCACACACCTAGTCAGGCTGGAGAGGGGTCAGCACTCATAGTCTGCTTTCTTGTACCAGGGATGAGAGTCATGCAGGCATACCGTCTGTTTTAAAATAGCTCTACTGTCATATATAGAACTGTAAATGATTGTGGACCTGAACTCATAAGTGACGATTTAGTGTTTTTTTTAATTTTTTTTATCTGAATTATCTAGAAAAGTTAATTGTCACTAAACCCTTCCCTTTTGCCTTGAATTTCTCCGGAAAAATAGCAGTGCACTTGTTGACATATCCTAGATACTCGTATACTTACAGCCTCATAGCTATATATCTAAGGCAATTTACTCCTAGTCTTGTGCTCACTGTTCTCCATGTTAAAAAGAAAGCCGTACCTGAGGACCTGCACTGCATGCATCTCCCTTCTTCTGATTTATTAATTCTGCAGACATTTCTTTACTTATGCTGCCTGTTGGTCATTCTTGTTGGTATCTCTGACATGCAAAATACTGTACCTATTAGGGTGACTACCTTTGCAAAGGTCTGCCTCTAGCAATATGCCATTTTTTTACCAAGAGACATTGGGGGTTATTTACTAAAGGCAAATCCACTTTCACTACAAGTGCACTTGGAAGTGCAGTCTCTGTAGATCTGAGGGGGACATGCAAGGAAAATAAAGAGCAGAGCTTCCCCTCATTTCAGATCTTCCCCTCAGATTTCCAGCGACTGCACTTCCAAGTGCACTTGTAGTGCAAAGTGGATTTGCCTTTCGTAAATAACCCCCATTGTGTAACAAGACATAGTAAATCACTAATGGGGAAATGATCAGCTTCAGGGAGCCTACTGGCAATACAAGTGACCAGTCTTTTTTGCCTTTTTCTTGCATTTTTTTTTTGGCATTTATACTTACCTAGGTGGATGCAACATCTATTTTGATGCTGCATCTGTTCCCAGCTGGTTCTGCCCGGAGAGTGATTAGACACCGCTGCTCAGCTCTCCCCTCCACTCTGACCATCAGTCACCACGGTCTGCTCTCCTTTCTAGAGCTCGCTGGGGGGGGGGGGGGTGGGGGGGGGGGGGAGTGTGAGAAGGGCTGGCTCAGTCCCTGAGTGGATTGCTAAAAGACTGAGCCAGCTGCTGATCCAGGCTTCTCAGTGGATCCCAACCATGTGGTTGGAATCCGTTCAGAGCATAAACAGACTCTGTGACATCAGCCGACAGCGGGCTTCAACTCTAGCTTAAAACGGGTCACAGGAGTGCAGAACGAACTGCATTCCTTTGATCCATAGTTGTACAGCCAAAGAAGCTGTGGCTATATTTCTCCTTTTTTAATGTCTCACTTTTATTTGATCTCTTTGTAGTTCTTTACTCCTACATGTTATTACTTTTTTGTTGGTAAATGCCTTATAAATAGTAGTTTCTGTAGCACCCTCTACCAATAGGTAGGTGCTACTAATAGGTTTTTTCTAGAAATTGTCAGCAAAGGCAAATTTAAGCAGGCCTACGCTGCAAGCTAGGCCTGTCTGTTTTGATCTGGGGGCTGGGAGTGGTCAGAGTAGCAGTGGGTGTGACCACCTGTGCTCTAGTTCTGTGGCACCTTCCCTGCTTCCAGGGAGAATGTTCTGGCAGGCAGCTCATGTGGGAGCCCTGACCAATCCCCATCTGGTATTGGCAGGGGGCGGGCCTTCTATATAAGCTGAGGTAACATGCCACTGGGGAGAGATGTCGGCTGGGTGAAGTGGAGGATGGAATACTAGGCAGCGGCAGGAGGTCATCCCCATCTGGGGGGGAGGGTGCGCCGAATACAGGAGGAGGCCCAGGGGGAGCTGTGAGGGAACTTTGCCTCTACATGGTCATTGACATGGTCTTTATCATCACACAGTCGTTGATAAAGAACTCCTGGGGAAGAGGGGCAGGTGAAGCTGTCGGAACATATGGTTCGGTCAAGTTCTCCATCAAGGACTCAAGGCGGTAAAAAGTCAGTGAGTGTTACCACAGTGGAGGGCTGGATGTGCCAGGAAGTCTGTGAGGGAACTTTGCTTCTACACGGTCATTGGCACAGTCTTCATCATTTACATGGTGAATGATGGGGATTCCTGGATCAGAAGAAAGAGACTGTGGGGTTATGTGTCAAATCGATGTGGCCTGAGGGCACAGGATTTGCAAGCTGGGCTGGCTGGGAACAGTAGTCCACCATCCATGAGAATGCTTTTAAACTACTAGGCCTCCGGGGAGAGGTACTGCAGGCCTCAGGCTTAGTAGCAGTGAGCAACCAGAGCCTGCTTAAGGACTTGTTCAGAGTGGGTCCTTACTGCTTAGTAGAAGAGGATGTGGCACTAATTCACTTAAGGATAGGTTTTGTGCAGGAGGAAAGAAGTTCTGGGACCCATCACTCTTACACGGTAAAGAGTGGTGTCCTCAGGCTTTACACGGTGATGGATGGAGAATTCTCAGAAGAAATAGTCTGCAGGAGCAGAGGAGGAGCAAGCGGAGGAGTAAGCAGAGGAGGAGCAACAGTCTTCATAGTGGTGCAGGAGGAAATTCATATCAATCATAAATGCGCATCATCTCTTCGAGCTCTAACTATGTGCTTATGTGTGTAATCTGTAAAATATGATGGCAATTGAAACATCCTATGGGCATCCCATATACCCTTTTCCCCAACCAAATTGTACCCCCCAATAAACAAAAAACAAAACCAGCAAAAGACTGTTCATTGTCTCTGCAAGTGACATATGGAGTCTGGCAGCGGGGTGAATTGGTGGATTGTCTGTTACTAGTGGCAACTACACCGCTACATTTCTCTCATTGAAAAGACTGGTTTGTGAGCTCATATTGGAGTGGTTTATGCTGGTGCAAGTGTCTTTCCACAGACCTGCATTGTAGAAAAGAGGAGGGGGTGTCTGAACAGTTTTGAGAACTGACTGCAGAGTGCAGTTGATCTAACTCTAGTGACCATTGAGTTGCACACTGACATCCTTAACACCTGCTGTGACAATAAAGTGTAGGTGTCTATCAGACTAAGTTGTAGAAGAAAATGCATAGATTCATGGGGAGAGTATACAAACTTCCTGCATGTACTGTGCTTGGTGGGATCTGAACCTAGAATCCCAGTGCAGCCAGGCAAAAGTTTTACTATATTGCTTCTGTACTGGTTAACCAGTTAGTCATCCTATTCCAGTTTTAATAAATCTCAAGCATGTATTTCTTAATAAAATCGCTTTATATCACTTAATTCATATTTTCTTTTCTCAGGGCACAAGGCATAACTCGTAAGGCGTACAGAGGATAGGAACAGATGGAAAGCTGTTCTGGCTGCATGGAGTCAAGCTATGTCACTGCATGCCGGTGTCCTTTCATGCCAGATGGGGTTTATTGAACAGATGACATATTTCTCTGGGATATGACTGTCAAGATGCCGTCTGGTAACTCGCAATCCCCGGAGGAGTCTAAAGCTCTCCTGTCTCAAGAGAAATTGAAGGGTAAAAGTCCTTATCATGTTGCACCTCTCTTCCCGCATCGAGCTGAGAGGATTGTCATCACCCGAAGTGACAGTGTTCCAGAAGAGAATGTACTGCAGATCACCATCACAGAAACGACCATTATTGAGTCTGACTTGGGAGTTTTCAACTCTAGAGCCCTCATCTACCTCACATTATGGTTTTTCTTCAGCTTTTGTACACTATTCCTCAATAAATACATCCTCACCTTATTGGAGGGGGAGCCGAGCATGTTAGGTAAGCTTCTGTGGATTGCTAATATCATATCACTTGAAACAGAGAGTGTTTCCAGTTTTATAGCACATTTGTTAGCAGTTTAAGAATTTCTTCTTGCCAAGTTTTAAAGCGTATCTAAACTCAAAAATAGAAATTTCATATATTGCAATTTACCATTCCTTAGATGAAGTGCCTGTGTCTTGTCGAATACAGTCCCCTATCCAAAAGTGTCCGCCCTGTACTGCGCAGGCGCAGTACGGAGGACAAACGAGACGCCGAAAGTCTCCGAAGTTTAACAGCTGATCGTCAGCTGTACACGGCGCCTGCGCATTTATTCTTACCCTATGTCTAGGATCATTCCCTACTATCCAAGTGGACATAGAGTTAGCATAAATAGTTGCCGAGCGCAGCGAGGCCGTGCCCGAAGCGTGGCGAGCGAAGCGAGCCCGCGAGGGGCCCTCCTACACAGCCATCGCTAACAGGTGCCCGAGCGCCGTGTACAGCTGATGGTCAGCTGATCAACTTCGGACATTTTCGGCATCTCCTGCTTCTCCGTGCTGCGCCTGCGCAGTACGGGGCGGACACTATCTGATAGGAGGACACTATATGTCAGAACACCTGCATTAGTTTTCTGTTTTACAGGCTTTTTTTTTTCACCTGGTGATTTTGCAAATAACACACTTCCTGCACCTAGGTGACAATGCTCCACTCCTCCCAGAAATAGTCACTGACCAAAAAAAAAAAAAATCTGTTAATCGACCACCCACTCCCATCATGCCTCAGTTTTTTTGCTATTGTTCTAGGAGAATGGATGTCTTTTTCCCTTTTCTGCAGTCAAGATTCTTCATTAATGCTGAGCTTAGGGGGTTCCTAGATGCAGTTTTCCAGATCAGGTTGGCTAATCCTCCACATAGCTTTGGAACCCGTATCCAGACTCTGCCATGAAGAAGATGCAGGGCTCATCTGTTATGTGACCCTTTGGGCACTGGGCTTTGCTTGGGATACTTTCCAGGTCACCTAATGTATTGTGTATGCTGCAGAACGCTTCACAGGTCCAGGGCTGTGCTACACCTGCAGTTGAAGCATGTCCCTGAAGACCCATTGAGGTATGCTTGCTTGAGGGGAAAAGATTCCTTGTGAGGGGCTTGGCCCCTGAGTATTTCTGGCACCTGTTACGCTTGTGGCCGCAGGGCACCTTGCTGAACTCTGGTAAGGTATGTCAGAGTTTTGCCCTTTTGGGAGCTTGTGTGTGTGTGTGTGTGTGTGTGTGTGTGTGTGTGTGTGTGTGTGTGTGTGTGTTTTCACTGTTATTGCCACATCATAAGCTTGAATTTTTGTTGCTTGTGCACTTTTGCAGTGCCTGTGCAGCTGTCATCTGTTGCAGTTACTGCACACAGGGCTCTGACTACCTGTTGCATGCTCACTCACTGCCATTCTCGCCTTCTGCTGTGTACTGTGTCATCCTCCTTTCCTGGAACCAGACATCAGGTTCCTGTCTGCTGCCTACAGGCACTTGGTCACAGATGGACAGACATCTCTCTCTGCACCTGCACCTGTGGCTGTTTTTGTGAGTAACCCCTTTGAGGGACTATGTGACCTCTTTGGGACAATGTCGGATCATTGAAGCAGAGGGAGTGGTCCTATGGGCCCTCTCAGCTCATGATCCACCTACAGCTTAGGGGGGAAGCCTGCTGTGTCCCTTGCCTTGAGCTGGAGGCCAACAGCCTGGACAGCGATCCCCCTCATGTCTGGTGGAATCCCCATTACCTCCCAAGCATGACTCCTTCCTCTACTTTAGCCAGGGAGAAATTTTCCGCTCCTCTGTCAGACTTTATGACCAAAAACACATTCATGATAGAGGATTCAGAACACAGGGGATGCAAGCAAGTTTCTTCACACTTTTCTTCAGACTCTAATTAGACTGTAGCTGTTGCTGCTCTAGGCTCTAGAATTCTCTAGAATTACTAGCATGGGCTCAATATACAGTCCCCTACCTGTCAAAATCTTCCCAGTAGATTGGCTCTTGAAACTGATTTGGTATAGTGACTGGCCTATCCTTAATAGTTCCTTAAGAAGTGCTGCATTCCCTTTTGTTGACCCAGCTATTTCCTGTCTTATTAAGAATCTGACCATACCAGAGCAGGACATTCCATTGTTTAGAGAACCTGTGAATAAAAGACTTGAAACCCCTCATAATGTCTTTTTTTTTTCCCAAGCAGGTCCTACCCTTCAACCGGTTATTCCGGTCATGTCCATCTGCAAAACCTTGGCAGTATGATCCAAGGATATGTCTGGGCACCGAAGATCCACCCTTACTGGTCCCTTTGGAGATTTTGCCTGTAACCATGCACTATTGTGTTGATGTGCTTGCAAAGCTCATGCGCCTTCTGTCTGTGCATATGCAGAGCACTCTTTGGCTCAAATGCTGATCTGTAATCTGTGTAAGAAGCGCTTGCTGTGTGTATGGTCTTTGATGGCAATCGCCTTTTTTTGCCGCCTCTCTAGATAACTTTAGTCACAAAGTAGAAGAACACCTCTTTTGCCTTAACAAAAGAAGGCTAAACCTCAGACTGGAAAATCCACCACATCTGAAACTAAGAAGACTTCCTTTTGTTTCTCACAGTCTGTTAGGCCTGAGGCCAAACCTGGGACTCCATTCCATCACAAGACTTGGACTCCCAAAGCCTCCAAGCTGCGACCAAAGTTTTATAAGGGGGGGACATTTGTTGGCGGTTGCTACCACCTGGTCTGAAAACCTCTCAGACTCCTGGATAATGGATGTAGTGTCTAGGCGTTACTTGCTAAAATTTCAAGCTCTACCTCTGCCTGCTTCATGTTGTTTAACCTGCTAATATCCATGCAGAGACTAGCAGACCTCCACACTGCTTTGGCACAAATCTTCTCTCAGGGAGTCATCATTTCATTGTTTTAACTTCAACCTGTTTACTCTCCCCAAAGCAAAAGTGGGCATTTGCTCTAGCCTGGATTAAAAGGCCTTCAAGTTCACCCGTTCAAGTGCAAAAACTTTGTATTGAATCTATCAGGTCAGTCATTGCCTCTTTCCTCCCAGGGGACTTTATGGCCTAGGTGAACATCGAGGATGCGTTCTTGCATATCCCTATCTATCCAGCATGCCAGCTAAATCTGCATTTTACAGTGGGCTTAAAAACACTACCCGTTCATATCCTTCCCATTTGGCCTGTCCACAGCTCCTTCAGTCTTCTCCGAGGTGCCTAGACTCTTTGCTTACTCTTCCTCATTCCCAGGGCATCCCTATAACTGGATACCTGGAGGACCTTCTCCTGACAGCACAGTTTATTCAAACCTGGTCTCCCAATGTCCTTCAAACTATGCAGACTCTACAGTGGTTTGGTGGGGTCCTGAACCTTTTTCATGATGGTTCTGGGCTTTATGAATGCCTCCTTTGGGGCAGTCTGGTATGCCTAATTGTATTTCAGACTGTAGCAGCTCAACATTTTGGCTGGGTGGGACTAACGGGCAAATTCTTTAGACAATCACCTGTGCCTGATGCCCAGGAGTGGGCTGTCCTTGGCTTGGAGGTTAATGAATCTGTGGCTGGAGTCTGCAAGAGCCTCACAATGGACGCCAGTCTGACGTCCTGAGGATGAGTAATGCCCTGTACACACGACCGGTTTTCCCGTCGGAATAAACTCTGAAGGTTTTTCTGATGGAGTTCAAGCTGTCTTACATACACACGGTCACACCAAATTCCGACCGTCCAAAACGCGGTGACGTACACCACGTAGGACGGGACTAGAAAACGGAAGTACAATAGCCAGTAGCCAATAGCTTCCATCTCGTACTTGCTTTACAGCATGCGTTATTTTTGGTACGTCGGAACAGCATACAGACGAGCGGTTTTCCCGATAGGAATTGGTTCGGAAACATGTTCTCTTTCTAGTTCCGTCAGAATTTTCGACATAAAAAGTCCAACGGGGCATACACACGATCGGAATATATGATGAAAAGATCCCGTCAGACTTTTTCTGTCGGACATTCCGCTCGTGTGTACACTGCATTAGACACCCTTTCAGTGCAGGAGACTTTGTCACAGAAGGAAGCCTGCCCTGATCGTGTTCGCAGGTGGCGCTTTTTTTTTCGTTGGGGTCGGCGGCAGACATTCGTGACTGATTTACATCCGGGGGGAAAAACATATGTTTTTCTTTTTTGTTTTTTGTTTTTTTTTTAACTGACTTGTCACAAACTGTCTTGTGTTTTTATTTCATTTTGACTTTAGTTGAATGGATAGGGGTACTATTTACCCCATACTCATTCACATGGAGGGGGGGGTGTCTGGGATCTGGGAGCGTTCCTGATTATGATAAGCTACCTCTTGCACCCCCACAACCACTGGCTAGCTAGTGTGGTATGGTTTTTAAGGGGGTCCCCACACAAATATTATATATATATATATATATATATATATATATATATATATATATATATATATATATATATATATATATATATATATATATATATATATATATATATGAGAAAAACATATGTTTTTCCCCCCGGATGTAAATCAGTCACGAATGTTTGCCGCCAACCCCAACGAAAAAAAAGCGCCACCTGCCGAACACGACCAGGGCAGGCTTCCTTCGGTGACAAAGTCTCCTGCACTGAAAGGGTGTCTAATGCAGTGTACACACGAGCGGAATGTCCGACAGAAAAAGTCTGATGGGATCTTTTCATCGACTTTTGTGTGATCGTGTGTAGGCAAGTCCGGTCGTTTTAAAGTCCATCAAAAAGTCAGTCGAAAGTCTGTCAGACTTTTGTAGCCAAAAAGTCTGACCGCGTGTACGCCCCATTAGGCAAAAAAGTGCCCTAAGCTGGGAGCAGCAGTGTGCATGAACCCCAAGGGCACTTTCATACTGATGCAATGCGGTTTTCCCACACCATGGGTGTAGAGCAGTGTACCTACGACTTGTGCCAAAATTCCCCACCGACATAACAGGATGTAAACAAATGAGCTGTCATTGGAGATAGATACGTGTGTGTGTGTGTGTGTGTGTGAGAGAGAATATATATATATATATATATATATATATATATATATATATATATATATATATATATATAATTAATAATATATATATATATATATATATATATATATATATATATATATATATATATATATATATATATATATATATATATATTTATATTTATTCTCTCTCACACACACACACACGTATCTATCTCCAATGACAGCTCATTTGTTTACATCCTGTTGTGTCGATGGGGAATTTTGGCACAAGTCGTAGGTACACTGCTCTACACCCATGGTGTGGGAAAACCGCATTGCATCAGTATGAAAGTGCCCTTGGGGTTCATGCACACTGCTGCTCCTAGCTTTGGGCACTTTTTTGCCTAATGGGGCGTACACACGGTCAGACTTTTTGGCTACAAAAGTCCGACAGACTTTCGACTGACTTTTTGACGGACTTTAAACGGACTTTCTAACGACCGGACTTGCCTACACACGATCACACAAAAGTCAGACGGATTCGTATGTGATGATGTACACCAGACTAAAATAAGGAAGTTGATAGCCAGTATCTGCCCTAATGTGGGTTTTTGTCCGTCGGACTAGCATACAGACGAGAGGATTTCTGGGTCCGGCGGAGTTACGACGTAAAGATTTGAAACAAGTTCCAAATCTAAAGTCTGTCAGATTTGCGACTGGAAAAGTCCGCTGAAAGTCCGGGGAAGCCCACACACGATCGGATTGTCCGCCGGATTTGGTCCGTCGGACTTTTATAGCCGAAAAGTCCGACCGTGTGTACGCCCCATTAGCCTCTGAGCTCCCCTCAATAAAAGGCTTCGTGTTCTTGCACACATAAAGCTTTTATGCCCCGTACACACGGTCGGATTTTCCGACGGAAAATGTGTGATAGGACCTTGTTGTCGGAAATTCCGACCGTGTGCGGGCTCCATCACACATTTTCCATCGGATTTTCCGACACACAAAGTTTGAGAGCAGGCTATAAAATTTTCCGACAACAAAATCCGTTGTCGGAATTTCCGATCGTGTGTACACAAATCCGACACACAAAGTGCCACGCATGCTCAGAATAAATAAAGAGATGAAAGCTATTGGCTACTGCCCCGTTTATAGTCCCGACGTACGTGTTTTACGTCACCGCGTTCAGAATGATCGGATTTTCCGACAACTTTGTGTGACCGTGTGTATGCAAGACAAGTTTGAGCCAACATCCTGTCGGAAAAAATCCTAGGATTTTGTTGTCGGAATGTCCGATCAATGTCCGACTGTGCGTACGGGGCATTAGAGGAGTTTAGGCACTTTGGCATTTTTTGTGCCCAAAAGCTCCTCTCCTGAACCCAGAAGAATCTAGGTTCAGGAGAGAAGCTTTTGGGCACACAAGTGTCTAAACGTGCCTTGACGCTCCTATGCGCTTGGCGCATTTAGTGCTTGAGCATTTCTTAATTTCCGTGGCCAAAATTAAATTACAATTCTGGCCAATGAAATAAATGCCCAAATGCACCTGAGCATGTGGCTTAGGTATGTTTTTAACGCAGATTTTTCCTGTCAGAAGAAACTGTTTACAATAAAACAGTGTGCATGATGCCTTGGTGCCAACAGAGAAAATGCTCACCATTAGTAAAACACTAAAATAAAACCCTTTATTATAAAATTAAATAAAGTACACGCAAACAAAGTGTTGAATTAGCCCTGACAAAGCAGCATTTGAAATCGCATGAAATTCCACCCACATCATCCAATGATCCAATCGCAGCTATTCTTTATACAAAACAGCATCTGACAGCAGCGGCCTTCACCAGCTCACACATCTGGACACTGCAATGCTTCTCACCCACTTACTGAAAAGAAAGCTGTTCCTTAGTACATAGATCTCCACAGTGTTGGTGAGTGACAAACAAGTGTGCGCAGGCTTTTTCCAGAGTTGTCATAGACTAGATGGCTAATAGAACCAGCTTGGCAGAGCTAGTAAAAAGGGGGATTGGAAAGAAGAGTGATTTTGCATAATTTAAAGCTGAATTCCTGGCAAAGATTTACACAACTCTGTTCCTGTCCGGCAAGGCAGTAGACACGATTTTTTTTCTTTGCCTTAAGTAGGTAACAATTGCAGGTCTTCTAATTCTTCCTCTTCTAGCCTGAGCTCTGCTGTACAGGGGCCTCAAGAGGCTGATACCAAGTCAAATTCAGGTCCTAATATTTCTTGTGTTTTTAAGAAAAGATATTTTATATATAAATGAATACAGTCCCTGTTTCTATTTCAGGTGCTGTACAAATGCTGATGACCACTTTTATTGGCTGCATCAAGATGTTCATTCCCTGCTGTCTGTACCAGCACAAAGCACGACTCAGTTATCCTCCAAACTTTCTAATGATCATGCTGTTTGTTGGTCTCATGAGGTAAATTTACAAAGTGGTGGTTATTACTGTACAGGGTACATTTCCAGAGCAGGGTAACTCCTACTGTGGGAGAGGGTAACCTGGGACACCTTCTATGGATAGGGGTGCATTCTCTAACACCTGTATATTGGAAGAACTGACCTTTATCTCAGATTCTACATGTTGTTTAATGTATCTATTCACTATTCCAGCATTTGTACCCAGCTCTAAGGCCCCTTTCACACTTGTGCGACCTGAAAGCCGTGCGACTTTGACGTGACTTGAAGCAGTGCCTGTATAATGTTGAGGTCTAGGTACCTTAAGTCGCCTCAAAGTTGGACCAAAGTAGTGCAGGGACTACATTGAAGTGGCTGCGACTTGAAGTTGCACAGATATGAATGGTACTCATTGAAAATCATGGAGTATGACTTGTCATGCGACTTTACAGTCCCAAGTCGCAAGATAAATCGCACAAGTGTGAAAGGGGCCTTAGACTTTAGATTGTTTGTCTGATCAATGCAGAAAACTGTCACCTAATTTTGTAGCACATCTCCTTTCCCACAGCAGAACTCTAGGAGGTGAATGTCTAAGCTAAATTCACTCCTCGTCTCAATATTATCCTACCGTTCTGTGTACATGAGCAGTTTAGGTCTTTTGTTTTTGTATCACGGTATACAATTTATTAGTTTGATTTTAAATGTATATGTTTAAGCTGGGGTATGCCCAGAGGCCCTATGTTGTAACTCTCTATTTGTCTTGAAAATTCAATAAAAAGTATTTATTAAAAAAAAAAAAGTTTACAGGAGGGTCAGAGATTGAAGCATCACATTGAAAGTTAATCATCCAGATATAGATTTATTTCAAACTGAGATAAAAGCTTATATCACAAAGCTAACGCATTTCTGGGGTCAGAAAGCATAAACCAGCTGCCGACGGACTTTAATGCTTGTCCAGCTGAAGTGCCTCATGACCGCCCATGTACCGGCTAAAAAACAAAAAGGGGCTTTACCGTCTACAAGCTGCACATATGTGTCACTGGGTGGCTGCTGATTTCAACCACTCTTGTAAGACAGCCCTTGGTTCCCTCCCAGCATTCAGAACTTTTCTTAAGGGATTTTCGGGGCAGGCAGAAAGGGTTTAAAAGCCACATTCGGTCCAGTATGTACAATCTCTTTCTCTAAGCCCGGATGAGTGAGGTGTTTTCTGAGGTTTGAATGTGTTGGCTTTGTGATAATAAAGTCTTTTATCTTTTGTTTTTAACAGATCTGTATCTTTTGACCCTTGATTCTCAGTCTCTCTCTCTGTTTGCAAACCAGTTAACTGGTGAAAATCTATTGGCGTGAAGAAGACGCCTGTCCAAAATCCAGATACCCTAGCCAAGTATTACTGTTCTTCTCTTAATATAATCCAGGTTCCAGCACCACCCTTCCATTTTTCCGAAGTACCTAGTGTTTATAGACACACTTGCAGTCTCCTTTTTGCCAATGAGCCTACCCTTTCCAATGTTGGGCCAAAAGGACAGCTAGCTTAGCTAGGTTGGGACTTCCCCAGAAAATGTTGGAGTCTCCATGTTTGAGGGCCCAGGTTTTAGGACTCCTGGGAGTGCTCTTGGAAATCATTGAACATATTTGTCTGCATTTTATTCAATTAGCAATTTTGTCATCCTTTTTTAATACGTACTGGTTTACTTTAAAGTGTATTGTGACCATAAGTAATATATTGCAGCTTACCAGACCCTAAATATAGTGGCTGTGTATAATGTTTTTTTCTTTTTCAGACTTTTTCCCTTTATTTTCACCTGGTGGGACCATAAAGTTTAAAGGGTGTATTTTTTTTTTTTTTTTTATAACAAACGTGTCATGCTCATCTGCTCTATGGTTTTGCACAGAGCGGTCCCTTTCCTCCCCTTCTTGGGTCCCCCCAGTGCTCTCGGCTCTTAGAAGCCCTTTCCTATAGTGCCAGGATCACAGAAGAGGGACCCAAGAAGAGGATGGTTTGGGCTGTTTTGTGCAAATTGACTGCAACAGAGCAGGTAAATATAACATGTTTGTTATTTTTATAGGCAAAAAAAAAAAAAATAGACTTTACAATCACTTTAAGGTATGACATCAATTCCCTAAACTGCATTGTTTTTCGTTTGAGATATGCCATCATATTCATTGTTTTACAGATTTTCCACTGTGGTCCTAGGTCTTGTCAGCTTGAAGAACGTGGCAGTGTCTTTTGCAGAAACTGTTAAAAGTTCAGCACCTATTTTTACAGTTATAATGTCCAGGCTGATACTGGGAGAGTACACTGGTGAGTACATGATTACTTTTACTGTATACTACATATTTCATCTCGGTTGTACAAAAACCAAAACGTCTTTCGAAAGGATTTTAAAGAATAACTACACTTTTGCAGAAAGTACAGTTACTCTTTGTACCCCTTGCCCAAACTAACCCACCCTTCCTTCATTGCCTGTCTTAGATACATGCTATACTGTATTGGGCAAGCACTGTCCGCAGGACTCTTCAGCACCTTCAGCCAATATGTTCTTTGCCATGTTTGCGCAGTAGAACCCCCTTTAGGCTTCTATCAGCTAATCTCCTGATACCACTTGGAAAATAGTCCCATAGAAGTCGATGGGGTTCTAGTGCTCAAGTGCAGTCATGAGGAAGATGCCTGCAGTCATCTGATTCAGGCAAGTATATTGTGCAGGTTTGCAAGGAGGGGTTAGTTTAGGTCTGCTAGGTGAAGGTGTAAAAAGATAATTGTTCTTTCTATTAAAGTATAGTTATTCTTCAAAAGGAAACTTCTTCTGTGAGATGTAGAGTGCTGCCATTGCTGAACTCTCCCTAATTTGCTACTTGCCAAGCTTTCATGAGGACTCTCTGACTTTAATACTCTGACACAATAACCCAAACAAGAATGAAAATCAGGAATCCTGGCTTTTCTGCAAGCATGATCTGGATCGGTCACTTAAAGGCAACTAGGATTTTCTGAAAGGGATCAACCATGGATGGCCCACTAAACATGGATTTCTTTTATTTGAGATTTACAGAATCCATTAAAGCCATTGTCCTCAGGCTTTTGATGCTTTTGTCATGTGATTTTGTGCTGTGGAGCCTTGTTTCTATGCTTCAGTACATAGGTTGCAGTGGTAGCGTGGTTCCTGAACCAAAAAAATACATTCGGCTGTACATTTGCAAGCTCTCATTTGTGCTTTTTTGGTGATGAGGGAAAAGAGTAGTGATTAAGATTTAGCCTGCAGTGTGACTGGATACAGAAAATAAATACCAGCATGAAAGCTACAGGCGCTATTGCTGGGTTGTGGTAAGGTTTTGCTGTGTTTTTTAATCCTCATTTCCTTAGAACTTTTTTTATTCTTATTTTGCAGGAATGATGGTGAATCTGTCCCTTCTGCCAGTGATGGGTGGTCTTGCACTCTGCACTGCAACTGAAATTAGTTTTAATGTTCTTGGCTTCTCTGCAGCCTTATCTACAAACATCATGGACTGGTAAGATCATTGTATTATTATTATTATACAGGATTTATATAGCTCCAACAGTTTGCGCATCGCTTTACAACGTGGGGGCAGACTGTACAGTTACAATACAATTCAATACAGGAGGGATCAGAGGGCCTGCTTGCTAAAGCTTGCAATCTATAAGGGAGGGTCAAGTGGAATACTTGACCCTCCCTTCGGAGACTGGGCCGCAGGGCAGTATTCCAACATGACAACGACCCCAAACACACCTCCAAGATGACCACTGCCTTGCTAAAGAAGCTGAGGTTAAAAGTGATGGACTGGCCAAGCATGTCTCCACATTTAAGCCCTATTGAGCATCTGTGGGGCATCCTCAAACGGAAAGTGGAGGAGCGCAAGGCCTCTAACATCCACCAGCTCTGTGATGTCGTCATGGAGGAGTGGAAGAGGACTCCAGTGGCAATCTGTGAAGCTCTGGTGAACTCCATGCCCAAGAGGGTTAAGGCATTGCTGGAAAATAATGGTGGCCGCAAAAATTGACACTTTGGGCCTAATTTTTAACATTTTCACTCAGGGGTTTTCTCACTTTTGTTGCCAGCAGTTTAGACATTAATGGCTGTATGTTGAGTTATTTTGAGGGGACAGCAAATTTACACTGTTATACAAGCTGTACACTCACTACTTTACATTGTAGCAAAGTGTCATTTCTTCAGTATTGTCACATGAAAAGATAGAGTAAAATATTTACAAAAATGTGAGGGATGTATTCACTTTTGTGATATACTGTATATGGAGAGATCACCTGGAATACAAGCTTGTACTCCAGAGAGCACCATATGGTCTAATGGGAGTGCATGAGTGGACCTAGCCAGTAAGATATTGACAAGCAATTGTGCAGGGCTGATGTAGTTGCATAGTTGATATCTCTTGCTGGATCAGGGACAGGTGAGTATAAAGTTATGGCTGGAAGACCACGACATAAGTGTAACTTCACCTTTTGGTAGTTTTTCTCTATAAATTATGCTCACGGGCTGCATGTCAGCCTCAATGAGTTGTAAAGCAGGGATGAGGATGATAAACCAGAGTATAGTTATTTGAAACTGTGGCAATTCCCATATGTGTGCCTTGCCAGGTTTCCTTTAAAGGAAAACTCATTTAAAATCAATCGGGGTATTGCTTGTAATGGGTTTCAGAGGTATTCTTTGATCAAATTAGCATTAAAAGGACAAGGCTATTACCGTTTGCCACTTAAATGAAGCAAATAATTGTTTTATTTCAGTTTGCAGAACGTCTTTTCAAAGAAGCTTCTCAGCGGAGATAAGTACAAATTTTCGTAAGTATAAAATGCTTTTTGACTTATGAGTATTTCCCTTTCTCTTTCTTTCTAGCATTGGAGCGACTATTGTCGCAAAAAGTTATCGTGGTTGTTCCCACAGAAGAGCAGGGATTGGGGTTTTATTCAAACCTTTTCACGGTTCCAAAACCAAATGGATATGTCAGACCCATTCTAGATCTAAAGGATCTAAACCAATTCCTAAAGATTCGGTCCTTTCGCATGGAATCAATCCGATCTGTAGTCTCCATCCTACAAGGAGGAGAGCTTCTGGCGTCAATAGACATCAAAGATGCGTACCTGCATGTACCTATTTTCCCTGCTCATCAAAAGTACTTGCGTTTCGAAGTAGAAAAACGCCACTTTCAGTTTATAGCTCTGCCTTTCGGGCTAGCCACTGCACCATGGGTGTTTACAAAGATCTTAGCTCCTCCTCTGGCCAGATTAAGGGCCCAAGGTATAACAGTAATAGCATACCTAGACGACCTGCTCTTGATAGACCGGTCGGTAGCCCACCTGGACCAGAACTTGGTCACCACAGTCAATTACTTGGAATACCTAGGTTGGATTCTCAACTTAGAGAAGTCTTCTTTAAAAACAGTAAAAAGACTAGAGTATTTGGGCCTGGTCATAGATACAAGCCAAAAGAATATATTTTTACCCCAGGCAAAGATCAATGCCATAAAGGAACTGATTCAGGTAGTCAGGGCAAAGAAGGGTCCTTCTATTCGCCTTTGTATGAGGCTGCTGGGAAAGATGGTGGTTTCATTCAAAGCAGTTTCCTATGCTCAGTTTCATTTGAGACTGCTGCAACACAGTAACCTGTCTGCCTGGAACAAGAAGGTGCAGGCATTAGATTTTCCGATGCGCCTGTCTCCTACAGTATGTCAGAGCCTCAGTTGGTGGTTAATACCTAACAAGATCGACAAGTTTGTGGCAAGAACAAGGGATCCTCTTGCATGCGGGACAGATGCGTTGGTGACTCCGTGGCATCGGTTCTCACTAATTTATGCATTGCCTCCTATTCTGCTACTGCCACGACTTCTTCGCAGGATCAGGCAGGAAAAGAAGTCGGTACTTCTGGTGGCCCCAGCTTGGCCCAGAAGAGCTTGGTACGCAGAAATGGTAAAAATGACAGTAGGTTCCCCGTGGACCCTACTGTCACGTCCAGACCTGTTATCCCAAGGTCCAGTGTTCCATCCTGCCTTACAAACGCTAAATTTGACGGTTTGGCTATTGAAACCCACGTTCTGAAGAGTCGTGGGCTTTCAGGTCCTGTAATCTCTACCTTGATCAATGCAAGGAAGCCAGCTTCCAGAATGATTTATCATAGAGTCTGGAAAGCTTATGTCTCCTGGTGTGAATCCAGGGGTTGGCATCCCAGAAAACATCATTATTATTTTTTTTTTTTAAAAGATTTTAGTTCTGCGCAGAGAAGGTTACAAGGAACACTGTATTTCTGGTAGGGTCAACAGGTATTTTTCTGTACTTGCCTAAGAAAATAAAAAAGCATGCAGCTACCACATCCTATGAACTGTAAGCAGCAATATTTTATTTTTGTGCTTGGGTTTAGATATACTTTAAGAAGGCTGCACACCCAAGTCACCTGCACACCCAAGTCACCTGCTGGCTTGACTGCCTAAAGCCGGCCATAGATGGAGCGATTTGCAGGAAAAATAATCGCTCAATTCTCCCCATCAACGCATCTAAGTACCTTAGAAAATTAAGTACCTTATTCTTAATTGATATACAGCAGTCACATGACCCAGCTCTTTCCCAGCCTGTCTGCAGGGAAACATAAGCAGGAGGAGCTTCTAGTCCTCTGCTGCTGGTCACATGTTTTAAATTGACATACAAATATATATTTGAAATTGAATCTTTACTACTTTGTTGCAATGACATGGTGTGGACGGATTTCTGCCTGTGTCTTAGAATAGGAGAGAGGTGAAGGCTCCATAAATCTACATGTAATATACCAACCTCATTGTGTTTAGATGGTTATTGGGCACAAAGGGGGAGGGAGTGGGCTGTCATTTACCACTGTGTATACCCACACATGTATGACTCTATAGTCACATGGGCTGCTCATATGTAACAGGAAATGCTCAGCATTGAAACTCACTAAAAACTCAGCATGTGCAGAGCTGCCACCAATGCTGTACAAAATCCTTAACTGAATTTGGGACATGAACAGAGAGCAGCAGAATCAACCAGGTTTTTTGCAGAATACAGAAGACGAATCTCATAGAGTGAGTCTGAGCAGCATTATTGTAATAAACCATTTACTGATAGTGTGTGTGTGTGTGTGTGTGTGTTTTTTATGATGTGGGTTTAGTAACACTTTTTAAGTTATCTATTCTGTTTGCTGTGCTAATTTGATTCAATTTTAAGCTACTGTATATTGCCCTTTTTCCAAAGTAGTCCCATGTGAGCATGGTGGATAAAGGTTTCTGTTGTAGCTCTGTCATTTAGCAATTTATAGCAAATCTCTGGTTTGTATGAGAAACATTCTCACTTTATCCTTCCTCGGGTATATAAGGCATTCTTTTCTTGGTTTATAATCTTGTTTTGTTTGTTTTTCTGTTTTTTTTTTTGTTTATTTTTTATACAGACCCCCTGAGCTTCAGTTTTACACCAGCGCTGCTGCTGTAATCCTGTTAATCCCAACTTGGATTTTTCTAATGGTAAGTAGTGAATATTTCAGTATATATAGGCATTATGTGAAAACAAATGTATGTTTATATCATACTACTATGATCCCCTGCTTAGCAGGAGCGGGGAGGGTCAGTACTAGAAGCCATTCAGACTTGGCTGCAGTGAGCGTGTGCAGATGATGAATAAGCTGCATTAGGCATTACATTTATGCTGCCTCTTCAGAATCCGGTCAGCAGTTTGGGTGTAATTGAGCAAGCTGAACTTATGTTGCAGCTGAGATTCAGAACCTGAATGCGCTGTCTAGCAGGAGTATCTGAATCAAAAAAACAGCTGCGCAGTATTGCAAATACTTTGGCAGGTAATACAGGTCCTTTGTATTTCAGTTGTGTATTTAGCTGCTTGCATAGATTTTAGCTTTAAATTGGGCATCCAATAAATGTGCTTTCTGAAACTCAGTCTTCTAAAATCTGTATTTTTATTTCTTCTTCAAAGCGGAACTCCCATAATGCGCTTATATTCTTCTAGCTTTAGAATTTAATCAGTATCAACAGAGAGATGAAACATCGTGGTCATACTGTGACACAGTAGCATGCTGTAGGTTACGTTTTTCAAAATCCTTGTTGTGTTTGGGGATGGATGAGGCATGTCCATGGGCAGAGATGGGAAGGCAGCTTGGAGGAAATCGGTCAGTTGAGAGGAGTGAATGGGTATACACTGATGCAACCAAGTCTGAGATACACTCCTCTGTCTGCAGATGCAGCAAGGGCAGTTCTTAGATCAAGCAGGCATGAAGCCAGTGCATTGTGGATGGTCACTGAATTTGTAAAGAGTAACAGGATGGCAGGTTACTAAGAACAGTGGGAGTAGTTTAAAAAGTAGGCTTTGGTTTTTTCCTGGGCATTCTCCAGGCTTTGTTGTTAGTAGTTTAAAGCAGCATTAAACCCAAAAGCAAGCATTTGTTATGTTGCAGCTTACCAATTCTTATATATGGTGGCTGCAATTACTTTTCTTTTTTTAGGCTTTCTTTCTTCTATTTTTGTCTTACAGGACTAAGACCAACCATTTAACGCTGACAGGGGTTCCTACAATGGTCAGCTTTTATTTATGTATGTAAAACCTTTATCCCGAAAGGAAAAATCTGTTTGCTGTAACTGGTTGTAAAGTGTTAGCTGGAGTTCAGCTTCAATTTGTTAGTGTATCTAAATCTGCTAGTATTGGGGTTGTACTTCCCACACTCCCCTTCCCCCAGACTGATGATGCTGCTGTCCAAATGTGCCCCCTGTGCTCCTTCATTCAGAATGGGGGCACTCTAATACAGGAGATGTGTTACTGGCCACATCACCAGATGAAAACAGAGGGGAAAGGGCTAATACAGGAAAACTAATGCAGCCACCACTTCTAATGTTTATTAAGCTGCAATATATATATAACATTATTTTTGATTTTGGGTTTAATACCACTTTGATGCAAATATAAGGCAGTCACTAAAAGTTTTACAAATCCTTGACACTTTAGCAAACCTATATTGATCAAACAGTACAGGACATAGGACTGGTATTCATAGACAGTGGGTTTAAGGCTGCTACCTTCAGGTGATTGGACTCTAGCAAAAACCTTTGCTAGGGCCGTCCCTAGAGCATATCCATGTAACCCCACCCACCTTGTGAAGCTCCAGTTTTTTGCTAGTGTCATTAGGTGACGGACCCATTCTTCTCTCTAAAATTATTTTTTCTTAATAAACCAATACATTTTTTTTAGTCTGCCTCTTCTTTCAATATCTGACTGCCTTTTTCCTTGTGCTACCTAGCTTCCCGATCAGTTGCTCTCGATGTGTACCATACCACCATGCCAGACCCCACTCTGTGGGGCTGGCCTGTAATGTCTGCATCTGGCACAGGTTCTAAGTTCAGCACTTATCTTGGCATTAAGTGCCAAGTCAATTAGCTGCATGGTGCTATACAGGTCATGGCCGTGGTCCATTTATATGGTTCCCAGACCCTGAAGACCCCTTACGGGGTATGCTTGTGATGAACAAAACTGAGCCCTTTTAATGGCCCAGCATTGTGGGTAAGGTAACATAGGGTTTTCATGTACATGGATTCCAGTTCCTAGCTGTAAGAAGAACACTATCTGCCGGTCATAACACATTTTCCTGGTGCCTTCATGGCAGCATACATATGGTTGATTGCTCCTCCCCCAACCAACCTACAGGACCACTTTAACTCTTATAAAAAAAAAAGTCAGCCCCCCCACATCATTCTTTTTTTTCTGTCCTTAAGCCTGCAGAATCATCTGGAAACAGCCCTTGCCACACCACTATGTTGGTGCAACAATTACAGGTTAATGCTCCCCTGTAGTATGGAGTCCCAGCACTTAGGCTGCTAAATGCGCTATAAAAGTATGGGAGCCCATTTTTCTGTGGATCTTTTTTGGGGCCTTTAGGGATCCTGGGGCTCTATTTTTGTTGTTCCCCTTATCTCCAAATCCTGTCTCCTCTCCTTCTGGCTTGGAGCTGGCTTTATAATTTTTTTTTTTTTTTTTACTTAATGATTTACCTTTTATCCAGGACTGTATTCCCCTCCTTCTGTGGGCAAGTCAGCTACAGCATGGATGCAGGGCTAGTTCCAGACCATTCAGCCACCCAGGTCTGCATTCATCAGCGGCCAGCATTCTGCCCAGCGGGCCCTTGTCGGCTGGCCACGCAGAGTAAAAAGCTGTACTCTGCCCCCTCTCCATTCCCCACCCCTCCATCTTGGCTGCGGCACTTCGTGTCCACCTCCTGGAGCCAATTTGCCGATTTCGGAGGTGGAGTGTCGTCAGACGGAGTCATGTCATCAGCGCATGTGCGGTAGCTGTGTGAATCGGCTGGCGGCCATGTTGGTACACCCAATTGGCTCCTGTATATTGAAGGATGCCTGGGCTCAGTATGGAGGCAGCTGTAAGAGGGGATACTTCTCCAGATGGTCCTGGAGAGTTCCCTCGGTTAAAAGGATACCCCCCTTGGTGCCATGGGGCCCATCCCAGGTAAAGTGGCGGAGCCAAAAAAATAGAAATTTGCTCGAATATGTTCATATGCTGTGGCATCAACAAGCAGTAGTGCCGGTCCCGGAATCCGAATGATTCTGAGGCTTCTATTCCCCATTCTTTCGGGTACCCCAAAGGGTTGGGGGAGATAGAGACCAGTACTACATCTGAAGTGACTAAACACATTTATCCGCTTAGAACACTTCAAGATGAAATCCCTCAACACAGTTACTGTATGCTACTGTATGATAGATCTCCAAGACGCATACCTCCACATACCAATCCATCATGATTTCCAGATCTTATTCCAGAAATAAGAGATCTTCACCTGCAGTTCCAATGCCTACCCTACGGCATCTTGACAGCACCCAGGACCTTTACCAATATTGGTATATGGTATTGGCGCCAATTTTGGGTCCTTTCTGAGGGAAATGGATATGCTTTCTACATTACCTAGATGATATATTGATTCTGTTCCAAGACAAAAGAATTCTGAAGATGCACCTACAGGAAGTCTTGACCACACGAAGTACAGATGGCTAATTATGCAAAAAATCAACTTACAGTATACCTGCCAGGAGAATAGCATACCTGGGTGCATTGTTCAATACCCTAGAGAAAGCCGTGTCACTTCCACCAGAGAAAATCCCTATGATAATAGGAAAAGTATGAAGAGCACTGGCAAGCAGGCCCATGTCGGCATTAGACTGTCTGAGTCTTCTGGGATCCCTCTCCTCATGCATACCGATGATGAAGTGGGCCAGGTGGCATCTCCGTGTTTTTTTTTTTTTTTTGTTTTTTTTTTTTTTGTCTTTTTTAACAGGGATTGCTATCACAGTGGAGGAGGAAAATCCTATCTCAGAAAATCCTGATCACACTAACTATGAAGTCCAGCCTGTTGTGGTGGGCAAGACCATTCAACCTTCTCAATAACTGTTGTCTTGGCCCCATCTCATGGATTACTTATTTCTGACGAAAGTCGGGTAGGTTGGGGTGCCCACTACAAAGATCAATTGAGCCAGGGGAAATGGCAGTTCAACACAGAGAGCATAATCTCCAACATATTGGAACTAAGAGCAACATGGATGGGGGTATCGCACTCTGCTCCAAGTCCATACTCCTACAGATAGACAACAGGGCAGCAGTAGCCTACGTCCAGAGCCAAGGAGGTACAAATAGCAGATTTCTATCCAGCAAGGTAACCCCGGTTTTAATGTGGGCCAAGAAGAATCTCGCCAATCTCAGAGCGTCCTATATTCCGGCTCTCGAAAATCAACTACCGCATCACCTGCCAAGAGAGTTCGCCAACAACAACGAATGGTTTTTGGACCGAGGCATCTTTCGACTGGATTTGTCATCAAGGGCGCAGTTCTCAAATAGTCCTATTTTTTGCGTCTTCACTAAAACACCAAGTCGCCTGGATTCTTCATGAGATATCCTGCCCAGAAATCGGCGGGAGTGGATGACCTAGTCCAGCCTTGGACCTTCCAGATAGGATATGCAATTTCCTCTGGTACCTCCTGATTCTGAAGTTCCTTTAACACTTGACACAGGAGATAGTGACCATCTTAGCAATTATCCCCGACTGGCCAAGGAGGACCTTGGTTCACACTCTTGGCCAAGCTAGCTCTTTGCAAGCCATTACTCCTTCCAAGCACACACAACCTTCTGTCTCAAGGAAACTTAATCTACTCACATCCAGAGATCCTGGATTTTAGGGCTTGGAAATTGAGCGGAAAAGACTGGGGGATTTATTTTTCTCCCATGGAATAATCCAGATACTGCTTCAAGCCAGAAAGTCATCCACCAATAATACCTACTACAAATATGGAAGAAGTGTTCAGGGTTTGCGGAAGCTAACGATTTTTTCCATGATATTCTCCTTTTTTTTTTTTTTTTTTTCTCTACAAAGGGGTTTAGATCTGGATTTGGGGTTGAGTACCCTAAAGGTGCAAGTTTCAGTCTTCTCAGCCCTGACAGACACAAGATGGGCCCCTGATAGAACATTTTGACATTAAGACTAGGATCTAGATCTAGAAGGTCCCTATAGCCAAAGTGGGATTTACT
The DNA here is from genome assembly GCA_037952925.1 of Lithobates clamitans. Lineage (NCBI taxonomy): Eukaryota > Metazoa > Chordata > Amphibia > Anura > Ranidae > Lithobates > Lithobates clamitans. Next base: position 974,979 of record JBBGZY010001280.1, on the reverse strand, counting down.
CTTTGCTACTCAATACTGTTACAGTTCCCCCTTTTGCACCCACTGAAGAATGTGTTCTGGAAGATTTTACCCTTAAAGATGCCTTTCTAATTCCCATCACCTCAAACAGGAGAGTTTCAGAAATCCAGACTTAGGGGCTCAAGAACGATACATTACGTTCATCCCGGACAGAGTCGCCTTACAGCCTATTCAGCAGTTTGTCTCCAAAGTGCCACAAGTTTACCACCATAATCGGGAGTGGGTCCTCCAGACGTTCAAGGAAAATCCAGTACCTCAAAGTGACATGAACTGGATGTAGAAAGAACTCTGCAATGGTACATTGAGCTGACGCAAGCTTTTCGTGAAGACCAACGCCTGTTATCCCTAATAGCATTAGAAGAGGGATGGCAGCATCCAAATACCCTAGCAAGCTGGATTGTACATCTGCTACAAAGGAATACCGGGCTAGTGGTCTTCCAGTGACTAGGGCAATCAATGCTCTCTCGACTCGGGGAATGGCTTCCTCTTGGGCGGCTTTAGTGCTTGTCTTTCAGGAATGACTTATTATGCGACAAGTTGCTCTTTTTTTAACACCTTCATGGCTCATTATAGCCTGGAGCCAGCCGCCCTTCCCGGGATTTTGGGAAAAGGGCTTTACAGATTGACAGTTCTTTAATCCAAATTTACCTATATATTTTCATAGCCCTCCCTGTGAGCGCGTTATTAAACATATGTATGCTGCCATGGAGGCACCAGGAAAACGGAAAACTGAATACTTACCTTTCCGTAATTTTCCTTTCCTGGTGCCTATCCATGGCAGCATACACCCTCCCTTTCTATAAGCTTTAACGTTTGAGTCTAGTTACAAGAATGACTTGGGGGGGGGGGGGGGTCGGGCTGACTCTTTCTTTTATAAGAGTTAAAGTGGTACTGTGGGTTGGTTGGGGGCGGAGTAACCAACCATGGATAGGCATCAGGAAAGGAAAATTACAGAGAGCCACAGAAACTTGGTCAGTGCTGGGGTAATAGTGGCTCCCTTCTCCAGACGCACAAACCCTATCCATTCCACATTGGCAGATCTCAGGCGCATGGGAGCAGGGACAAAAGTTTCTTTTCAAACCTATTCATAGCCCCAAAACCAAATGGGGGCATCTGCTCAATACTGGACTTAAAGTGATTCTAAAGGCAGAAGATTTTTACCTTTTTAATACATTCTATGCATTTAAGATATAAAAACTTCAGTGTCCAGCAGCCTCCCTCAGCCCCTCTAATACTTGCCTAAGCCCCATCTAGATCCAACGATGTTGCACGAGAGCCTCTGTTGTCTGGGACTCTCCCTCCTGACTGGCTGAGACACAGCAGCGGGTGCCATTGTCTCCCGCTGCTGTCAAAGTCTGTGCACCAATCAGGAGAGAGAGGGGCCGCAGATCCGTGTCTGAATGGACAAACACAGAGCAGCGGCTCTGATGTCCCCATAGCAAGCTGCTCACTATGGAGGCACTCAGCAGGAGGGAGAGGGCAGGAGCGCCGGCAAGGAACCCGAGAAGAGGAGGATATGGGCTGCTCTGTGTAAAACCACTGCATAGAGCAGGTAAGTATAACATGTTTGTTATTTTTAAACAAAAAAGAGACTTTAATATCACTTTAAAGCGGTAGTAAACCTCACCTTTAAAAAAGAAAAAACCTGCAAGACAATGGCATAATGTGCTAGTATGCATCGCATACTAGCACATTAACTACTTACCTTAGAACAAAGCCCTCCAGCGGCGTGCTTTCACCCCTGACAGGGCTTCCATCTTTACCCGGTCTTCCTTCTGGGTTCGAGTGCTTCAACCTTCTGATTGGCCGAGCCGCGATGACGTTACTCCCATGAATGCACGGGTAGGTCATCTCTTCAGAGCACATGTGCTGGTGACGTCACCAGCTGCATGCAGTGTGAATATCTCCTGTAGGTACAAGTTAATATTAAGACTTTACTAACACTTTAAAATCACTAAACAGATTTCTTTGTATTCCAAAATTTTAGATGAAAACTACAAGATCTGTTATTGTTTCCCTCAGATAAGTGGAATTGCATCTGTAAACATAGTAAATAACAAAAATAATGCAGCGTTCCTTTAAGTACCACAAACAAAATCGGGAGAATATAACGTACTCCCCAAAGTGTTTATATAAACTTAAAAATCTTCTGAACATCAAAAATGAATTTATACAAACATATATATCTTGTGGACACAATATAAATCTTCCCATGTGCCGAAACAACGTGTAGAAGTCCAACAAAAGTTCTGCTGTATTAATCGTGAATTATACCAGTACTCTATAAAACTGTATATTCTGAAGAGTCAGGAGTGTTGTGATTCTATCAACATCAGCCATTCACTGGGAAGCTCACTGTACTGCTACTTCTCCTCCCCCAGCTCTTATGCAGCTGAGAACAGAGGGAATTACTTATAAAAAAAAAAAGTTATTTATAATGGGTTTTTTTATATCTACACAAAAATGTTTTACCTTTCATTTCTATTTAAGCTGAATGGATTGTTTTACAAGGTGATTGTTTACAATCACTTTAAACAGAAGGTCATATACACCTTTTAAAGTGATTGTAAACCCACACCTTGTAAAACAACCCATTCAGTTAAAAATTAAAAGGCAAAACATTTTTGTATAGATATTATATAAACCCCCTTTTTTTTTTTTTTTTTTTTTTTTTTTTTAACGTGATCACATTCTCTCTGTTCTCAGCTGCATAAAAGCTGGGGGGAGGAGAAGTAGCAGCACACTGAGCTTGCCAGTGAATGGCTGTGCAGCGGGGAGGCGTGTCAAGTCTGATCATTGAAGAACAGGCTGAGTTCCCAGCAGAGCTACAGAAATGACCATGGTGTGCTATCATGCTTAGTGTGCATTTTTAAAAGGAAAGCAGAAGGACTGGCAGGAACACCAAGGATTTCACACAAAGGAAATGATACAAAGAGAATAGGATACTTTCTCATACAAGTACATGGTACAGCAGCCACATATTAGGAATATGAAGTGTTGGGGTAACAAATGCTTTAAGGAACAGATTCCCTAGATCTCACTCATTCATTGTGTCCTTCTCCTTCTGCTACTGCTTGGGAACTCATTCAATTACATAGGAACATAAAAAGTATGGTGCTCACCAATTTATTTGTTAATACACATCTTAAATTATTCCATTGACATTAGTAAATATATGCATATCTTGAGTCGGCAATAGTTACCAGGTTGGAACACTCCTTGGTATCATCACGGGCCCGCCCAGCGTGATGACATCCGTAAACCACACGGAGCTTTCTCACTGTACAAGCCGGTCTTGGCACACCTTTTCTGGGTGACATTTCTTTTAAATAAACAAGCAAATACTTTACATATTACACTCTGAGATCTGCTCTTTTGTTCCTCTTATGATCCATATGCCTCTGAGCGGAGTTGGTAAACACTGGAGAACCTGTGTGTCAAAGTTGTATGTCAGCCAGGTGTTGTTGATCTCTTAAAATAATACAAAGATCCCTTTCATTCACTGAGGAGCTTTATTTTTGCCAGCAGGACACCATGCAGTGAACACCAGTGTGTTGTGGTTTTTGAGCACATCAGCTTCATAAAATTCAACTGATTTCATTCACTGATTTAAAGCGACTTGCACTGTTAATTTGTGTTGCACAATATTTAAAGAGATATTTGTTGATTTTACATTTCACTACCTGTGGATTTTGTAATAACTAATCCCCTATTGCAGTGGTGCTGAATTCTATTTTGAGCATTTATTTTTTTTTTAAAGAAACTGTTTTAATTTAAAGTGGTTGTAAAGGCTGAAGGCATTCTATGCATGTAAAAACCTTCATTGTGCAATTCCCCCCCTAATACTGCCCTAATCCCAATCTTGATCCAGCGAAGTGCATGAGACTCGAGGCTCTCCTGGGTCTTTCACTCCTGATTGGCTGAAATGCAGCAGCAGGAGTGATTGGCTCCCGCTGCTGTCAATTACAGCCAGTGGGGTGGGGCTGAGCCATGCTCTCTGTGTCTTATGGACACAGAGAGCTGGCTCGGGAGTGAGCACGCACAAGTGCCTCCACAGCAAGCGGCTTGCTATGGGGGCACTCGGCAGGGGGGAGGGGCCCAGATCGCCGGCAGGTAACCCGAGCGATGCGTGCCTCCAGACTTTTCCAAAGTTAGGTACTACAGGTATATCACGCGTTAACACAGAGATGGCCGAGAGTTACCTTTGGAAAGCAGTAAACAGTGACACACTCTCTACACTCAGGACTTTATAGACTTGCAAGAAACACATATGAATGAAAGACACAAGGTCAATACTCCCAATCTTAAAACCGCTATATTCCTTTCTTAAAACCCTCATAACAAATAATATTTTAATATGGTCTATTTCAAATGTACTGCACATAGGAAAAATAATATATGTCCAACTGTTAAAGTTTATGTAATTAACTATCTCAATACCGGGCCAATTCTGACATTTCTCATATGCATGTAAAAATCGACTTTTTTTTTTTTTTTTTTTTTACTAGAAAATTACTTTGATCCGCCAATTATTATATATATTTTTTTTAAGCAGAGACCCTAGAGAATATAATGGCGGTCATTAAAACACTTTATGTCACATGGTATTTGTGCAGCGGTCTTTCAAATGCAATACTTTTGGAAATATACACTTTAATTAAAAAAAACAAAAATGTAAAGTTAGCCCATTTTTGGGGGATAATGTGAAAGATGAGGTTATGCCAAGTAAATAGATGTATAACATCACGCATTAAAATTGCGCGCACTCATAGAATGGTGACAAATTACGGTAATTAAATTATCCATAGGTGACACTTTAAAAGCCTTTGCAGGTCACCAGTTTAGAGTTAGAGGAGGTCTGGTGCTAGAATTATTGCTCTCACTCTGATCACGGTGATAGCTCACATGTGTGTTGCGATCACTGTTCACACATGCGTGTGGGACTGACGTGTGCGTTCACCGCTGTGTGTGTGAGCACGGGGTGACAGGGGTGCTTTAAAAAAATGTGTTTGTTTTTTTTTTGTTTTTTTTTTTATTATTTATTTTTTGTTTTCTTTTATTTATTTTTGCAGTGTTTCTTATGTAAACAACCGTTTTGGCGGCAATAGCAATGACAGGTACCCCCCATCTCTCCTTAGGGCTCCAGTGCAGCTGATCAGACACAGATCAGTCTGATCAGCTGCTTCATTGGCCCCATAGCAACAAACAAACAAAGAGCTGTAATGGAAATTGACGACATTGTCGACGCTTGCCAGTTCTGACGTCACACAACAGCTTCAGTTCCTCTCACTGTGAGGCTAGAGATGGATGCTGCCGGTGGGATCGCTCCCAGGCTTCCCGATCGCTCGGGAGAGCGCCGTAATGGTGGGGGCTATGGCGGCAGAAGGGGGGTGGGACCCCCTTCCGCCCTTTGTAAAAGTATTCCAGTGGCTGCCCAGCTGCTTGGGATTACTTTTACCTCGGGGCTAAAAAAAATGACACCTGGATCATGGTTCTAGCCTCAACCATGATCCCGATATAACCACCCCCCTCCCAGGAAGTATATATACAGTGGCCAGTAGGGAGGTGGTTAAATAGAACCTAAATACATAAAACAAGTCTAAAAAAATACTTAAAAATTTAATTATTTCTTGGTAGACTAGACCTTTAAAACCAGATTTATAACCCTAAGCACTAAATAAACGAATAATTCGTCTAATCCTCTCCACAGCCGAGATACGAGAGGACTGCAGTTCTGGGGGCTATAAAAGGTGAAGAAACAATGAAGGGGAAGCAATTTCATTAGGCAGTTGAGTAGGAGGGATTCATGTTGCATATGATACTACAGTTCTGGCTGTAGGGGTCTTTGACCTCAACTGTTTTATTAGCGATGCATAAAGAGGATTAGGGTAATTGCAGGTGTATTTATTAGTGGGTGCTTTATATTTAAATCCCCACTGCAGGCAAAAAGATTCCCATGCAGCGGAGCTGTGCCGCACTGCACGGGTCGGCTGCTTGTTTTGTCCAGGGGAGAGGAACAAGCTATATACTCACCCAATCCTCCGCCCAGCCAGCAAACGGTGCTCCCTCGTGATCCAGCAGTGGGCTGTTCCTGATGTCCTCATGTCTAGAGAAGGTCTGTGGGCTTAATGATGTCAGGAACAGTCCACCACTCTAGACCGCGAGGGGGGGGGGGGGGGGGCTACAGGGACCCCGCTTGTGCTGGGAGGATCAAACGATTAGGTAAGTATAAGGCCCCTTTCACACATGCGGACATTATATAATGTATTATCTGAAATAGAGGTTGACCGATATATCGGCCGATATCTGGCCTTTTTTAAGAAATCGGCATCAGCCGATTTTTTTTTTTTTTTTTTGTGCAAAAATCGGCCGATTACCTCCCTTCCCCACACTCCACTGACAGTTTCACACACTGAGCTGCTCTGTGCTCAGTGTGTGAAACTGATTTGCAACTGAATGCAGAGAGAGGAGCTGTCAGAATTCAGCGTGATGTCGGGGGTGGGCGGGACCCAGGGTGGGCGGGACCCAGATATCAAACACCAGCCATGGGGTAGGATCTGGGGTGGGCCGCTACGTGTATGTGGCCCCGTCCACTTTCTTAAGCAGCCCAATCATTGGCTGGTGTTTGATAGCTGCAGGGCCCCGCCCACCCGGTCCTGCCCACCCCCGACATCACGCTGAATTCTGACAACTGGTCTCTGCATTCAGTTACATATAGTTTAACTGAAACTGACAAATCGGTTCAGTGTAAAACCTGCCAGTGCCAACCAGTGCCAGTGAACGGATATGTAATCTGTTTACCAGAAAAAAAATGACTTCTTTAATTAAAAAGAAAGTCAAACAGCGTTTATGCAGGATAGTGCCTGCTCACATGGAATTAGACTTAGATGTATAGGAACCTTCCTCCTCATGGCTATATGCAGGATATGCAAAAAAGAATGGAGGACATCCATAGCATAATGTTTATTAAAGATAGAATTGTCAAATTGGGTATCAGAAGGATTACATTAAAAAAATCTTAATAAAAAAGAAGCAGATTATTTGATTATTCATGCCCCTAAAATACCAGTATTATATATAGTGCCAAAAATACACAAAAATAAATAATTTCACCCGGGCCGACCCATAATTAGCGAGATTGATTCCCTTTTTTCCCGACTAGAATACCTTGATGGGTTCTTCAAGCCGTTAGTTTCACAAAGTCCCTCCTATCTTAAGGACAGTAGAGACTTGATTGTATTACTACAAAAGTTGGTTGCCACTGAAGACACCCTTATGGTAACAGTGGACATCGAGTCCCTTTATACCAACATCCAGCATAAGGATGCACTAGAAGCTATTAAATGTGCATTATCGAGAAAATCCAAATTAAAGAAAGTCCAAATCAATTGCTTAATTAGGGGCCTTGAGTTAGCCATGGGCAACAATTACTTTTGGGCCAAGGATGAATACTATAGCCAGACTGGGGGTGTGGCTATGGGGGCTCGCTATGCCCCAAGTGTGGCTAATGTAGTTCTTAATAAGTGGGAACAAGAAACCATCTTTAAAAACAGAAATAAATCACTAGCCTTTTACAAAAGGTACATTGATGATGTTATTCTGTTTTGGCAAGGGTCTATGGCCAGTTTCCAAACATTTTTGGCACAAATGAATAACAACCAGTATGGCCTAAAGTTCACGGCAGAATGCAGCAATGTAAGTGTGAATTATTTGGACTTTACTATAACTAAAAATAATAGCATTTTTGACACACAGACTTTTTTCAAGGTGACGGACAGAAATGGCTTTGTGCCAACCCATAGTTGCCATCATCCTCAATGGATAGGGGCTGTCCCCAAAGGACAATATATGAGACTCAGGAGCAATTGTGCTAATAATGATGATTTCTACACCCAAGCTGAGGTACTCACTCAAAGATTTCTTGAAAAGGGCTACACATTGGAGACACTAAACAAAGTGCTGGCACAAGTGTCCTCAATGGATAGACAATCCCTTCTGATAACAAAACCCAAACCTGAATATAAGGGTGAGGTGGCCTTTATATAGTGTTTCCATAGACAATATAGACAAGTAGAAGCTATTTTCAAGAAACATAGGCCCTATACTCCTAAAAGATAAGGATCTACAATCTTCAATACCCCCAAGCCCAGATTTATCTATAGTAGGGCTCCAGGGTTGAGGAATAGAATAGCTCGGAATGTACCAGATCCCCCAAAGAACCCTTCCACTTTTTTGGATGGCTCTGGTTTCCATTTCTGCACTAGATTCAAAGCGTGCAAAATTACGAGGAGACCGGGAACATCTAAAAAAAAAAAGATCACAATTCCAGTCTACAGTAACCAAAGAAAAATTAAACCCCTTATCACATGTAACTCAGATCATGTCACCTACGTGTTGGGAGTGTCCGTGTTCCCTCCAATACGTGGGCCGAACTACAAGACAACTTAGAATTAGAATAAACGAACATCTTACAAACATTAAAAAAGGATTCCCAAATCACAGTGTTTCTAGACATTTTAAACTTTTCCACAACGGTGACCCTACACTTTGCACTTTTTATGGAATAGACAAGATTTCCAAGCATTGGAGGGGAACACATATGAAGAGGGAAATCTCAAAAAATGAAACCAAGCGGTTATATAGATTGAGGACAATGCAACCATATGGTATGAATATTGAGCTGGATCTTAACTGTTTTTTTGTCTAATGACTAATTAAGACCCTATATTTTTTTTAGTATCCCAAAAAAAGAAACATTTCAGCTCTGATGGATATTTTATGTTGGGCGATGTGGTATTGCTTAAGATATTTTTTAAACATTTTAGGCCAAAAATTTATATCAGGTATTTAGCTGACAATTTAGTGTGCTGGTATTATTAGAAATTAGGTCATTTAATGTGTATAACTACTGGGTTCACACTGCCACCTAGGGGCTGTTGATGGACCTATGTTTTTTTTTTTTTTTTTAGATAAATGATGATGTCCATATATTCTGTTATGAACATTTTTTAAATTTGTATTTTATTGGTATGTGTTATCACTGGAGGAGGTACATCTTTAAAAAGATGTTGTGTAATAATCACTATGAAGCTAAACAGTAAATTGCTCTTCAGACCGGCACTGCGGCTGCGCATAAAACTTCTCCTTTTTTCTTTAAACAATTACAAACCCAGACTATAAAAACTGTGACCACTAGTGACCAGGTACGCTTCCTGAAGACGTAATCACGAAACGTACGTCGAGGCGGTACCTGGTCACGACATCCTATGCAACTTCCTGTCCTTCTGGTTGCCGATCGTAGCGGGTGGAACGCACACCATCCACTGAGGTGGACGAGAGGCTGAAATATCCCACGCCTCCTGTAACGATAAGCCAGCAGCCCCAGTGCCGGGAGAGGCACTTTTAAATGTAAGGAGCCATTTGGCTACGCTTTTTTTATATATATTCCATTTTTAATAGACGTTATTATGCTATGGATGTCCTCCATTCTTTTTTGTATAGCCTGCATATATCCATGAGGAGGAAGGTTCTTATACATCTCCAGTCTAATTCCATGTGAGCAGGCACTATCCTGCATAAGCGCTGTTTGACTTTCTTTTTAATTAAAGAAGTCATTTTTTTCTGGTAAGCAGATTACATATCTGTTCACTTTGGGTGTCGATTTTCTAATTTTGGTGAAGGATCATTATCAAATTATTGGAAGATAACATCACAGTTGCAAGATTTGGTGTTGAATTTATATGGATTTTGTCATCATTTCCAAATTGTTAGGACTTTTATATCATGTATTTCTACACATTGTTGCACAGATGGACATTTGATTGTTTTTCAACTAATAATTCTATTGATGCATGAATATTTATAATCACTTGATTTATATATCACGGTTTTCTTTATAATGCTGCACAGATGGACAAAACACTGTCTTTCATATGTTACTTATTAATTTGTGATTGGTGTAGGATCACCTATGGTCATTTGACCATTCACATTAGCGCCCCCTATTTCACTTTCTATGTCATTTGGAGCACACCACTCTACAAGGGCAGCACAACTTTATTTATTTAGTATAACACAGATATCCTATTTTTCGTAATTGGCGCAGAGTTTACCCACAACACAAATCAGTGCCACCTGCCAGTGCCAACCAGTGCCACCCGCCAGTGCCAACCAGTGCCACCCGCCAGTGCCAATCAGTGCCAATTGCCAGTGCCAACCAATGCCACCTGCCAGTGACACATGCCAGTGCCAATCAGTGCCAATCACCACTGCCAATCAGTGGAAACCAGTGCCACCTGCCAAAAAAAGAAAAATCGGCTGCACAAATTTGCATCATATATCGGCCGTCCCGATTTCTAAATATCGGCATCGGCCAGAGAAAAATCCATATCGGTCAACCTCTAATCTGAAAGCCAAGTCCCTGTAGAATAGAATGGTGGCATTTTTTTTATTTCACATATTTGTGCAGCAGTTTATCAGATGCAATTTTTAAGTAAAAAATATACTTTAATGAATTTATTGTACACAAATCAATATGCTACCCAATTTTTTTGTGAAATATAAAAGATGATGTTATGCCAAGGAAATAGATTCTAAATGTGTCATGCTTTAAAATTGCACACGCCCGTGGAATGGCGACAAACTACGGTACATTAAATTATCCACAGGCAGTACTTTTAAAAGCTTTTATAGGTTACCAGTTTTTCTAGTTAGACAGGAGGTCTGGTGTTAGAACTGTTACTCTCACGTTCGTGGCAAAACCTCACATGTGTGGTGCGATTACGTTTATGTATGCGCACAGGACCTACATATGTGTGAATGGACCCAGAACAGAGGCTCGGGAGCAAGCCTGCTTGGGTGCACCCATAGCAAGCTACTTGCTATTGATGCACTTGGCAGGAGGGATAGGCCAGGAGTGCTGGCGGGGTACCTGAGAAGAGGAGGATCTGGGCTGTTCTGTGCGAAACCATTGCAGTGATCATAAGATGACTTACTGTAGATGCAAATGTAGATTTCTCATGACTACATCAACCCTTTTTTCAATCAAAGCAGTTGTTTGTTGGCCCCAGTAGTCCTTTGTACCTCATACCTGAGCACATTATCAGTACAATAAGTTAGAATGATCTGGTACTTGGACGGTCTATGGCCACCATACCTTAGAACAGTTCAGTGTAATTTAGCTAAATGTTGTGATGGTTCAGAAGGCAGACACAATAATTTATTCTTTCACATTCACACATATCAATGCACTTTGGAAGTGTCATGTGTAAAGTTTAGTCTTGTTAGTATGGCAGTGCCAGTAGATAGACTGAGTAAAGTTGGACAGAATCGACTTGTTCAGCATTTGTGTGACCCCAAACTCAAAGGGCAGACATAAGCATTATACCTAATGTGATACAGCACTGCAGTTTACCAGAAGTTAAATAGAAAATGCAATCACTTGCAATATAGTATGGTATTGTTTACAGTGCTGTGACAAAGTCCTGTGGCACTGAAAGCGAAAACCCCACAAATTCCTATTTATTAGATGTGTGTGGGTGTGAATGAATGTGAAACGAGCAATATATGAGCTGTACGTGTGTGTGTGTGTGTGTTTTTTTTTTTGTGTGTTTGCAGGAGACTTTGTCATCTGGCTACAGCCCTGTTTTAATTGATTATGCAGTTTAATTATCAGTGAGTGCTCAGTATCAGGATATGTTTCTTGTAGGGCAGGTTTTACCAAGTTGTTGTGCAACACATATAAAGTAGAGAACATAATAGGCTGTCACACAACACCTTAATTATTAGATAAACCAAATCAAGGCTGTGCTTTTGCCATATGTGATTACAATTATAAGCTGTGATTGCAACAGTGATCTGTAAACTAATACATTGGGCCTAATAATATATTTTATTCACATGCATCATCTATGAGCTAGAGATATTACACTTTCTTCCTTGTTACTCTTTTGGTTTTCTTTTTATTTAATATAAAGTATAGTGATTTCCAAGACTTGCAGTTCAGGATAGAGTGGTGAGGGGTTAGAGTCCTTATCAGATTTTATATTGCCTTCTGTGTCTCCCTAAGGGCGATTTACCCTCTCTTAGGCCCCTTTCACACAAGGTGGAGCCTCCGTTTCTATGGAGCCCGCCCCGGTCCGCCGGCTCAGCGGGAGATCAGTCCGTTGATGACAGGTCCCTCTCTGCTCACTGAGTGGGGAGGGACTTGTCAGGCGCCGCTGCCGCCTATGGAGAGATCGGACGAAAACGGACAGCATGTCCGTTTTCATCAGATCTCACCCGATCCGCCAGTGACGGACCTGGACGTAGAGGCATCCGTCTGCTTTTAGCGGATCGGATAGGGTCGGATGTCAGCGGACATGTTTCCGCTGACATCCGACGCGCCATAGACTAACATGGAGTGCCCATTCAGGTCCGCCGTCAAAACTGACAGGCGAACCTGAACGGTCCGATCGTGTGAAAGGGGGCTTATTTGTTCTGGTGACCGTTATCACCAGGACTGAAGGTGAGGGAAAATCCAAAAACTTTATTTGCCACCCAAACAGGAATAGAGCAGAAATCTTCTAGTGGGAACATGTGTTCCAGTGACAACCGTTTTAGTGGATTTACATGGTTTTGGTGAGATTTTCTCTCACTTGACAGATTTTAACCCTTCCCTATGCTATCCAAGCCAAAAACAATTCTCTGGATATATGGACATACTTAAAAATTCCACTGCAAGTAATACTGCGATTCACGTTCGGGCTCAGAAAAGTGAACACACTTAATTAAACTGTTTTCTTAAAGGTTAACTCCAAATGGATAGCTAAGTACAATACATTTACTTAAGTGGATATACCTGCCAAAGGATTTGAATCTTTGTTCATCCAGCTCTAAGATTTACAAAGCTCTGTCACACAGCAGAGCACTGTCTAGCTGAGTAGGAGACCTGATTTATCTCTGCTGCAGTTCAGTAACACTTGGGGTCCTTTCACATGGACAATCCAAGCAGGTCTGTCTGTCAGATTTGCAGTTGGACCTGATTGGATAGACCATGCATTCCTATGGACTGACAGGTGTAAATGGACATGTCTATATACACCCACCTACCTCTGTGTCTGATCAGGCCTGTTAAAAAAAATGAAGGAGAACTGTGTACTCTTCTGTTTGGGCGGACAGGATCGGAGGCAGTAAACAGATGGCGGAGTCTGTTCACTTCCTGTCAACCATAGAGCAGAGCAGGGTCTGTCCAATTCTGCTCTGCTTAACCACTTGCCTACTCTGCATATTTACCCCCTTCCTGCCCAGGCCAATTTTTAGCTTTCAGTGCAAAACTGTACCCAAACAACATTTTTATCTTCTTTTTTTTTTTCACACAAATGGAGCTTTCTTTTGGTGGTATTTTTTCAGCACTGTTTTTTTTTTTGCTAAATAAACAGACAGAAAAAAAATACTTTTTCGATGTTTTAAAATTTTACAAACAGGTAATTTTTCTCCTTCACTGATGTGCGCTGATGATTGGCAGAACTGGTGGGCACTGTTGGGGCTGCACTGATAATCAGGACAATGATTATTAGTGTACATGTCCCTTTTTACACAAGTCGGTTATCGTCTCTGACAGCATGAGGAAAGGAGTGCTGATAATTGGCTTCTTTTTACATTCGTGATCAGCTGTGATTGGACACAGCCAATCATGTGGCAAAGAGCCGTTGATTGGCTCTTCACCTCAATCTGTGATCAGCAGTTCCTGGAGGACACTGCTATCACAGAGCGCGCTGCCTGTGCCCCGCAACAATCACAGAACGCCCTCATATGACTGCGTCCCAGAGCTAGCCCGCCACACTGTAGCCATCATTCGGCTATAGCGCGGTCAGCAAGTGGATAAGCTGAGCAGACACAGACTTGTCATCTGCCCTGCTCAGCTCCAATCAGCAGGGGATTTTTGAATGGATCCCCTACTGATCAGAATGCCAACCGTCTGTGTGAAAGGACCTTTACAGGCCTCATTGCTCTTTTAGCCTGTGACTGGACAGTGAAATGAGAAGAGCTCATCTGTCACTCTACTCTCTCCACCGATTGGCATATTTCTTGCACTGCAGCACAACTGCCCTGTTTCCCAGAAAATAAGACCTAGCGTGATTGTCGGTGATGGCTGCAATATAAGCCCTACCCCCCAAATAAGCCCTACCCTGTTTCCCCGAAAATAAGCCCTACCCTGAAAATAAGACCTGCAAGGACTTTAACTAGAACTTATTTGGGGGGTAGGGCTTATATTACAGCAATCACCGACAATCACGCTAGGTCTTATTTTCGGGGAAACAGGGTAGTTGGCTACTTGTGCTGCTTCTCCCTCCCCCAGTCTAAGCTTTGCTGTACAGAGTCTGATACCAGGTCAAATGCAGATACTTACACTTCTTTCATTTAATAAAAAATACACGTTGTTTATCCTTTATTCCCTTAGATTACATAGGATATATATCCTTTGCGTCCTTTCACACGGGACAGATCCGTGATGATCCGCCCCGTGAACATCCACTTGCTCAGCGGGGATCACTTTGTGGATCCCCGCTGAGCAGGCAGATGACAGGTCTGTCTCTGCAGCGACGGACCTGTCAGAGTGCCGCTCTCCCCTATGGGGGATCGGCTGATGACGGACCGTAGAGTCCGTCGTCATCCGATCCGAAAACGGATGGATAAGTAGGTTTTTCCTCCGTTACACTTTTTCGGAGCGGAGCGGGTCGGATGTCAGCGGACATGTCGCCGCTGACATCCGATGCTCCATAGAGGTCTATGGAGGGTCCGTTCAGGTCCGCCTTAACTGACAGGCGGACCTGAACGGATCGGCCGTGTGAAAGAGGCCTTAAGGTACAGTTGTGCTCATATGTTTTACATATCCTGGCAGAATTTATGATTTGGCCATTTTTCAGAGAATATGAATAATAACACAAAAACATTTCTTACACTCATGGTTGGTGTTTGGCTGAAGCCATTTATTATCAATCAACTGTGTTTACTCTTTTTATATCATAATCACAACAGAAACTACCCAAATGACCCTGATCAAAAGTTTACATACCCTGGTGATTTTGGCCTGATAACATGCACACAAGTTGACACAAAGGGGGTTTGAATGGCTGTTAAAGGTAACCATCCTCACCTGTGATCTGTTTTCTTGTAATTAATGTGTGTATAAAAGGTCAATGAGTTTCTGGACTCCTGACAGACCTTTGAATCTTTTATCCAGTGCTGCACTGACGTTTCTGGATTTAGAGTCATGGGGAAAGCAAAATAATTGTCAAAGGATCCGTGGGATGGTAGTTGAACTGTATAAAACAGTAAATGTATATAAAAAAATATCCAAGGAATTAAGAATGGCAATCAGCAGTGTTCAAACTCTAATCAAGAAGTAGAAAATGAGGGGTTCTGTTGAAACCAAACCATGGTCACGTAGACCAACTAATATTTCAGCCACAACTGCCAGGAAAATTGTTTGGAATGCAAAGAAAAACCCACAAATAACTTCAGGTGATATACAGGACTCTCTGTAAACATGTGGTGTGGCTGTTTCAAGATGTACAATAAGGAGGCACATGAAGAAAGATGGGCTGCATGGTGGAGTCACCTGAAGAAAACCATTACTATGCAAATGCCACAAAGTATCCCACTTACAATATGCCAAATGGCACAAAGATAAGCCTCAAACCTTCTGGCACAAAGTCATTTGGAGTGATGAGCCCAAATTTGAGCATTTTTGGCCACGACCATAAACACTACATTTGGAGAGGAGTCAGCAAGACCTATGTTGAAAGGTACACCATTCCTACTGTGAAACACGGAGGTGGATCGCTGATGTTTTGGAGATGTGTGAGCTACAAAGGCACAGGAAGTTTGGACAAAATCAATGGCAAGATGATGCAGTATGTTGTCAAAAAATACTGGAGGAACATTTGCATTCATCAGCCAGGAAGCTGCGCATGGGACGTACTTGGACATTCCAACATGACAATGATCCAGAACACAAGGCCAAGTAGACCTGTAATTGGCTACAGCAGAATAAAGTGAAGGTTCTGGAGTGGCCATTTCCGTCTCCTGACCTCAATATAATTGAGCCACTCTGGGGAGATCTCAAACGTGCAGTTCATGCAAGACAGCCCAAGAATTTACAGGAACTGGAGGCTTTTTGCCAAGAGGAATGGGCAGCTTTACCATCTGAGAAAATAAAGAGCCTTGTCCACAACTACCACAAAAGACTTCCAACTGTCATTGATGTTAAAGGGGGCAATACACGGTATTAAGAACTGGGGTATGTAAACTTTTGATCAGGGTCATTTGGGTAGTTTCTGTTGTCATTATGATTTAAAGAGTAAACACAGTTGATCGATAATAATCGGCTTCAGCCAAACGCGAACCATGAGTGAAAGAAAAGTTTTTGTGTTATCATTCATATTCTCTGAAAAATGGCCAAGAAATCATAAATTCTGCCAGGGTATGTAAACTTATGAGCACAACTGTACATCTATCATGAGGTATATTTGGGGGCCACCAATGCTGATTTTTCTGAGAATGCATGTCACCTGTTACTTTGATGTGACTTTCATACTTTATGGGTAAATGAGCTGGGAAAAAATATGCAAATCAGAAAAATCACAGTAAACTTCTTTCTTGTCCATTGAGGGATGCAGGAATTCATATACAGGCAATTTGGATACTGGCAAACTGCTTCTCTGAAGAGAAGCAGTTTGTGGCCTCTTGTCCTTGGCTCCCTTCCAAAAGACATTAATACCTGCAAGGTTCAACTGCAGGTGTCTATCATTGGTAGCTACTGCCTCCCAAGTGACGCTGTTCAGCAAAAGCCCTCGCTGAAAAGGTTTACACCCTGTGTGCTATTGGGCCTTTTTTAAACAGTTCACGCACTTCTCCCTGTCAATGGTGTGAAGGTCCTTGAGGCCCAGGTACCCCCTCTCGGGACAGTCTCCCTTTCTCTCATGGACCCTCAGCCTATCTCATCCCCATACTCTGTTGCTTGGGACCAGGTATCCCCCCAGAGTGATTTATCATTCTCTTTAGGTAAGCAGGATGGTCTCCCCTATCCTGGTCTTGAGCAACAGGTTAGTCTTTTGTGGTCCTCCCTTGGATGTTGGCGACTTCCCCTGCCTTGAAGGGAACTGCTTGTTCCTTGCAGTATCTCACAAACTAATATTATATGAGGAGTCTTTTGATGTTAGCAGGGCTGCAATGATTTAGCTTAGCTTAGGTCAGGAGTAATACCCAGGGTGAACAAGTGCACTTTGTCTGAATATGCAATTGTGATATATATACTTGCAATTTCCAGTAGCAAGAATATGCAAATTTCTGCAGCTGGAATAAAAGATGTGGGCGAATAGCTACGGCTGCTTAGTGTTTGGGAATATATCTTTTTATTACAAAAGCGAGGTTTGCAAATACTAAGGGAGTGGGTGGACATGTACTAGAGCAGTATGTGTGTGTGTGGGGGGGGGGGGGGGGAGAGAAAGCCTTGGGCAGGTGAATTGTATTTTTCATATACATTGTAGGTTATGTTTTGACTGGAGTTTGCCTTTCAGGTAAAATAGTGGGAATATTTATGTAGAAATATTTTAAGTGTAAAAAAAAAAAAGCAAAAAAAATAATAAATGGAAAAAAAAAATACTGAAAGTTTATGTAAAGGTAGACCATTTCTATACAAATGTATACTAAACTTACTCATATCTCTGATCTCTCTGCAGGATGTACCACTGATTGGGAAAAATGGGAAGAATTTTAGCTACAGCTGGGACATTATTGTCTTGCTACTTATTGATGGTGTCTTATTCCACCTACAAAGTGTCACAGCATACGCCCTTATGGGGAAGATATCTCCAGTAACGTTCAGGTATGGTTATTCCACGGACATGCACACAAACGTGGTTTCTTCTGCATGTTTCACCAGAGGAGGAGATAGGCAAGACATTGTAGTCAGCAGAAGGGAGCAGCAAATAGTTCAAAGACTAGATAGTTTGCAGGTTGTGCATTCTGAACTAATTTCCCTTCTTCGAAAATCTATTGTAATGCTGTAGAAGACTCAGTAAATCAAATGTCCTTTTTCTGTTGTAGCACTTGATATATTAAATGCTTACAGCTGAACTTCAGGCAGATATAAAAGACACAATTTAGAGCAGTAATAAACCCAAAAAGAAAACCATTATTAAGTTCTAGCTCATGGAAGACCAAGAAAACTTTTAGAGAGAACTGCTCATTCGATGGCTAATAAAGCAAAGTCAAATTCTCTTTTATGGGTACAGAAGACCTACAGGCAGGTTTGACTGACACAGGAACAGTGTTGCACTATTCATCGCAAGAAAGCTTTATCTGCAAGCTCATCACAGTGATGTCTGGGTTATGTAAAATAGCAACTACCAACTTTAGTGCAGCTTTGTGTTTGTTATTACAGTGCTAAATATATTTTTATACATACAAGCAGCATAGGTGCCTTAGTCTGACTTCATATCAGCCTCCTACAATCCTAGTATAGTGGAGCTCAGAGTAGAAGAGGGAGAAGCAGCACAGGTAGCAAGTCCGTTGCGCTACAGGGTTCACGTACTAACTGGGATCATGCTGATAGGAAAACAGGAGAGTCGAGTTACTGAGATAAGCTCATCAAAGTGCTGCTTCTTCGTTCACTGTCCAGTCACAAGGTGGGCAAACAAGAAGACCTGTAAGTGTTGCTTAACCGGTTCCTGACCGGCTCACGTAGATTTACTGCGGCACAATGGCACCGCTGCGCGAAACCCCTTACGGGTACTGGGTCCCCTTTAAGTGCAGCCAGAGGGCCTGCGCGCGCCCGCTGCACAGCGGGGAACCCAATGAGTGTGGCCAGCGTGCACGTTCGCATGCACGAAAGCCAGCACGGGGATTTGCGTGTGTAAACACACAAATCCCTGTTCTGTCAGGGTAGAGGAGACATATGGTTTGTTCCTACTAAGTAGGAACAACGATATGTCTACTCCCCAAGTCAGTCCCATCCCCATACAGTTAGAACACATCTACGGAACAAACATATTCCCCTTGATCGCCCCCTAGTGTTAAACCCTTCCCTACCAGTGACATTTACACAGTAATCGGTGCATATTTATAGCACTGATCACTGTATAAATGTCAATGGTCCCAAAAATGTGTCAAGTGTCTGATTTGTCCGTCGCAATGTCGCAGTACTGCTAAAAATCGCAGATCACTGCCATTACTAGTAAAAAAAAAAAAAAATAATAATTAAAATGCCATAAATCTTTGCCATAGTTTGTAGACGCTGTAACTTTTGCGCAAACAAATCAATATACGCTCATTGCGATTTTTTTTTTTTGTCGAAGAATATATATTGGCTTAAACTGATGAAGGAATTTTTTTTTTTTTTTTTTAAATTGGGGGATATTTATTGGAGCAAAAAGTAAAAAATATTTTTTTTTTTGTTTTTTTTTCAAAATTGTCACTTTTTTTTTTGTTTGTTTATAGCGCAATAAATAATAACCACAAAGGTGATCAAATACCACCAAAATAAACATCTATTTGTTGAAAAAAAAGGACACAAATTTAGTTTGGGTACAACATTGCATGATCGCGCAATTGTCAGTTAAAGCGATGCAGTGCCAAATTGTAAAAAGTGCTCTGGTCAGGAAAGGGGTAAAAATCTTCCGGGGCTGAAGTGGTTAAAGTACAGTATATTTAAAGCCAAAACTTTTTTTCTAATTTCGTATACAGCAAGTGAGGGTTAAAATTTGTTGCCTGTTTTTGCCATCTGTGTCTTATTGGCAAGATTTCCCTTCACTGCCATCCTTTCAACAGGAATTGGGAGGATATATTTCCAATTTAGACAGTTGTCATGGAAACAAGTGTCCCTATTGGAATATTTTTATAATGTATGACTTTCTGTTCTTGAGGCACTTTCTTTCCTGATTACATTGGTGATCAAGAAAATTGGCAATCTCATTAATGGGAAGCGATGAAAAAAAACCTGACATGGATTCTAAAAGCCTCACTACTTCATCCAAATACTGTATATAAAGAAAAAGTCCTGCCAGACAGGACTTTGCTGTGAAAATATCAGGACTGGTAAACAGCTCCTGTATATGTATTTCAAGTGTATATTTAGCTGTTCGACTGGAGTTCAGCTTTGAGGAATTTGTGTGATTTGTTATATTTACCCATTGCTTTCCTGTCATTTCAGTGTCGCCAGCACTGTTAAACACGCACTTTCAATCTGGCTCAGTATTATTGTGTTCGGTAATAGTATTACCAGCCTTTCAGCCATTGGGACTGTCCTGGTCATAATTGGTGTCATGCTCTTCAACAAAGCCAAACAGCACCAGCGAGAAACAATCCGTATGATGACTGTGCCAGCTAACCTGGAGGATACTGAGCCACTGAAGGGACAAGAGCAGAAATCTCATGGAAAATAGAATGAATTTAACTTCATTGCCGCCCCTGAAATTATGGAGACTAACTGCTTTCACTGTGTTACTGGATTACCAGGAGGCTATTCCTAACATGACCATGCTTATCAGATGCCCATGAGAGAAGTGTTAAAGCTTTCAAACTAGAATATAAGGGACCATAACATCTTGAATTTAGGCAGAAATGGTCAGGTTAAAGTGCTGCTGTACTTTTGGTGCCAGGCACAATCATTTCAGATGTTAGAACCATTTTTTCACTGTTTAACAGCTCTCTACATCTCTGAATTACTGGGCTCATTTGCTGCTTGCCTTTTTACCGACACAGTGTAAAACATTCATTGGGAGAGAGAAGGGGGAGAGATTACAGCCTGCAAAAGGCAAGAATGTGGTGTTCTGCTATCCGACTACATGCATCCTATTCATTTGTAGTCAATCCCCCTTCTATGCAGTGGGGAAATAATATGCTGACATTAAGCAGATATAGAAAGTAAGCTTCGTTACAATTTCTAAGGATTTTAACTGATTTTGTAAGGGTGATACCACCTCCTACACTGTATTGTCAAAAGCATTGGGATGCCTGCCTTTACACGCACATGAACTTTAATTGCATTCCAGTCTTGGTCCGTAGGGTTCAATATTGAGTTGGCCCACCCTTTATAGCTATAACAGCTTCAACTCTTACGGGAAGGCTATCCACAAGATTTAGGGGCGTGTCTATGGGAATGTTCAACCATTCTTCCAGAAGTGCATTTGTGAAGTCAGGCACTGATGTTGGACAAGAAGTCTTGGGACCCAGTCTCCGCTCCAGTTCATCCCAAAGGTGCATATCGGGTTGAGGTCAATACTCTGCAGGCCAGCGAAGTTCCTCTACCCCAAACTCGCTCATCCATGTCTTTTTTGGACCTTTCTTTGTGCACTTGTCCAAATTATTTGGTGGAGAGGGGATTCTGATGTAGGGTGGTTTTTCAGAGGTTGGGCTTGGCCCCTTAGTTCCAGTGAAGGAAACTCTTAAGGTGTCAGCATACAAAGGCATTTTGGACAATTTTATGCTCTCTACTTTGTGAGAACAGTTTGGGGATGGCTCCGTACTGTTGCAACATGACTGCACTTCAGTGCACAAAGCAAGGTCCATAAAGACATGGATGAGCGAGTTTGGGGTGGAGGAACTTGACTGAGCTGTACAAAGTCCTGACCTCAAACCAATAGAACACCTTTGGCATGAATTAGGGCGGAGACTGCAAGGCAGGCCTTCTCGTCCAACATCACTGCCTGACCTCACAAATGCGCTTCTGGAGGAATGGTCAAACATTCCCATAGACACACTTCTAAACCTTGTGGACAGCCTTTCCATAAGAATTGAAGCTGTTATAGCTGCAAAGGGTGGGCCAACCTAATATTGAACCCTACAGGCTAAGACTGGGATGCCATTAAAGTTCATGTGCGTGTAAAGGCAGGCGTCACAATACTTTTGACAATATAGTGTATATCAAACTTTAATTATATAGCAGCACAGTACCACTTGTACATTTAGGGGGTAAGGCACTGGCCATCTTCTAGCCAGAGCATTAATCTCATGATAATATTTAATGCTAACATTTGAATATATATCTGCCAGCTAAATTGACTCTAACCACTACCAACCACAATAGAGGGTGCCTGAGAGCCTAATTGCCATCCTTGCGCACTACCACTTGAGTGTTGATGGGAAAGGGAAACCTCATCTGTAAGATCCAACTAGACTTGGAGCACCCAGGTTTTTTCATTTTGATCCTGTGTTCAAGTGCGGGTAGATACTAAAGTGAATATCCATCACCCAGCATGGGCAAAGCTCAAAGTTCACTTGAGGAATTACAGACCATGAGTTTCCTTTAAAAAAAATTTTAGCCTCTCCAATTTTTGTTTAACACCAGTTTAAAAATTATTAGTGATTTTTGCGGCTCACTTAGGCTCCTTTTACAGCTGCCGGTGGACCCAGGCAGACCCGTCAGCTCTTTAGGCAGCTGGGTGTAAACAGACTTTGTTGTCCCTTTTTATACCCTGCTACCTCCAGTCCACAAAAACAAAGAAAGATGTGTTTTGTTTTTTTTTGTTTTTTTATTCTGGTCCTTGACGGAACCAAAGGTGGGTGGGTGTAAACGGACACAAGTCCATTTACATCCGCCTGTCCATAGGCCTTCTGATCATGTCTGCCTGAAAAACTGATTGGCGGACTTGATTGGAATGCTTGTTTTGAAAGGGGCTAATAAGATCCTAATTCTTCCGAACAAGCATTTTCCAAAAAAAATGTTGAGTAAAGGAATGGGTTTTCACTAGCAGTCAGTAAGACCTCAGTTTTTTTTTTTTTTCTTCTTCTATATCGCTGGCCAGATATACTTGCCTCACAGAGCTTCTTCTTGGACTCATTAAAAATTGTTGTTCTGTTTGTAGCATAGGTAGTGCCTCCTCTTCTGGCATTTATAGACATTATTTGAGCTTATTTTCTAATTGTAGATAAAAGAAAAATAGAAAAAGTTGATGGTGTTTCAACTTTAGCTGGCTAGACAGACAAAACTATTTAGACCTAGTAGTCAGAGTAAAGAACCTGCCACTATTTATTTATTAAGGAACCTGTAAATGACCGACCGTAACACAATGCATTCTTCACTGCTTAGACCTCGTTAAAGTTCACTTAAATCTTTAGTCTAAATTTGCTAGATACATTCGAGATTCAGAAGCATTTTTGTTTTCTTTCTGAAGCAGCCACAGTCTCAGTAGAAATATCCTGCTAGCAGCTGCAGAGTAGGACCTTTGCTGTGCGCGGAGAAACAGTGGTCTCTCTGCAGAGGTCAGTCTACTGATTGGAGAGCTTGAGCTCTTGCTCTGAGTCGGCGGAGGTATCGAACTTCTTCAAAAGATCACTGCTTGTCCACAGACAACATGGCTCCCACCCAGCAGCATTCAGGAAGGGGACAGGCTTTTCTACTCAGCCCGTGGCTGATGTTTAAAGAAAATAAACTGTAAGACTTTGCAGACCTTTTGATGCACTTGAAATGTATTTAGCTGATTTAAACTTAAAGCTGAACTCCAGCTTTTGATACACGTTACATAGTTTGTTTGGTGCAAGCTGGCCCAAAACGAACTATGTCCCTCACTAACATGTGAGGCCACTGGATGTGCTATATACATTGTATGTAGCTGAGGCTACATGCAGCATACCGCACTGTATTCTGGGTTCGAGCATAGACTTCCTGTCTCATACCTGGAACACAATAGATTATATCTGATCGGTGCTTAGCCATTCAGAGAAAGCAATGTATTATAGCAATGAATACAAAGCTTCCTCTGGCTGAGTCAGAGGTTGTTACATCATCAGCCTTGGCTACATACAGTTTATACAGCACATCCAAAGCCTCACATGTTAGCGAGGGACGTAGTTTGTTTGGGCCAGCTTGGCCCAAACTATGTAAAGTATATCAAAAGCTGCAGTTAAGCTTTAAAATTCTGTTGGGCTATAATCTAATGGTTGGATACTGTATGCTGCTGGGGGTTATTGCACTGTACACGTTGTCCCTGCTTTTGCATGGTTTATTAAGCCCATCTTACTGCAGCAAATGCCATTGCAGAAACAGTTGACATAAGAAACCGTCCAAATGCCACCTAACTGAAGGTGGAGTGCTAAGAAACCAGTAATCTAAAGCTGACCCTACACTAGTAGATTTGCATATGAACATTTGTATGAAAATTCTCATCAGTACATACAATCACTTGACAAATGTTGTTCAAAGATACTTTAAAATGTTATTTGCTTTTAATATGCAATTTTAGAATGAATGTCATCTCCACATTCACCGTTAAAAATTGGTTCATGTGTGAGAAGATTTCCATCCTGCTCCTTCAAATTTTCTCATCACTGCAGTGTTTTGACCCCATTATCCATTTGAACAAATGTTTTCAGAATGAAAAGTTTTCTAATGAAATTCCTCTAGTGTATTGCCAGCTTAAAGGTATAAGTAAGTGTGTATGTCTGTGATAACCTTGGTATTTCACTGATTAGTCCTCTAATATTCTCATGGGGATCCTAGTCTAACATAAGATTTCATTTATTTGTGGAATGCTCATTCATATGGCATATAATATCTAAAGTTGTAAAGAGGCATTTGTAATGGATCATGTGAAACAATTTATTTTGGGTTAAATAGCTTTTGAGCAATGTGATAGAAGAAGAACTTGACATTTCTTGTGAAAATAATGTAACATTCTAGTCCTTTGGGAGCAGAAAAAGCAGGGTATTGACAACTAATTGATCTGTCCAAGTCCCATGTTTAGCTATGAACGTCTTTATTTAAGAAGGAAAGGTTCTCATAGACCCATGAAGTACTTAAAGCGAAGGTCCAGCTGAAAAAAAAAAAAAATTTAAGTCGGCAGCTACAATGTACACACTTACCTGTCAAGGGTGCCCGCGATGTCGGCCTCCCGAAGCCGATCCGTTCATCGGGTCCTGGCGCCGGCATTTGAACTAAGGGAAACAGGCAGTGAAGCCTTGTGGCTTCACTGCCCATTTCCTACTGCGCATGCGCGAGTCGCGCGGCGCTTTGTGAATGGCTGGCTGTGTTTTGGGACACACACAGTTCCCAGAACACAGCGCACTCCATTCCCCAGAAGACAACGCGAGGAGGAGAAGAATGAAGATCACCACGGAGTAGAAGGTGGCAGATTAGGATGATCTGCCTAGCAACAGCCATTTCTGATAAGTAAAAAAAAATTTTTTCTCTTCAATTTTTTTTTCAGATTTTTAGAAGCATTTTTATGTAATTTTTTTTATGTTTTAGGGTGGACCTCCGCTTTAATGCCTTATGGCTGATCTGTCTCTATGACCCTTTCTGCCTGTAAAGTCCCTGCTACATGTATGAAAATGAGTCCAATGGCAGGAGAGTCAGGCTTGTGCTGGTTCTGGGGCTGTAAATCTTAATGAAGTTGCACTGCAGATGCAAGTTTTTTTCATTTATATACGAACGACCCCCACGGGGCTGGACAAGAGAAATTTAAATGTGTATGGCTGGCTAGTGTATTGGATAGTTGAACTTTCAGGCTCAACAGGTTTATCAGTATAACATGCTTGAGTATTTGCATGAGGTTGCGTGGTGGAGAAACACCATCAGTCCTTCCGTCCTTCATATTAAAGTGTACTTTTAGAAGGCAGAAATTGTATGCATGGTATATGAAGCTATGACACTTTTATAGTCATACCGACAGAGCCTCAGTATCAAAGTAGTTCAATGTAATTGCCTTAAAATCTATTGTGACATTTAGTTGCCTTTATTCAAAATGCATTTCCTGAATCTGTTCACTGTTAACGTATCCTTCTGGCCTGCAGTTATTTAGTATTTTATGACTGCTGCCAGCTTGGCACGGCTTTGGTAGCTGCAAAATCATGAAAGAAGATGACTTCTTTAGAAAGTCTCTCTTAGGTGGCTGAGTACAGACTAGTTAAAATTCAACTCTTAAGAGAGTTATACTGTGGATGGCAATGTCATTTTTCTCCTGTGGATTGTACAGAAATATATATATTTTTATGAAATGTGTTTGAAACCTTTTGTAGAACACATACATTCCTAATCTGTGGTAGATAATGTTACATTTAATTATGAGAGATTAATAGATTTTTGCCTTGCAGGAGAGAAAGTAATTACTTGAATATTGTTAATGAACTGTTATCCTTTGCTTATTGCTCCATAGAGCCCCTGAACTACAGGGGAACCCCAGCTTAGATATTAAGTTATTAGTAAATGTACATAACATTACTAATATGTGCACTAATTACTTCTCAGTAGCCTGGGCTGAATTGGAGAGGGGGGAATGAAGAGAGAAGGCAGCAGAATTGTGTGCTTCCTCTGTTTTTGTCTTTTGTTGCCCGACTTGCTTATACATTGATAACCCTCACTTATGAATAACAGCAGACCACAATAGGCACAGTCCAATGATTAACTAAAGATCAGCCACATTGGATATTCTTGACAAGTTGTCATTGTCTTGTGTGGATGGAGCCAACGTTTTATTCATTTTTCTTTCAGAAAAGCAGGATATACAGTAGCTTTAACTGTAATTGACTGAAATCTGTTTTTTATGGATTACTTTTCTTGGCACATTATCCATACATTCTATATTCTGCAAACAGGTGAAACTTTTGCTGTTATTTCCCATCTATCTGTAATGGAAATGTAGCCATTAAAAAAAAAAAACAGTTCTGCATTCTTTGTGTTTAGATATCAGTATTGGAAACCAGTAGTGCTCAACTCTGGTTATCAAGGCTCACTGTCAATTATGTGTTTTCCCTTCTGCTAGGTAGGGGCACAGTTGCACTAGGCGCATTATAACAGGCATAAGGCCCATGTCACGGTAGCAGTTATTTTGCTGGCAACAAATCACTAATGACCACATTTCTGAAAATCCACTCGCCCCCTTTCGCCAGCAGCAGAATCGCCATTGTGACATCAACAATGTCACACTAACAAGTGAGAGAGTGATATCCTGGAAGCTGGTTGCCACCAGCAACAGGTTCACTGGTGTGACATGGCCCTAATATAAGGTGCACACTATAAAAAAAATCAGGCAAACATTCGTCCGATTTTCGAAAATTTGTACGAAAATTCTAGTACGACAAAGGCTTTTTTTTTTGTTTTCTGATCATGCGCAGTCTTTCTTTTCTGATTTTTCTTGTACGAAAATGGTACACATTAAATAAAAATCGTTTGTTCTGTTCCCGTACGAGAAAAATTTTGGAGTTTGGCCTTTCGGGATTTGTCGTACATAAAGTCTTAATCGCCTGTCGAAATCATACAAAAGCTTCCCCGATGAAAATGTTCGCCCGATTTTCTTATAGTGCGTACGTGCCTTAAGAATATAGCAGTTATTATGACAACCGTGCTTCATTAAAAGGAAATTAAAAAATGTACACGATTAGGCCCCTTTCACGGTGGGGCGGTGGGTGCGTCGGCAGTAAAGCGCAGCTATTTTTAACGGCGCTTTACCGTCAATTTCGCGGCGCTATTCGGCTGCTAGCGAAAGGGTTAAAACTTCCGCAAAGTGCTGCTCCGGCAGCACTATGCCGGTGGGATAGTCGCGCTGCTCCATTGATTTCAGTGGGCAGAAATGGTGAAGAAGCGGTGTATACACCGCTCCTTCACCTCTCTAAAGATGCTACTTGCAGGAGTTTTTTTTAATGTCCTGCAAGCGCACCACTCCAGTGTGAAAGCCTTTGGGCTTTCACACTGGAGAGACAGGAGCGGCTCCTTACATTCACTATGCAGGCACTATTTTTAGTCCTGTAGCGCCTGTAAAGCGCCTTAGTGTGAAAGGGGTCTTAGGGAGCCTTGAGGACTGGAGTTGAACTCTGCTGTGAACCCTCATAGCAATTTCAGAAGTAATTATTGTTTTTTGTTTGTTTAATAATGTTAAATGCATTTTTAGTCCAATGTTAAAAGCCAGTGTTGTAGCAGTACTAATTTCCATTGGCCTAAACTTTTGTTTTTTGTACTGTGTTCATGGAAACGCAGTGGGTTATTTTCTCAAACGGATATCATGCTATCATTCCTTTCAAAGACTAGAATATTTTTTGCAGTCGTTGCTTAATGTCTTACAGCATTCTCTTGCTTTCATCGATCTTGTCAATGGAAATGGGTGCATGCCACATCCCTGAAAGGTGTTTTATTCTTTGCCTGTAGATTCATCATCTTCTAGATCATGAAAAACTAAAGTGCCAAGTCCTGCATTACTCAGGACTTAAATGTTGTTACTTACTGCAACTTATTACTTTCATCATTTGTGGGTCAGGCTGGAATTCTCCTTCAGTTGACTTTGGCATGTATTTTTGATCCAAAAGGCAGAGGTGAACCCAGTACAGTATAATTTCGTTGTCAGAAAGAGATTTAAGGATGGTAAAATTTAAATGCTATTCTAAAGAAATCCTGTAAAAAAAATTGCAAACCTTAACAGATCTATCAATGCGTATTTAATTAATGCAGTCAAAATCATTACTCGTTTTAGCTTGTTTTCATAGTAATAAAGAATTAACTTCAGTCTATAATTAATCAAGTCTTTCTGTTCGTCCAATAACTTGACTTTTTTTTTCTTTCATTCAGAGCCACTGTTTAATTCACCAGTCCACCCAAAATGAACCCAATAAGTTGCATGACCCACGATCTTATCTCACAAGTTAGCATCACTAAATAATAATGTCCACTGCAGCTGTTATGCCGTGTACACACGATCGGAAATTCGGCTAGCAAAAGACCCATGAGAGCTTTTGGTCGGAAAATGCGACCGTGTGTATGCTCCATCGGACTTTTGCTAGAGGAATTCCCGCCAGCAAAAGATTGAGAGCATGTTCTCAATTTTTCGGTCGGAAAAAGTTCCTATCTGAAAATGTGATCGCCTGTACAAATTCCGACGCACAAAATTCCTACGCATGCTCGGAAACCATTCGACGCATGCTCTGAAGCATTGAACTTCATTTTCTTGGCCAGTTGTAGTGTTGTACGTCACCGCGTTCTTGACGGTCGAAAGATCAGAGAACTTTTGTGTGACCGTGTGTATGCAAGGCAAGCTTGAGTGGAATTCCGTCGGAAAAACCATCCAAGTTTTTTCCAACAGAAAATCCACTCCTGTGTACGCGGCATAAGTCTTCACCCTAAAGCCTAATGCACATAGGGCCAAATGTCAGACAGCATGGGAGAGTTAAATAGAAACCGTCCCGACATTCAACCCTTGTGTACTGGAGTCGGTCTGTCGAATGGGCATGACCAGACAAGATCTGCCGATCAACTTCCGATCAGCGCTCTCAGTTAACGCTGACCAGAATGATTTGGCGGGGGGGGGGGGGGGGTTGGGGCAGGGGCATCCCCCTGTCAGGGCACAATAGCACAGCAGAAGAGATTGCTGTGCTAACATCAGATTGTTAGTTCAGCAGCTCTGACCTAGCCTGGTAGTATGTACGAGGCTTTAGGCAGGGCATACAATAACTAGTTTTCTTTTAACCACGACACATTGTTGATAGGGAAATCCCTCCTGTGGAGCTGTTATATTCTGACATCAGGAAGTTTCCCAACCGTCAGAATACAATGAATATTGCTTGCAGCTATAGCTGCTGGCAGTCATTACATGAAAAAAAAATCTGACAGGCTAGTTGTACTAAAGTCGATCAATGGATTGACTTCAGTACAACCAGTCTGCCTATACATGGATCGAATTTCAATCCGTCTATGGCAGGCTTTAGGCTGTTGAGAGACACAACTTTTGTCATCTGCATTTACTAATTTATTTTAATTCAGCACAGGAAACGTGACACCTTTTAGTCTAGTTCATAATAGCTTTGATTGGGAGATTTGAGTAACGTTTTGTGTCCATTTATTTCTCTCTACAGAGCTTTGGTCATAAATGGCAATAAAAGCAAATAACACTCTTGATTTCCTATATCAACGCCAGTGCTGTGTGTTTTTGTTTTTTTTCTTATAGGGCAGTGTGTGGGTCAGGCAGTTAAGGTACTGATCAGAATGATTTCCAGTAAGGGCCCAATTCAGCAAAGAGAAGAAAAGACCAAAAGAATCATGTGTATACCAGTATCTGTGTTGGGTGGGGATCATGGCGGTTCCTGGTGCTTGTTTGGGTTTTGCAAGACCAAATCTGTATATCTAGCTCCTTGTTCTAGGGAAATAATATCTACCTGGCCAAGGGCAGCTTAAAGTGATTGTAAACCCTTACAATATACCCAGCGAGGAGACTATCCTTAGGTGATCCACAGAGAATAAACAAATCTTCCTACATAAGTTGTATCTGTCTATCTGCAGTCTTCTCTTCTCTACATCCATTCAATAGGATGAATGGCTTGTCTGAGAGTTCAGAAAAAAAGGTAGTGGAGAGCTGAAGTTGCACTCTGCAGAGCTCTGTGAGGAGAGCTCTGAGAGCTGATTGGAGGGAAGGGACACACCCCCCTTCACCCAGGAACAGAGCTGAGGCTGTCAATCAGCTGGAGATTCCTCCCCTGTCACAATTTTTTCTCTGTGTCAGAAAAATTTGTCAGAAGTGGTTCATGCTGATTGCAGAGGAACGAGGCAGCAGACGGAAATGACACTTGGTGCTCTTAATTGAGACAAGTATACATTATAAAGGGATATGCTTTGTTCATATTTCATGTCTGAGGTTTACAACCACTTTAAGAATATGAGATGCTGATGGGTTATTTAACCTGCTGGTGTGCTTTCAAGCTGAAATCAGTTTTTGGGTGGACTTGGTTTTTAAGTTTTTTCTCTATATCCCTATGTACAATTTATTGATTTTTGGTTTAAAAATACAGTATATAATTTGTTATACATTGTAGAAGATATACAAATGTGGAATGTTGTCTCAACATAGTTTTTATGTTATATGTCACTTATCTATTTTATTACATCTGCTTGTTGAGGTCTGAGGGCTTCACTGTTGTTTAAGTTGCCTTGTACAAATAAATGTGACTATTGTTATATTTAATGCATTTGTTTCTTTTTTTTAAGCCTGCAAATTGGAATATTCTGCATACAGCTTACTTCTTAAAGCAAGCACACTAAGGATTCTTATTTAACAAAAATAAATATATAATTGTAAGCTGTGCCCAAAAAGATTTAAAAATTAGTCACATGACCTAAATCATTTATCAAAATGAGATTTTATTTTTTAAAAGATAGCTTTACACTTCTTTACACATCTTACAAATATAACTCTGTACCCAGGATCTCAAAAGTCATACTTTCTGCATACCCCTATACATGTCCCTTCGCTTTAGAGTTTAACTTTAAGTTTAGATTTATTTCAATTTTTTGTACAATACAGTAGTATGATGTTTTTTACATGGTTGCTATTTTGAAGAAACAACACTCCTCCTTCTAATAAAGTATTCTTCCCATACTATTACATATACATTTAATATTACATAGTTGCATAGTAGGTGAGGCTGAAAAAAGACACAAGTCCATCAAGTCCAACCTATGTGTGTGATTATATGTCAGTATTACATTGTATATCCCTGTATGTTGCGGTCATTCAGGTGATTATCTAATAGTTTCTTGAAACTATCAATGCCCCCCGCTGAGACCACTGCCTGTGGAAGGGAATTCCACATCCTTGTCACTCTTACAGTAAAGAACCCTCTACGTAGTTTAAGGTTAAACCTCTTCTCTTCTAATTGTAATGAGTGGTCAGTAGTCTTGTTAAACTCCCTTTTTGCGAAAAAGTTTTATCCCTATTTTGGGGTCACCAGTATGGTATTTGTATATTGAAATCATATCCCCTCTCAAGCATCTCTTCTCCAGAGAGAATAAGTTCAGTGCTCGCAGCCTTTCTTGATAACTAATATCCTCCAGACCCTTTATTAGCTTTCTTGCCCTTCTTTGTACTCACTCCATTTCCAGTACATCCTTCCTGAGGACTGGTGCCCAGAACTGGACAGCATACTCTAGGTACGGCCGGACCAGAGTCTTGTAGAGTGGGAGAATTATTGTTTTATCTCTGGAATTAATCCCCTCTTTAATGCATGCCCATATTTGCTTTGTTAGCAGCAGCTTGGCATTGCATGCCATTGCTAAGACTATCATCTATTAGGACCCCCAGGTTCTTTTCCATCCTAGATTCCCCCAGAGGTCCCCCCCCCAGTGTATAGATTGCATTCATATTTTTGCCACCCAAATGCATTATTTTACATTTTTCTACATTAAACCCCATTTGTCATGTAGTTGCCCAACCCATTAATTTGTTCAGATCTTTTTGCAAGGTTTCCACATCCTGCGGAGAAGTTATTGCACTGCTTAGCTTAGTATCGTCTGCAAAAACAGAGATTGAACTGTTTACCCCATCCTCCAGGTCGATTCTGAACAAATTAAATAGGATTGGTCCCAGCACAGAACCCTGGGGAACCCCACTACCCACCTCTGACCATTCAGAGTACTCCCCATTTATCACCACCCTCTGAACTCGCCCTTGTAGCCAGTTTTCAATCCATGTACTCACCCTATGGTCCATGCAAACGGACCTTATTTTGTACAGTAAACGTTTTATTGGGAACTGTGTCAAATGCTTTTGCGAAATCCAGATACACCACGTCTACGGGCCTTCCTTTATCTAGATAGCAGCTCTCCTCCTCATAGAAGGTTAATAGAAGGTTTGGCAAGAACAATTCTTCATGAATCCATGCTGATTACTGCCAATGACACCGTATTCATTACTAAAATCTTGTATATAGTCCCTTATCATCCCCTCCAAGAGTTTACATACTATTGATGCTAGGCTAACTGGTCTGTAATTCCCGGGGATGTATTTTGGGCCCTTTTTAAATATTGGTACTACCGTGGCTTTTCTCCAATCAGCTGGTACCATTCCGGTCAGTAGACTGTCAGTAAAAATTAGGAACAATGGTCTTTAATGCATATTATTTTACCTGTAATAGCCTTCCTTGTGTAGACATACAAAAAGGATTGAGACTGTTGAACACCACCATCGTGAATGTGTTGTCGTTAGTACTGTCACTCAAGTGAAACTCACTGTAGTATTTTCCTTCACTCCTATCCCAGCAGCTACATAAAAGGTTATTTAGGGAGGGGAGGGTAGGAGCAGAGAAGCTGAGCCCGCTCACAGAGTAATTAGTGACCCCCAGAGTGGAGGTGGCTATGTTAAGGAAATGGACTTCCTCAAGGTGTCAGAATTTGCTAGCTGGCTCAAGGGCACATTACAAATCAATAAACAAACATTTATGGAAAGGAAAAAATCTACAAATGTGCATTTAAATGTTAACTCCACTTTCTTGGGAAAATAATTTGCAAAAAAATTATATTAAAGCATACACAATTGCGACATAAGTCGTATTATAATTGAATGTTATTAAAAATTACCTTTCCAATCTGCAGCACTGTAATTTTCTGTCAAATGCAATGCAATATGGGGAGAGGTGTTCTGTAGACAATGTGTACAAAACACCACTCAGATATGTCATTTCCTGCTTGTGTGATTTGCTGACTTATTTTCCCAGAAGTCTGAATGAATGAATGATTTGTAAAGCGCTGCAATGCGAACTGAATCGCCTCAAGGCGATTCCAGAAGTCTGCACAAAGATACAAATCGGATTTTAAGCATCCCCTGCAACATAAATGTCATGTTTAGGGAGATACTCCCAAAGGTAAATCACATCTAAAGGGGTGCAGACCCTGCAACTTTCCTCATTAGAGCCCTGCAGGTGCAGCAGCTGATAATTATAAAATCAGTCCCATACAGATTCACTGTGCACATGGACACAGACAAACTGCAACTTCTTCAGAATAACAAAAGGTAGGAATCTGCAACAAAGTTTAACTACTTCAGCCTCAGAAGTTTTTACCCCCTTCATGACCAGGCCATTTTTTGCGATACTGCACTGCTTTACTTTACCTGACAATTGCGTGGTCATGGGACGCTGTACATAAATAAAATTGATGTCCTTTTTTCCCCCACAAATTGAGAGTTCTTTTGGTGGTATTTGATCACCTGCGGTTTTTAATTTTTGCTCTATAATCAAAAAAAAAACGACAATTTTTAAAACAAACAATATTTTTTACTTACTGCTATAATATACATATCCAATAACAAAAAATTTAAAAAATCTAATCTCCATCAATTTAGGCCAATATGTATCCTACTACATATTTTTGGTAAAAAAAAAACAAATGCCAAGAAGTGTATATTGATTGGTTTGCACAAAAGTTATAGTGTCTACAAAATAGTGGGTATTTTTAATTTTTATTTATTTTTTTTTACATGTAATGGCGGTGATCAGCAATTTTTAGCGGGATTGCGGTGGACAGATCGGACACCTAGCTGACACTTTTTTGGGAACCAGTGAAATTATTATAGTGATTAGTGCTAAAAATAAGTATAAATGACACTGGCAGGGAAGGGGTTAACATCGGCAATCAAAGGGTTAACAGTGTTCCCTCAGTGTTTTTCTAACTGTGTGGGTAGATGGGCTCACTGCACGGACACTTTGATCCGTGTCCAGATTAGCAGGAACACTAGATAAGAGTGTCCATGCCTGACAGCATGGCGATCTGCCTGTTTACATTGGCAGACTGCCATCCTGTCTCTGTGGGAAGCGATTTGCTAATGGGCATTGCGTCCGGGCCCACTAATTCCCCCCCCCACCCCGTGGCCAATCAGCACCCCCCAATCAGTACGTGATTTTGCGCAATAAAACCATCTTGCCGCAGTACATTTTTTGGGCAGACAGTCGGGAAGTGGTTAAAATCCTTGCAATGTACATTGCTCGCCCAGAGGGGAATGTTACCTTGTCAACACAAGGGGAGTTACGAATAGATATCCAGACCCTCGTATCCATCCAAACTGGCTTTGTCTTGTGTGAATGGCATTATTATATATTCGCTGTGAAGCATACAAGTTCTTCTCTTGGAGAAAAGGAATATATGCCAATATTATAGCAAAAAATGTCAACTTCACATTCTCAATCACGAAGAGGATTTTTTATAAAGTAAATGCTGTGAACTACTAGTGAGAAATTAACATCCTGCACTCACGCCTCAGATCAGCCCCAATTCCTGCAACTCCACACCTCAGATCACTGTCCCCCCTGCAAATCTGTTTCACCACTGTAACCCCCTGTACATCTGCCCCACCACTGTAACCCCCTGCACATCTGCCCCACCACTGTACCTCCCTGCACATCTGCCCCACCACTGTACCACCCTGCACATCTGCCCCACCACTGTACCCCCTGCTCATCTGCTCCACCACTGTAACCCCCTGTACATCTGCCCCATGACTGTACCCCCTTTCTCATCTGCCCCGCCAGTGTACCCCCTTTCTCATCTGCCCCACCACTGTACCACCCTGCACATCTGCCCCACCACTGTACCCCCTGCTCATCTGCTCCACCACTGTAACCCCCTGTACATCTGCCCAATGACTGTACCCTCCTGCTCATCTGCCCCACCAGTGAACCCCCTTTCTCATCTGCCCCACCAGTGTACCCCCTGCACATTTGCCTCACCACTGTAACCCCCTGCACATCTACCTCACCACTGTAACCCCCCTGCACATCTGCCCCACCACTGTACTACCCTGCACATCTGCCCCACCACCGTACTACCCTGCACATCTGCCCCACCACTATACTACCCTGCACATCTGCCCCACCTCTGTACCCCCTGCTCATCTGTTCCACCACTGTAACCCCCTGTACATCTGCCTCACCAATGTTCCCCCTTTCTCATCTGCTCCACCACTGTACCTCCATGCACATCTGTCCCGCCTCTGTTCCCCCTGCTCTTCTGCCCCACCACTGTACCTCCATGCACATCTGCTCCACCACTGAACCATCTTATCAACTGTCCTAACACTGAACCTATCTGCTCATCTGCCCCACCACTGTAAGCACAAATGTCACAGGCCTGGACGAAGGCTAACGCATCCTGCCTAATCAATGGCCACCAGAGGTTGCGAGAGATGATCTCAAAAGTCTGTCTAAATCCTGGATGTGCTGCAGGTTTCGATGCATGGACCTGCTGCAATACCTGCGAACGAAAAGCCAGGGGCACAAAAAGCATACCAGAGGGAGTGGAGAGGCCTCAGCCTGTGCAGGTAACAAGGCCTCAGAAATGTCAGTCTGAGTGCAAGCCAAAATCTTGTCCTCGGGAATAATGGGTTGTGAAGGAAGCGGAGGAGGAGACTCTGATAAAAAGCTTTAAGACAAGGCGTCAGCCCTAATGTTTTTTGGCCTGGTAGATAAGAAATCGTGAAGTCAAATCTGGAGAACAATGACCACCTAGCTTGATGTGAGTTCTGTATTTTAGCAGAACGGATGTATTCAAGGTTTTTTTGGTCAGTCAGAACTATGAATGGATAGCGAGCTCCCTCCATCCAATGTCTCCATTCCTCCAAAGCTAGCTTTATGGCTAGAAGTTCTCTGTTGCCTATATCATAATTTCGCTCTGCTGGGGAAAATTAACGGGACAAGAAGGCACAGGGGTGGATGGCAGCATTTACAGAGACCTACTTCAGATGCATCTACCTCCACAATATAAGGCAGCTCAGGAACAGGATGGCATAGAATTGGTGCAGAGGTAAAGGCTTTCTTCAGCTGAGTGAAGGCCGCCTGGGCTTCAGTACTCCTTTTAAACTTAGTCTGAGTCTTCCTGGTGAGAGAGGTGTATAGAAAAGGGGGGGGGGGGGGGTTTGGGACTTTGCGTGAGGCACACACTGTGTACTATATACCTCCATCCCTGATTCAATTGAACATAGAGAGGGAGTTGGGACTTTGTGTGAGTCGAGTGGCAACCATATAGGATAATACACGTACAGATGGCTAAGCAATTTGTTTATTTGTCATAAAGAAGGTATAAAATTGCACTTGGTATGAAATATATAGCAAAGCCATTCAATAAATACACACAGATGGATAAAGTACAGTTCATAAATACAAGGATATAATACATATTCCAAATAGTTAATTTACATATACACACATAAAAACGAAATAGCAGCACATTCCAGTAACCCAAGTATGGAGTAAATACTCCGTATGAGGATTAATAAAATATAATAACAGAGATTATAAAGTACATGCAGTAATAATTATTACTGCATGTACTTTATAATCTGTTATTAAATTTTATATCTCCTCATACTGAGTATTTACTCCATACATGGGTTACTGGAATGTGCTGCTATTTCGTTTTTATAATGTGTGTATATGTGTACTTTATCCATCTGTGTGTATTTATTGAATGGCTTTGCTATATATTTCATACTGAGTGTGATTTTATACCCTCTTTATGACAAACAAAATTGCTTAGCTATCTGTACGTGTATTATCCTATTTGGTTGCCATCAGCCCCACACAATGTCCCAACTCCCTTTCTATGTTCAGTTGAATCAGGGATGGAGGTATATAGTACATGGTATGTGCCTCACACAAAGTCCCAAATCCCCCCCACCCACCCTTTTCTATATAAGCCATTAGGGATGGAGGCATGTGGCCAGTCTAAGTACAGTTCTCCCTAATTATCCCAAGTACTTGTATGCCCTGTGTGGTTGATGGACGTGCACGGGACATGCAGATTTTACATTATAGCTTCACTTAACTTCTCTCATATTGATTTAGCAGCCTTGCATTGGGGTGTGTGCTCTGCTTTTGTTGGGGCCACCTGGCTGCCTGATACCCGAGACCTGCAATGCCTGCCTGATGCCCTCCTCTCCCTCCCCCTAACTGAGGGGTGGGGGAGCGGCGGTATTGGTCGCTGCGCATCGATGCCACGTACGGCGCTGCACATGTGATGCCTTAGGGCATCATGTCGAAATACTATACTATACTATTCTTACTGGCCCTGGTCCTACGATCTTTACTTTAGTGATGTTTCTTTCACCTCTTTATCCCCTATTGCACACTGGTTCCACCTGGTTCACATTAGCATCTTTATAAGAGAGCTATTCTTAGTAATTTTATTTTTTCACAGACTCCTTAGGAGCCTCACCCCATGTTACTAATTAACCATGGAGAATCCAATTCCCTGGGGACTTCATGCTTGGATGTTCGCCCCACGTGTGGTGTGGCTTGCTCAGCTCCCAGACAGCCTACTTTAGCAGCTCCCTCTGAATTGCAGTAGTACATACCTCTCAATCCCAGTTCCATGTAAGCAATATAGCCTTAACAATTTTTCTTTCGTCTTTTGATGTTGGAGTTTCAATTAGAGTTTACTGGTTTGTATATTTCTTGCAGAATAGTGGATGCACTCGATCCTGATGAAGTGTTTTAGTAACACGAAACGCGTTGAGCATTGAGAGGATGCACCATGTTTTTATTCAATCAAAATTATTACTGCATGTACTTTATAATCTCTTATATTTTCCTCATATGGCGTATTTACTCCATACATGGGTTATTGGAATGTGCTGCTATTTCGTTTTGCTAACGTGTGTGTGTATGAACTATTTGGAATATGTATTATATCCTTTGTTTTAATGTATTTATGAACTGTACTTTATACATCTGTGTGTAATTATTCAATGGCTTTGCTATATATTTCATACTCAGTGTAATTTTATACTGTCTTTATGACAAATAAACAAAATTGTTTAGCCATCTGTACGTGTATTATCCTATTTGGTTGCCACTTGCCTCACACGAAGTCCCAACTCCCTCTCTATGTTCAACAGTTTCTGGTGAGAGAGGTGATGGGATGTGCAATGGTGGCAAAGTCCTTAATAAAGTTCCGAAATTTGCAAAGCCCAGGAAGCGCTGAATTGCCTTTAGGTCTGAAGGTGTTGCCCAGTCTAAAATGGCTTGAATCTTGGCTGGATCCATGATGAGGCCTGTGTCAGAAATTAAGTAGCCCAGGAAAGGTACTTGTTTGACATGGAATAAAAACTTTTCGGGCTTTACAAAAAGGGAGTGAGCCCTCAATCGGGCCCATACCAGGCAGACGTGCCTCTGATGTGTTTCAAGATTGGGAGAGTATATTAAAATATAATTTAAGTTTACAAGCATGAAGCAACCCAACAGTTCACAGAAAATGTCATTCATAAAGTTCTGAAAGATAGCTGGCGCATTCCTGAGACCGAAAGGCATGACAAGACATTCGTAATGGCCATCCTTGGTGTTAAAGGATGTCTTCCATTCCTCTCCTGCACGGATGCACGCTAGATTATAAGATCCCCTTATACCCAGTTGGAGAAGATTTTGGCTCCCTGGATGTGGGAGAATAACTCCTATGATGAGAGGAAGAGGATACCGATTGTAAACAGTTATCTTATTTAGACTTCTGCAGTCAATACAAATCCTCAGTCCCCCATCCTTCTTCGGGACAAAGAAGCATCCTGCGCTTACGGGAGAAGTGGAGGGATGGATGAATCTCTTAGCTGGGTTTTCCTGAATATACTCTTGCAAAGAAAGATTCTCTGGCTCAGACAGTGGAAAAACGCTCCCTCGAGGAGACGTAGTGTCAGGCAAGAGGTCAATGGGACAATCATAACTGCGATGAGGAGGTAAAGCATCAGCAATCCTTTTTAGATAATGTTTCGAAAGTTCTTATAACAAAGCGGAATCGGTTCCATTCCCGTTTGACAGGCAGCAAATCGAACATGGTGCTGGATGCAGTTTTTTTACACACTGATTAGACCAAGCCAGAATATTTTCTGTTCGCCAGTCAATTATTAGATTGTGCTTCTAAGGCCTAGGATGAAAGGATTGGATGGAGAGTCAATGACAAGACATGAAATCTTCTCCCAATGCAAAGCCAACAATTGTAACTGAAAAGGGTTGGTGGATTGGAGCACTTGATCCTGTGAGAGAGGCCGATTATTTGATCCGTGACTGCTGCTCCTCTCTGCCAATCCCTTCACTGGCTTTCCCTACCCCACCGTGTAAAATTCAAAATGCTAACCAAAACATACAAGGCCATTCACAACATCGCCCCCATCTACATCACCAACCTCATCTGCAGTTATCGCCCAAATCGCCCCCTCCGCTCCTCCCAGGACCTCCTGCTCTCTAGCTCCCTTGTTACCTCCTCCCATGCTCGCCTTCAGGACTTCTCCAGAGCCTCTCCCATCCTCTGGAATTCCCTGCCCCAGTATGTCCGATCAGCCCCTACCCTGTCCACCTTTAGGAGATCCCTGAAAACTCATTTATTCAGGGAAGCCTATCCCACACCCACATAACTGTCCCTGAGCCACCCCCATCAAATAATTCTTTGCAGCTATTTCCTTTTGTACCACCACCCCCTCCCTTTAGAATGTAAGCTCTACGAGCAGGGCCCTCCTGTACCTTTTGTATTGAACTGTACTGTAATTGTGTTGTCCCCCTTATACATTGTAAAGCGCTGCATAAACTGTTGGCGCTTTATAAATCTCGTATAATGATAATAATAATTCACAGAAATATGGCAAACTGGGCAATCTAGAGCATGAGTTTCCAGGCCTAAGGCCTCGTACACACGGTATGAAAACCAGAAGGGTAAAGTCTTAAGACGAGCTGTCTGCGGATTTTCGGATGGTTAGTATGATGCTTTCGACAGCCGATTTAACTTTTTCATCAGACAAAAGCTGGATGTGCAGGCTATAAAATTTTTGTTGGATGTGAACTCAACATCTGATTTTCGGATGGTCAGTACAGAAATCGTCACACAAAAGTCAAAAGTACAAACATGCATGCTCGGAATCGAGGAATGACCCGGAAGAGTTTGGTCTTGTAAACTATCGTACGTAATCTAGAATTAACATTTGTGACGTGGCAATTGATGAAATGTCGAAATACAGTGCACATTCTCATCTTCTTTAAAGTGGGGTTCCACCCAAAAAACAAAAATACCTGGAAAAAATCTAAAAAAAAAAAAAAAAAAACATTTGGATATTTTTTTTTTTTCACTTACCTCTAAATGCCTGTTGCTAGGTGGTCCCACGTAGTCTGCCTGTTGCTTTGCCTGGGCTGATGACATCACTTCCCCCCAGGCACAGGAAGGGCTCCGCTCTGCTCCCGCCCTCCTGTCAATCATCTGGGACCCATTACAGGTCCCAGGTGATTGAGCGGCCAATCACGGCGAGCGGCGCCGCTCGCGCATGCGCAGTGGGTGCCAGGCTGTGAAGCCACAGCCCGGCGCCCACAGTTGAAATGTCGGCGCCGACTAGCGGAGGGGGGGACGAGCGGGGCCTCGATCCCCCGCATCGCTGGACCCAGAGACAGGTGAGTGTCCAATTAAAAGTCAGCAGCTGCAGTATTTGTAGCTGCTGATTTTTAATTTTTTTTTTTTTTTGACGGCCCCCTGGGTGGAACTCCCCTTTAATGGCATAATAATGAAGCTGCTTTGCTGGTGATACTGATGTAGTTATGCCAAACATATTTTAAATCATTTGTTTTGTACGATCTGAAAATCGCGAATCAACACTCACCAAAATTCTACTAACGTTTACTAACACAAAGAATAAGGAGCCCAAAGGGTGGCACTTGAGAAATGAACTTCCTCTTTATACTCTCAAAGTACATCACTATATTCATGTTTGTCATATGACAATTTGCGGATAGTTAGTATGCTAGATAAAATCCTGCACAGACGCTTTTGACACAAATCAGACACTAGGTCATCCAACAATCAAACCGTGTGTACGAG
The DNA here is from genome assembly GCA_037952925.1 of Lithobates clamitans. NCBI lineage: Eukaryota > Metazoa > Chordata > Amphibia > Anura > Ranidae > Lithobates > Lithobates clamitans. The sequence goes on along the minus strand of JBBGZY010001280.1, from coordinate 933,395 downwards.
GCCTAAGAGGTAATCGGAGTCTTATCAATAAAATTCTCAGTGGCTCCAGAATCTACAAAGGCCAGCAGTTCGAGCCCCCATCCCAAAGTGAATAACAGCGGGTAATAGTATACGATTATCCTTCATGGTGAGATGAAAGTAGACCTAAGGTGACCCCCCCACAATCACCTGGGTCCTGGAGTTTCCCGGACATGTAGGGCAAGAACGGAGCATATGACCCTTGAGGCCACAATATAAATAGAGTCCCCATGTTACGCCTGTGTGTGTGTGTTCCTGGGCAGATAAACAGGTGGAGCCTAACTGCATAGGTTCTTCCTCAGATCTGGCACTGGAGGTGGAATAATTAGGTGGCAAGAGAGGTACATAATTTGTCACAGCCGTAGTGAGTTCTCGCCTCCTCTCCTGCTGGCAGCGCCAATTCTAATGGCTAGACACATAGCCTTCTCCAGTGAGGCTGGGTAGGAAAAATTGACCAGAGCGTCCTTAATTGCATCTGAAAGACCTATTCTAAACTGGCTGAGGAGAGCTGCATCATTCCAGCCAGATTCCGGGGCCCACCTGCAATACATTTCAGCAGTGGTAGTCCCATGCTGTAAGTTACGCAGTGTTGATTCTGCAGTAGCAGCATGATTTGGATCATCGAATAGCAACCCGAGGGCTTCAAAGAAGGCATCTACTGTTAGCAGGGCAGGGTGGTTTGGTTCCAGGTTAAAGGCCAAAAACCCTATACGGTAACCAGAAAACCGGTCAGGCAGAGGAATTTTCGGTTCAGATGATGGAATATTTGTAGCGGTGGTAGTAGAAGGAGATTGCACCTTGGTGAGCTCTGTGGCCATTTACTGGACTTGATGGGATAAACGGCAAAGTTCCTGTGCAAACAACTGAGCCTGCTCAGGATTTATGATCGTCTTCCTTTTTATGTATGTCTCGTGATAATGTCAGGCTAGGAGCAGGTAACAGGTACAGTGGGGCAAAAAAGTATTTAGCCACCAATTGTACAAGTTCTCCCACCTAAAAAGATGAGAGAGGCCTGTAATTGTCATCATAGGTATACCTCAACTATGAGAGACAAAATGTGGAAACAAATCCAGACAATCACATTGTCTAATTTTTGAAATAATTTATTTGAAAATTATGGTGGAAAATAAGTATTTGGTCACCTACAAACAAGCAAGATTTCTGGCTCTCACAGACCTGTTTCTTCTTCTTTAAGAGGCTCCTCTGTCCTCCACTCATTACCTGTATTAATGGCACCTGTTTGAACTTGTTATCAGTATAAAAGACACCTGTCAACAACCTCAAACAGTCACACTTCAAACTCCACTATAGTAAAGACCCATAAGCTGTCGAAGGACACCAGAAACTAAATTGTAGACCTGCACCAGGCTGGGAAGACTGAATCTGCAATGGGCAAGCAGCTTGGTATGAAGAAATCAACTGTGGGAGCAATAATTAGAAAATGGAAGACATACAAGACCACTGATAATCTCCCTCGATCTGGGGCTCCACGCAAGATCTCACCCCGTGGGGTCAAAATGATCACAAGAACGGTGAGCAAAAATCCCAGAACCACACAGGGAGACCTAGTGAATGGCCTGCAGAGAGCTGGGACCAACGTAACAAAGGCTACCATCAGTAACACACTACGCCGCCAGGGACTCAGATCCTGCAGTGCCAGACGTGTCCCCCTGCTTAAGCCAGTACATGTCTGGGCCAGTCTGAGGTTTGCTAGAGAGCGTTTGGATGATCCAGAAGAGGATTGGGAAAATGTCATATGGTCAGATGAAGCCAAAGTAGAACTGTTTGGTAGAACTCGTCGTGTTGGGAGGAGAGAGAATGCTGAGTTGCAACCAAAGAACACCATACCTACTGTGAAGCATGGGGGTGGCAACATCATGCTTTGGGGCTGTTTCTCTGCAAAGGAAACAGGACGACTGATCCGTGTACATGAAAAAATGAATGGGGCCATGTATCGTGAGATTTTGAGTGCAAACCTCCTCCCATCAGCAAGGGCATTGAAGATGAAACGTGGCTGGGTCTTTCAGCATGACAATGGTCCCAAACACACCGCCCGGGCAACGAAGGAGTGGCTTTGTAAGAAGCATTTCAAGGTCCTGGAATGGCCTAGCCAGTCGCCAGATCTCAACCCCATAGAAAACCTTTGGAGGGAGTTGAAAGTCCGTGTTGCCCAGCAACAGCCCCAAAACATCACTGCTCTAGAGGAGATCTGCATGGAAGAATGGGCCAACATACCAGCAACAGTGTGTGACAACCTTGTGAAGACTTACAGAAAACGTTTGACCTCTGTCATTGCCAACAAAGGATATATAACAAAGTATTGAGATGAACTTTTGATATTGACCACATACTTATTTTCCACCATAATTTGCAAATAAATTCTTTCAAAAATCAGACAATGTGATTGTCTGTCTGGATTTGTTTCCACATTTTATCTCTCATAGTTGAGGTATACCTATGATGACAATTACAGGCCTCTCTCATCTTTTTAAGTGGGAGAACTTGCACAATTGGTGGCTGACTAAATACTTTTTTGCCCCACTGTACCTGTTCACCTGTTCAGATGTGCTGATTATGCAAAGAGTTTAATGAACAAAAGCACATGGAGCAAACAAAAGGGGGAATCTTTCTTCCAAACAAACACTGTGACCTGAGGCATGAGAAGAAAAAAAAAAGGGGGGGGGGCGCTCTTATACACAGCATAAATTCCTACCTTGCACAAGGCCATAGTAGCATGTCACCAGAACAGTCTTTTCCACCCAAACAGTATTTATTCCATCATCCCGTAGTGGTATTTAAGAGAAAAAAAACTACACCAATAAGTGGGAGCAGTTTTTAAGGGTGCATGGCTCCAAACGCACACTGTGCTTTTACTTGTGTTTATGTGTGGTCAATTTATCTGCATTTAAAGAAAACTGTATTCTGTGCATCTAGAATCTGATTAGACACTGTAAACATGGCCTGCTTTAAGGTCCCTTGCCCATGGAACTGTCTAGGATCAGTGTGTCCCTCGCAGCATCCAGAGGGAAGAGAGAGTTGCAGTGTTCTGCCCCACTACCTGCAGCCTGTTAAAGTTTCTATGGCAGGCTGTGGCTTGATTGGGCTGAACATAGTGTCAAGTGCTACTCGCATTTATGGTTGTATGCGTTCAGGAACAAAAATCTGGAACACAGGTCTTCGGCATACCGGACCTTCATCCCTGAATGCACAGAACCCTAACTGTGAATACCAGTCTGTACAGCGTTCAGCCCCAGCCTGCCATAGATTTTTGAAGGTAGTGGGCTGGATGCTTTACCTTCCCTAAGTGCACTAAATTGCCCGGAGGGGCGCAGTGCTCCTAAATGGCCTCATATGCAAGGGGGCAAATTATTTTTTTTTTTTTTCAGCTTTGGATACATTGTGGAAGGTTGCACATTCTGTTAAACTCTAAGGCTTGGTTCTATGCGGTTGTGGTTGATGCGATTTTCAGGCGCTTTTTGCATTTTTAAACCCACATTTTTTGCATGCAGTTTTCATGTATTTTGCGTTTTTTTTAATTTTTTTTCTTTAACTGCGTCCTTACCAACCAATGAGTCATCAGCTATCAGCGGGCTTCGCTGCTGACAACTGCATGTAACAAAAGAATTGCCAGCAAACAAAAATTGGGAAAAAAACAGCGCATGCCCCCCCCCCCACGCTTCTTTTGGGTCTGGTGTGGATTTGGAGGGAAACCCCACACCAAAATTAATGTTAAAAAATGGAGATAAGGGCCTCCTCCCCACAACTCTGGGTGGTGGTTGTGGGGGTCTACGGGCAGGGGGCTTGCTGGGATCTCTGGGGGCCCCCTTGTTAAAAGGGGCTTCCAAGTTCCGATAAGCCCCCTACTTACAGACCCTCCTCAACCACCGCCCAGAGTTGTGGGGAAGAGGCCCTTGTCCCTATCAACAGAGCTCACTCATCCCCTCCCTTACCTGACCTGCCAGACTGCATGCTCAGATAAGGATCTGGTATGGATTTGGGGAATTTTTGCAGACTTTTTATTGCCAGTTTTCTTTTGAAAAGTGTATCCTGTCGGGTAATGCCTCTGACGATCTGTGCATGTGCAGTATGCAACGTCACTGCAGCTGATATGTTGATCAGCTGGTGTGACGTTGACACTGTGCATGTGCAGATCACCATAGGCATTATCCGACAAGATGCAAAGGGAGAATGTAATCATGTAATACACCGAAATCCACCTGTAACGTGATCGATCAATTCTCCCGTATGAGCAGAGAGGTAGGCAGAATCTGACGATTACATTCTCCCTTTGCAGATTGTCGGATAATGCATCCGACGATCTGTGCATGCACAGTGTTGACGTCACGCCAGCTAATCAACATATCAGCTGGAGTGCTGTTGCGTCCTGTGCATGCGCAGATCGTCTGAGACATTATCCGACGGGCATGCACTATTCAATAGAACACTGGCAAGGTTTTTTTTTTCTTTAACATTCATCTTTCAGTGGGGAAGTCCGCTGCCAGCTGATGACTCATTGGTTGTTAAGGAGGCGGCATACACAGCAACCGGCTATACACAGTGTGTTAAAGAGAAAATAAATGCCAGATGACAAAAAAATGCAAAACGCAACACTTGCGTTTTTGGTGTGGCTCCATTGAAGTCTATTACACAAAAACCTAATCTGCTGCGGGAAAAAACTCCCCTGACTTTTTCCCAAAAATGCAATGCTGCAAAATGCACAGATGTGAACTACTTACATAGGAAACCACGTTAAATGGACTGTAGTGGGTTTCTGCAAAACGCACCAAAAAAAAGCGCATAGGTGTGAGCGCAGGGTAAATGAGGAGAAATCCAAAATGTCAGAGTTGTCCATAGAACAAGCGGTAAGGGGAAATGTTCTAATGAGGACACTGGGCACAAGCTGTCTAAGAGCGGAATTCTCCTACATTTGGGAGATTTTCCTAACTTCCTGTTAAGTCTCTGGAACAGGAAGTGAAGGGAAATTTTCCCCAATGGTATGCAAAAAGTGAAAGGTAAACCGGCAAAGATAATAACCCTTCCCTATTTAAAGAACATGGCCATGCACACACTTCTAAATACCCCTTAGGGCTTGTTTACGGCTGCTTTGCTGCTTGAAAAACGATCTGCATTCAGGTTGCTCTTTAGAGAGTAATAGCAGGCAGTGAGGAGGTGTTGTATCACCTCCTTTATTAACCCCCTAATGGTGTCCATACCCAAAAATCGTTTGAAAATCTGTAATTTGGACAGTTTGTTAGTTTATCGTCTAGTTAATGGGCACAAATCAAAAATCAGTTGTGATGTTTTTGATCCGTAAAATCGAAGGAAAAGTTTGGAAAACTTTGGCTGAACGGACGATAAATTGAAAGGTTTATGTGTTTCTCGCCCGAACAGTTTACACTGGGCTTAGGTGACAAAACGAACAAAAAATTGATCAATTTATGTCAGTTGAACAATTTATTGATCAAATTTCAGTCATTATACAATGGCAAATTCATTTGCTCTCACGACCATATGTTCGTTTTTCGAAAACTCATTTGAATTTTCGACAGGTGTATGGCTAGCTTAAGTACCAGACAACTGCACTTGTGGTGCGTGGTTGTAGCACAGCCCCATTCACTTGACCGGTCAAGCCAAGTCAAGGAGGACGGTACCGCCTGATGAGTGTGAAAATTCCTGCCATGACTGCGGCATGTGTACATCCCAACCACTGCCTCTGCAGCAAACGGGTGGTTGTTGTGTGGCAGTAAAAATGTGACCCATCCGTCCGTGGGCATAAAAGCATTTCATGATTATAGCCCAGTGTACTTTATATTTAACACTATTTCAAAATATAAAGTTGTCGAGGATGTCGTTTGGCGTCAAGAGCTACCACAGCTCAAAACATTCAGCAACCAACTAACTGTATTTCCCTCCAATAAAACAGCGGACACTGCAAGCTTCCGATCGTTTGAATGAATTTTATTGTGACAGAACCGCGGGCATGAAAGCATTTCACGATTATAGCCCAGTATGCTTTATATTTAACACTATTTCAAAATATAAATTTGTCGAGGATGGTGTTTGTCGGCAAGAGCTTGCACAGCTCAAAACATTCAGCAACCAACTGTATTTCTCTCCAATAAAATGGCGGACACCGCAGACTGCCGACTATTCAAATGAACTTTATTGTGCACAAAAACAAAAAACAAAAAAAACACCAACATTGTCTCTGCATCGTGCTGCGCCGCGCCGGAAGTGACGTCCGGTTTGTGAGCCGGGAGGCTTCCCTGTACGGAGGTGGCTCGTTGTGACTAGAGCTCGGCTGGCTGGGAGGAAAGCGTTCGTATAAGAGGGGTAAGAGACGGTTTATAAAACGTGTAGTTCGGTTCCTTACACCGGCCGTGTATGTGTGGAAGGCGGGCTGAGCCACACCATGTGACCGGTGTGTAGGCGGGAGAGCTCTCCGCTCAGTGTGTCCGGCCACATCCGTATTGCTGGGTGACCGAGGCCGGCCTTTGTATTCTTGGCTTAGCTGAGGCTGTATGGACGCGTTCCTGATTGACGCAGGCCACCAATCCCCATAATCCTTCCAACCTGCCTCACATCAGGCCTGTGGCCCCTGCCTCGTATTGGGCCCCTGCCTCGTATTGGGCCCCTGCCTCGTATTGGGCCCCTGCCGGGTGGTAGTCTGTGTTTGGTGCTTGCATAGGAATTCAGGTTCTAGTAGTAGAAGGTTGGGTGACGTTCTGTCCATTATAATGGATCTCACTGAGAGAAGATCGGATGGGGCACCAGTGGATTCAGGGGGCTGTAGGGGACACCAATCTACAAGCACTGATTGATAACGATTGGAATCTCTGTGAAAGCAGTGCACTCCCGCAGTCTCTTGCCGGCGTTCTGCCGAGAAAGTTCCCCTCGGCGGATAAGGACCCCTCTACAGCGCAACGCTTGCGCAGTAGGAGCCAGCGGAAATAGCCGAAGCCAGATAGGATAGAAATCAGCTGTACACAGAGCCTTTAAGAGGGCCCCTCGCGTGCTTGCTTCGCTCGCCATGCTTCGCGCATGGCCTCGCTGCGCTCGCCACTTTTTTTATTCTCCCCCTAGGTCCAGGGCGCAGGCTCCGTGTACAGCTGATTGAAGTTTTTCAGCTTCGGCTATTTTCGGCGGCTCCTATTCATTCGTACTGCGCAGTACAAGGGGGTCCTTATCTGCCGGTGGAACTTTCTCGGCAAGACACCGGCACTGGTAGCATGTCCGCCGTCGGCTCCTGTAGCATTTTTAATAAGCGGCCCACCTTTTTAAAGTGGAAGTAACCCCCCCCCATCGTTTTCAGCCAAGGAAGCTGCCATCTTGGCCTCTGTGTATTCTTTAACTGCCATGACCTTGCACATGTGATCAGCACAACCAATGTGACAGCATTCCTGGCATGTGCAGGGAATGTAATTGTTTTCTGAAACTGTTAAATCGATGGGTTTACTTCTGCTTTTAAAGTGGAACTTTACCCATGACAACTTAATAAAAAATATTCTTTAGCAAGGAATAGAGACCTACAATTAATCTTTTAAAAAAATTGCGATCTCGATTCAACCCCTATCGCGATCCTAATGCGGCATTTCCACAATTCATGTAACAAGTGCAGAGCTGTTCTCTGCTCAGAGCTGTCAAAAGCAGCTGACAAAGTTTATCACAACATTGCTCAGTGATAAAAAGAAACATATCATTTCTTTTAGATCAAAGGTATGATCTAAATGAGGGCAAATTAACTACTTATAAGAGAAGTACGCGGTGTTTTTTGTTTGTTTTGTAATTTTGCAGTTTCATACTTACCTAGGTGGATGCAGCATCGGTCCTCCGGCGCCTCTGCACTTAGAACCGAGCGATCGAATATCGCCAATGGCTCGGTTCTCTCGGCTCACCGAGCAGAGAACTGCTGACTGTCAATCAGCAGCTCTCCACCCTGCCCCTGTCTGAATCCGCCAAGTGCCTGGACTAATACCCATCTCAGGCTCGCAGCGGCTCACTGAGACCCTGAGACGGGTATTAGTCCAGGCACCCGGCGTATCCAGACTTTATTGTCAGGATGACGCAGTGCCTGGACTGATTTCTGTGACGTCAGCAGAGAGACTTCAGACCACTCTCTGCTGAAAATAGGTCACAGGAGGGCAAAACTAATTGCACTCCTGTAATCCCATAGGAGAAACCCAGCCAAACGAGCTCAGGCTGGACTTCTCCTTTAAAGACTAAGCCTTTTTCTGACACTTGTTGCTTACAAGTTAAAATCAGTTTTTTTTGCTAGAAAGTTGCTTTGAACCCCCAAATCTTATTTATTTATTTTTTATAGCAGAGACCCTAGAGAATAAAATGGCGGTCGTTGCAATATTTTATGTCACACTGTATTTGTGCAGCGGTCTTTCAAACGCAATTTTAGGGGAAAAAAATACACTTCAATGAATTAAAAAAAAAAAAAAAAGATAAAGTTGGCACCAATTTTTTGTATATGAAAGATGATACGCCGAGAATCACGAGAGAATCGTAATCTTTATTCTAAGCAAAAAATTTGTGATTCTCATTTTATCCAGAATCGTGCAGCTCTAACCTATAGGTAAGCCTATAATAAGGTTTACCTATAGATACTATAAATATCTCCTAATCGTGCGCAGTTTAGGAGATATTTACTGTATATGCAGCCAAATATGTCATTGGCGCATGCGCTGTGATGGAACAGCCACCTGTGCCATTTCTTCAAAGCAATGAGCCGTCACTGGCGGCTCCCATGCGCAGGAGTGACGTCATGTGGCTGCGGCCTCCAGTGGGGACAGCGAAGGCTCTTAATTTGCAGGTAAGTTTTTAACATAATGTGCTAGTATGCAGTGCATACTAGCACATTATGTCCTTACTTTTGCAGGTTATAAAAAAAAAAGGCCTTTTACTTCCGCTTTAGGTCTCATGCACACTGGACGTTTTTGGATGTTTTTACAGCAGCTGTTTTTGTCAGTAGGCATTTTTTTCTACAGTCATTAAACTCTCCATCATGTTATCCTATGTGTCCATGCACACACAGGCTGTTATCAGCAGTTTTGGACAGTGGTGTTTTTGAGCAGTAAAAAACCCCAAAACTAGTGGGTTCTGAGAGACGTTTTTCATCTGTAAAAACGCTCTAACGCTGATAAACGTCAAATGCTCAAAAACGTTGCTCACCAGCGCTTTTTAATGTTTTTGATCCATTGAAAGAAAAGAAAACGCTAACGCAGAAAAAACCCTAAAAACCGCTATTGCAAAAATGTTGAAAAAAGTTGAAAAACTCACTGCAAAGCTACTAGCGTTTTTATAACGTTATTTTAACGTCCAGTGTGCATGAGGCCTTAAAGTGGAACTTTATCCATGACAACTTGATAAAAAATAATATTCTTTAGCAAAGATCATACATTGCACATGAATAATTCTGCTACCAAAGTTAGTGTGTGCTGTAAATTGCCTCCAGCATTGTTCCAGTTTCTTCTTGCTGGAGGCTGCCATTTTGTTGAAGACCAGAGCCCCGAACAGCAGTAAATCATAAAGTGGAACTAAATCCATCAATTTAACAGTTTCAAAAACAGGTAAATTCCTGAATTGCTGGAAATGTAACTGTCACATTTTGATTGTATCCTCAACCAAACTGTCAAACATCAAATGGCTGGTGTCATAACTGATCACATATGCAGCACCATGGCAGTTGCAGATTCCTTGGCTGTAAAGGATAGGAGGATTTAATTCCATTTTAAGGCTGTTGACAGATCGGCCTCTACAAATTCAGCAATGCTTAAAAATACAGAGCAACTGAGCATGTGCCGAGTAGGGTGAGACTGTGTATTACTGGGTTTTAAACAGTATAGTCACTTATTTTTATTATTTTACAAGGCTAAGTGATCTAGCAGGACTTCAAGTGGAACTTTAGTCAGAAAATAAAGTCCGGCTAGTTCACTTCAGGCTGGCTATGTAATTTAAAACATTAAAAATACGTCTCTACTGTATAAAATCCAGTAATACACTGTCTCACCCTGCTCTGCATATGCTCAGTTGCTCTCCATTTTAGGCATTGTTAGGCACTGCTGGGTTTGTAGAGGCCCATCTGCTGACAGCCTCAAAGCAGAATGAAACCCTCCTACCTTATTACAGCCAAGGAAACTGCTTCTGTTTAAACCACAGTAAGGCCCATTTCACACTTGTGTGACTTTTTCTGTGACTTTGGACATCAGTTGCATGACAAGTCGTACCCCATGATTCCCAATGATAACCATTCATATCTGTGCGACTTCAAAGTAGTCCTTGTACTACTTTGGTCCGAGTTTGATGCGAGTTGAGGTCCATAGACCTCAGGTTTACACAGGAATTTCCTGAAATTGTGTCAAAATCGCTGCAGTGTGAAAGGGGCCTAATGTATTTAAACTGTAACTGCCATGGCGCTGCACATGTGATCAGTTATGACACCAGCCATTTGATGGTTTGATCGTTTGGTTTAGGACAGAAGCAAATGTGACAGTTAGCAATCCCGGCATTCCAGGAATGTAACCGTTAAATCGATGGGTTTAGTTCCACTTTTTGATTTACTGCTGTTTGGGGGCTCTGGGCTTCAGCAAAGTGGCAGCCTCAAGCAAGAAGCAAGTTGTTATGGGTAAAGTTCCACTATAATAAATTGGAAGTGTATATCCAGACAAAACAATTTTTTCTTTCTGTTCGCTTTGGAGAGATCTGTGAAGAGCCTCTCACTACAACAATGGCAATAGTTTCACCAGGCTGGAGGTGAGGCAAACATCTAAAACCGCAATGCACAGAAAAAAATGTTTAGGCTTTAGAACCACTTTTTAAATTCAGCCAATTTGTATTTATTATTTAAAGAGCGCTGATGATTTCCTCAGGTTTTATCAGTTTGTGACCCCATTGAGAAGAATTTCCCTCCTGCACCCTCATTTAGTACTCTACACACCCTGGAACAGAGGTAAAGTTGTCCCCTGAACACAAAATAGCAGATGGCCATAATAACATTGCCAGACGTTCTACCACTTCCCCACTCTATTAGAGATATTTTATATGTTCTTTTATGGGGGGGAGTTCTTATCGCTTCTTACTCCTGATAGAAAGTGAGAGAAACATATAGGATTAATATAGACACATATCGGGGATTGGACTGCATTTAGCAGTGACCAGAGATATGAGGACGGCCAGAGTCCAGCTCCTATGTCTGCCTAACGGGCGGGGCACTGCACAGGACACACCCAGCTAGGTCTTTCCTGTGTGCTGCACATGTGACAGTCCAGACTCCACCCTCCCCCTCAGCGTTGTTATATCTTTTTATGTGATAACACTGAAGAAATGACACTTTGCTACAATGTAAAGTAGTGAGTGTACAGCTTGTATAACAGTGTAAATTTGCTGTCCCCTCAAAATACTCAATGCACCGCTGGCAACAAAAGTGAGTACACCCCTAAGTGAAAATGTCCAAATTGGGCCCAATTAGCCATTAATGTCTAAACCACTGGCAACATAAGTGAGTACACCCCTAAGTGAAAATGTCCATGCTGCACATACAGTATACAGAGGGGATCAGATGATGTCAGTCTGCTTTATACACTTTAGGTCCCATTCACACCTGTGCATTCCAGGAATGTGCAAAAAAAACACCTGAGCAGCGCACTACACACTTGCAGTTCCAATATTACTTAGTACCCTATTCATTCATGGCATAGGGTGCTTGCACGTTTTTGCATATCATGTTTTGGGCAGACCATTCACTTGAATGGGCTACTTACACAAGACAAATGCACCAATGAAGCTCCTACACCTGTAGAGCTTCACACTTTTTAAAAAACACATTTTTGGAGCCTTTGTAGTGCATAAAAACACAGATCGGCTGACCATGTTTGGGGTGCCATTAAAAATGTATGAATTAGGAATCAACGGCACCACAATCGCATTTTGAGCATTCCAAAAACACAGGTTTCTGTGTGCATTTGTGGAATAGACCAAAGTGAATGGGGCCTTAATGACACCCCAAACACGGTCAGACACGGGAAGCTCAATGCACGAAAAGGTGCAAGAACTTCTTTGATATGCGTAGGACAGCCCATTCAAGTGAATGGGCTACACTCGCGCATAAAACGTGAAAAACACGCATTCACCCAATGCTAGGTGTGAGTGGGTCCTTATCTCAACATATTTCTGAGCAATCACTCTGCTCCTTCATCAGGAAAATGGGTTTAACTACTTCACTCCCATAGTGTATTTTTTGCACATATTTAAAACATAATTTTAGGCCGGAAGATTACCTAAATCCCCCAAAACATTGCATTTTTTCTCAGAGCAGACTACCTGGAAAATAAAATTGTGGTAGTTCTAATACAACGTTAGCGGAAAGGTTTATGAAACTATTTCAGTAAAAAAATAAACTAACATTAGTTTTAGGGGGCACATAGAAAACAAATATAAAACATGACAAGTCTTAAAATTGCAGGCACCCGCAAACCAGCAACAAACTTCAGTACCCTATATTTTCCATTGGCAACGCGTGCCGTACTCCCCCCGCTTTGTGCAAGTCGCTTGCTATGGGGGCACTCGTGCATGCTCATTCCCGAGCCGGCTCTATGTGTCCATAAGACACCACCCCCTAGCTCTGTCCTCATTGGCTGTGATTGACTTAAATGTATTAACTCTTGTTTACCTGGTTCCGGGTCCTGAACAGTTAAGGTACTCACCCACCCAGCAGATTCAGCATTTTCTTGCTGTGATCTGCTCTCTTCTGCCCCTTGCTCAGTGCCGCACCGCCATCGGAAAGTTTTTGCCTTCATGCACAGAATGCATGAGGGGTATGGGAATCTAAAAAAAAAAATCATACTCCCCTAGATGCTACAGCACCGATCCCAGCTGTATCTGTCCCCCACTGGCTCTACCCCCGAGAACTAAGCCATCAAACACCGATGATCGCTCAGTTTTTTCTCTTCGCTCTGAGCAGAGAGCCGTAACTGTCAGTCACCAGCTCTCTGCTCTGCCTCTCCAGCGCTCACTGAGCTGTGGAGGGGTGGGAGCAGCTGGCTCAGGCTTACTGGATTTTGCTGAGCCAGCTACCAGTCCTGGCAGTAAAATCGGAATCTTTCCTGAACCTGGACCCGCTGAGTGATGGCTTTAGCCCGCTGTTTGCTAAAAACGGGTCACAAGAGTGCAGAACAAACTATACTCTTGTGATCCATAGAAATACAGCCAAAATAACTAAGGTAAAAAACCTTGAGCCTTGATAACCACTTGAAAGCATAATTTAACCCCAAAGCAAAAATGATTATATTGCAGGTCACCAGTCCTCAGATGGGGTGACTGCTTAGTTTTTGCTTTTTTAGGTTGAACCTACTTCAACTGAATAATCTTTTCAGCATTTGGGTTCAGACAAACCATTTAACACTGACAGGGTCGCTTACAATGATCAGCATTATTAGTTTATGTAAAACCTTTATCCCAAAAGAACAAAACTGTAACTGTCTAAAAAGTGTTAGCTGGAGTTCCGCTTGAATTTGTAAGTCAAATCCATCTAAATCTACTAGTTTAACTCTACCCTCTCCCCAGACCTATAATGCTGCTGTCCAAGGGTGTCTTCATGTCTCCTCTGTTCAAAATGGAGACACCCTAAGGCTTGGTTCACACTGAGGCGACCTGTCGGGCAACTTATCCACCTGTCAAGTCGTGCTCCATTCAGTGCAATGGAACCGTTCTAATCGGAGCGACTCAAGTTAGAAAAAGGTTCCTGTGCCATTTGGGGCAACTTCAGAGCATCTTGCATTGAATTCTATTACCGAAGTCATTTGCAAGCCGCGCTGTGCGGGGCGGCTTCAGAGTCGGGTGACTTTGTGAACCATGACTAAGACTGGCCAGGTCACTGAGTAAAAATAAAGGAAAGAAAACTAATGCAACGACCCCATATAAGACTTGGTAAGCTACAAAAGTATAACGAAAGGCATTTTTTAGGAGAGTGGAGAAGCATTAGAACATCTGTCAGGTTCTTATTGCTTTCGGTGTCCCTGTTGGGGATATTCATACTCTATATTTTTCCTGTAACAGAAAATCCCAAATTTTGGGTTGTCACCAGAACAGGAATAGAGGGAAAATCTTACAATGGGAACTCAAAGAATAGTGATAGCGGAAAACAGACCAAGTGGTCATCCCCACTCTCCCTTGCACACACACACTTTCTAGGCTGGAAGTCTGTTCCAAGCATCCATTGCTCTTTAAGTAAAATAAAACTTTCTTAGCTTTGAAGTTTCCTCCAACTACCTTTTAAGGGCTTGTCCTTCAGCATTTGGATCGCTTTTTAGGGAGCATGTGACAGGAGGTGTTGTATCACCACCTGTTGTAGCCCCTTGATTCCTGCACTAGCATGCCTCAACTGCGTGCATTGGTTGCAAGACACTTGCAGAGAGGTCCCCTTCACTTGAATGGGGTGCGTTCAGTGGGTGCTACACCTACTGAAAGCGACGGAGAGTATAATTCCTGCAGCATGGCAAAGCATCGTGGCCACAACATGTGAACACCCCTGGCCCTGCCTCTGCAGTTAAAGGGGCTAGTGGTTTGGGGGCAATAAAAAATAATTTGAACGAGCCCCAAAAGTCAAAGGCTAAATGCAACGTGTATTTGTTATAAATGTATTATTAAATATGTGCATGGGATTGCTTAAATAACACATGATGGTAATGAGGTGAAGTTTATTTTCTATAAATTATTCCAACTCAAACAATCAGAAATACAGTATAATGTAACTAAATGTATCACAATCTATAAAATGATACTTTCTGGCACCATCCAGTGTCCACATAGTAACAGTGCTGCTAGAGAAAAGTTGCAATAGCCTTATTAAAGGAATCATTAAAAAAATGGAGGCTGCCCTTTGTAGTTAGTGGTGATCACCACAATTTTGCAGTGGGATGAGCCACCAGGTGCCACCCCCTGATAGACTTGCTAGAAATCTGGCAATGACTGCATTGCTGTTTTGTCTCCCCTCACACCAGATAACTAATTAGTATCAGGACAATGACGCTTGCTTTCACTGCCACTTTCCTGCTACCACTCATTCATCCTGTGGGCCAGGAGAATGACAAGAGTGGGTAGTATGGTCTATGTGGGACTCTGTTTGCTGGACCTTATTTTAAGTCAATTATGTGAAACGAGTGGACAGATCTGAAAGGTTTAAGAAAAGTCAGAAGTCCTAGCTTGTTCTGGGTAAATGGTTTGAAGTATAGAACAAGTGCCAGCCAGACAACTAGCATTATCAGAAGAGGTGAATTATGGTAATTTATTTTTCCCTCCTTGACAGGTTTCCTACAAAAAATAAATTCAGTTTTAGTGACGTTGTTTTTAATGTTCAGAGCAAAAGCTAACTGCATTATTTTGTTTTGCAGATTGATCCACTCCAAATGGGGGATGAAAAAGACACCTGGAAGGTAAAAACACTGGATGAGATTTTGCAAGAAAAAAAGAGGCGGAAAGAACAAGAAGAGAAAGGAGATTCTAAACATAGAAATGTAAGCCTTTTGCCCTGTGCTTCATTAAACACATCTAAATGATGTCAGAGCATGGCAACAGCTGTTCTATCAGGGCTGGGCAGGCTCCACAACTCATATAGCTTATGTACAATAAGACTACATGTAACCACTTGCTGACCGCAATGCATATATATACATTGTGGATTGCAAGTGGTTTACTGGGATTATGGCTGAAGATATCAGCCATAACCCTGGTATTGTTGTTCTCAGTCGGCGGCTGGCTTTCTCTTGAAAGCGTTCAAAGGGGCTCATGAGCCACTGGAACGCTTTCAGAAGCAGCAGGAGGGGACACCCCTGCCTTCCGCTGCTCGCTGGTGTTTCTCGGGCTTACCATTTCAGCCATTTCAGCCGGCTCACCCGAGAAACGACCCGACGGTGCCGCCAGCTGGTCACAGAGGTGATCAAAGAGTAGATCGCTCCTGGCCTTGGAGGACTGGAGCGAAGTTATGAGGTCAATTCCGGTCCAGGGTGGAAGTTAACTTTATTTTTTTTTATTTTGCTTTTAAAGGTAAAGAAGAGATTTGGGGTCTTATTGATCCCAGATCTCCTTATAAAGAGGACCTGCCATCCTTATTTCTATTACAAGAGATGTTTACACTCCTTTGTAATAGGAAAAAAAGTGATAAAAAAAAAGATTGAAGGGACAGTGTAAAAATAAAATGAGAGAGAAAATGAAAGCGCCTCATCCCTCCCTGCTTGCACGCGGACGTGAAAGCATACATCGCGCATGCACATGTGAGGTGTCGCCAGGAATGTTAGAGCGAGAGTAATAATGCTAGCACTAGACCTCCTCTGTAACTCTAAAAAGTTAACCTATAAAGGCTTTTAAAACGCCACCTATGGAGATTTTTCATTCCACGTGCGTGCGCAATTTTATAGCGCGACATGTTTGGTATCTATTTACTCAACATAACATCATCTTTGGAGTGTATAGTGTTTTTAATTTATTAAAATGTATATTTTCCAAAGAAATTGCATTTGAAAAACCACTGTGCAAATACCGTGACATAAAAAATTGCAACGGTCGCCATTTTATTCCCCAGGGCAGTGATGGCAAACCTTGGCACCACAGATGTTTTGGAACTACATTTCCCATGATGCTCATGCAGTGTAGTTGAGCATCATGGGAAATGTAGTTCCAAAACATCTGTGGTGCCAAGGTTCGCCTAGGGTCTCTGCTAACAAAAAAATATATAATATTTGGGGGTTATAAGTAATTTTCTAGCAAAAAATACTGATTTAAAACTTGAAAACAAAAAGTGCCAGGAAAAGCCTGATCTATAAATGGTGAAATAGAAACCCTTTTCACTACACCCACCGTACTGAATTGTTTCCAGTACTAACCTTAAGCCCAGTAAAAACCTGGACTAAAACTCCTCCCATAACTTCCTTGTATATTATAATGATAAGTGAGCAGTCTTATCGTTCATCTACAGTAGATCGTAAAGCAGCCCACAATTATACTAAAAACCTGTCCTCCATCATGCTGTCCCCACTCAGCAAAGCTCATGCTCCTTGCCGAGTGGCGGGCTCTACCTCTGAACTCACAGCAGGGGGGAGTGGGTGTATTGGACTGCAACAGAGAGGGCCGCAGCTTACATGCAGTACAGTCTTACTGTTTATTTAGATGGTACAGCAGCCCACAGCTATATTGAAAATCTATCCTTCACTCTCACGTGGCAGAGTTGGACCCTTCCATTACTCCCCCGTGAGAGATGACCTTCACTCAGCAGGAAGGGTAAGCTTTGCTCTATAGAAGGCTGCAGTTTTTACTCACAGGAGGCAAATTGGACTGCAGCAGGGAGGGCCACTGCTTACAGGCAAAGAGCAGTAGCCCGAGTGTGCTTAATTAAAGCAGGACACATTTTTCCAAGGCTGTGGGCTGCTGTACCATCTATATCAGAGATATTGAACTAACTTTCAAAGAGGTCCGGTCACTAAAATTTTCTTCCAGCATAGCTCCAAATCACATATTTGTGCAATAGCTCAGATCCTTCAGTTTACAGTCACCTTCTTATATCAGTGTCTTCAGTCCCCCCTCCTCATCACAGTCCCCCTTCACATCAATATCCCTCTCTTTACATCACAACCCTCACCCCTTGCATCAGTCATCTCTTCACAGCATTTTACTCAGCCCCTCTTTACATCACATCCCCCCTTCACATTAAACCCCTATCCCCCCCCCCCCATCGCATTTCCACTTTACAGCATTTTCCTCAGCCCCCTTTACATTACACCCCCCCCCCCTTCATTCACAGCAGGGTTCTAGCCCCCTTTACATCAACTCCCCTTTCCCTTTCCAGATCTGGACTGAGTGGGTCTGTCACTTGATCTGAATCCAGACCGCGGTCCGCCATTCAGTGATGCCTGATCTATATGAACAGTAAGAGACTGCTCTTTTACCATTTTACTGTATGGGGAAGCTGTTGGAAGCGTTTTTGTCTAGCGTTCAATTGGGCTTTAATCCAGTCTTTATTTGGCTGTGGGTCCTAGATGCAGTTGTGGACTGAGCAGAACTTATGTTTACAGCTGGGACCCTCATCTGGATGAGTTTTAAATAAGTACACTGGAATTTTAAAGAAATGGGGCATTCTATAAATAAACCATGAGTGCATGAATTGTGAGTAGTCTGTCCTAGGCAAGGATACAAGCTTTGAAAACTGCACAGGTGATTTTAAATACATTTACATCGCCTAAAAGTGGCTTTCTGCTTATGATTGCTCTATATGGAAAAAGAAGAGCCCCTTCCCCCTCATATAAAGTAAAACAGACCTTCTAAATTATTTTTGTTTTCTTAATAGAACATGTGTGTTTATTCTGATAAAAAGGTACTCAGAAGATTTTTGTGCCCTAATTGGAAGAGCACAAATAGTACTTTTTTTCTGACTTTGTCAGGGCATGTGAAGTAAAAAGACGCAGTTCCAGGTCCATGAAAAATAACAGCAAAGGGTGAAAGTGACTATATATATTTATATGTTTACGAGTCTCAAGCATGGAGATGTGTGCTTAGTGGAAATTCTTTTTTTAATTATAGCATAGTTTTCATCTCTTTGGCATTTATTGTGAAGAAAGCTTTATTTATACATATAGATGTCCCTAAAATTCCTTTCTTATTTTTCATTGGTAGGCAGATGATCGAGATTCCAAGAGAGATTCCTTGGAGGAAGGAGAGCTGAGAGATCACAAAATGGAGATCACTATTCGAAATTCACCTTACAAACGAGAGGACTCAATGGAAGACAGGTATGTCTTCTGTGCCATTCTCTGTTGATTCAAGGACCCCGGGCTAAATACAAACTAGTACTAACTTCATAAAGTTAAAGGCTGTTTGTCCCTTTGCTGAGATTTGAGGCTGATGCACATCTTTTTTCTGCATTGATCACCCAGTAAAGAAAACACATACTGGCATTCTACCTACCATTGCTGTCTCTGACTTTCTCCTTGGTCCGGCACTGACAATTTTTGTCGGGTAAAATGACAGTCATGTCATTCTGCCCACTTCCTGTGAGCCCAGCCTGTTTACAGGCCCCTCTAGGGGCACGTCATCAAACAGGCTGGCCTCACAGTACCACTGCTCAGTCCTGGATGAATGAACCCCACCTGCTGCTGCTGGAGGAAGAGGAGGAAATGCCAGTGATGTCATCAGCTCCAGGTAACTCTGTTTCTATATTACATTAGGAAAGGATGGTGCCTTTTAAACTCTTTATTTCCTGACCCAATTGTTAAGCAAGTAATCTCTCGGTCATAGGCTGTTGTAGAGGAATTGTCAAAAAAGGCTAACTCTTTTAATATATTCAATTCTTCCAGAGGCGAGGAGGATGATTCACTCGCTATTAAACCACCACAACAAGTTTCCCGGAAAGAAAAATCCCACCACAGAAAAGATGAGAAGAGAAAAGAGAAGCGCCGACATCGCAGCCACTCTGCTGAAGGAGCTGGAGGTACATTGCCGTTTTAATAACTTACTGGTTTTCTGGAGTGTGGTGGAGTTTCATATGCTATACTTGTGTATGTACATCCAAACGTTTTGCTTTGGATGGAGTAAGGAAAGATTGAAACCCCTTCAAGTCATTTTGTTTTTACAGTCTGTGTCTCGGGGTTCCTCTCACTTCCTGTCTTGGGGATACAACAGGAAGTAAGAGGAAGCCTATTCAAGGTGAAAGGATCCCCCCCCCCCCCTATTTTTCTTGTGACCGCTCTAAAATGTTGCATTTACCATCAGTCGCTGTGCCAGAAACACAGTCATCAGGACAAATAGAAGCTGAGCCTACCTAATGAGGATACAGACAGTAATAAAAACTTTACAGGGGTTTCAAACTATTGTATCCAAAACTTAAAACAGGGTTCAGCTATACATACTTTTATTCAGATGACTGTGCCCCACAAAAAAAAAATGATTAAAATCATTTAAAATAGAATACCATATGCCTCATCAGTATGTGTTGTATAAATCTAATAAAAAAAAGTCAAGTAGTTCTCAAAATCGGAAAGAACAAATTGCTTTCAGTCTGTATAGTGGTAACTCAATTGAATGGGGGGAAAAAACCGTTCTTGAGAAAACAAAAACATGTCACTGTCTACTGGCGCTGATTCCGTGGTCATATCTCCTGGATATTTTTCTACTATTGAGCAGTTATGTGGAGTGACATTTATAGAATCTTGAGCTTATGTGTTCTGGCATATACAGTATTTCACAAAAGTGAGTACACCCCTCACATTTTTGTAAATATTCTATTATATTTTTTTCTTGTGACAACGCTGAAAAAATGACATTTGCTACAATGTAAGTAGTACAAAGTAGTGAGTTTACAGCTTGTATAACACTGTAAATTTGCTGCCCCCTCAAAATAACTCAACACACAGCCATTAACCACTTGCCGACCGCCGCATGTACATATACGTCCCTTTTTTGGGGGCGGATATCGTTGTTATGGCAGCAGCTAGCTGCCATAACCCTGGTCTCCCCGTGTTCGGACGGCGGTCGGCTACAAGATGAAAGTGGTCTCTGATTTGCCGCGAGATCACTTTTATCGGTGGCGGGAGAGGGTCCCCTCCCGCCGCAATCTTGTGCCCTCAGCCGCTTACCAGAGCCATCGGCAGTGGCGGAGGCCATCGCGTCTGTCTCCTGGGCTGACATGGAGATGAGTGAGGGAAAGATGGCCCCCACCCGTCTCCATGACACTGCAGGGCGGAAGCGACGTCATAACCTCTTAAAGGCACATTTTTTCAATGTCATTTTTTCAAATAACAACTTTTTTTTTTTTTATTATTGCATTTAAGTCAAAATATGAGATCTGAGGACTTTTTGACCTCGGATCTCATATTTAAGAGGACCTGTCATGCTTTTTTCTACTACAAGAGATGTTTACATTCCTAGTAATAGGAATAAAAGTGACCCAAATTTCTTTTTTTTTTTTAAAACAGTGTAAAAATAAATATAATCAAGTAAAATAAATTAGAAAAAAAAAAAAATTTTAAACGCCCCGTCCCGACGAGCTCGCGCACAGAAGCTAACGTATACGTGAGTAGCGCCCGCATATGAAAACGGTGGTCAAACCACACATGTGAGGTATCGCCGCGATCGGTAGAGCAAGAGCAATAATTCTAGCCCTAGACCTCCTCTGTTAAGCAAAACATGCAACCTGTAGAATTTTTTAAATGTTGCCTATGGAGATTTTTGAGGGTAAAAGTTTGACGCCATTCCACAAGCGGGCGTGACATGTTGGGTATCAATTTAACATGTAACAGTGTAACATTATCTTTCACAATATAAAAAAAAATTGGGCTAACTTTACTGTTGTCTTATTTTTTTTTTATTCAAAAAATTGAATTTTTTCCAAAAAAAAGTGCGCTTGTAAGACCGCTGCGCAAATACAGTGTGAAAAAAAGTATTGTGATGACTGCCATTTTATTCTCTAGGGTGTTAGAAAACAAAAAAATATATAATTTTTGGGGGTTCTAAGTAATTTTCTAGCAAAGAAAAACTGTTTTAAACATGTAAACACCAAAATCTCAAAACAAGGCTGGTCTTTAAGTGGTTAATGTCTAAACCGCTGGCAACAAAAGTGAGTACCCTCCTAAGTGAAAATGTCCAAATTGGGACCAATTAGCCATTTTCCCTCCCCCCGGTGTCATGTGACTCGTTAGTGTTACCAAGGTCTCAGGTGTGAATGGGGAGCAGGTGTGTTAAATTTGGTGTTATCGCTCTCCCCCTCTCATAATGGTCATTGTAAGTTCAACATGACAAAGAACTCTCTGAGGTTCTGGAAAAAAGAATTGTTGCTCTACATGAATATGACCTAGCCTATAAGAAGATTGATAAGACCCTGAAACTGAGCTGCAGCACGGTGGCCAAGACCATACAGCAGTTTAACAGGACAGGTTCCACTCAGAACAGGTCTCGCCTTGGTCGACCAAAGAAGTTGAGTGCACGTGCTCAGTGTCATATCCAGAGGTTGTCTTTGGGAAATAGACATATGAGCGGTGCCAGCATTGCTGCAGAGGTTGAAGGGGTAGGGGGTCAGCCTGTCAGTGCTCAGACCATACGACGCACACTGCATCAAATTGTTCTGCATGGCTGTCGTCCCAGAAGGAAGCCTCTTCTAAAGATGCTGCACAAGAAAGCCCGCAAACAGTTTGCTCAAGACAAGCAGACTAAGGACATGGATTACTGGAACCATGTCCTGTGGTCTGATGAGACCAAGATAAACTTATTTGGTTCATATGGTGTCAAGCGTGTGTGGCGGCAACCAGGTGAGGAGTACAAAGACATGTATGTCTTGCCTACAGTCAAGCATGGTGGTGGGAGTGTCGTGGTCTGGGGCTGCATGAGTGCTGCCGGCACCGGGGAACTACAGTTTATTGAGGGAACCATGAATGCCAACATGTACTGTGACATACTGAAGCAGAGCATGATCCCCTCCCTTCAGGGACTGGGCCACAGGGCAATATTCCAACATAACGACCCCAAACAAACCTCCAAGACAACCACTGCCTTGCTAAAGAAGCTGAGGGTAAAGGTGATCGACTTATTTTAATAGTGGTATGGTTTTTTTTTTTTGCTGGGGGGGGGGGGGGGTACACTGGTATGTATACAGGTACTTTTTAATATGTTTTTATTTTTTGTTGGTGTACTTTTTTTCATTTGAGGACACCTAAAGCTTTTTACATATTGCTATACTAATCATTGTTTTGGAGTCAGGGTGTCTTCCTCTGTGATTTTCTCCTTGTTTATAGTTTCCTTTTATTTTTTTGGTTTGGATTGACTTTCTTTGTAATGCTAGTTACCACCTCATTTGCAGGCTTTTATTACTGTCTAGGTCCCCAGAGAGGAGGTTTTCACTCGCTTTATGTCCTGGTGACAAGTCAGGAAATTATGGGGACACAGGGGCACTCCAAAACACAATAAAGCATAATAGTATGTATTTGTTGTAAACTATGTGATGGTCAAAAAGAAGTTAAGCTTTAACCACTTCAAAACCAGCCTCGTTTTGGATTTTAGGTGTTTACAAGTTTAAAACAGGTTTTTTTGCTAGAAAATTACTTAGAACCCCCAAACATTATATATTGTTTTTTTTCTAACACCCTAGAGAATAAATTTGCGGTCATTGCAATACTTTTTTTTTGCACCGTATTTGCGCAGCGGTCTTCTAAGCGCACTTTTTTTGGAAAAAATTCACTTTTTTGAAAAAAAAAAATAAGACAACAGTAAAGTTAGCCCAATTTTTTTTTATATTGTGAAATATAATGTTACGCCAAGTAAATTGATACCCATCATGTCACGCTTTAAAATTGCGCCCGCTCGTGGAATGGCGTCAAACTTTTACCCTTAAAAATCTCCATAGGCGACGTTTAAAAAAATTCTACAGATTGCATGTTTTGCGTTACAGAGGAGGTCTAAGGCTAGAATTATTGCTCTCACTCTACCGGTCGCGGCAATATCTCACGTGTGGTTTGACCACCGTTTTCATATGCGGGCGCTACTCACGTATGCGTTCGCTTCTGCGAGCGAGCTCGTCGGGACAGGGCGCTTTAAACATTTTTTTTTTTATTATTTATTTTATTTATCTTTTCACTGTTTTTAAAAAAAAAAAAAATTTGGATCACTTTTATTCCTATTACAAGGAATGTAAACATCCCTTGTAATAGAAAAAAGCATGACAGGTCCTCTTAAATATGAGACCTGAGGTCAAAAAGTCCTCAGATCTCATATTTAGACTAAAATGCAAAAAAAAAAAAAATGTCGTTTAAAAAAATGACACAAAAAAAATTGTGCCTTTTAAGAGAAGTGGGCGGAGCCGTCGTAATGACGTCGCTCCGGCCGTCACATGGTATAGAGATGGGTGGGGGCCATCTTGGCCTCACTCATCTCTATACCGAAGCACTGACAGGACCCGATCTCCTCCGCCGCTACCAACGGCTCCGGTAAGCGGCGGAGGGTGCGGGAGGGGGGGTGGCACCTCTCCCGCCGCCGATAACGGTGATCTTGCGGCGAACCCGCTGCAGAGACCACCATTATCATGTACAGAACCGGCTGCCCTAAAGATGGATACCTCGGTTGTGGCAGCTGGTGCTGCCGTTACCGAGATATCCATCTTTAAAAAAAGGACGTCAATATACAGTGGGCGGTCCGGAGGTGGTTAAAGCAGTAAAAAGTAATTTTATTAATCATAGGCTGGAGCCTGTTTTGGCAGGAAATATATTTGTAGGAGATGAACATGTACATGCTGGCATGATTAAACTGATGCAGTTATGTCTTTGGTCATTTGACAGGTAAATATGTTCGGGTGAAGGAAAAGGACAGAGAGCACGAGAGGAGAAAAAGACACCGAGAGGAACAAGATAAAGTACGCCGTGAGCGCGAGAGACAGAAGAGGAGAGAGTTAGCCAGAGAGCATTCCAGAAGAGAAAGGTGAGGGAGACTGGGCCGCTTTATGGGCAAAGCGAATGATATTAAAGTGTATGTCAGGGCAAAATGAAAAAAAACAAAACATTGAATTGTAGGGAAAACATTGGGAAACCCATGTAAAAATGCCTTTATTTACATTGTACATGACTTCACCATTCTTTGTACCCAAAGAAACAAATTGCAGAATAAAATTAGCTTTTATTATCTATACCTCTAACAAATATAGCATTAAATCATTATTGTCAAATGTGAAAATGGCTGCGGAGCTTAATTGGTTAAAGATTTTGCTGCACCTTGAACTTGCGCTGCAATTTTTGCGTAAAGTCATCTAAATTCTTCTAACTTTATGGGCTGCCAGGGCGCGTGTGTATATATATATATATATATATATATATATATATATATATATATATATATATATATTACTTATAATACTTGTGTGCCTCTTTCTATAGAGGAATAATTGAATATTATAGCAGTAGCATCCTGGCAGCATTCCCAAGTATCCAACCCAAGTTCAATATAAAGCTGGTATGTGACTGCTGTAGGAAGATATAAATCCCTGACACATCCTGGAGTATTTGAAGACATTTGGTGCTAGAATTTGCCTTTATAATAAATTTGTCAGAAACAGAGCAGTTTAAACTAAGAATATTTCATAAGCATGTACCCAAAGCTCAATAAAGGTAGCTCAACATATAAGCAATCCTGTGGTTTTGTGCCAAAACCACAAGGAATAGTTAAAGCTGATCTTCACTGCATCTGAGCACCACCAACCAAAAGCGCTATTTAATTCATTTTTAATATTTAAAACAAATGTCCCTATCCATCCATGTCTCTCTACTTTATTTTGTCGAGAAATCACTTTGAAAAACACCCCCTAGTATTTCTGCCCGTGGCCATTTTGAGTAAGGGCAAATGATTCATGTAGCATTTACTTCCTGGAATTCATCTGCACTCATCTCAGGCATGCATGCAGGAGAGTGTGCCTAGCTGAAAAAACTCCTCCTCCCCTCCTGAAGTCTCCTGGGATGTATGACGACATTTGCGTAGGAAAGAAACCACGAAGTCACTGTAGAAATGTAAAAAAAAGTTTAAAACAAGTAAATATGATATTCTTTCCTATCTATTTACTAATGCCAGCATGAGGATTAAAAATATTCAATGTTGACTTGGAGAGTGAAGCTACACTTTAAAGCCCAACTGTGGGAAAAATAGCTGGTCGCTGGAATGGAAAAAAATACTTTTTACTTACCTGTTTTGTTCTTGCGGGGTCGTTTTTTGGATGTTCACATAACTGTCCAGCTGTGGGATCTCTCAGGCGCCAGAGGAGAAGTAATATTATGAGGGGATGCAAGTTATGTAAATACTATACTGTTTTGTGACCTAAACCAAGATTTTGCTATGGTCTGCCTAACCTTACTCTGTTGCTAGAATCAACCGAAATGGTGGCTGCTTACAAAAATACAAAATGACAGTTCAATTCAAATTAAAATAAAAGGAAGTCTTATCCTGTGCACTACAAGACCCACAATTCAGTCTACCCGAGGAGACTTGCTCCCACCCACTCTTGTTATATCTGCCTACCTGTTAGCCGATTGGTAGATATGTTGAAGAGATTTGGCAGCATTCGCGCGCACTCCATTCTATAGATCTCAGCAGTGCTAAACAGAAGAGCGATACACCTCTCTTTGTATCTGTTCCTGTCCACATGTTAGCTGATTGACTAAATTACCTCCAGGGCATTGAATGCTGGGACTTAATAGAGCACACAATAGTACTTCCTGTGTACTTGTTCTTACACGAGTGCCAAATGGTCAGTTAGTAATGATGTAAGTAGCAACCATTTTTCATTGAATTTAGCAACAAGGTTCATTTCAGTAGACCATGGCATAATCTTTGTTTTGTGTGGGGAAAAAATATATAATTATTTTATTGATTTATTAAGTGTGGTAGGCTCATTATAGATTTGTTTTTTAAAGAAGGGCAGTTGTCCTTTACCCATTCAGACCAAGTAGGCTCATAATTGTACTTGCATTTTTTGTGGCATAACAAAATCCATGCTTCACCACTACATGGTGTAGACAGCAACAATTTAGTCCTATTTGTACTCCGAACTCTCCATAGGATTAAAAAGAAATTGCAGCGTGTATGTGCGGGACTCAGTGGAGAAGAATATGAGAATAGGTTGTGCAGCGATGAGGAGGCTACCCAGCCAAGGACTCAGCGGAACGGGGACAGGTGTGTATAAGATGTGGAGGTGGGGCGGATGGTGCACCCCTAGTAAGTGAAATTGCTTTAAAAGTGCAGTTACACTTTAAAGGTTCTGAAATAAACATATGTGCAACAAGCATTTATTTTCTTTCTAAAGATTAATTGTTTTTTTGACATCACAACATATAAGAGATAAACACTCGCTATCCCAGATTTGCCAGATTTTGTTACAGGCCTCTTATCCAGATCCGCAACCATTCCTGTTGAAATGGGAGTGGGTGCTAAATGTATCCCCTGATGATATGGAATGGGGCAAAACACTGGCGCTTTCCTTTAAGCTGTCTCTATTGTCTCATGCACAAGATTGGAATTACTGAATCGTGTCTAGGTGGTGTCGCTGCCCTGCATAAAATTGATCCTACCATACCAGATACGTGTTGGAGATGTTTACAGGCCCACTACACCATGACGCACATATGGGGCACATGTCCGCGCATTATCCCTTTTTTGGGATAAAACACTACACCTATTTGACAAACTTGTTGGGATAAACTCCCAAATAAACCTAGTGTATCCATACTTTCCATGTTGCCAGGCTCCTATAAACAAATCAAGATATTTTTATTTTCCGTAATTTTCTTACGGCTGCCCGCTCTGTAAATTGCTAGATTTTGGCGCTGATTGGGCTTGTGATATGGACAAGATTGATTTTGTAGCAGATACAATGGACAATGCTTCCCCTGGGACTTCCCATGAGTAGGTGGCTTCCCCCCTCCCTTCCTTTCCCTACATTTCCCCTTACCCCTCGCTCCCCCCCCTTTTTTTTCTTCCTCCTTTCCCTGTCTTTCTCTTCTATTTTGCTTTCTGCTATCTGTCATTCTGTCATGTTTCTCCTGGGCTTCTTTTATTTTTGCTGCTTTGACATAAATTGCTGTTTTTGTTTTTTTTAACTGTAGCTCCACTATGTATTCATGTTAAACTTATCGTGATATCCAACATAACCTGACTAGTGGTCTATTGAGTTAATTCTTTATACAGATTTTATGTTCACTTCCCCATGCCATAGGGACCTTTATGTTATCATAGCCCTGTGATGTTTGACCTCTTATTACTATGGTGTTAATGTATACCTATACATTCACTGGAAATGGACTCGCATTCTTATGTTTATGCTATTAACTGTTTAAAACTTAAAACAGAACTCTGGGATTGACTAAAAAATCCCCATCAGTGCAACCCCCCCCCCCCCACACACAACACTAAACAGTTATTACATTTGTGAAATTCCTTACCATTGAAAAGTCTAATTTAATTTTCAGGAAGTCAGCTCTCTAATTCAAAAAATGCATCATGTATTCTGCCAGGGAGGATCTGTTAGAACAGTGATTGCATCATATCCTCTTCTCTCTCTAGTCTAAACCATAGTTAAACTACATTTTCCATTAATCATTGGGATTGGAGTGAATGTGGGAGGGTACACTTGGCCTTTAAAGCGGGGGTTCACCCACACCGCCAAAAAAAAAAAAATATTAAAAGCCATCAGCTACAAATACTGCAGCTGCTGACTTTTAATACATGGCCACTTACCTGTCCCAGAGTCCAGCGATGTCGGCAGGGGACGCCTAGAACCCGCACGGTTCTCGGCAGCTGCTGCCACCATCCTAGGTGAGGGAATCAGGAAGTGAAGCGTTGCGGCTTCACTTCCCGGTTCCCTACTGCGCATGCGCGAGTCGCGCTGCGCGTCCCAAGTGGTCCCCGCTCTCTCCTGGGAGCTGTGTGTTCCCAGCAGACAGCGCGGTGGGGACGGGAAGAGGCATAGACTCCCATGGGAGTCTATGCCGGAAGTGGGTGCAAATACCTGTCTTAGACAGGTATCTGCACCCCCCTCCCCCTTGAAAGGTGCCAAATGTGACACCGGAGGGGGAGAGGGTTCCGAAAAGCGGAAGTTCCATTTTTGTGTGGAACTCCGCTTTAAATATAAATGTGAACAAGCCCACTTTAACATAAATGACACCCCTCATTCGGCAGCCACACTACTGAGCACAACACAGACAGTGAGGGGAAATTCTTATTACTGTAAAGCATGCAGTTGCACAATGTTTCATTATATGTAGTCTTAGTGTTTAGTTTTTTATTATATGTAGTCTACTTTCATTAAATGTTGAATTCTCCCCTCTCTAGGTTTTCGGTTACTGCCTGTGACTGCAATTTTCACATGCCAGCTCTAACAGGAGATAAGAAAATTTCCCCTCATACTTAGTGTGTGTGTGTGTGTGTGTGTATATATGTATATGTATATGTATATATATATATATATATATATATATATATATATATATATATATATATATATACACACACACAGTGGATATAAAAAGTCTACACACCCCTGGTAAAATGTCCAGGTTTCTGTGATTTCATTTCAGAACTTTTCTAACCTTTAATGTGACCTTTTAAACTGTACAACTCAATTGAAAAACAAACTGAAATCTTTTAGGGAGGGGAAGTAAAAATAAAGAAAATAAAATAATGTGGTTGCATAAGTGTGCACACCCTCTTATAACTGGAGATGTAGCTGTGTTCAGAATTAGGCAATCACATTCAAACTGATGTTAAATAGGAGTCAGTACACACCTGCCATCATTTAGGTTGAATATTTTTTTATTGAGTTAATTTTCAAATAAAAGCAGTAGGGAGTAACAAAATAGAAAAAGGGAAGGGGGGATAGTGGTAAACAAATACAACACAGTGACATGCGTAACAATAGATAAGAAATAATGAAAACGGTTAATAATAAAATCACAACCTGTATATGAAATTGGGTAGGGTGTGCACTGTAGTGCACCGGGGTAGATACAGATAAGAAAAGAAAGTCAAGAGAGGGGGGAGGAGGGAAGTAGATATTGAGTGCAGTAATAATTTTTGGTAGAATATTCTACCAGCTGAACAACGCTGTGGTGTGAACCTGAACTGCAACATATACTCCACCTCGGAGGTACCTGGAGAGGTAGTCTCATTAGGCAGACGGACAGACTACCAGAAACTCGGTGGAAGAATAATAATGGATCCATATATGCCACAGTTGAAGATGCTTGTCCCATGTGTCATTTTCTCTTGCCCGCATCTCCTCCATGAGCATGGTGTCGTTAATTATGTCAATCCAGCTATGGAGGGGGGGAACCACCTCAGTTTTCCAAAACTTAGTTATGAGGTGTCGCGCCACTGCCACAAAGAACCTGAGAAGGTTCCTTTTCTGGGATTTAGCTGAGCCTGGAAGGATGGATAAGAGCGCAATCTATACCACAGGGAAAGTAACTTTTAATTTTTCTCCTGGATAAAGCTGGAGATCGAGGTTTTATGAGTAAAGATACATGAAGTATGCCAGTCACTTTGGGATATCTCTATCCCCAAATCCTCTGACCATTTTCGTGTATAAGTAGGTAAAGCTTCATGCATGTGAGAGAGAATCTCCTTGTAGATCATGGATAATTGATGTCTAGGAACCTGAGAGAGACCACACATTTCTTTGAAATCTGTAAGAGGTCTATGGATCTGGCCAGATAAGTGTAGGGATTTACAATATTGCATTGAACTAAGTCCAGTGAGCCAGGTAGTCAAATGTGGATGACATCCCATTTGGGCTCTGAAAGAGCCCGGCGTTATATCAACAAACACTCGAGCCGTGGGCCATGAGTTCTTCTCATAGGAACCAAATAATGTAGATGCGGATCCCTCTGGGAGCAATGGGTTGTCAGAGGGGTTAAAGGGCCAGGGTCTGTGAACAGGGCATGGGAATCCCACCGGCGATACCATACTGATAACGCTGCTAGGGTCAGCGGGGAGATCATTGACACGGAGCGGAATTTCGTGTTATGTCCCCACAATAGTGCACGGAGGTCTATTGGTGCCATATCTTGTTCCACCACAGTGGAGGGTTTAGTCAACGAATGAGGAAACCACTCGAGTAATCTGGAAATAGCCGAAGCATGCTAGATCTCAAAGTCTGGAAGACCCAATCCCCCATTAAGTTTGTGAGAACATAGCATTTTGTATCTTAATCTGGAGGGGTGACGTTGCCATTAAAATTTGATCACCAAGAAGCGCAGTGTTTGGAAAAAGGCCGCTGGTAGTCACAGGGAGCGCCTGAAATAAGTACAACAACTTTGGGAGAATATGCATTTTGAGAATGTTAATACGGCCAAACCATGGTAACTTAGATGGTGCCATGATTCTAGGGATCGCCTGATTTTGGTCAGTAAAGGGCTGAAGTTCAGGGGATACAAGGTGTGCAAGTCTCGTGGTATTTCCGTCCCTAGGTGCTTAAGTGACTTAGACTGCCAATGAAAAGGGAAGTTGTTTTGGATCATGGTTAAAGTAGGGGCCGGTAAGAAAATGTTCAGACCTTCAGTTTTGGCAATGTTCAGTTTGAAATTACTGAGAGAACTGAAGCGCTGAAGTTCGTGTAGGAAGACCAGTTTACCCCGTCAAACGCTCTCTCAGCATCACAGGCCAGTAGACAGGTGGGGATGTGTTTACGCTGTGTGCATTTGATTAAATGAAGTGTCTTTGTCGTGTTATCCCTAGCCTCATGGCCAGGAATAAAACCGACTTGGTCACTATGTATAAACTTTGTGGAAGTAAAGGGGCTACATAGTTCCCGATAATTTTAGAGAATAACTTAAAGAGGAGTTCCACCCAGGGGGTCCAGTAAAAAAAAAAAAAAAAATTAAGTCAGCAGCTACAAATACTGCAGCTGCTGACTTTTAATTGGACACTTACCTGTCCCTGGGTCCAGCGATGCGGGGGATCCAAGCCTGGCTCGTCTCCCCCTCCGTTCAGCGGCGCCGGCATTGCAACTGTGGGCGCCAGGCTGTGGCTTCACAGCCTGGCACCCACTGCGCATGCGCGAGCGGCGCCGCGCGCCGTGATTGGCCGCTCAGTCAACTGGGACCTGTAATGGGTCCCAGATGATTGACAGGAGGGAGGGAGTAGAGCGGAGCCCTTCCTGTGCCGAGGGGGAAGTGATGTCACCAGCCCAGGCACTGGAAGGGGCAGACTACGAGGGACCCCCTAGCAACAGGAATTTAGAGGTAAGTTAAAAAAAAAACATATATCCAAATGTTTTTTTGTTTTGTTTTTTTTTGGGATTTTTCATGTATTTTTGTTTTTTTGGGTGGAACCCCACTTTAAGGTCCACATTCAGGAGTTAAATGGGTCTATAGTTACTACAACTCGAGTGATCTTTACCCGGTTTGGGAATAACAGCTATTTGTGCTTACAGTAACTGAGGCGGCATAGGATGTGTCTCATCTATCTTCTCAAACACCTGTACCATCAGCGGGGCAAGGAGAGGGGCAAAGGTCTTATAAAAGCAGGGCGTGTACCCATCTGGGCCTGAACTTTTGCCCAATTTAAGGCTCTTGATTACGGATATAAAATCTGAGGTAGTGATTGGTGTTTCTAGTTCTTCTCGAGCACTAATGGGGAGCTCGGGTAAAGCGGTATCCTGTATGTATCTAGTCATCCCAGACAAGCCTACTTTGTGGGGAGTGCCAAGGCTTGATGGAAGGGGTAAATTTTATAAGGAGGAGTAGAATTTTTGAAATTTTAGAGACAATCTCCAAATTTGTATGTAGTTTAGTATTGGTAGAGGAGAGGATATTGGGAATACTTTGCTTTTGTTGTCTCGGGTGGAGAACTCGTGGCAAGTGTTTGCCACATTTACTGGCTTTGGTATAATGTGCGTGTCTTGCCTTGTCCCGTGCTGTAAGGGATCGCTCTGTCAACAATCACACCGGCCATCATTTAGAGTGCCTCTGATTAACCCTAAATAAAGTTCAGCTGTTCTAGTAGATCTTTCCTGACTTTTTCTTAGCGTATCCTACAGCAAAAGCCATGGTCCGCAGAGAGCTTCCACCATTATTTTCCAGCACTGCCTTAACCCTCTTAGGCATGGAGTTCAACAGAGCTTCACAGGTTGCCACTGGAGTCCTCTTCCTCTCCTCCATGACGACATCATGGAGCTGGAGGATGTTAGAGACCTTGCGATCCTCCACCTTCCATTTGAGGATGCCCAACAGATGCTCAATAGGGTTTAGGTTTGGAGACATGCTTGGCCAGTCCATAACCTTTACCTTCAGCTTCTTTAGCAAGGCAATGGTCGTCTTGGAGGTTTGTTTGGGGTTGTTATGTTGGAATACTGCCCTGCGGCCCAGTCTCCGAAGGGAGGGAATCATGCTCTGCTTCAGTATGTCACAGTACATGTTGGCATTCTTGGTTCTCTCAATGAACTGTAGCTCCCCAGTGGCGGCAGCACTCGTGCAGCCTCAGACCATGACACTCCCACCACCATGCTTGACTGTAGGCAAGACACACTTGTCTTTGTACTCCTCACCTGGTTGCCGCCACACACGCTTGACACCATCTGAACCAAATAAGTTGATCTTGGTCTCATCAGACCACAGGACATGGTTCCAGTAATGCATGTCCTTAGTCTGCTTGTCTTCAGCAAACTGCGGGCTTTCTTGTGCATCATCTTTAGAAGAGGCTGCCTTCTGGGACGACGGCCATGCAGACCAATTTGATGCAGTGTGCTGTGTATGGTCTGAGCACTGATAGGCTGACCTCCTACCTCTTCAACCTCTGCAGCAATGGTGGCAGCACCCATACGTCTATTTCCCAAAGACAACCTCTGGATATAACGCTAAGCATGTGCACTCAACTTTGGTTGACCAAGGCGAGGCCTGTTCTGAGTGGAACCTGCCCTGTTAAACCGCTGTATGGTCTTGGCCACCTTGCTGCAGCTTAGTTTCAGGGTATTGGCAATCTTCTTATAGCCTAGGCCATCTTTATCTAGAGCAACAATTTTTTTTCACATCCTCAGAGTTTTGTCATGTTGAACTTCCAGTGACCAGTATGAGAGAGAGAGTGATGACACCAAATTTTACACACCTGCTCCCCATTCACACCTGAGACCTTGTAACACTAACGAGTCACATGACATCAGGGAGGGAAATGGCTAAGTGGGCCCAATTTGGACATTTTCACTTAGCGGTGTACTCACTTTTCTTGCCAGCGCCTTAGACATTAATGGCTGTGTGTTGAGTTATTTTGAGGGGGCAGCAAATTTACACTGAGAAAATGTGAAAAAAGAAAAGTGTGTGAGTGTGGCGCTGTCCCAAAGTTGCAGAAGAAATGTCTGCATATATATACAGTTTTATCAAAAGTGTCACGTGTGTATTCCTTTAAGTGAAATATGTATGGCAGTTATTACCACTCCTGTGGGTTAAAGTGACTGGTGATTTCAACATGAGAAGCATAATGGGTGCAATAAATCGCATCCAAGGTGTCTAGTGCTATATTCCCTCAAAAGGAAAAAACAGTATTAACCACTGCTAAGAGCACAAAGCGGTCTGTGTTTAAACACTAGAAAACACAAAGTTGCAATAAATACATCACACGTGACATGCAAAAAATTCTAAAGTGTCTAGTGCTAAATAAATAAATATTAAAATGTTGTTCTACAAACGTTGCAAATAACAAAGTGACAAGTGCCCTATGAAGAGGTCACTCTGAAAAGTGCTAAACACATGTGCCATGCAAATGGTTCTATGATAGTAAACAGTTCATATGGGTATGTCCCCGGTGCACTATAAGTGAAAAAAGGCGTCCTTTGTGGGATTCCTCAAAGCATACAACAGGTGTTAATCCAGTGCTGGTGTCTCGCGTTGTGATTGTGCAGAGACTCACCAGCTGTATATCCCCTGCAGGGGTAACGAGTAGTCACAGTATGTGCCACTGTGCAGCAGTGCTTGGCAAGACCAGGACCAGGATTATATCATAAGGACATAAGAAGAAAGGATTCCATAGTGTGAAACCGTTTAAAACCACTATTTATTAGGTCAGATAAAAAGGGTACTCACATTGTAATGGAAAAAATGAGCGGTGTACAATGCTTACAAAGATGTTCCTAAGCGTCAGCTTTGCAGGGAGATGTCAGCAAGGCGTTCAGTCAAAGGCCACGCCCTATGTACGTTTCACGTCCGTGTGACGAAACGTACGTAGGGCGTGGCCTTTGACTGAACGCCTTGCTGACATCTCCCTGCAAAGCTGACGCTTAGGAACATCTTTGTAAGCATTGTACACCGCTCATTTTTTCCATTACAATGTGAGTACCCTTTTTATCTGACCTAATAAATAGTGGTTTTAAACGGTTTCACACTATGGAATCCTTTCTTCTTATGTCCTTATGATATCATCCTGGTCCTGGTCTTGCCAAGCACTGCTGCACAGTGGCACATACTGTGACTACTCGTTACCCCTGCAGGGGATATACAGCTGGTGAGTCTCTGCACAATCACAACGCGAGACACCAGCACTGGATTAACACCTGTTGTATGCTTTGAGGAATCCCACAAAGGACGCCTTTTTTCACTTATAGTGCACCGGGAACTGTTTACTATCATAGAACCATTTGCATGGCACGTGTGTTTAGCACTTTTCAGAGTGACCTCTTCATAGGGCACTTGTCACTTTGTTATTTGCAACGTTTGTAGAACAACATTTTAATATTTATTTATTTAGCACTAGACACTTTAGAATTTTTTGCATGTCACGTGTGATGTATTTATTGCAACTTTGTGTTTTCTAGTGTTTAAACACAGACTGCTTCATGCTCTTAGCGGTGGTTAATACTGTTTTTTCCTTTTGAGGGAATATAGCACTAGACACCTTGGATGCGATTTATTGCACCCATTATGCTTCTCATGTTTAAATCACCAATCACTTTAACCCACAGGAGTGGTAATAACTGCCATACATATTTCACTTAAAGGAATACACACGTGACACTTTTGATAAAACTGTATATATGCAGACATTTCTTCA
The DNA here is from genome assembly GCA_037952925.1 of Lithobates clamitans. NCBI lineage: Eukaryota > Metazoa > Chordata > Amphibia > Anura > Ranidae > Lithobates > Lithobates clamitans. The sequence continues at coordinate 897,833 of JBBGZY010001280.1, read as the reverse complement.
GCAACTTTGGGACAGCGCCACACTCGCACACTTTTCTTTTTTCCGCTCATTCCACCCCCTGTGGAGTCAGCGTATGTGAGGGCAGCAGCCTATCAATTTAGGAATATACTTCCCACCTAGGCTTCTAATTACACCCATTAGCGCGGACTCCCTATTTCCTCTGTTACAGCAAATTTACACTGTTATACAAGCTGTACACTCACTACTTTCAGTGTTGTCACATGAAAAGATAGAATAAAATATTTACAAAAATGTGAGGGGTGTACTCACTTGTGTGAGATACTGTGTGTATATGTGTGTGTGTGTGTGTGTGTGTGTGTATATATATATATATATATATATATATATATATATATATATATATATATATATATATATATATATATATATATATATATATATATATACACATACACATACACACACACACACACACACACACACACACACACACACACACACTGTAAAAAGTCTACATGCCCCTGTTAAAATGTCAAGTTTCTGTGATGTAAAAAAATGAGACCAAGCTAAATCATTTCAGAACCTTTTCCTCCTTTAGGCTACATGCCCAGGGACATTTTAAAAAACGGCTGTAAAGCCAGTACAGATGCCAGGAAAAAAGCGGCGTTAAAAACGTGGGGTCCCCCTAAGATTCATACCAGACCCTTATCCGAGCATGCAGCCTGGCAGGTCAGGAAAGGGGTGGCGAGGGAGCGCCCCCGTCCCCCCCCCTCCTGGACCATACCAAGCCACATACCCTCAACATGGGGGGTTGGTGCTTTGGGGCAGGGGGGGCCCTGCACCCCCCACCCCAAAGCACCTTGTCCCCATGTTGATGAGGACAAGGGCCTCTTCCCGACAACCCTGGCCGTTGGTTGTCAAGGGTCTGCAGGCAGGGGGGCTTGGTATCTGTCGTTGTCAGTTTTATGGAGGTGAAAGGTGTGAAATCTGCGCAGCTACGTAGTAAGCGTGTAAGTCCGGAAGGGCAGCCCCTCCGGCGGTAGTAGGGTTTTTGAGGGTATTCCAAGCCAACTTATGCCTGTTGGATCCCCATATAAAGGAGTTGACTATTTGGTCTAGGGCCTTGAAAATTTTTAGGGGAATAAGTAACGGTGAGTTCCAGAGTATGTATAGAAATTTTGGGAGTAGGATCATTTTAAAGAGGTTTATCCTCATCACTCCCAGTGGGAGTCTCGCCCAGGATTGTGTACGGGATTTCATATATGTAAATAAAGGCTCAATATTATTGGTGATAAATTCCTTGGGTTCTCTAGTAATTTGTACACCTAGATATTTGAAAGATGCAACTCTCTGTAATGGAAGGGAGGCTGATTGGCGCGTGGGTGACGTTAAGTCTAGGGGCATAATTTGTGATTTAGACCAATTCATGCTCAGTCCTGAATGTTTTCCAAAATCCTCTATGATCTGCAGGTTCGCCTGCAGAGACGGGCCAGTATCTTCCAGATATAAAAGCATATCGTCAGCGTAAAGGCTCACCGTCTCTACCAGGTTCCCGACCCTGAGACCTCGAATTCCCGGGTGTGTCCTAAGGGAAATGGCCAGGGGTTCGACCGCCAAGGCATACAAGAGTGGGGATAATGGGCATCCCTGATGGGTACCACGTTCTAGCGGGAAAGGGTCCGACAACGTTCCGTTTACAAGCACCCTGGCTTCTGGTGAGAAGTATAATAACTGTACCCACTTAATAAATCTGGGCCTGAATCCAAACCTCCTAAGGCATTCCCACAAATACTCCCATTCCACGGAGTCAAACACCTTGGCGGCGTCCAACGCCACCACCGCTCGGTCTCCTATATTCTCGTGGTTTGCTTGGATGTTCATATATAAACGTTGCAGGTTCATAGCTGTATTTTTCCCAGGCATGAACCCTGTTTGGTCGTGGTGGATAATGGAGAGAATAATTTGGTTGAGTCGAATGGCCAGTACTTTTGCTAATATTTTAATATCCGCTTGGAGTAGTGATATTGGGCGGTATGAGTCCGGCTATTGGGGATTCTTTTCAGGTTTAGGGATTACTATGATTACTGCTCGCCGGAGGGATTCAGGTAGGGACCCAGATTCAAAAATGTGATTGTACAATTTTAATAATTCAGGGACCAATACCTCGGAATATTCTGCATAACAGTCCAGAGGTATGCCGTCTTGGCCAGGGGCTTTTGCTGGGGCTAGGGATGCGATTGCAGCCGCAATCTCATCCGCAGTAAGTGGGGCCTCCATGTCATTCATCTGGGGTTCTGAGATTTGGGGAAACGGTATGTTGTGAAGGAAAGACTGGGTCTTGTGTATAGTGACCCTCACTTTAGAGGATTAAAGATCAGCATAGTATACTCGGAATGCTGTTGCTACCGATGTAGGGTCTGTTAAGGGTTCATTATGTGAATCTATCAGGGATACCACCACCGGGGGACTAGTGTCCTGGCGAGCCAAGTATGCCGACAGTTTACCCGCTCGTTCACCCGTTTCAAACACTCGTTGTTTTGAGAAAAAGTTTTTGTTTGGCTTTTTCAAAATGTAGTTGATTTAATATGCGGGTTTGTAATTTAAGTGCTGATACATTGGCTGGGGTGGGATCTAGGTTAAATTCTTTAGTTGCCAATTCTACTTTTTCAGAGGCAAGGTGGAGTGCAACTTTCGACGAGGCCTTTCGTTTTTTTTATGCGTGAGGAAAGGATTGTACGGACGTGTATTTTAAATGCCTCATATACCATGTCCGTCGATGCGGTACCCCTATTTCGATTGAAAAAATATTGCCATTCCTCTTGGATATCCTCCTGGTCACTTAAGGCAGACAGCCAAAAGGGATGGAGGCGCCATGTGTGGGATCCTGCGTGTGGGGTGAGGTGTAGGGTAGCCCAACAAGGAGCTTGATCTGATAGGGATCTAGTGTGATATCCTGAGTCTGATAACAATGGGAGAAGCATTTCTGAGATTAGTATGAAATCTATGCGAGACATTGTAGAGTGAGTCGCCGAAAAGCAGGAGAAGGCCTGGTTGTTTGGGTGCTTAAATCTCCATGTATCAATTAAAGAGAACTCGGACATTAAGTGCCCAAATCTAGTACTGTCGGGGGTTTGTACGCATTGAGTAGATTGCAGTCTGTCTCTTTTAGGGTTTAGGACTGTATTAAAATCCCCTAGCCAAATAGCAGGGATTGCAGGGTATTGTGACATATACAGTAAACCTTTGGTGATTAACCACTTCAGCCCCGGAAGGATTTACCCCCTTCCTGACCAGAGCACTTTTTACAATTCGGCACTGCGTCGCTTTAACTGCTAATTGCGCGGTCATGCAATGCTGTACCCAAACGAAATTTGCGTCCTTTTCTTCCCACAAATAGAGCTTTCTTTTGATGATATTTGATCACCTCTGCCGTTTTTATTTTTTGCGCTATAAACGGAAAAAGACTGAAAATTTTGAAAAAAAATGATATTTTCTACTTTTTGTTATAAAAAAAATCCAATAAACTAAATTTTAGTCATACATTTAGGCCAAAATGTATTCGGCCACATGTCTTTGGTAAAAAAAATGTCAATAAGCGTATATTTATTGGTTTGCGCAAAAGTTATAGCGTCTACAAACTAGGGTACATTTTCTGGAATTTACACAGCTTTTAGTTTCTGACTGCCTATGTCATTTCTTGAGGTGCTAAAATGGCAGGGCAGTACAAAACCCCCCCAAATGACCCCATTTTGGAAAGTAGACACCCCAAGGAAATTGCTGAGAGGCATGTTGAGCCCATTGAATATTTATTTTTTTTGTCCCAAGTGATTGAATAATGACAAAAAAAAGAAAAAAAAAAAAAATTACAAAAAGTTGTCACTAAATGATATATTGCTCACACAGGCCATGGGCATATGTGGAATTGCACCCCAAAATACATTCAGCTGCTTCTCCTGAGTACGGGGATACCACATGTGTGGCACTTTTTGGGAGCCTAGCCGCGTACGGGGCCCCGAAAACCCAGCACCACCTTCAGGATTTCTAAGGGCATACATTTTTGATTTTACTCCTCACTACCTATCACAGTTTTGAAGGCCATAAAATGCCAAGATGGCACAAAACCCCCCCAAATGACCCCATTTTGGAAAGTAGACACCCCAAGCTATTTGCTGAGAGGCATGGTGAGTATTTTGCAGCTGTCATTTGTTTTTGAAAATGAAGAAAGACCAGAAAAAAAATTTTTTTTTTTTCTTTTTTCAATTTTCAAAACTTTGTGACAAAAAGTGAGGTCTGCAAAATACTCACTATACCTCTCAGCAAATAGCTTGGGGTGTCTACTTTCCAAAATGGGGTAATTTGGGGGGGGTTTGTGCCACCTGGGCATTCCATGGCCTCCGAAACTGTGATAGGTAGTGAGGAGTGAAATCAAAAATTTACGGCCTTAGAAAGCCTGAAGGCGGTGCTTGGTTTTCGGGGTCCCGTGCGCGGCTAGGCTCCCAAAAAGTCCCACACATGTGGTATCCCCGTACTCAGGAGAAGCAACAGAATTTATTTTGGGGTGTAATTTCACATATTCCCATGGCATGTTTGAGCAATATAACATTTAGTGACAACTTTGTGCAAAAAAAAAAAAAAAAAATAAAAAAATTGTCTCTTTCCCGCAACTTGTGTCACAATATAAAATATTCCATGGACTCGACATGCCTCTCAGCAAATAGCTTGGGGTGTCTACTTTCCAAAATGGGGTCATTTGGGGGGGGTTTGAACTGTCCTGGCATTTTATGCACAACATTTAGAAGCTTATGTCACACATCACCCACTCTTCTAACCACTTGAAGACAAAGCCCTTTCTGACACTTATTGTTTACATGAAAAAGTTATTTTTTTTTGCAAGAAAGTTACTTTGAACCCCCAAACATTATATATTATTTTAAAGCAATTGCCCTACAGATTAAAATGGTGGGTGTTTCATTTTTTTTTTTCACACAGTATTTGCGCAGCGATTTTCAAACGCATTTTTTGGGGAAAAAACACACTTTTTTAAATTTTAATGCACTAAAACACACTATATTGCCCAAATGTTTGATGAAATAAAAAAGATGATCTTAGGCCGAGTACATGGATACCAAACATGACATGCTTTAAAATTGCGCACAAACGTGCAGTGGCAACAAAATTACTACATTTTTAAAAGCCTTTAAAAGCCTTTACAGGTTACCACTTTAGATTTACAGAGGAGGTCTACTGCTAAAATTACTGCCCTCGATCTGACCTTCGCGGTGATACCTCACATGCATGGTGCAATTGCTGTTTACGTTTGACGCCAGACCGCCGCTTGCGTTCGCCTTAGCGCGAGAGCAGGGGGCGACAGGGGTGCTTTTTTTTATTTATTTTTTTTCTTTATTTTTTTTTGCTTTTTTATCTTATTTTTAAACTGTTCCTTTCATTTTTTTTTTTTTAAATCATTTTTATTGTTATCTCAGGGAATGTAAATATCCCCTATGATAGCAATAGGTAGTGACAGGTACTCTTTTTTGAAAAAATTGGGGTCTATTAGACCCTAGATCTCTCCTCTGCCCTCAAAGCATCTGACCACACCAAGATCGGTGTGATAAAATGCTTCCCCAATTTCCCAATGGCGCTATTTACATCCGGCGAAATCTAAGTCATAAAATGCTCGTAGCTTCCGGTTTCTTAGGCCATAGAGATGTTTGGAGCCACTCTGGTCTCTGATCAGCTCTATGGTCAGCTGGCTGAATCAGCGGCTGCATTCTCAGGTTCCCTGTTGAGACAGGAGAGCCAGAGAAAAACACGGAAGACGGTGGGGGGGGGGGGGCATTCCCTCCCACTGCTTGTAAAAGCAGTCTAGAGGCTAATTAGCCGCTAGGATTGCTTTTACATGAAAGCCGACCGCTGGCTAAAAAGAATGATACCAAGATGATACCTAAACCTGCAGGCATCATTCTGGTATAACCACTCAAAGTCGTGAATGGCGTACCTGAAGACAAAAAAATGGTTAACAATAAAGCACAGTAAACGGTAAAGTATAAATAATTACATACCTGAAAAACAAACATGATAAAACATAATAACAATAACAATAAAACATTGCAGAATAGAATACAGTAAAAAAGAGCAGAACAATAGAGAGAGAATAGAGAGAGAGAGAACAATAAAACGACAACTATTTTTTTTAATTTTTGTTTGTGTTTTTTTTTTTTTACACTTTTTTTTTGTAACTGTAACTTTTATAACTGTAACCGGTTCCAGGTTCGAGTCTCTCAAAATGCGGTGGCATCTTGGGAGACCCTGTGAAAGTGTGCCTAGTCTTTGCAATGCTGTACGCTACGCTAATACTCAACTAGTGCATGGTAGCGTTCAAAACATTCACCAAGTGTTACTGCAGTGCTGGTTTGACTATGACCGGGGTGTACTACGCCGCTGGTGCTTGCCAGTTCACCAAAACGCTACAAAGAAAAGTGTCAGTGATCGATCGATACTGCACTTGGGTGGGCTGGACTGGGCTGGGCCGGGCGGAGGGGCAAAACGCAGGTGCTAGCAGGTATCTGGGCTGATCCCGCTAACACTGCGTTTTTGGGAACCCTAAACTGCTGGGGACGCTAGTATAGATCTGATCGGATAGATATTGATGCGTTCAGATACTATACCACTAAGGGAGGTGTACGGTGCGTGTACGGTGCGTGCGTGGGTGTTCGCGGTACTGGCGCTAATCTGACGCTGCCTAGGACGACGCATATCACCGCCGGGCGATCAGGGGGCTAAACCTTTATTCGGTAATAAACGGCGGGTGCCCTGACACTATAAAAAATAAACGAACTAACCAGCGTCACCCGTAACGGTTATACGGTGATCAGTGGTGAAAGGGTTAACTAGGGGGCCATCAAGGGGTTAAAACATTTATTAGATAGTATATGGGGGTCCCTGTCGCTATAAAACGCTGACGGCGAACCTAAATATTTACGTCCCTAACTAGCGTCACCAGCGACACTAATACAGCGATCAGAAAAATGATCGCTTAGCGACACTGGCGACAGGGGGTGATCAAGGGGTTAAAACTTTATTAGGGGGGTAAGGGGGGTACCCTAGACCTACAGGGGGCTAAACCTTTATTCGGTAATAAACGGCGGGTGCCCTGACACTATAAAAAATAAACGAACTAACCAGCGTCACCCGTAACAGTTATACGGTGATCAGTGGTGAAAGGGTTAACTAGGGGGCCATCAAGGGGTTAAAACATTTATTAGGTAGTATATGGGGGTCCCTGTCGCTATAAAACACTGACGGCGAACCTAAATATTTACGTCCCTAACTACCGTCACCAGCGACACTAATACAGCGATCAGAAAAATGATCGCTTAGCGACACTGGTGAGGAGGGGTGATCAAGGGGTTAAAACTTTATTAGGGGGGGTAAGGGGGGTACCCTAGACCTACAGGGGGGTAATACTAACTGTCCCACCACTGCTAACTGTCACAAACTGACACTATGCAGTAATCAGGAAAAAAAAAAAAAAAAAAACTGCTTGGTGTCAGTTTGTGACAGGGGGGGGGGGTGATTGGGGGGCGATCGGGGGGGGATCGGGGGTGTAATATATGCCTGGCATGTTCTACTGTGTTGTGTGTGAGTGTTGTGCACTTACATGTCATCTCTCCTCGGCGCTGGAACGGAAACTGCCAGACCGAGGAGAGATGACATCACATCCTCTGCCTCTGTGTACTATACAGAGGCAGGGGATGTTTGTCATTGGCTGGGAGCGATCGCGAGGGGGGGGCCACGATCGGATGGCCTCCCCCTCGTCTGTCATCGCTCCCAACCAAATGCCGACCGCAGCTGGCACCGGGGGGGGGTCCGATCGGACCCCCCACCCGCGGGAAGGCAATCACGTTTCAGGTACGTGATTTTGCCTGCCCGTGCCGCTCTGCTCACGTATATAGGCGTGAGGCGGTCGGCAAGTGGTTAAAGTAGAGTTATAAGGTGGGGGTATGTAAAAGGCAAGGATCAGGTATTGTGAACCACTGGAAGTACAATGTAGGAAGATGAACCTGCCCTGGGGATCCGTCCGCACTGAGATTATACCAAATGGGGTGTTTTTGGTGATTAGTACAGAGACCCCCCCTTGAATAGGAGGAGTACGTGGCATGGTACGCCCACCCTATCCATGGGCGCTTCAACGCAATCTGCAATTGGCCTGTAATGTGCGTTTCTACCAACACAATTATATCCGCACGATAGGACTTGAGACAGTTAGAATCAAGCGAACTGCAATTTTTATCTCGGATTACCCGGACATTCCATGTTAGGAACTTTATGTTAGTCATATGTGTCATATTGATATTTATAGGGGCACGTCTGGATGCATCTTCCCAGGACAGGTTCAGCTCCTCCCCACATCCCCCCCCCCCATAGAATATTCCAGCTCAGTATCAAGTAGTACCATACACAGTCATTACTAGCATATTTCAACAGTTCATAACACATGCTCTGTAAACTTAATTGAAACAATTCCCATTCCCCCCTCCCTGCTCTCAGCCACCCAAACTTGGCTGGAGCCTCAAACCCATAACCTGTGCGACTGCTTGTAGATAACATGTTACTGCTGCAATCCAAAGTAGTACACACTACCTGTATTGCCATCGGCTGAAGCCGAACGGGCCACACCGGTGACAATATACCATACTAGTGGTAGGGACGAAAAAAAACGCTGGTTAGTAGTCCAGCAATGAGATTTTAGACTGCGTCTTTTAAACACTTAATGGTATGAAATGCTCTATTCTTTCGCTCATGTGTGGTATATAGCATTAAATAACAAACTATTAACACATTATGCTCAAATGTCTATTGACAATAAACTGGTATCCCCACTCCCCCCCTCCCCCTCCTGTTTTAAACAAAGCTGTTACCAATCTTGGAGTGTAGGGATCTGGGGGGAAAAGGCAGAACGATGGAAAAAACCTTTCCTTTGGTGGGGTAAAGTCACAGGGAGGAAAACTGGAATGTGGACGACCCAGATCAGGCCATACCAAGATTTTATGCTGGAGTGCAGGGAATGTGATCTAATCGGACAGTGCATAGGTGAGTCACTGCAGAATGATTAGTACAAAAGTAACTCAAGGATTCTACCACGGTGCAATAGCATTAAATGGTGTTTTGCATCGCCCATCAGGGCCAAGGTCTTCATTTAGGATACAGTACGTACGGTAAGTTTTGAGGACTGTATTAGGGCCTAGAGTCTCACCTAGCCTTCTTTGCATGTCGGCGTTGACTTTAGGCTGGTCTGTTCCTCTCTGCATCTCGTTGATCCATCCACTCCGAGGCAAGTGCTGGGTCCTCAAAGAAATATGCTCGATCTTCACCCACAACGCGTAGGCGAGCTGGAAACAACATTGCATATTTTATGTATTGTGCTCGCAAGCGCCGCTTGACCTCCGAGAGCCTGGAGCGTTGTTTTTGCACCTCCGCAGAAAAGTCTGGAAAAGCGGAGACAAATCCTGCTTGGAACGGAATGTTACCTTTAATTCTCGCCATACGGAGGACCGCATCCCGATCCCTAAAGTTTAGTAGCTTTGCAATGAAGGTGCGTGGAGGGGCTCCTTCAGGTGGACGACGGGCAGGCATGCGGTGCGCGCGCTCCACCACAAATGTGGTGGAGAAGGCCTCTCTGCCATAAGTGGATATAAGAAGTTTTTCAAGAAAAGTAGCCGGGTCAGTGCCTTCTGAGCCCTCCGGTAGGCCGATAAATCGTAGGTTGGATCTGCGGGCGCGGTTTTCCAGGTCGTCGTGTTTCTGCGCCAGTTGAATTTGGCGTTTCAAATCTTCCTGTGTATGTTGCAGGGGGTAAAAAGTGTCCTCTGCCCGGCTAATTCTGGTCTCTGTTTCAGTGACTCTTTCCCGGAGCTTTGTCATGTCCTGCCTTATCAAGGAGATGTCCACCTTCACTTCCTCCAGCTTGGTCGTGAGGGTAGACTGACCGAGAGAGATCGCCTCCAGGACTCGCGCTGTGTCAGCTGCCTCGTGCTCTGTATGAGGAGCGGAGTGTGCTGTGGAGGAGGCGCCATCTTGCCCCTCGCCATCTCGCTCCGTTCTCCGATACCTTTCCAGGGACGACGAGGCTGCGGTGGTCCGCTTCGGCAGGGACGATATCACAGCCGGTGCAGCGGGCTTTTGTGTCACAGATGTGTCGCACAAAGTGCGTTTTGGGGTCACAGGATGCCGAATACAGGATCTACCACGAGCGGAGCACTGATCACTTGCGTCCTATCCCATTGCCGTCCAGGCTACACCCCCGCGGGTAGCGGGGCTTATCAGAATCTGGGAGCCCCCAGATCCCGGCTTCCCACCCTATGTGAATGAGTATGGGGTACATTGTACCCCTACCCATTAACCTGGGAAAAAAAGGTGTCGGCCAAAAAAAAAAATCACACTACACAGGTTTTTAAAGTAATTTATTAGGCAGCTCCGGGGGGTCTCTTCCGACTTCTCCGCGCTCTCCGGTGTCTTCTGCCGGGCTCCTCCGCTATCTTCTGCTCTTTTGCCTGCTCTTTTGCTAGCGGTTGCCCGGTCTGCTCCGTTGTCTTCTTCCCTCTTCTCTTCTTCCGATGTTGACTCAACGCTCTCTCCCGCTGTAATGCCGTGTGCGCGGTGCGCAATGACTTATATAGGCATGGGGTGGGGTCACCGGGTGATGTCATCCGGTGACCCCGCTCCTTATGACGTCACAGTTCTGGGGCTTGATGGATAGGCGTTTTTAAGCTGCAAAAAACGCTCAAAAAAGCAGCTGTAAAAACGTCCGTGGGCATGAGGCCTTAATGTGACCTATAAACTGTACAACTTAGTTGAACAACAAATTGAAATATTTTAGATGGACGGAACTAAAAATGAAAAACTAAAATAATATGGTTGCATAAGTGTGCACACCCTTAAACTAATACTTTGTTGAAGCCCCTTTTGATTTTATTACAGCACTCAGTCTTTTTGGGTATGCGTCTTCTCAGCATGGCACATCTTGACTTGGCAATATTTGCCCACTCTTCTTTGCAAAAACACACTCCAAATCTGTCAGATTGCGAGGGCATATGCTGTGCACAGCCCTCTTCAGATCACCCCACAGATGTTCAATCGGATTCAGGTCTGGGCTCTGACTGGGCCATTCCAAGACTTTAATCTTCTGATGAAGTCATTCCTTTGTTGATTTGGATGTATGGTTTGGGTCATTGTCATGCTGAAAGATGAAGTTCCTCTTCATGTCCAGCTTTCTAACAGAAGCCTGAAGGTTTTGTGCCAATGTTGACTGGTATTTTGAACTGTTCATTATTCCCTCTACCTTTTTAATAAGGCCCCTCTTCCAGCTCAAGAAAATACAGCCCCAAAGCATGATGCTGCCACCACCATGCTTTACTGTGGGTACGGTGTTCTTTTGGTGATGTGCAGTGTTTTTTTTTGCGCCAAACATATCTTTTGAAATTATGGCCAAAAAGTTCAACCTTGGTTTCATGCAACCATAACACATTTTCCCACATGCTTTTGGGAGACCTCAGATGTGTTTTTGCAAAATTTAGCAGGGCTTGAATGTTTTTCTTCGTAAGAAAAGGCTTCCGACTTGCCACTCTACCCCGTAGTGCTCTTGGCAGCCTCCCTGACCAGTTTTCTTCTTGTCTTTTCATCAATTTTGGAGGGACGTCCAGTTCTTGTTAATGTCACTGTTGTGCCATATTTTCTCCACTAATAATGATGATGATGTCTGTGTTCCTGTTCAGCTGTTACAGCTTCTCAATGCCTCCCATGGAATCCTCTACTCCCTGCCTCTGATGTTGGAGTTAAATGCTCAGGAAACTTTTGGCTCTCTGCATTCTTTACTGGTGTGATCTGATGGGCCTAGGCTGTAAAAGGAGCAAGGCAAAGGAGATTAGTTGAGGAGTGCAATTATTAATAAAGGCTGGAGAAGCATGTGGGGGAGGATGTAGGGAGAAAAGGGGCAGCAGTGACAGGAGAAAGCACGAACGGATGACAGGCTGCCCAGTTTTCCCTGCTATACTATGTATAGCAGAGGTGGATGACAGGAGTCGAGCCACAGATGCATGCAGGATGAGAGAGGGGGGAGGGATGAACAACTTTAGGTGGGGAATTAGTGGAGGCAGGGAGGAGAGGAGGCGGAGGCAGACACCACCTCCAATGGGCGCTACAGATCGGGGCCTACAAGTCCTGTCCTTCCACTACAGTAAGTGTGGATGGAAGTGGAAGTTCCTGCTTGCTGGGAGAGAACTATATGTGGGCAGTGACAAGACCGCTGGCCAAGGGTACAGGAGGCATAGCAGCCAGCGGTCTTACAAACAGGAAATCACTGGCAAGAAACAGTTTTATTTGAAAGTTACCAGTCTATTACAGAGGAACTACAGAGCTCAGAAGAAGATAGATGACATATTCAGTGAAGTTAGGAGATCAGCAGCAAGGACGTGCAAAAAAGCTTTTGCCCAGAGTTCTGCTTTAATAAAACAGATTCAACATAAGGGTTAAACAGAACATTGTACATTATGCTACAGAAAGACACAGGTTAGTAAACATGTTTATCTTTCTTAAAGAACATCTTTACTGGGGAAAATCTGCACACAGCAATTTTTGATATCCTTCTGAAAATATTAGTTACCTGGCTTTCTTTGGCCTATAGTATTTTGAGTCGCACCCAGAAGAAACAAGCTGCATTTAAGTTGATACTCATGATCTACATACTAATGTTGAGGTAGTTACTTGTAGAACTGAGGATATTCAATCAGGATTACAGCTTTTCCTTAGCATTTGCCAAAAAAGAGAAATCTGCAACAACATCTACATAAGTTCCTCAGTACAACTTTCCATTTAATCTCATAACCAAGAATCGCTCTGTTGGAGGACTTCCTACGGTTTTCTGCAAGCAATAACTTAAAGGAGAACTTATCTTTCACCTGGGGATACTTTATTAAAGAACCCCCGGATAAGGTATTAACTGAAAGATGATTTGACTTAATGATTTCAGTTACTGTAAAACGTTTACCTGTAAAAGTAACCAATTTCAACTTCTTTTCAGAGTGTCACTGTGTGATCTACATATGGTTTTCATTTTCTCTGTATAGTGTTTTCTGGTACTGCTCAGTGCAGTGTAATGTTACCTCTTTATCACTTTTTTTTTTTTTTTTTTTTAAGGGATCGATTGGAACAATTGGAACGGAATAGAGAGCGTGAGAGGAAAATAAGAGAACAGCAGAAAGAACAGAGAGAGGCAAAAGAGAGAGAGAGGAGAGCAGAGGAGAGACGGAAAGAACGAGAGGCAAGGAGAGAAGGTATTTGCATCTGCTATGTTCGTATATTGGGAAAAACTGAGTCTATAAAAAGAGTTTTCTACATTATTCACTATTGTTCCAGAGGCCTATCTTCTCAAATTGTCTAGTCTAATTCAGACAGCTATTCCCATATTGAAAGGTACTAAGAAATGTTTTTGTAGACCTTTTCATAATGCAGGCTGTTGGGGATCAATGTCAAACTGATGTGAGTAGGAGCATAGTTCATATAGATGTGCTTCTGTTCCCAAGTCTCTGCTCTTTTGTATGTGGGTTTCATACTTGTTTATGCATATTTTTAACATTTTCATAATCTCATACATTTACTGTAGCTTTCTGCATCCAATAGTAAATATCATATCATCAATCTCCCCTTAAAACAGATTATAGTTGCCTAATCATTCATTGGGGGACACAGGGTCAGAAAACTCCTGAGATGTAGCGTTTATACTATTGCCTACAAGAGTATTGGACACTGGCAAAAATCGTGTCAGCCATCCTGTATAACTTTGCTCACATCCATCACGGTTTAGTTTCTTACTATTGCCCTAGGAGAAGGAACATGTTCTTTCCTCAAAAGAGAAGCGAACGCATTTCTTTGATTTTTATCAAAATGATTTTTTCTTCTATCAAGATTTTCCAGATTCTGCAGAGCTAGAAGAGCTTACTTTGCAGCTTTCAAGATCCGCTGATCCTTAGAATAGCCATGGAGGCCCTACCTCGGACCCCACTGTGAGAAAGGCGCAGGGCCGGCCTGTGATGTGACTTGTGGGCACTGGGTTCTGCAATTGGCACTCTGCAGACATTGTGTGTGCCAAATGAGGGCTGTGATACACCCATCTGGTATTAAAAGTGGTTAAGTCAGATATTCCAATTCCTGCCAGGCTCTCTGCAATAGCAAGATGTTCTACACAGTGTGTGTTTTATTTTATTTTTTGTTTTTAAATTCCGCAACTTAATACCTATTTTTTAATTTTGCCGGTGTGCAGTCACATAAACGCCCACCGCTCTCCTTCCCCGATCTACGGACTACAGTAAGAGGGGCTGAGTTTCCCCTCTGACGTTAGCCGGGTGGTCACATGACTGCACATCGTCTATGTGAACAGAGACATTTAGCTGCAGAATTAAAAAACACACACTGTGTAGTACATCTTGTTGTTGCAGAGGGGCTGGCAGGATATGGAATTGGTAACTTTTTTTAAGGCGAAATATTATTATTATTATTATATAGGATTTATATTGCGCCGACAGGTTAAGCAGCTCTTTACAACATTAGGACAGACAGTACAATTACAATACAATTCAATGCAGGGGGGAATCGGAGCCCTGCTCGATAGAGCTTACAATCTAGGAGGGAGGGTCAAGTTATACAAAAGGGTAATAGCTGTGGGGGATGAGCTAATGGAGAAAATAGTGCAGTTGTTAGATGGAGGCAGGATAGGCTTTTCTAAAGTGGAAGGTTTTCAGGGATCGCCTAAAAGTGGATAAATTTGGAGACTTTCTGACAGATTGGGGTAGGTAATTCCAGAGGATGGACGAGGCTTGGAGAAGTCCTGGAGACGCATATGGGAGGAGGTAATGAGGGAGCTAGAGAGCAGGAGGTCTTGGGAGGAACGAAGAGGGCGATTAAGTTGGTATTTTGAGACTAGGCTAGTGATGTAGCTGGGGGCAGAGTTGTGGATGGCTTTGTAACTTATTGTTAGTATTTTGAATTTAATTAGTTGGGCGAGTGGCAGCCATTGGATAAATTGGCAGAGAGGGGTAGCAGACACTGAGGAGTTTGTAAGGTGGATGAGTCTGGCAGCAGCATTCATGATGGACTGAAGGGGGGATAGTCTATTTAAAGGTAAGCCAATGAGGAGGGAGTTGCAGTAGTCAAGGCGAGAGATAACCAGGGAGTAAATCAGGAGCTTTGTGGTTTCATTGATCAGAAAGGGACGTAGTTTAGAGATGTTGCGGAGGTTGAGGTGGCAAGCTTTGGAAAGTGATTGGATGTGGGGCCGAAAGGAGAGTTCAGAGTCCAGGATAACACCTAACACGCTGACATGTGGGGATGGGTGGATGCTTGTGCCATTGCTCTTGACAGAGAAGTCAGGGGAAGAAGTACGTGGGGGAGGAAATATAAGCTCGGTTTTGGACAAGTTGAGTTTGAGGAAGTGGTGTGACATCCATACTGAGATGTCTGTTAGTAAGTTAGTGATGCGTGAGGAGACTGATGGAGTGAGTTGAGGGGTGGAGAGATAGATTTGTATGTCGTCAGCGTAGAAATGATATTGAAAGCCGTGAGAAGCTGACCCAGGGAAGAGGTGTAGATTGAAAATAAGAGGTCCAAGAACAGAACCTTGGGGGACCCCGATGGAGAAGGGAAGAGGAGTGGAGGAAGTAGAATTGTAAGCGACGCTGAAGGTTCATTGGGATAGGTAGGATGAGAGCCACTGAAGAGCACAGTCACCGAGGGAGTAAAGTTTTTTGAGGGGGAGGGGGTGGTCATCCGTGTCAAAGGCAGCTGAAAGGTCCAGAAGTAGGAGTACAGAATAGTGTCCTTTAGTTTTTGCAGTTAGTAGGTCATTTGTGAGTTTTAAAAGAGCAGTTTCTGTGAGTGTTAAGGGCGAAATCCAGATTGAAGGGGATCAAGAAAGTTATTCTTAATGAGGAGTTCACTCAGTTGGTTGTAAACCAGGCGTTCAAGGAGTTTAGAGGAAAAGGGGAGCAAGGAGATAGGGCGTAGGTTGTTAAGATTGGTAGGGTCCAAGGATGGCTTTTTAAGCATGGGGGTGACAGTGCATGTTTTAGAGCAATGAGGTTATGGGGACTGGATGAGAAGGTGTTAATAAGAGTTGTAAAATAGGTCTGTTTGGCAGTGTGGAGGAAAGAATAGTATTTTTGGAGGGCAGATTTGTATTGGTTGAAGTCTTTGAGAGACTACGTTTTTTGAGAATTTTAGTGTCATCTGTTTGCCAGGGTTGTGAGGGTCGAGGCCTGATTCTGCGTGTAGTGAGGGGAGCGAGCTTGTCCAGGGTGGAGGACAGGGATTTATTGTAGATGGAAGTGGCTTGGTTGGGGCAGGAGAGGGGAGAGATTTTGTCAGAGGTGGTCAGTAGCAGAATAGAGGAGAGAAGAGTTGAAGTTGCGAAAGTTTCTGCTGGTGATGGTTAGGTGATTGGAGGGAAAGGTGGTGGAAGACAAAGGGAGAGAGAAACTAATATGGTGATGGTCGGAGAGAGGAAAAGGATTGTTTGAGAAGTTGCATGGAGAGCATAGGTAGGAGAATACAAGGTCAAGGGTGTTGCCATCAGAGTGAGTAGAAGCCTGTACCCATTGCTTCAGGTCAAATGAAGAGGTTAGACTAAGAAGTTTAGAAGTAGCAGGAGTGTTTGTATTAGCATGGATGTTGAAATCACCGAGAAGGATTGTGGGAATTTCAGAAGAGAGAAAGTAGGGTAGCCAGGCAGAAAACTCATCAAGGAAAGTCGATAATGGTCCAGGGGGCCGGTAGATCACAGCAATTCTTAGGCAAGTTAGAGAGAATAGACGTATACAGTGAGCTTCAAATGAGAGGGAAAGAGAGGGAGGAGAGTATATAACCTGGAAGGTGCTCTGGGGGGGATAGGAGGAATCCCACTCCACCTCCCTTGCGTCCATTAGGCCTAGGGGAGTGAGTCCAGTGAAGGCCACCCTGGGAGAGGGAAGCAGGAGAAGGGGTGTCAGATTCGTGGAACCAGGTTTCAGTGACAGCAAGTAGTCTAAAGGAATTAGTGACAAAGAGGTCATGTACAGCGGTGAGTTTGTTGCAGACAGAGCGGGCATTCCAGAGAGCGCAGAAAAGGAGAGAGGCTGGCATTGGGAAGAAGAGGAATGGAGACTAAATTGCGTACATTGAGACTACTGCGAGAGCGTGTAGGATGATGGTGATGGGTGTTTTGGGTACAGTTAAATAAGGGAGGCCTAGGGTTTGGGGAAATATCTCCAGCGGTTAGGAGAAGCAGAAGAGTGAGGGAGGTAATATGAGAATACGATTTGTATGAGGGGACATGCTTCAGTATCTTGGGGGGGGTTGTTAGCAAGTGTGCTTAGAGTTAGAAAGAGGTGATGAGCGCAGTAATAGGGGGAGGGGAGAAGTGAGGGTGATGTACAGATTGTGGGGTGGAGCAGAGGGGTGAAGAAAAGTGACTTTGAGTAGAGAGGCTGCAATTGTGAAAAGGAGAGGTAAAGAGTGCATGTTTCAGAGAGGAAGGTGAGATAATGTGGAAATGAGATCACCTGCAGTCTGCTATGGTTTGCTTTGTGCAAAGCGCTGAAGAGCAAGAGCGGAAGTGCCACTTATTGAAATAACCCCACTTCTTTGGATGAACCCCCTGCATGTGCAGCCCCCTCCCTGTGTTCACCAGTAAAGAAGGCCTTGATTTTATACTGTGTTGGGTGTGGATTGAATCTGGCAATGAATCGATCAGGAGGTAATATTAGGCACACAGCTAGCAGTGCAAAACTTTTCACACCACAATCAAACTGCAAGAGGACCAAAAGGCCAAAATTGTAATGATAAGGGAACCCATAATTTAGGCAAGACTTAATAGCTAAATAAACATTAAAATAATGTGAGCATGGCTACAGATGGAGTTGAAACAGCGGTGACAAACAGATTTACCAAATATATGCATTTGAGCAGTCAATGTTCAGTTTAGGCAGATGGAAGTATAAACGCAGATTTACCAAATATGCATTTAAGCAGTCAGTCAATTTTCAGTTTAGGAACAATAATCAGTGCCCTGATTATCAGCGTAGATGTCCCTTTCACACAAGCCAGTTATCGGTCTCATCATGCTGTCAGCATGAGGAAATGAATGCCGATAACCGGCTTGTGTTTACATCGTGATCAGGGAAGGGAGGACCCTCACCATGCCAACATCCAAAATATATAAATAAGGATTGAGAAACTCAAAAAATAAGTGGGCTTTGTGGGCACATAATGAGAGGAGAAATCATAAAAAAATTATACATTTTATTGCAACATAATTAAAAAACATATAGAAAACATACAAACAACACCCTATAAAGACACAGTTACCAGTTACCAAATAATGTAGTTACAGAAGGCTGGATCAAAAGTGTAAAGATTGACTTAATAATATGTCTAATAAATAAATAACATTGCGAGGACAGGTGTACACATCTGAGCTGCGTTTAAGGTGCTGTAGACCTTCTACCACCTTTGCAGCATTATATACTAGGGCCTCAACAATAGGCCCCCCTAATTGGGCTATCTGCTATATCTATATGCTCAGATGCTGTCTCGTCCGTTATAAATTTGACAATTCTTTGTATTTATCCAATATATCGATGTAGCACATTAAAGCCACAATTTTGTTGTTGGTACTTTGCCCCAAAACGTTCGTATCCATAGTCTATGATAAACTATCTTTGTGTGGCGGCCTGAACTTTGATTTTGCTACATTCTGATTTATACACATGCTATACATCAGCTGCGTCTGTTACAGACAACTTGTTATGCATATGCATCTATTTGCACACATACACATTAGACCTGAAACTACGTCATTATGGATGTCTTGTCTAATTTTGTGAGGTGTCCCTATACTCTGAGTTACAGATTTACCAGCACCTACCCAGTATTTGTCCTGAGGAAGCTAATATTTAGTGAAACGTGTAGATGAGCAAGTTTTGGAGGCGTCTTTTGATCAATTTTCTTTATTCGACATAATTCAATCTTTACACTTTTGATCCAGCCTTCTGTAACTGCAATATTGGGTAACTGGTAACTGTGTCTTTATAGGGTGTTGTTTGTATGTTTTCTATATGTTTTTTAATCATGTTGCAATAAACTTTATAATTTTTTTATGCTTTCTCCTCTCATTGTGTGCCCACAAAGTCCACTTATTATTTGAGTTTCTCAATCCTTATTTATACATCGTGATCAACTGTGATTGGACACCACTGATCACATGGTAAACAGTCACTGATTGGCTGTTTACTCCAATCTGTGATCAGCTCGGATCACAGAGCATACCACGGTGGGCTCGACCACGTAAGGACGTCATACGACACCCTCCCAGAACTGGCCGGCAGCGCAGCCATCATTTGGCTATAGCACAGTCGGCAAGTGGTTAAGGACCATGTGGATAAGGGACTGGAAGCCCTTTCTATGGCTTTTTCTCCCTGGCGGGCCCAGTCACGTAACCTGTCATTGCTTTCATGTCCATCTGCTAGACCCTGAATGTATTGTGCAAGGACATGGCTAGAGATCCCAGATAACTCCTTACTGATCCCTCTACTCTACAACAAGTGTAACTTATGGCTGTTGCCCTGCAATATGGTGTTAATGAGCTTGTGGACATCATACATCTGATCTCTAGAATGGTTGTCCTATCCGTATACCTGCAGACGATCCTTTGGCTTAAACATCTTTTTTTTGGTGCCTCCCTGGATAACTTTTAGCAAGGTTCTCACAGGGGGACAGAGCACTCTTTCGTCTCAACAAATAAAAAGCTAAGCCTTAGGTCAGTAAAGCGTCTGGCCTTGATGCTTAATAGAACTACTTTTGTTTCTTTCAGTCCTCCAGGTCCAGAAACTGTTCCCTTACAATCTTTGGACTCCAGAATCCTCCAAGCCTGTGGGCAACTCTTCCTTGCACTGAAAACAGCCTTGTATTCTTGGATAAAACCATCCACAGTTTTCACATTTTCTAAGCTCTACTGCATGGATGTTTGGGCATATGTTGATGCAAACTTTTTTCAGTTTTCATGGGTTTTTTGCAGTGTTCTTTGTGGTTTCCCACCCCTTAATAGAAACTGATTTTGATGTTCCAAATGTCTCATAAATATTCTTATCATGTCCTTTTATGGAGTTCATTAAGGAACATGGGTCCCACCCCTCTTGGGATCACACTTTCTACTTCTTTTGGACAAAACTAAAGCACGATGGAGGCGAGAAGGGTTATAGTGGCCAATGGTCACTTTTTTGTTCAATTCTCCTGTAGGCAGCAGTATAAATATGTCTCAGAATTTTTCTGACCCTGTGTCCCTTAATGAAGTCCAAGAACAGGTTTTTAAGGTAAGTCTAATATTTTGACAATGTCTTTGGATGCCACAAATTGATACCTTTTTAATTCTTAAAGTGAGTGTCATTTATAATGGAGAACTCCTGAACCACTTGTATGATTCCTTATCAGACCCCCCCCCCCTGCAGTTTTAAATGCATTCCCTGAATATGGCCACCCCTCTCTGTGCCGGACAAGGCTGACGGGTTGGGTTGGAGTGCTTATTCCTTCACTTGCTGCTATGTATTTTTGATGCACCCACAGTGACATGTTTGAAAAAAGAAAATGAGGGCTTTGAAGGAAGAACATATCGGTTCACAGCACTGCTATTGTGGCTGTTTCTGAAATGGCAAGTGATGTTTCCAATATGTGGAGCAGGGTAGCTCTTCTGCGGCAGCATTCTGTCTGTGTATTTTGGAGAGATACTTGAGAAGTTCTAGGTAGAAAACTTGACCCGTGCTTACTTAGAGAAGACACTGTCACCTTACCTGTTTAGTGTACAGTAAACGCTCCAACCACATTATACTCACATCTTCTGCACTCGCCTGCTGCTCCTTCCTTCTCATTATCAAGTACTGTCATGTGCTGGAAGGGATGATATCACCACTCCCTGTGAGTTCTAACAACAAGTATGTATTGCTCTAATAATAGTTTATGAAGATAGGGACAAAATCAAATCAAATCTACACCCACTATATCAGCCGACGGTAATCATCTGAAAAATGAAATTTGATTGGGGGTACAATGCCAGTGTCTCTTACACCAATTGATAGATTGTGTCTGGGCACAGACATATACAGCTTTGATGCTCACTTATTACAGAATTTAACCTGGTAACTAGTGTATTAGGTGGTGCAATTGAAGGAGACATCTAAATAATCAAATTGTAGTCTTAAAAGAATGTCTACTGATTACATTAAAAACCATTCAGGTATGCTGGCACTTCCTCATCCTGGGAGTTCCTCATCACCCAAAGGAGAGTTTTTTTTGTGACTTGTATACAGTTTTGTTTTTTGTAAAGTAAACGCCTCTTCTACATTCTTTAAAGCATGTAACTTCCTAGTCTTACATCTGCCAGTTTAGTTATTCCAACCTGTACAACATGCCTTCCAGGGCCGGAAGGATCTGCGCTTCCTCAGCGCAGGAAGCCAGGGCTCTTGCAAGAGACTGAGAAAATGCAGTACGATGTACACTATGCAGATTCAAGAATAACTGTAGAGTTTAGCACTCAAAGTAAGTTCTGGCTTTCTAAACCTATTTTTTACAGCTATAACTGTAAACAGCTCCTGCAATGTATTGTACCTTTTTACAGAACTTCAGGCAAATGAATAAAACATGCAGAGCCTTGCCAAAGTATTCACAACCTTGATCCGGTCACTCTTGAATACATTTAAAGACTGAAATTGTACTCTCTGTGATATACATTGTTTTTTTATTTGAAAATTCAAAACTTTGTTTTTCATATAAAATTGTTTTGTAATAGAGAAAAAAATATTTAAGGAAAAAAAAAGAAAGAGCTTAGGCCTATCCATACCATTTTGAATAGACTGCCAAAGCAATGTTTTTAATGCAGAACACCACTTGCATTGTAGGGTTCCACACTGAGTTTTATTGTGCTAGTATAGCATCGTAATTACACTGTGCTTCATGTATTTTTGTGTGTTATGGTAATGTACAATAAAAGCACACATTGTACCATGTGTTGCTGCAACACACTGATGTGAATGGACCCTTAGTTGTGAAAAATCATGAGCCTTTGCAGAAAGAAAATATCTGCCTAATAATAAGGTTCTGGCCTCCCATGGTGAATTGTAAAATTAACCTTTTACAAGTCTGCATGTCACAGTATTATAGCATGAATATACTTTTTAAAAAAAGCTCTGCCTTTTTTTCATTAAAAAGCAGTCCTTGAGCTCCAGTCAAGTGATTTTGCCTAGGCTGAGGGTGATGTAAGTAGTCTGCTGCAGGCAGCAGCAAACATTTCTTCAGTCTCCTCTTCCAGTGGTCCAACCGCAACATTGTAACTTTGTAGCAAGTCAAGTAAATAGAGGTAGCAGTGGCTGATCCTTGCCAGACATTTGTGAACATAACTGCGCACTTCACATCTCTGAGCCAACATCTCAGTGCGGGAAGTAGATGGTATCCCAGTATGATGCCTGAACAGAGATGGCTACGTCTGTCTAGTGAGGGAAAGCAGATGAAGGCATTTGGGTTGATTTGATAAAGGGGATAAGATTCTTCACTCAATAAATAAAATGTAGATTGATTTCAGTTATCCTAATATGTCCCATTTATTCCAAATGATTGGGGTTGCAGAATGAACACCACTACAATTTATTATGTGAAGATTTTTAACTTCTTTAGTAAATGAACCTTTTTGTCAGGGGAGAAACTGTGCTCTGTGAGAGGTAATAAATGCCTGGAAGTGTTTTCTTACTGTATGTTCATACATGCGAAAGAACATTAGTGAGTAAATGTAATTAAAATGTATTCATTAGGAAAGCCTACAAAACATTGTTCCAGTGTTTAAATGTCCCTGGCGGTCACTCTTGTCTGAATTAAGAGCATGAAAGCTATACTGAGCCTGCAGGGTACTGCTTGCAAAATGTTCAGTAATAGCAGTCTCCGTATTCCTTTCAAAAACATTAGTGTACACGTAACGAGTACAAATAAATAAACCTAGTCGTTTCAAGGAGCACATGTGTGCCCACAGGGGGTTCTCCTATCTTGGCTTTTTCCCACAATATAATGTTGAGAAACGTAAATTGATGACGATTAAATATTTGAACAGATTGCTTATTTCAGTTTTTATTTTTCCTAACATAAAACAATTACTTCTGAGTTTGAATACTTTTGAAATAAAAAACAAAACAAAACACAGAGTACATTTCAGGTTGGAATTTGATCAGAATATGTTGACAAGGCATTGTGTGTATTCAAGCCTTGTGAGATCATTTGCAGTCAAGCTTAGCAACTTGTCTATGGTGAGCACATCAGCTAAAAATTTAAATCAACCTTGCACTGGTAGTGTCTCCTCTGTAATTTTATGGGATAAATGGCAAAGTAATTAAGGGGCTTACAAGGAGAGAACTTGTTGTGGATGTCATTGTGCTCATGTCCAGTGTAGTCCAGGACAAGGCAGGGTAGTGGCATAGTTTGCCGGGTCTGAAAACAGTTGTCACCCTCCTTATGCTATGCAGCCAAATAGCACAGCAGGGGTAAGCAGATCACAAGAGAATGTTTAATACTTTACAAGTCTTTTTTGTAGATGAAACCACTCCTTAATGCTATATTGAGCAGTTTAGCTGGAGTTGCTCTTTATCCCTTCCTCTGCCAGTTACAACATGGCCATACTTGGGCAGAAAAAAATGTATGATGCTGTCTGGTAACCTTAATACAATGGGTATGGGTAACATTCAGCTACTTCCTTGGTCCAAAAAGCCATCTGGCTTGTCTGTCTTTTCTGATAGAAAGAATAGACCTGATCTTCACAAATCCCGGGAGCCAAGTGACCAGTCAGCCCAGAAAACTATAATGGTGGAATTTTTACACTTGTATTATTATTCAGAGTGCATTCTCCAAGGCTCCTTGAAGTTTCCAGTGACACAGAATTGAAAGTAATTGGCGTTTAAATTATATGTTCATTTTCACTTCCACCTACCGCTAATTTCTTGAGAAAAATGTGTGTGTGTTTCACTTTTTGCTTACCCTGAGTGTGTTATCTAGATCAGTGTTTCTCAACCTTTTTTAAGCCAAGGCACCCTTTAAAATTATGGACAGTCTCAAGGCACCCCATTCTAAAATGTAAAAAACTACTCTAATAGTTTTACATTGTGGCAGCATCGACACACCTAGGACACCCAACATTAGAGGTGATTTATTCTTCAAAAGCAAATACACTTTTGCACACGAGTACTACCTAGTATTCCAGCATTCCTCAGTTTCTCTCGATCACTCAGCTAATGTGACCCCAGTGTTGACAGGGAGGGGCAGGGGAGGGTCAACCAAGGATGCTGTGCAGGTGATCAACACCAGTGTTGCCATGCTACCAGATTGAAATTTACTGGCACAGCCAAGTTTTTACTGGCATTTCCAAAGGTTGCAAAATTAGTTTTAAGTGCGCATTTTAGTATTTAGGCTACCAACAATTACGATATGCAATTAGCTATGTGATTTATGGTACATATTAAGGCAAAAAAAATATTTATTTCTTTATTGTACATCATAGGACACAGAGCCTCAAGTAATTACCGTATTTATCGGCGTATAACACGCGCCCGCGTATAACACGCACCCCAAGTTTAGGAGGGAATTTTAAGGAAAAAAACTTTTAGGAGGAAAGTTTAACGAAAAAACCTTGCATTTAAATGCCTATCAATGCAGCCTCATCAGTGTCCATCTGCAGCCTTGTCAGTGTCCATCTGTAGTGTTGTCCCTGATTGCAGCCTTGTCCCTGATTGCAGCCTTGTCCCCCATTGCAGCCTTGTCCCCCATTGCAGCCTTGTCCCCCATTGCAGCCTTGTCCCCCATTGCAGCCTTGTCCCCCATTGCAGCCTTGTCCCCCAATGCAGCCTTGTTAGTGTCCATCTGTAGTCTGTGCATCTTTGAAAATGGCGCCGCCGTTCTCGGCCGCTTTCGGCCATTCTCGGCCGCTCTCTGACTCTCTCGGACGCACTCGGCTTTCGGCGGCTCCCGCGGGACTGCGAGAGGCGCCGAGAATGGCCGAAAGCCGTCGAGAATGGCCGAAAGCCGTCGAGAATGACCGAGAGCCGCCGAGAATGGCCGAAGGCGGGCGCGAGCCGCCGAGAATGGCCGAAAGCGGCCAAGAACGGCGGCGCGATTTTCGAAGCCGCCGAGAAAAGCTATAAGCCGCTGAGAGCGGCCGAAAAGCTTGCAATCGGCGGGGGATCGGCGTATAACTTGCACCCATGATTTTCCCATGATTTTCAGGGGGAAAAAGTGCGTGTTATACGCCGATAAATATGCTACTTGGTGGGGTATGGGCCTACCTTCAGGTGTTGACACTGGTATAACCAATACAGGAAGTTGACTCCCCTATATAACCCCTCCTCCTTCCAGGAGTCCTCAGTTTTTTCCCCAGTGTCTAAGGTGTTGGTCACGAGTAAAGATGTGCTCTAAGGAGCTCCAGGGAGGGATCCATGCTGGATTTGAAAAACCTCCACAACCGGATCCATCCTCGCCACTGAGGCCATAGGATGGTACCTGGGCCTCGCATTGAAGAACGAGGTTTTGCCTGTAAGCTTCTCTTTGAGAGCTGGAGCCTAGGAACCAGGACTCTTTTTGGTTTTTCATATTACCTAAAGTTGTTCCTGAGGGGTGCTTTACAGGTCCAAAGGAGCGGAACCCCTATTAAAAAGGGCCCCAGTCTTTGAAGAGTTCACTACGCTGCCCGCCGTCATGGGTGAAGGTTGGATCTGTCTGTTAAATCAGCAGTATCCTGCAGCGAGGATAAGGTTAGGGGAGAAGCCTAGGAACTGTAAAAAGTCCGCCTATGCTTTTTTCTCCAAAAGATATATATATATATATATATATATATATATATATATATAACTGTATGCCTTAAAATGTCTCCTCTAGAGGGAGTATATTACACTTACCTAGTACAATGCTTTTTCAGCAGCTCTGTGTCTGGCTATAGCAGCGGGTGTGGTCCCTGCAGCCAGAGGGGAGTTCTTAATTGAACAGAAGGTGTTCCTCTTCTGCGGGATCTAAAGGGGTTACAGCAGTAGTTTATGAACATACAAAACCAGCAATTTGCATTTTTTTTTGTATAAAGTGAAGTCTTCCTTTAAAACTAGGAGCTTAACAAACACTGCTGATAAAAATTCCCCTCCCCTCTCCTCCTGGATAGGTGCGGTAACAGCTGACACTTATGTGTAATCAGGTTCTCACCTGAGGCTTAACACCAACGCTCTCAGTTCATATGCTGAAGACAGAAGTCTGTCACACTAAGAGACACAGGAGCGCTGGGCATGTAAAGGTGTGCAAACAGGCATTTCCAGCACAGGAAATATTATGGTACTCCGCATCAAGGGCTGATCCTTATGGTGACATTGTTTTCTTTTGCTAAAACTATTGTCACAGCAAATGCCATAATTTGTTAAAGTGCCTCTGCTGTTGTGCTTGGCACATTTGATTTCCAGTGTACCACAAAGGTACCAAGGATTCCACCCCCAGGCGCTGGGAACTCCAGTCATGCCTCCACACAGTCATCCTCTCCGGAGATACCTGACATGGCAAGCCAGGGTGAGTCATTGGAAGCAATTGGTGGTGCAACTGCTTCTCACACTTCAGCCCCTGTGTATGTGACTGAAGATGCATTCTCCTCTGCCCTGTTGGGCTTAGAAGGAAGATTAGCGGCTTTAATCGCATTCTCCATCCAAGAGGATAGGAAGCATGCTAGATCCCCCTCCCCCACCTCAAACCCCTTTTTCCAAGGGAACAGTGGGCACAGGGTGAGGTGTTATCCTTAGGTGATCACGGGGAAAAACAAGCCAAATTTTCTCACAATCTGACAGATTGATGGTACAAACTCTTACAGAGATGGTTCATTCCACTTTTTATACTACTCCTAACAGAGTAAGCTGAAAGTCTAGGTCCCTTCTTTTGTTTTTAAAAAAAAAAAAAACCTTTCACAGTGCTTATTTATGCTGAATGGTATCATCTGGATAAGCATTTTTTTCCCCTCCAAAGAGTTTCTCAGTTCTCTATCATGGAGGAAAAATTCACAAGGGTTGGAAATACCAGCAGTAGACGCTGCGATTTCCAGCATCAATAAAGATGCATAATTGCTTAAGCATCCAACAGATAGGGAGTTGGAATTTTTTTGTTAAAATCCTCCTACCAATGGCGCTATGTTTCGCCATAGATGCCATAGATGCCATAAAAGACCCTATCCACCAGGTGTCTCGCCTTGTGTTTGTGCTAGAACACGTGCTTAGGACCCTGTGGTTAAAAAGGTTGGTCAGCCGAAGCATTTTGCAAAAAAGAGTGTCTGACTAGTTTCCCTTTTCATTGTGGAAGGTTTGGTGAAATACATCCAAATGATTTCTAGCAGTAAAGCTCTTTTGTCCAGTAGAAGGTATAAATGTCCTTTTATTTAAAGTGAAGCCACAACAGCTCACAGGTTAAGTACTCTGACGGCCAGTGCAGCCATGGGAGACTTCCTGACAGACATGGGTTCAGATCCACAGGTCGGCGTTCACTAGTGAAGGAGCCACTCCTCGCAGGTTAACTACTCTGACCAGCGTTACCACGGGAGGCTTCCTGAAAGACGTGGGACCTCGTCCTCACATTGGCTCCTTGTGACCTTGGACAAGTCACTTAAACAGATTCCTTCCCCTGCGCAGGGGCAGCTGCCTCCTAGGCAGCGGTGATGGCCTCCACCGTCAGACTCTAGGGCATGATTTCCAATAAATACTGTTCAGATCTGTGCGACTTCAAGGTAGTCCCTGCACTACTTTGGTACCACTTTGATGCCACTTGAGGTCCATAAACCTCTAGAATACACAGGCATTGTTTCCTGCCACATCAAAATCGCGCCCCGACGTATTCTCGGCGGCAAAGGATCACAGTAAAATCACGCAACTTTGGGGTTGCAATAGTGGAAACTGAGCTTAAGAGGAGAAAATATTCAGCCCCTGTATACATGATTGAAGATGCGTTTTTCCTCCGCCCTGCAGGGCCTAGAAGGAAAATTAGCGACTTTAATCGCATCCGCTATCCAAGGATGAGAAGCGCGTTAGACCCCCCTCCCCCACCTGAGATCCCTTATCAAGGGAACAGTGGGTAGAGGATGAAGGATTACCCTCAGGTAATTGAGAAGAAAGGCAAACCGAGTACTCCTCTGCAGAGGAGACAACTAGAGTTGAACTTTTTTTTTTCAGCCTCGCAATCTGAGAAATTGCTGGTACAAACCTCTTACAGAGATGATTTGTGCCTCTTTCAAGATACCTCTAGTAGAGTCAGCTGATAGTTCTGGTTTTTCTTAGGTTCCTTGGAACCTTCACTGCCTTTTTCATGCGTTTCCTGTACATATACAGAGCCACGCAGAAATTCAACAGATCCATTCTAGATCTAAAAGAATCGAAATCAGTTCTTGAAGATCCGCTCCTTTCTATGGAGTCGTTCAAGTCAGTAGTTTCTATCCTGAAAGGAGGAAAACTTCTGGCGCCTATCGGCATCAGGGATGCATATCTGCATGTCCATATACTTCCCGCTCACCAAAGGTTTCTGCGGTTCGAAGTAGAACAGCAGCATTTAAGTTTATAGCCTTGCTCTTCGGGCTAGCTACAGCACCTCGAGTGTTTACAAAGGTGCTAGCCCCACCTATAGCCAGGTCAAAGGCACAGGGCTTAAACAGTCTTGGCATACCTAGACGATCTATTGCTAATAGACCAATCGCTGTTCGGAGTAAGGTGTACACATTACAACCAGTTACCTGGAAAGGTCTGGGTTGCATTCTCAACCTACTAAAGTCTCCATTAAAATCGCTAAAAAAGGGCTGCAGTATTTGGGTCTGATCATAGATACAGCCCAGAAAAAGGGTGGTCAGGTCAAAAGGAGGTCCCTCCATTCACCTTTGCATGAGGTTGTTAGAAAGGATGGTGGCTTCATTCGAAGCAGTTCCCTTTGCCCAGTTCCATTCGAGACTGTTGCAAAACAGTATTCTATTTTCTTGGAACAAAACGATCCAAGCTTTGGACTTGCCAATGCGGCTGTCCCCAAGGGTGTCCCAAAGCCTCAATTGGTGGTTACTAAAGAATGTCCCAAAGGGTAAATACTTCAAACCACTTTTCTGGAAAGTGGTAATGACAGAGAAGACAACTGTCCAAGGACAGTGTTCAAGAACCGAAAGAGCCTTGCCCATCAACATCCTAGAGATTCGGGCAGTGCGTCTGGCTCTAAAAGCCTGGACTTCCAGGTTAAGGGATTGTCCCGACAGGATCCAATCCGTCAATGCCACGGCTGTGGCCCATATTAATCACCAAAAGGGGGCACCAAGAATCTCTCAGTGCAGAGAGAAGTGAACTATATTCTAACTTGGGCAGAAAGAAATATTCCGTGCCCATCGGCAGTCTTCATTCCGGGAATAGATGATTGGCACGCGCACTACATGTGCCGCCAGCAGATTATTCCCAGGGGAATGGTCTAGTCACCCTGACATGTTTCGGGCTGTTTGTCACATCCAGTGCAACATAAAGTTAGTCAACTTTGTGTCCACAACAAAGGATGCATTTGCATGCAGAACAGATGCGTTGATGATACTGTGGGATCAGCTTTTACTGATATATGCATTTCCCCCTATTCAGTTGCTGCCTTGACTTCTTTGCAGGATCAAGCTGGAAAGAAAACCAGTAATTCTGGCAGCACCAGCATGGCCCAGAAGGTCATGGTATGCAGAGGTCGTAAAGATGGCAGTGGAGGATCTGTGGTCCCTTCCACTAAGGCCAGACCTTCTCTCACAGAGGCCCATATTCCATCCTACTTTAAGAATGCTAAATTTAACGGCCTGGCTATTGAGACCCACATTCTGAAAAGACGTGGGCTTTCCAGGGCAGTTATTTCTACTTTAATGCTAGGAAGCCAGCTTCTAGAGCTATATATTATAGAGTCTGGAAAGCTTATGTTTCCTGGTGTGAATCCAGGGGTTGGCACCCTCGGAGATATTTTAGAGGCAGAATTCTTGCCTTTCTACAAGTAGGCGTAGAGATGAAGTTGGCCCTGAGTACTATTAAGGGCCAAGTCTCAGCCTTATCAATTTTATTTCAAAGACCACTTGCTACGCATTCTTTAGTCCGGGGTTTCATGTGAGGAGTGATGCGGATTAATCCGCCAGTTAAATCACCCTTAAGCCCTTGGGACTTGAGTTTAGTTTTGTCAGTGTTACAAAAACTGCCATTCAAACCATTTCAGCATGTTCCCTTAGTCCTTCTGACTAGGAAGCTGATATTTTTGGTTGCTATATCCTCAGCAAGGAGGGTTTCAGAATTGACTGCTCTTTCCTGTAAAAGAGCCATATTTGGTTATTCATGAGGACAGAGTGGTGTTGGGCCGTCGTCCAGGTTTTTTACCAAAAGTGGTCCCAGGTTTTCACCTGAACAAGATATTGTCCTGTCGTTTTTTTCCAAAACCATGTTGGCTATTCATGAGGACAGAGTGGTGTTACGCCCTCGTCCAGGCTTTTTGCCAAAAGTGGTTTCAGGCTTTCATCTGATTGAAGATATTGTCCTGCCATCGTTTTTTCCAAAACCATGTTCCAAAGAAGAAAAGTCACTACATTGTCTTGATGTGGTGAGAGCAGTGAAGATCTATTTAAAGAAAACTGCTCAGATCCGTAAGACTGATGTCTTATTTATTCTGCCAGAGGGTCCTAAAAAAGGACAGGCAGCGTCAAGATCCACTGTGGCTAAGTGGATTCAGCAAGTTATAATTCAAACTTATGATTTAAAGGGAAAGATTACCCCTTTTCAAGGTAAGGCGCACTCTACCAGAGCAGTTGGTGCTTCTTGGGCAGTGCGTCACCAGGCCTCCATGTCTCAGATCTGCAAGGCCGCGACTTGGTCTTCAGTGCATACATTTACAAAATGTTATCAAGTAGATGTAAAATGGAATAAGGATATCGCCTTCGGGCGCAGTGTGCTGCAAGCAGCAGTATAATTCCTCAAGGTCTGGGAGTGCCCTACGGGTTGTGTCTCCCTCCCCTCAAGTAGCCTTGCTATGGGACATCCCACCATTAATTACTTGAGGCCCTGTGTCCTATGAAGTACGATAAAGAAAATAGGATTTTTAAAACAGCTTACCTGTAAAATCCTTTTCTTGGAGTACATCATAGGACACAGAGCTCCCGTCCCTCTGTTTTATGGGGTGAGAGTATATTGCTTATATTGCTTGGCTACAAAAACTGAAGACTCCTGAAAGGAGGAGGGGTTATATAATGGAGTCAACTTCCTGTATTGGTTATACCCGTGTCAACACCGGAAGGTAGGCCCATAACCCACCAAGTAATTACTTGAGGCTCTGTGTCTTATGATGTACTCCAAGAAAAGGATTTTACAGGTAAGCTGTTTTAAAAATCCTATTTTTATTTACGATAGTAAATACGATAGATTTACTAGTAAGTAAGTAGCTCAGGGACAGGACTCAGGAGGACAAGAAATTAGTCGGCGCACACACATATGAAATTGACTCTCACAGTGACGCTGACAGCAGTGTGCAGCAGCACAAATGATGACACCTCTCCGACATGACACGTCCCCTCCTGAGTCACAGTGACAGTCTCTCTCCACGCCAGATGATCCCTTCAGTCCACTCCAGTCTAAAGAGCACTGTCAGTCCCGCTCCCAGCTTGCCTTGCTCACACAAGGTTCCTGTCGCTCGGCTCCTTTGCCACTATGACATCACACGAAATTCTCAGGCACTGCTTCCACAAGACCCGCCAGCACTGTCCAAACACACTGTAGAAGGCACTCAAATGGTCGTGGCCAGGCCAAGCGTCACAGCCATATTTTTTTTACTGGCAACCTTTTCCTGTCACTGGCATTTACAGGCAGGAAAAAAGTGCCCATTTTTTTACTGGCTGCCAGTAAAAATACTGACGTTGGCAACACTGATCAACACTTTTCTTATCAACACTGATGACATCATTGGGCCACCGGTGGCTGGAAGGTTGTAATGGTGCACAATAAAAACCGGTCGCTTTGTGCAAC
Organism: Lithobates clamitans; assembly: GCA_037952925.1. NCBI lineage: Eukaryota > Metazoa > Chordata > Amphibia > Anura > Ranidae > Lithobates > Lithobates clamitans. Next base: position 865,761 of record JBBGZY010001280.1, on the reverse strand, counting down.
TAAAAGGTAGGCTGATTCACCTGCTAGCTTGTGTACATTTGTGGGCAATTTATAGGCATTTTGTCAAGGCACCCGGTTGAGAAAGTCTGATGTAGATGACTTGAACACAATAAAATGGTTAAGTCAGATAAAACTCCAGATGTGTTTTTTTTTTTTCTTCATCTCAGCAGTATCGTGGTGCTGGTCTGCATCACTTGCAATCCAAAAGCTTGAACATTGCATGTCCTTCATTGCTTTACTGGTAGTTCAGCTGAGTATGAAAAGTCATTGATGGATCGTCCCTCTGCTTTCCCCTACATAGACTAAAAGTTAATTATTCTTTTATCCATTCTATGATGATTCACTTAAAAAAAAAAACATTTATTTTTATATATGTATAGCACAAGTACATGAATCTGGCTCATATCAATCTCCTGAAATACCCTGCACAACAGTACTAAGACGGGGGGATGTTTTCATGAGGGTAGTCTTATGAGTGTGCTGCCGTTTGTTCATTGATCCCTCACAAGTTGTGCTGTGTTGCTGGCTTCTTGACCAGCGTTCCACCAGCTTGTTTCCTTTGTCCTATAAGGGTACTTCTCATGCCCTCAGCTGAAAATTACTATAGATCTCTGGGGCACATTCTCCTGGGGGGTTAATAGGTAGCCTGGTTGGTCATAGTGTGATTGCACGTTGAAGACTCATAGAATGTGAAGGGGATAGTGTTGCCAAGTCATTGGCTTTGTTTTCTATTGAAAGCAAGTATAAGGTTTTAGTATAGGTTCGCCTTTTTTGTTTTCAGGTGCTTTATAGGCTTTTACTGAAGGTTCTCTTTCATTGTTTTCCAGGGAAGCAGGGATCAAATTCAGGGATGCAGATGCCTGTATGAATTTTTGTATAAGTTGTGCTGACATGATACATAGTTGTACCATTTCTGGGAAATAACATTTATAGTAACTGACACAAATTTACATTCCTTCCAATCCACTGTACACACACATGTATCTGTTAGGTCTGCAGCACACAGGGCTTTTTTTTATTATAGATTATAGGGCAGCCAGTCCATCACTTTGAAGCAGTTTTCATTCCATCTCTTTCCCTTAGGAAAAATCTGTGATCCAGTCACTGAATATACACTGAACAAGACCAGTTGTTTCATCAGGAACTGTCAGAACACCATACTTTCAGAACAGTCTGTTTTCTTGAAAATCTTGCCTATGTTTAAAGTTATCAGAAAGCTAACTGCCTAAAATTATAAGTCTTTGGCATGTATTAAAGGGCATCTCCACCTTAAACTGCTGAGTAGGAAGCTGTAGTGTAGAGTTAAAATTTTGTAATTGGGTAGTCTGAGTCTTCTAAACACAGAACAATTATATTGATCTACTTTTCTGTACCTTAATGCTTCTAATATTTACTTCTTTTCTGATGGCTCTTCATTCTACAGCAGCAGCTCATCATAGAACTGCCAGGGAGGAGCATGGCGACAAATCAAAAAGCAACTACCGTAGCCGTAGCCCCTTGCGTCAGCCACGTGAAAAACTAGAATCAGCAGATGGAAGGAAGCAAGGTAAGTTTTAGTCACGTTCAGGTTTTAAAGTATATTAAAACCCTCACCTTGTAAAACAACCTTTTTAGTTTAAAATAGAAATGAAAGACAAAACATTTGTGTATAAAAATAAAAAATATATAAACACCTTTTTACCCTTTTAGGGATCACATGACCTATGTTCTCAGTGTGCAGTGGGTGAGATCATGTAGTAATCGAGGAAGGAACTGTGACCCAGGCTAGAGACATTCAAATGTTTAAAGGGTAACTCCAGTTTCATGGGGGGAAAAAAAATAGTGAATAAAGAAAAAATAATCTAGTGTGTATCAGGGCTCAAAATTTCAAGCCCTGAGCCACTAGCCAGGCCTTAAGAGTTACTCGCCATCAGTTGCCCCACCCAACCCCTCCCCTAAACACGCCCTCTTAAATTCTCATGAAATTACACTGTTAAATGTTTTATGCAGAATTAAGTCCCATCAGTTTAGCCCCATCTGTGCTGCCTATCATTGCCCATCAGTGCAGCATATCAGTGCCCAGCAATCCATCAGGGAGGAATCAGGATTTGCCTGCCGGATCGCACAGAGGGGCGATCTCCCGCTGAGATGTGGCTTGTATATGAATAGCCGGCCTACTGTCAAATGAAGTCCCGCCTCCTAGACCGGCTAATCTAATAGACAGCACACCGGTCCAGGAGGCGGAACTTTGTTTGACAGCAGCTGGCTATTCATTTACAAGCCGCGTCTCAGCAGGAGATCCCCGCTCTGTGTTATCCGGCTGCCTGATCCCTCTGACAGGTTCCTGGCCGCCCTGCTTCTGCCAGAAGCGATCAGCCAGGAAACTCGTCAAATGTGAGCAGGTGAGTGGAAATTGTGAGGGCTGGTCTATACAAATGCGACATAAGTCATATTGTAATTAAATGTTATTAAAAATTACCTATCCATTTTAATCTGCAGCCACTGTAATTTTCTGAAAATGCAATATGGCTACCTAGAGGAGTTCTGTACACAGAACATAATTTCCTGCTTGTGTGATTGGCTCACGTTTTTTTCCTGAAGTCTGCACTGAGATACAAGTCAGATTTCAGGCACCCCCTGCAACAAAAAGTCATTTTTGGTGAGATACTCCCAATAGGAACATGTCTAAAGTGATGTAGGCCCAGCAGCTTTCCTCATTAGAACCCTGCAGGTGCACGGCTGATTGATAATTAAGAAACCACTCCCATTAGAGGAACAAATAATGATTTCTTCAGAATAACGAAAGTTAGAAATCTGCAACAAAGTTTATTAAAATCCTTGCAATGTACATAGATCGCCCAGAGGGGAATTCATCCTCAAAGTTCACTGGAGAAGCAGTGAAGTCTTCCACGTCAGGTCTCAGTCCCCCTTTTTTGCTGTTTTTACATTAAAGCAGTGGTCTCCAAACTGTTGCCTGAGGTCCAGATGCGTCCCTTTGCTTGCTTTTATCTGGCCCTCGGTGCACTATTTTCATTCACCGACACCAACAAAGGGGCATATTTTCACCACTGACACCAATGAAGGGGCAGACTACCTCTCTAAGACACCAATGATAGGGCATGGTTCCTCCCAGTGACACCAACGATGGGGCAGAATTCCTCCCAATGACACCAATGATGGGGCAGAATTCCTCCCACTGGCGCCGACGGTGGGGGGCGCAGTTTCTCCCACTGGCGCAGACGGTGGGGGGGGCGCAGTTTCTCCCACTGGCGCCGACGGTGGGGGGGCGCAGTTTCTCCCACTGGCGCCGACGGTGGGGGGGCGCAGTTTCTCCCACTGGCGCCGACGTTGGGGGGGCGCAGTTTCTCCCACTGGCGCCGACGGTGGTAGGGCGCAGTTTCTCCCACTGGCGCCGACGGTGGGGGGGGGCGCAGTTTCTCCCACTGGCGCCGACGGTGGGGGGGGGCGCAGTTTCTCCCACTGGCGCCGACGGTGGGGGGGGGGCGCAGTTTCTCCCACTGGCGCCGACGGTGGGGGGGGTGCAGTTTCTCCCACTGGCGCCGACGGTGGGGGGGCGCAGTTTCTCCCACTGGCGCCGACGGTGGGGGGGGGGGGGCGCAGTTTCTCCCACTGGCGCCGACGGTGGGGGGGGGGGGGGGGCGCAGTTTCTCCCACTGGCGCCGACGGTGGGGGGGGGGGGGGCGCAGTTTCTCCCACTGGCGCCGACGGTGGGGGGGGGGGGGGCGCAGTTTCTCCCACTGGCGCCGACGGTGGGGGGGGGCGCAGTTTCTCCCACTGGCGCCGACGGTGGGGGGGGGCGCGCAGTTTCTCCCACTGGCGCCGACGGTGGGGGGGGGGCGCAGTTTCTCCCACTGGCGCCGACGGTGGGGGGGCGCAGTTTCTCCCACTGGCGCCGACGGTGGGGGGGGCGCAGTTTCTCCCACTGGCGCCGACGGTGGGGGGGGCGCAGTTTCTCCCACTGGCGCCGACGGTGGGGGGGGGCGCAGTTTCTCCCACTGGCGCCGACGGTGGGGGGGGGGGCGCAGTTTCTCTCACTGGCGCCGACGGGGGGGGGGCGCAGTTTCTCCCACTGGCGCCGACGGTGGGGGGGGCGCAGTTTCTCCCACTGGCGCCGACGGTGGGGGGGGGGGGCGCAGTTTCTCCCACTGGCGCCGACGGTGGGGGGGGGGCGCAGTTTCTCCCACTGGCGCCGACGGTGGGGGGGGGGCGCAGTTTCTCCCACTGGCGCCGACGGTGGGGGGGGGGCGCAGTTTCTCCCACTGGCGCCGACGGTGGGGGGGCGCAGTTTCTCCCACTGGCGCCGACGGTGGGGGGGGCGCAGTTTCTCCCACTGGCGCCGACGGTGGGGGGGGCGCAGTTTCTCCCACTGGCGCCGACGGTGGGGGGGGGCGCAGTTTCTCCCACTGGCGCCGACGGTGGGGGGGGGGGGGCGCAGTTTCTCCCACTGGCGCCGACGGGGGGGGGGCGCAGTTTCTCCCACTGGCGCCGACGGTGGGGGGGGCGCAGTTTCTCCCACTGGCGCCGACGGTGGGGGGGGGGCGCAGTTTCTCCCACTGGCGCCGACGGTGGGGGGCACAGTTTCTCCCACTGGCGCCGACGGTGGGGGGGGGGCGCAGTTTCTCCCACTGGCGCCGACGGTGGGGGGGGGCGCAGTTTCTCTCACTGGCGCCGACGGTGGGGGGGGGGGCGCAGTTTCTCCCACTGGCGCCGACGGTGGGGGGGCGCAGTTTCTCCCACTGGCGCCGACGGTGGGGGGGGCGCAGTTTCTCCCACTGGCGCCGACGGTGGGGGGGGGGGCGCAGTTTCTCCCACTGGCGCCGACGGTGGGGGGGGGGGCGCAGTTTCTCCCACTGGCGCCGACGGTGGGGGGGGGGGCGCAGTTTCTCCCACTGGCGCCGACGGTGGGGGGGGGGGCGCAGTTTCTCCCACTGGCGCCGACGGTGGGGGGGGGGCAGTTTCTCCCACTGGCGCCGACGGTGGGGGGGCGCAGTTTCTCCCACTGGCGCCGACGGTGGGGGGGGGGTGCAGTTTCTCCCACTGGCGCCGACGGTGGGGGGGGGGGTGCAGTTTCTCCCACTGGCGCCGATGGTGGGGGGGGGGTGCAGTTTCTCCCACTGGCGCCGACGGGGGGGGGGGGTGCAGTTTCTCCCACTGGCGCCGATGGTGGGGGGGGTGCAGTTTCTCCCACTGGCGCCGACGGTGGGGGGGGGGGTGCAGTTTCTCCCACTGGCGCCGACGGTGGGGGGGGTGCAGTTTCCCCCCCACTGGCGCCGACGGTGGGGGGGGTGCAGTTACCCCCCCCCACTGGCACCAACGGTGGGGGGGGGGGCGCAGTTTTTTCCCACTGGCGTCAGGATGTTTTCTACTCCCAGTGGCCACAGTCCAGCCCCCCTGAAGTCTGATGGACAGTAAACTGGCCCTTTGTTTAGAAATTTGGAGACCCCTACATTAAAGTATAGAAGGCTGGCAAGTCCATGCTAAAATGGGTAGCATAATGAGGTAAAAAAAAAAAAAGCGAAAATAATGTTGAAAACAAATGTGTTTTGCTGTAAGCAGATTACATCCATAAAATCTGCATCTACAGAGGGCTGTGAGGCTTGTTTTTCAGAGCTCATGTACTGCTTTTCAAGAATATGTAGATATTTGCTACCCTGGCCACAGTTTTACATAAAGGTGACCCATAACTCCTGATTCAGGCTAAGACAGGGGTGCTTAACCCTTTGAAGTGCAAGGGCCATTTAAATGATTTGGTAATGGGTCGCTGGCCACAATGAAATGAAATGGTTTTGAATTTTTATTTTTTTTATTTTGAGTAGCAAAACAAACATTCTCCACCTGCAGCTGCTGAATGCCGGTGGGAGGGAGAGAAGAAGTCAACTTTTACCAGTTGCAGGAGGAAAATAGAGCGGATCGGTTCCTGTATATGCTGACCCCACTACCCCTCCTGCCCAAGTGTAAAACACAATGTAACAAGGAGGCCACACAGGCCCCTCCTGGAGCATGGCACGGGGTCGTCATTGCGACCCTTGATGCACAAGCAGGGGGTGTCTGGTCACCAAACTTTCTTTACAGGTTCTCTGACCACAGACCGGCATTGCGGGGGTTGTGGTCAGAGGATCTGTAGGGAAAGTTTGGTGACCGCAGACATACAGATCATTTAGTCATACAAATCTGATCAGCTCTCAATATTTCATCCGGAATAAATATTGAGGACATTATCGGGTAGGGCCCCCAGGATTCTTACAGAGGAGGTTTTTCCGATCCCAGAGATCCACAGGCTGTGTGTACTACTAAAAACATCCTTGTAGGCGGGCAGAGATACTTTGACCCCTAGAGAAAGACACATTTATCTAAGTGCTCTCTAGCAGGTGAGCTGCTATAGAGCACTGAGGTGTCGCAACAACTATAAGGAATAGACACCAGTCACCTTATTGGTTGGAAGAGATGTTTTATCTACCCCTTCACCCCATTGACACTGTTGTGTCTGCACCTGGACTATATTTTGGTGTATATCAACCACTGCACATTTATTTGGTTGGCACGAGTGTGGTCACTTTGCACATTATTTAATTGCACTTCTTTATTTTTCTGTGTCTGTATACTATATTCTATTGGATGTTTATTTATGCATATTTACTTTGATCACCTATATTGACAGCGCAACACCATCACTCTATCATTCGTTGCACCTTTTTAGTCACAGATTTGCTAATGGGTTTGTGGCAGTTAAAGGGGTTGTAAACCCTCGTGTTTTTTCACCTTAATGCATCCTATGCATTAAGGTGAAACAACTTCTGTCAGTGACTGGCCCCTCATTTTAGTTAACTGAGCCCCTTCATTCCTTCGGCGGAGATGCGCTCTCCCTCTCTGTACGGGGTCCCGGCTCTTGATTGGACAGATTGATAGCAGCGCAGCCATTGGCTCCCGCTGCTGTCAATCAAATGCGATGATGTGGGGGGCGGGGCCAAGTCTGGCATCCGTGCCTATGGATGCTAATGCTGGACTTGGCAGCACGCCCGCAAGGTAACCCCCCGGGAGTGAATTTCTCCTAGGGGGTTATCTGATGTGAGGCAGAGCGGCGAGAGTCGCCGGAGGAAACCAAAAGAGGAGGATCGGGGCCACTCTGTGCAAAACAAGCTGCACAGTGAAGGAAAGTATGACATGTTTGTTATTTTAAAAAAAATAAAACACAAAGATTTACAATCACTTTAAGATACACTTTTTTAAAGTGATAGAGTGAGAACATCACCTGTTTACATTTATGGGTGATAGTTTGTGAACTTGTATACATTGGCTTTACTGTGGCCATACTGGTATATATAACTATAGTCACAGGAAAAGGCGTGAGAGCTTCCAGCCAGTCATTATAATTTTAAAAACGTCACTGATTACCTCGGTTTTTGGCAAATGCTGGAGAGTAAAACTGCCTGACAAATTACTATTTGTCTCCTAGAGCAGTGTTTCTCAACTCCAGTCTTCAAGGCACCCCAATGGGTCATGTTTTCAGGATTTCCATTATTTTGCACATGTGATTTGATTAGCCTTAGTAATTACCACAGCCGTTTCATCTGAGGGAAATCCTGAAAACATGACCTGTTGGGGCGCCTTGAGGACTGGAGTTGAGAAACACTGTCTTAGAGTATATTGATGAGATCTCTTTGCTTGAGTCCTTAGGTCTGTACGCGTCCTGCAGCCCACACAATGGGTTGCCATGCTCCCTGATGGATTTTTTGTTTGTATATATTATTATATTTTTGTTTGTATATATTGTATTTTACATTGTTAAAAATAAAACATTAGCATGGATATGCTTAAGCCTGGGTAAGAACACCTGGAGGTCCATAGAAAGACATGTATAAGAAGTAAAAGGGTTACTCGTACCACCATTTCCACTTGTAACTGAAATATCAGGCCTTTTAACACTGATTGAAAGTAATGTTATAATTTTCTTGGTCATGTATCCTTAAAAAATAACTTGACATTCTGTACCTTAGCACTCTGAAGCAAAATTGTGAAAATTTATAGAGGTTATAGTTAAAACAAATAAAACATGATGAACTTTATTTTTAGCAGAACCCTTGTTCGCTTCAGTACCTCTCATTAATGCCTGTAACTTGGTGAATTTCTTGCCAGTGTTTATATAACTTTTCACTTTTCCTTCCTTCAGTCAAAGAGGATAGACCAGATGTAAGGGATCTTTTGTCTGACTTACAAGATATTAGTGACAGCGAAAGGAAGACCAGTTCTGGGGAATCTTCTTCAGGTACACAAGCTATTAATTGATCCGCTTTATTGGCAGGCATACAAGGACTACATTTGGCAGATAAGCAGGAATTCCAATTTCTAGATTTTAGTCTGTTTTCCTCCTGTATTGAATTGTATTGTAACTGTACTGTCTGCCCTCATGTTGTAAAACGCTGCACAAACTGTTGGCACTATATAAATCATGTATAATATATATGTTGAAGTGTGGTGACTTGATGCACCAACTATGTCAGCTTTCCTAAAAGGGGAATACTTTTGTGAGAATGGGTGTGGCTCCATAATGCTGCAGTCCAGTTTGTCAGGCTTTTTGCATTTTTTTTTTTTTCACGGGAGGTCACTGCAGCTTGTTGTCCCACTTCGTTCTCATTCCTCATGTGTCTGCATAGATGGATCTGCTGTCACATCATAAAGGTAACTGTGCTGGAACCAGTGAATACATTTGCATTATGCATTCTCATTCAGAAGGTACGTATACCAGCAGGCATTGGGAATTAGATTGTGGGACTGCCAGATACATCAGGGTGTTTAGCAGGTAATCAGTGGGCTGCACACAGGAAACAGATTCTTGAGTATAAGGCCTCATGCACACTGGATGTTATAAAAACACCAGCAGCATTAGCTGTAGAATGCCATGTTAAAAATGTGAGTTTTTGCATTAGCCTTTTCATTTTTAACTAAACTTTCCTCCCACAAAATCTTGAAACATGAAAATGCTCATAAACTCTAGTTTTCAGCATTAGAGCTCCTCTTCAAACGCAGTAGTTTTGTTTTTTCCAGCCTAAAAACGCCCCTGCCAAAAAATGCTGATAAACCCTATGTGTGCATGGACTTGCTGGGGACTGAGGATTCAAATGCTGTTGAATTCACTGGGTTTAGACCAAAGTACTGATCAGTGGCAACAGTGCAGTGTAACAAAGGTGGTGCAGTGCCAGCTGTGTGCACCGATCAGGTAAAAAAAAAAAAAAAAAAACCTCATTCTGTGACATGATGTATTCACTTCCAGAAAAGTGCAGGTTGGTAAGCATAGAGGATTAGTTGACTAGTTTTGTGCACCTCGCTGGACTCCTCTATATTCCTAATCCACTCCTATAACTGCACTTATGCTCAGTTTTTATAAAATTCCTCTCACGAGCCCTGTAAACCCAGCTCCAATAGATGTTCTCTATTTTCAGGAGGATCTGCTTCAGGGTCTGAGGAAGAAGAAGAATCCAGCTCTGAGGGGTCTGAGGAAGGGGAAGAGGAAGAAGAGGAGGAGGAAGAAGAGGAAGAGGAAGAAGAAGAGGAGGAAACTGGTAGTAACTCAGAAGTAGCCTCAGAGCACAGTGCAGGTAATTAATAGTAATAATAAATAGTGCCGATCATAATAATAGAAACACATATGGGGTAGATTTTCCAAAGCTGGTGCACGCAGAATCTGGTGTAGCTGTGCATAGTAGCCAGCTTCTAACCTTAGCATGTTCAGTTAAGCCTTGGCAATAAAACCTTGAAGCTGAAGTTTTTATGCAGAAGTGAGCCTAATTTTGCACTCTCCAGTTTTAGTAAATAAACCCCATATATGTCATTCCAGTGCACAAGGGACATAAATTACAATCGGTAGGACATGTCCCTTGTTCTGGTGCCTTTTCTGTTGGATGAAATCCTTCTCCGTTCGTGCCTCACCATCCCTGCTGTCATAATCTTCCAGTGCAGCAGAGATTAATAGAACTGTGAGAACTGTCACAGGCTCTCATCAAGAGTGCCTGACTATGCCCCCCCCCTATTCCACCCAGCTGCTCCATTCATAGAAGGGGGGTTCCACAGCTTCCATTAATGAAATAGGATCTATGAGTGGAGAGGATGTACTGCAGAGCTTCTCTTACCTTTCTTATATGGTTCACCTTTTGACAACACTGCTTCTTCCTTGTTACATATCTGCAAGTAAACCTGTCAAAAGAAAAATGCATAAGTGCCATTTACTAATTTATTTCTGAAAATGCTTCCTGCCTGTCTGCCATACTGACCCTCTAGTTTCATCACTTTAAATGTGTAATCAGGTTTATGACTTCACATGCTGTATACTTGTTTTCAGGCCTTTAGTGTAAATAGTCTGTAAACCACAACATCCAGGCAGAAAGCATTATCCGCAGTTGTGTGCACACTGAATTACAAAAACAAATGGTGATATCTGAGAAGGCAATGCGTGTAGAAATAAATGTAGTTTTTGGTTTCTTGACTCCAAGGTGCAAATACCAGTCTGGCTTATTTAGAATATGAACACACCATCCCAGATGAGTATGGTTAGAAAGGATGGCAGAATGGGTGATGGTATAGCAGAAAAAAGTTTCTGTAAAGCCTTAATTAACAAACTCACTACAGTCTCCACAATAACTTTATAACATTGTGTACCTATTTTGCAATTTGGCTGGGGTTCTGTACCATCGTGTGAGAAGTTTATAACCTCCCTCCTGGTATCTAGTAGCCAGTGATGCCTTGTGAGCAAACAGTATTATCTTGTTTTTCTGAGGCTGAGAGAACGTAGTTTGAAGGTAATTTTCCCATTTTTGCAAAAAGGTTAGGTCAGACATCTCTACTTGGTTAGGGAGGAGGGCATAGAAGTGTGAAAGTGAATGAAGGTGAGCATTCAATTGGGCTCGACGTAGAAAGTCAAGTTTGTTCCGGAATCGGGTCTCGATTTCTCGACTGGACAAAAGTCTATCATTTGCTGCGAAATGAATGCGTCGGAAAACATTTTGTCTTTGAAGCGTTTGGAATTGCAAGTCTTTTAGGCCCGGCAAAAACTTATATGACCCCAATATTGGAGTGAGAGGGCTCGGCTCTGGAAAATTTTCCTAAAAAGATGTTTGACTACCCTTAAAGTTGCTCCAACTGTCGGGTGTAAAGTAACAGCTGTGGGGCAACCCCGCAGAGGAGACCTAGGGATACCCGCCAAAGTGGACTCTAAAGTCGCCTCTTGAAGATCAACCCACGGTTTAGGTTCAGATTGTACACACCATTCCATGACTCTAGTCTGATTTGAGCGTTCGAAGAACGGGTGAAAAATGTACTTAACAAATATCCTTGTAACCTCTGCATGATTTTTTGCCAGGTATCTTTTTATGTAAATTAGTCCATTTAAATGTAAACGCTTGGCTCAGTTGCCGCTGGGTAGTGGAGGGTAGTTGCATCCCCATGGCTTCTGACTTACTGTAATTCATTTTATAGTTGGACAGTTGACCTTATTTACAAAGTTACATAAGCAGGAAGGTAAGGAAAAAAATCAAATCGTCTACGTAAGCAGCTGCTTTATGTTCACATGACTTGGTTGCAACACCTTTAATGTCTGGATAAGCTCTGATAGTTCTCAAGAAGGGCTCTAAGGTCAATAAAAAGATCAGAGGCGAAAGTGGGCAGCCCCATTATGTATTTGAAAAGCTTCAGAGAGGACCTCATTAACTTTCTCCCTAGCTGAGGGCTTAGAGTATAATACATCTAACCAATGCCACATCCCTGACCCCAGTATGATATACTCCATCGTAGAACACAGAAACAATCAGTCCACCCTGTCAAATGCCTTCTCCGCATCCGCGGAGAAGAGCACCAGGGGAGGATGCTTAGACTAGGCATAATGAATTCTTTTTATAGCCCTTTGTGTGTTATCTTTGCCCTCTCTGCAGGGGGTGAACCAGAAAAGGGATGTGAGGGATCAGCCTATTTGCTAAGATTTTGGTAAAAAAATTTTAGGTCTACATTGAAAAACAAGATCGGCCTATAGCTTGCACACTGAGCTGGATCCTTGCCCTCCTTGTGGAGTACCGTAACATGCGCATGTAGACTAACGTCGGGAATACTGTGTCCGTCTCTCAATGAATTATACGCTGTCACAAAACGTGGAGCCAATATACCCACAAACGACCTATAGTAGGAAAGCGTGAAACCATCAGGCCCGGTGCTTTTCCAGGTTTCATGCTTTTCAATGCTGCTAGGAATTCATTTGCCAAAATCGGTTGATCTAATTCTGTAGCTATGTCTGCAGATAGACTCGGCATTGCCGAGGATCCTAAATATTGTTGGATTAACCCCTGCTTGGTCTCCTGCGACTCTGGTGATGACTGTGAGGTTAAATTATACAGACCCTGCATAGTATTCCTGAAACGAGCGATATCTAGCGATGTTCTATCCACGGTCCTGTGTCTTGATACATGCAATATAAGTCTTTGCCCTAGTAGCCCAAAGTGCATTTGCCAAGAGTTTTCCTTGTTTATTGCCAAAATCATAAAACGCCCACCTACACCTTACGAGTTTTCCTTTGGCGTGTTCTGGTAACAATGATGTCTAATTATCGTTCAAATCTGAGAGTTTGTCCTCCACAGTCGGAGCTAGCGGTGTCTTAATTTGTTCAATTTTATGAATGTCGGAAAGCAAAGTGTTGATCTGTGCCAAAAGGAGCGTTTTGCGGCGTGACCCCAGTTTAATAAACATTTCGCGGAGCACACATTTATGCGCGTCCACCGGTTAAATGGTGAAGTATCCTCCGTATCAGAAGTAAGTGTATTAACTCTCTGGTGAGTTGATCCCTCTATGAGGGATCATGCAAGAGGGGTTAATTTAGCTACCAATGCCATTCTCGAGCTTACCCCCTACCCAGCTCCAGGATGCAATGAGTTGGGGCATGGTCTGATATGGTAAAAGAGCCTATACTATCCGAAGAGAGAAGGTGAAGAGCATTCTGCGACAATATATAATCTAGTCTGGTATAGGTTTTGTGAAGGGATGAAAAGAATGTATAATCCCTGTCTCTAGGATTGAGAGTTCACCAACTACCAATCAGTTGATAGTCATGCAGCAGAGATTTAAGTTTTCTCAGGTTAGACTGCAATAAACAGGAAGCCCCTCGTGATGCGTCAAGCAACAAATTCAGTATTAAGTTAGGGTCACCCCCTACTATATCTATACCCTCCTTGTTTTGTTCTAACAAAGCCAGGAATCGAATCATAGCAGAGATCTGATTCTCGTTTGGTAGGTACAGACAAGCCAACGTGACTTTTTGCTCACTAATAAGCCCATTTACAATAAGGAAACAACCTTCCCCATCTCCCAACGATCTGAGTTTCCTTCCAAGCCAACTGGCTAGAAAGTAAAATCGAGACCCCCTTGGATTTTGAATCTGGAGAAACACTGGTAGAATGCAGGGAATCAGCGATTGCCCAATTTGGGAATGTTGCCTCTTTTAAAGTGCATTTCTTGAAGGAACGCTTCCTGGGATTTCCGTCTCCAGCGTTCCGCTAATAATTTATAGCGTTTTTCCAGACTATTAAGCACTTTCACATTGTACGAGGTCGCAGACAGATGTGTCATGATGAGATCTATATATGGAGCAAGCCTCGAGCCGCTCTGTCAAGAAGGGAGGGGAAGAGGAGAAAAAAAAAGTAGTAGAGGGGGGTAAATAAAAAAAGCGGATTCAAGAAAAAAGAAAAGAAGATGAAGGATTTACTAGTAGAGAAAAAGATGCGTTTGACGGGGTGCTATATTAGGATCCCGTCAGAATGAACAGAAAAATAATTGCCTCGCTTCTGACTATCCTCAAATTGAGGAGGAGCAGTTACAGTGGGGAAATGGATAATCAAGGCAGGATAACCAAGTGCAGGCAGAACATATGGAGTCTTAAATAGCTTACAGCAATAGTGAACCACCCAATCAAGGACCTGTTGCAGCATATCAGTTGAATAAAATAATCATACAGAATATTGAAACATTTCAAGCATATTCGTACAAACAGCAGGGCATATCACGACACCCTGTGGAAAAGCCATCAATTTGTGCAGGGATAGTAAATATCAAATATCAGAGAGAAAACCATCCAGCAAGTCTCTAAAGGTCCCTCTCTCAGGCATTATATCCCTTAGAGCAATACCAGCAGGCGTCGCGATAGTCCAATCCTCCGGATAGCCGGGGATACAGAATATATAAGTATGACATCAGTCCTCTCGGCCTTTAGGGCATCCGCTCAGGAGCACCCCAAAAAGCTAGCAAGTTTGAATAAACGAACAGAGTTGCAAACCAAACTAGTTTGCAAACAAAAACAGCAAACCAAGTATCAGGCTAGAAACAATACAGGCCTGGGTTCCCCAATATCTTATAGGGCCTACCAACTGGTCTGCCCAGCGCCCATTGGAGCAGGCTTTCAAGTCCTCCCCTAGCGAAATAACCACTTCTGAGGTGGCTCAAAGCATTGGGTCTGGAAATGCAGCAGCACCTCCAACAGGCAGACCACCATCTCAAGTGGTCCAGTAGTATTTACCTGTCCCAAGCCAGCCCCCCTCAGAGCATTTTACATCCTGCATCCACCATACGAGTAGTCCACAGTGAGATGAAGGAACATCAAATGAGCTACAAAATTATGGGGAAACTCTCCACTCAAGGGGTGTATTAAATGTCTACCATCATCAGACTGACAAAACTTATACTCCTTGGTAGAGGCAACTTTCTGAGGGGGCGTTAACAGGGAACCCTTAGCCCTGAAAAAGGTTTTAGTCCCCAGGTAAGAAACAAAAAACAAAAACAGAACGTATCAAGCTTCATGGTCATCCGGATGATCCTGAGCCGACCGTGAGCGAGGACGCCGGGACCTTGCTCTGCGTTCCCTTTGCGGCCGTGGTGGTGGAACTCCCTGGCCGACCCAAGATCTGGGTAGGGCAGTCTAGTCTGGCACCCTAATGGCCGGGCAGTTTAAAAACAAAAAAAACTGTGGCAGCTGAGAGGGGTTGAACAGGGAAAAGGACGATTGTCCTTTTTGACCAGAATCGAGGTGGATATCTCCAGGTGTAGGTCACTCCTGGAGCTTATCTACTCATCAGGAGCTGTCTCAGCAGGCCTTGCCGATAGTGTGTGGCAACATAAATCCGGAAAGAGCTGGATCTGGGCTCCATCAAAATCAAGTGGGCCTTTCTGCCATGCTGCCCGATTTATGGCCTCCTTAACCGTGAAAATAATGCACTTGGCATAATACATCTTGTGGGGATTCTTGGGAGGCAGCTCTAGATGCCGGGACTCGGTGGACCCGGTCTATTTCAATCACAGATGGTGGGTCACTGAGAAGCTGGTCTAAAATAGCTGTAACCAATATGCGGAGATCAGCTCCCATAGTAGCTTCATGGATGCCTTTCAGCCTGATGTTGTTGCGCCTGCTGTGATTCTCTGCATCTTCTATCTGCAATTGCATAGTAATAAAACGTTGCTGATAGGCACTGACCTGAGTCTCTGGTGTTTCCATGCGAGATGCTTAAGCAGTTTGTTTCTCTCCCAGGAACTGTAATCGTAAGTCTGCAGCCTGTGCGTTGGACCGGAAGTCCTCTCTCAGGGCCCCTGTCCATTGCTCCAGCATATGCTGTATATCAGCCTTCATGGGAAGGGCCTGGATTAATTGCCTGAGGTCCGCATCCTCTGTGCCTATCAACCTCGCTGGGCTGTGGGAGTCTGTGGATAGAGGCGGCGGCATCGCCGGAGTAGGTATAGGAGACAGCGAGCGGTTGCCAGATCTAAGCTGTCGCTTTCTGCAGTGTTGGGCCAGGGAGCTGGCTAGGCCCTGCGGCCTGCTCGCTCTGTCGGGTCTGCGCCATCTTGTATCCGGCCGCAGGCAAATCCTCGGTTCTCATGGCTAGGAACCGGGTGACGTAAGGATAGCCGGGAACACTCTGTGATTTAGAGCCTTTGCTCTTCCTCGACATGTGACGATCAGGTCCGTGGGTAGGCTAGAAAAGGCTGAAATGCTCTCCATTCGCTCAGAGCTCAGTCTCTCTGTTTCCTCTCTGTTTGTCACGCCCCCATCCCCCCTTTTTCGAGGGACCAAAAGTATTTTGACAATTGAACCAAAAGCTGTTTCATGGCCAGGTGTGGGCTACTCCTTCGTTATTTCTTCATCAATTAAGCAGGTAAAAGGTCTGGAGTTGATTCTGTGTGTGGTATTTGCATTTGGAATCTTTTGCTGTGAACCTACATCATGGTTTCAAAGGAGCTGTCCATGAAGTGAAACAGGCCATTGTAGGGCTTCAAAAATGAATCAAATCCATCAGAGAGATAGCAGCAGCATTAGGAGTGGCCAAATCAACGGTTCGGTACATTCTGAGGAAAGAAGAACACACTGGTGAGCTCAGCACCATAAAAAGGCCTGAACAGCCATGGAAGGCAACAGTGGTGGATGATCGCAGGATCTTCTCTATGGTAAAGAAAAACCCATTCACAACATCCAGTCAAGTGAAGGACACTCTCCAGGAGGTGGGCATGTCATTGTCAAAGTCTAAAATCAATAGAAGACTTCACAAGAGCAAATACAGAGGGTTCACCACAAGGTGAAAACCATTCATAAGCCTGAAGAATAGAAAAGCCAGGTTAGACTTTGCCAAAAAACATCTTAAAAAGCCAGACCAGTTCTGGAAAAGCATTCTTTGAATGGATGAAACTAAGCTTAATCTGTACCAGAATTACGCAAAGAAAAAAGTGTGGAGAAAGCTTGGAACCGCTCATGTTCCAAGGCACACAACGTCATCTGTAAAAGATGGTGGAGACAGTGTGATAGCATTGGCATGCATGGCTTCCAGTGGCACTGGGTCATTGGTGTTTATTGATGATGTGACAGAAGCAGCCGGATGAATTCTGCAGTGTTTAGAGAGATACTGTCAGCCCAGATTCAGCGAAATGCGGCAAAGTTGATTGGCGCTTCACAGTACAGATGAACAATGATCCAAAACACACTGCAAAAGCAACCCAGGAGCTTTTGAAGGAAAAGAAGTGGAATATTCTGC
Organism: Lithobates clamitans; assembly: GCA_037952925.1. Lineage (NCBI taxonomy): Eukaryota > Metazoa > Chordata > Amphibia > Anura > Ranidae > Lithobates > Lithobates clamitans. Next base: position 848,719 of record JBBGZY010001280.1, on the reverse strand, counting down.
AATGGCCGAGTCGATTACCTGATCTCAACCCAACTGAGTATGCATTTCACTTGCTGAAGGCAGAAAGACCAACAAACAAAGAACTGAAGACTGCTGCAGTTAGAGCATGGCAAAGCATCAGAAAGGAGTAAACAGTCTGTCTATGGGTTCCAGACTTCAGGCAGTCATTGCCAGTAAGGGATTCTCAACAAAATATTAAAAATGAACATTTATTTATTTATTTTATTCATTTGTCCAGTTATGTTTGAGCCCCTGAAAATGGGGGGACTGTGTATAAAAATGGTTGCTGTTCCTAAAATTTGTACTTGATATTTATGTTCAACCCCTTGCATTAAAGCTGAAAGTCTGCACTTCAAATTCATTTGGACTATTTTAATTTTATTCTGGTGGCTTACATAGCCAAAAGTATGAAAATCACAAATCCTCCTCCTCAGCCTTCCTACCTCTCACAACCCCCCCCCCCCCCCAAAGCTCCCTTGTCTTTTCCCAATTGCCCCCTCCCCCCACAGCTATCCTACTTTTTCACATATGGCCCCCACAGCCCTCTCCCCTTTTCACAAATCCTCCTTCCACAAATCCCCCACCCACCACAGCCCTTTCTCAGCTCTTGCAGAATGCAGCCGGCACCGCTCTGTTAGCTATGCCTTGGCTTTCTTCATTTTAAAACCGTACTGGTTCATGCAGCTCTGCCTGTTAGGCTGCTTTCACACTGGGGAGAGCGTTGATGGTAAAACGCCGCTAGTTTTAACGGCACTTTACCATAATTTTAGCGGAGTTATTCAGCCACTGGCAGGGCGCTTTTAACCCGTGCTAGCGGCTGAATTAAGGGTTAAATGCACCCATGTAGCGCCACTGCCGAGGCGCTTTGCAAAAGATTTCAATAGGCAGGAGCGGTGTGTACACCGCTCCTTTACTGCCTTAAAGATTCTGCTTGCAGGACATTTTTTAACGTCCTGCCAGTGCAGTGCCGCAGTGTGTAAGCACTCTGGCTTTCATACTGGGACTCCAGGGGAGGTGTTTTTCAGGCGCTTTGTAGGCGCTATTTTTAGCCCAAAAGCACCTGAAAAATACCCTAGTGTGAAAGGGTCTTAAGAATGTAGCACAGAGCCGAGGAGGAGTTTCACAGCACATCACTTGGCTCCGTGTTACACAGGCGGCAGACAGAAAAAAGCCGCCTCTCGAAACAGCATTTTATAACAAAATGCAGATGGTTTTTGTGTCGGGACCCGGGGCACTGACCTGAAAATGTGGGGTGTCATGTGCTCTGGATGCCAGCACTAGCACACAGAAGCTGATGAAGGAAGTAAGTGAAAAAACATCCTCTTACCAGCTTCTGTGTTAGGTGACAAGTGGGAGAGGACAGGGTTGCCGGGAGTGGCGGAACTCCTGTTGAAAAACAGCCCTGTTGATAACATTGACATTTTTTTTTTCCATTTTAGACATGAGTGCCTCAAGATTTTCCTTCCTTTTGAAGGGGTGCTGCAACTGGAAAAAAAGATTAAGAAACACTGTGCTAGGCTAACCTTTGTCTCTTGGGGACCTGTGATGAGATTATGCCTGTTTTGTTGAGACACACATTTTAAAGGGAGCCTGTGCTGAGAAAAATATAGAGAAATATGGAAACTGGCATATGTCGCTTCGGAAAATGATAGTTGAGGGACTGGTTTTCAGATTCTCTGGTTTCAGTACTTTGAATCGCTGTCTGAGAACAAACATGCAGATTAGGAGTTCTGACTTCACTGGATGTGTACTTATTCCAGTCCACAACTCAGTGCACAGGACAGCAGCATGATGGATAGTTTTTTAATATGGGGTTAGCAATGCTAGGCCATGTATTTGTTTCTCTTGGCATGAGTTTCCTTTAAGGCAAACTAAGGTAGAAAAGAAAAAATAACTGAGCCATGTACTTTGATGTGTTTCTTTGCAGAAGAGGTCAGTGAAGAGGAGATGAGTGATGACGATGAAAGGGAGAATGGAAATCATGTACTACTTGGTAAGTTATGTCTTGCAGTAAGTGACTCATTGTGCGATTGTTTGCAGCTCTAGGTCATTTAAGGACTCAAAGACTTTCCCTTTGCACCTGCTTTTCCAACTATTTCTCTGTGGAGACTGGAACCATCCTGATAAGTCATTTGCTCCTCCCAAGCACTCATTAGCTTTGTATCCATTTGTTAAAGATTTTGTACAAAAGTGAATCTATTCCCACCATGGATCCAGCCGTGTCCTGACTTTAGAAGGTGCTTACTATTCCGGTAGAGGACCCGCTTGTCTATCGGTTCAGTTTTTTCATTTTTCACATACATGTTAAAATCAGCATTTTTTTTTGCTAGAAAATTACTTAGAACCCACAAACATTATTTTCTGAAAGCGGAGGCCCTGGAGAATAAAATAGTGCCTATTGCAATTTTTTATGTCATACTATTTTTGTGTAGCCGCTTTATCATATTTTCAAGGTGGCCAATCCGGGCGTCAGAGTCCGTGTCACAGAGTTAGTGTTACCCAGGCCGGCAGCCCTCCACTTTAGTGCTGAGGAGGATCTGTTTTGGGAGTGTTACCTGCTACCTTCACTGGAATGGTAAGTAGAGCCCCCTCTCCCTCCCCTCGGGCGCTGCGGTGGGCTGCGGGTACTCCCTAGAGTAGTTGGTCCTTGCAGGATCACCTCCTACCTTTCCAGGTCTAGAGGGTCAGTCTCCATGCCTTCTTCTCAGTGTCCTTCTGTAGTCCTGCTTGCAAAATGGGAATATCCGCCCCTTTGTGGTTCTGTACAGTTTTTTTTTTGGGTATGCTATTATTTTTGTAAAAGCCCTTCTGAGCAAAGGACCTCTCCTTCTGTGGTGGATCGGGCATTTTTATATTGAATCAGGCAACCATGTTTCTGAAGGATCCGGCGAGCCAGGAGGTGGAATCGGTATGTGTTATACTACTGCCACTCCGGGGTTAGCTGTGGCTCATGTGGTTTCAACACTTCCTGCTTGGGCCACGCTGTTACGCCAGGGTCTAGGTAAAGGGCAGGTGCCCCTGGTTTGCGCTTAAGGGGCAGACCAAGTGGTCCAGGGCTTCCAGCACGTGTGCTGCCTCTTTTGGTGCAGCTTTGCTATTTTCCAGTTCTCCGTCTAAGCCAGTGGTTCTCAACCCCAGTCCTCAAGTACCCCCAACGGGCCATGTTTTCAGGTTTTCTTTAGTTTGCACAGCTGCTTTAAAACAATATCAATGACAGTGTATAGATAAGAGACGTTTTATCTAAGGGAAGTTCCCAAAACATGGCCCGTTGGGGGTACTTGAGGACTGAGGTTGAGAACCACTGTAGTAGGGGAATGAGCCTCACAGGCCTTCTGTCTCTACATACAGGAGGCCTTTTTTCCTTCCTCTGGCTCAAAGGATCAAGTCCTCGGCGTGAGGGCTTGCCCCCTCCCCCTCTAGAGTAGGGGGGTCGACTTTGCTGACCCGTGGACCTCGCTGCACTCCGACAACTGGGCCCACAAACTGTTTTGTCTGGCCACCAGGGAAATTCTTTCTATTCAATTTTCGCCTCTCCCGTCTCGACTGCAAGCAAGGGGTGATGCATGATCTGTTAGTACAGGGAATGTTAACCCTGTTCCGCACCCGAGGGGAGGTTTCTCAGGGAATTTACTCCAACCTGTTTACTGTTCCAATGACAGAAGGCGTTTGCCTGTTCCTGGATCTTGAGGCCCTCAATTGCCTTGTGAGGGTGCAGTTGCTCAAGATGGAATTCATCCATTTGGGGTGGTCTCCCTTCATCAGGGAAATTTCCTGGCTCCCATAAATGTCTAAGATGTGTACCTGCATGTTTCCATCTGTACCAGGCACCAACTCCCTTTACGCTTTGCGGTTGGGTGTGCACTTTGCTGATCTTTGGACACGCCCTGATTCTCCAGGAGTGCATGCTTAATCTTTGTCTCGAGATGGCCGGACCAAGATGTTGCTTTCGCTGGATAAGCTCCAGTCAATGATTCAGCTGCTACTGTCCCGCAGGCAGGTTTCACTGCAATCTGCATGCAGGTTCTGCGCCTCCTTGGTATCCACCTTCTTAGAGATCTGGTATGTGCAGTTCCAAAAGGTCTACAGATGGAAATCCTCTCCAAGTAGGAGACTTCTACACTGTCCTTGGACATTCAAATGTGCCTGGCCCATTGGGTCAGAACCTCTCTGGTCTGGTGCCTCTGGCTGGAGAGTCTTTTCTTCTGTGGCACTGGAAGGTGGTCACTGTAGCTACCAGCCTTTCTGGCTTGGGAAGAAGTCCTAAGTGCAAGGTCGGCTCAAGGACACTGGAAGAGTCTTGACTGCCAACCTGTGTCCTGGAGCCTCAGGCAATTGGAATGTGTCTGGAGCAGTGGACAGAGCTTCCTCATGGGTGCCTAGTCAGGTGTCTATCAGACAATGTCAATCAAGGCGGTACAAGGAGTGCAGCAACAGCTCTGGAAGCTTCAGGATTTATCAGTGGGCACAGCTTCTTTTACCAGCTCTCTCCGCCATGTACATTCCAGGCATGGTTACCTGGCAGGTGGATTATCTGAGACGTCAGGAGCTGGAGTGGTCGCCACACTTGGAACTGTTTTGCCACGGTGTCTTCAGTCGTGCACAACATTATTATTCACTATATATCCAATTTATATACAGGTAAGAGTGCTGGGGAATTTCCATCCTTCCTCTGCCCTGTGTCCTCCGTTTGTCAAATACCTGTTCATTCTACCTTTTTGTTTTACTCTAGATCTATCCCAATTGCTATTGCTCCTGATGAGTGGACATCTCCACGAAACGCATAGAGCCCCAGCCTTAATAACATGAATTTTATCATCAATTATTATCACTATTAACATCATTATCTTTATTATGAATTGGAACTTTTTATTACTATGTATTAATGTATCTATTACTACTGTGAATCATGTTTAATGAACTGTTAAGGTGTTACTATTGTCTATCATGTTATTTTTAATTATTCAGTATATATTTCTTTGGAATTTATCATTGTGTGATTGCCTAGCCGTGCTTCATACAAAGTCCCACCCAACCCCTTTCTTTTAATATGTGTTTTGACAACTCTTTCTACGGTGGCGCACACCAGGCATGGGTCTTCTGATGTTTAGTTTCAACAGGAAAGTGCCATAGTTTGTGGCGAGCGCACAGGATTTTTTTGAGAATGCAACAGACACTTTGGTGGTGCCGTGGAGCCATTATTGTCTCATTTCAGCATCTCTTCATGAGCTTCTCCCTTGTCTGCTGCACAGGATAGAGGCAGAAGGAGTTCTGATCGTTCTGGTTGTCCTGGATTTGGTTAGTCCACCCTGGTATGCTGGTGTGGTGCAGCTAGTAGCAGACACGCCTGGGCGGTCACTTTTAAGGGTGGATCTTCTGTCTCCAGGGCCGATCCTCCATCCTGCTTACTGTCTCTGGCTTGTCGGCTTGGCTATTGGAAGTCAGGTTCTGGGAGAAGGGGTTGTCGGATTCGGCGATTTCTGCCCTGCTGTAGAGTTATAACTTGTACCCCTTGGAAGATATGTCATCAACCTTTGCAGGCTTATATCTCTTGTTAGGAGGCTACACAGGTCCCTCCACGTGCTTTCTCAGTGGCTTAGACCTTTGCCTTTTCTCCAATGCCTTGTTAAGCACAAGCTTGCCTTGAGTACCATTAGAAGTCCGATCTTTTCCTTTGCAGTCCTATTTAAACCTTAATTGGCCGCACTCTTCTTGATTCTTATTTTTCCCTGTGGGGTTCATCATGTGGCTTCAGTTGCCACAACTGCACTTGTTTTTTCAGTCCTCCAGAAACCTCCCTTTTGTGAGCTTTCAGGGAATTCTCTTGCTTGTGCTCTCTTTGATTGCAATGTTGGAGCTAGCAGCCTTGTCCTGTAGGTACCCTTATTTGGTCTTACACAGGGATATGGTGGGTGTCCTTCCTTCCGAAGGTGATACCTGATTTTCAGTTGAATGAGGACATTATCCTACCTTGCCTGTGTCCATATCCTTTACCCCTTTTTGGAAGTTGATCTGCACTTCTTGGACATGGTCTACTACAACTTCTTTACAGAGGTTGGATTCTATTTTTGTGCTTACGGCCGGGCCTGGCGGCCTCCACTGTTACCAGTTCTAGGTAGATTTATAAGACTGTGGTGCAGGCTTATGCCATTCAGGGTTGGCTCCTCCCTTCCTGGTCACGGAACTCTGCCAGGGCAATTAGAGCCTCTTGGGGTTCTGACTTCGGGCGTCTGTCTCTCAAGTTTGCACGGCGGCTACCTGGTTATTTGTGCTTCCATGCACCCACCGTTTACGAGATGGATGTTTTTTGGGTCTTCGGATGTTTGTTTTGGCCGCAAGGTTGGTGTTGAGGTTCCTTGTTTCCCCCGTAGGGGGGCTTCTTTTGAGTGGTTGCCTGTTTTGCTGCTTGGCTCCTCTTTTGTTTTCCAACCCCTCATTGACTCACTGCTTTGGGACATCCCAATGGTCAAGAATGAATAAGAAATGTACCCATCAATGAATGCAAGAGAAAACGTGTTACTCCATGTAAAATCCCTTTCTCTGAGTTCATTGACAGACATAGCATCCACCCATCATCTTGTCTTTTTTCTAGTACTGCTTTCTGACAAACTGACTTGCCTATTAGAGAGAGGGGGCTTATACTAACTAGGACTGCCCATAAGCGGTGTTATGCTCTTTTTCTGCCTAATGTCCTGCTCCTGTAGATGGTGCTATAAACCCAGTGCACAAGAATAAATAGAAGCTGTGTTTGTCAATGTACTCAGAGAAAGGGATTTTATGGTGAGTAACAAAAAAATCCAGTTTTTCCACTTTTTGTTCCACTTAATTTTAGCTAAGAGGCAAATAAGCTCCAGCAATCCCAGTGTGCAGTAAAACCTGGTTCAGTGCTATCCAAAGAGAGAAAGCTGATTTAAAATTGTGTTCTTCTATTTGAATTACTTCTTGCTGGTCATCCTATATAAAATGTATTTGTCATCTACTGTAGTGCCAGAATCCAGGTTTGACCATGACTCTGCTGGAAGTGAGGAGGATGAGGAGGAAGATGATGTCAAGGATGCGAGTCCCCATTCCAATGCCCAGACAGATGGTGACTATGCCCCTGATTCTCCAGTTATGTCTCCTGTGGAGCTGAAGCAAGAGTTTCCCAAATATCTTCCAGCACTACAGGTACTTGGCACAATGGCTCTGAATGGAATGTAGACTTGTTTCTGATACTGATGTTGTGTGGTGATGTAAATGCCTCTGCTTTCATTTCATTGGCAGGGCTGCCGCAGTGTGGAGGAGTTTCAGTGCCTAAATCGTATTGAAGAGGGGACTTATGGTGTTGTGTACAGAGCAAAGGACAAGAAAACAGGTGTGTGCATTTGTTAAGGTTTTTCTTTTGCACATTGTAGCCATTGTGTTGTTTCTGCAATAGTGAGACAGGGGAATTTCTTAATATTCACCTAAAATTGGCTTTTATGTATGTACTTGCTTGATGTTCCATATTGCGAAATACATAATTTTGAGATTTGTAGATTTCTCACTTCTCTGTCGGCACACCACATGCCTGTATTCACTGGCTTTTGGTCACGTCAAACTGGTTTTGCATTCGAATACATTCTCTTGTGGTGCCGTACCCACATGAAGCAGGTCAACTGCACATCGAAAGAGGTCAACTTTAGGTCAAATGTACCGGTCATTGGTCATTAGGTCATTCCTAAATTGATGCTGTCAACACAGGCCCTTAGACTGACCATAGATGGGAAGGTATCTGGTTGTTTGAAGAACAGATGGGGAGTTATCTTGCTGTTGTCTGGACTTTCAAAAGTACACTGAAAAAAACAACAAAAGATCCCAGCACTATATTGTGGAAACCTGTGGAACGGTCAAAATTAAGGGAATGTAATACAATGGAAGGGAATGAAAGTCAATGGATGAGGGTCTGTAGCCCGTGCGGCTGGAAAAAAACCCATCACTGATTGAAATGGATCAAGCAATAAAAACATAAGACACCAGCGCTCAAAGGGTTAAGAAAGCAGTCCTGCAATGAGTAAAAAATTATATAAACAATAGATGAGTTTATTCAATAAAGCAGCTGATAATTGAACCACAGTACTGAGCGCTGGTGTCTTATGTTTTTATGGACTTTCAAAAGTGCACAGCAGGAAAGGGGGGTGTGCTGGTTTACATGAGTGTCCTGCGGGATTTTTATCTTATAGTAGGTCCAAAAGTAGGCAGATAAGTTTTATACAATATCATGATAGATTTCACATTTTATGAACCTGTATGTTGTAGTTGTGAGTGTTGAATGTTTTAGTAATTTTAATACATACAGTAAAATAAAACTCAAAGTTTGGCCGTGTGTAGGAAATAGAGTTGGGTCAAACACCCCCTGGTTTAGTTTGCGCCAGAACTCTAGATCATCAAGAGTTCGGACATGAACCCCATTAAAGTCTAGGGGACCCAAATTCGAAAAAATCAAAAGTCCCTATTTTGAAGGCTTATATGCAAATTATTGGCCATAAAAGGGTAAAGGGGCCTGGGTACTGCCATGGGGGACATGTATTAATGCAAAAAAATCTTTTTAAAAAGATAACTTTTACAGGATCAGGGATTTTAATGATGGTTAACCACTTAAGGACCTGAAGATTTGCCCCCTAATGACCAGGAAATTTTTTGTGATACTGTACCTCATCGATTTAACTGACAATTGCACGGTCGTGCGACGTTGTACCCAAACAAGATTGACGCCCTTTTTTTCCAACAAATAGAGCTTTCTTTTGTTGTTTTTTTTTTTTTTTTTTTTTTTTTTTTTCTTGTAATCTCAAAAGATTTTATTGAAGCAAAAATAAACATGCAGTCCAACAAATCAGGTTCCACATCAAGTATTGACATATAGAGTTCAACACGTTCTCACAATCCACTAGTACAAAGGAGAATTCTAATACAATTCTACAGGTTTCTCCTTCCCTCCCCATTCCGCCCTTGAACTCCCTCCCCCTTTAACTAACCTCCGACTTCCTTAGATATATGTACTAGGGTACACAGAGATCTAAAGCAACATTCATACATTAGAAGTAGGGGTTACTCTCTGTATCATGTAAACAGTCTGTCTAAGACCAACTCCACTGAGTTAAGGCCAGGAGTATGCAACCGTGGGGACCATAGGGTGTTGAATTTTTCTGGACGACCCCAGGGCTGGAAAATATACTTTTCCAATCCTAGGGTGTCCCCCTTTTGAGTTATCCATTCTCTGAGTGGGGGGCTCTGTCCCCTTCCAATGTCTGAGGATAAGTTTATGTGCTTGAAACAGTGCTCTGGCTATGGCTTGTTTAGGGATATTTTCAATTGAGAGGTCATCTAAAATTCCTAAAATGTATGGCTTGGGGTCCATCGACACAGTAACCTGAAATGCTCTATTGATGGTAGCCACAACCCCCGATCAATAAAGATGTAGCTTGGGGCAGCACCACAGTAGGTGGATAAGGTCGCCGTGGTCTCTGAAACACCTAGTGCATTCTGTGTTTTCTCTGAGACCCATCCTGTGCAGTCTTGCAGGAGTAAAGTGTATCCACAATAAAATATACAGTTGGGATAGGCGTTGCGCCACATTTAGAGAACACATCTGAACCACCTGCAGGCCCTCCTCCCACTGATTTTCCTCAAATGCGCCCACATCACTTTCCCATAGGGGTGCCACCTTGGCAGGGAAGCCCTCCAGGTGTATGGATGAAAGTATGGCATAGCACTGTGATATGAATCCCTTGAAATTAGAAACCTTTGACATATAATGAAAAATGGGGGCTGGAGATTGTATCCACAAAGTTCCCTCTGACTGGGCCCTAACCACATGATGCAATTGAATATATGGGAAAAACATTGATTGGGGAAGGTTGAATTTAGCCTGTAAGAATGTAAAGGAGTTCAGTTTGCCGTTTCAAAAGATGTGTACCAGATATATAACGCCACACTGCTTCCATCTTGGTCCACACGACAATGATTGAAGTTCCTCACAATGGTCATTGTCCCAGATAGTGCTAAAACAAGTTAATCCATTTATGTCTTGCAGCTGTCTGGCCTTATTCCATACCTTCTGCATGAACACATAGGTGGGAAAAAGTTTGTTAGCATAGAACAGTGCCTCCAGACCCATAGCCACACTGTTTACTCCTGTGACGTCGCGTAGCAGAGCCGTGGTTGGGTCCACCCTCCCCGCCAAGTTTAAGGACTCCATGGGCAAAGCCCGAGCAATGTGTTGCAGCTGAGCTGCCAGGTAATATAGCCAGGGGTTGGGTCATAGCCTATCCCCCACTCTCTTTAGGTTCTTGCAGTTGCTCAAGCCTGACCCGCGGAGGTTTATTGAGCCAAATGAAAGATCTGAACAGCGCGTTTATGATTCGGAAAGTTTTAAGTGGGACAAACATGGGTGTATTATGCAGGATGTAGAGGAGCTGTGGCATAAAAAACATTTTTATGAGGTTCACTCTTCCCACTAATGACATCTTTAGTTTTGAATATATTTTGGTTTTTATCCCTTATTCTGCCTAATAATGGTGATAAATTAAGGGAGACACAGTCTCAAGGTTGTGGGGTAACAATCACTCCTAGGTACAGTTGTGCTCATAAGTTTACATTCCCTGGCAGAATTTGATTTCTTGGCCATTTTTCAGAGAATATGAATGATAACACACAAACATTTCTTTCACTCATTGTTAGTGTTTGGCTGAAGCCATTTATTATCAATAAACTGTGTTTACTTTTGTTAAAATCTTAATGACAACAGAAACTACCCAAATGACCCTGATCAAAAGTTTACATACCCTGGTGATTTTGGCCTGATAACCTGCACACAAGTTGACACAAAGAGGTTTGAATGGCTATTAAATGTAACCATCCTCACCTGTGATCAGTTTGCTTGTAATTAGTGTGTGTGTATAAAAGGTCAATGAGTTTCTGGACTCCTGACAGACCCTTGCATCTTTCATCCAGTGTTGCACTGACGTTTCTGGATTCTGAGTCATGGGGTGTAAGGAACCATGAATAGGACTGAGATAGAAGTACAGTTAAATAACACTTGTTTAATAATAATAAAAAAGGTAAATAGAGTAAACGTAGTCAAAACATAGCCAGAGTTCCAGAACCAGAATGGATAGTCAGACAAGTCAAAATGTCAGGGAGCCAGAGATGAGCGTAGTAGAACAGCAAACAGGATCTTGAGCCAGAAGTAATGTCAGCCAAGCAAGTCTTTAACAGGAACACAGGAGAGCGCCTTTAGAGATGTGACCAAGGCGAAGGCAGAGATCATCTGGACTGAATGGCTTAAGTAGGCAGGACTGACGAGCAGGATATCATCAACAGGTGAGTCACTGTGGAGAGATAGGAGCTGGCAATTAGCCGACAGCTGAGCGGCCAGCTTTGAGAAGGAAGGGCTGAGCCCAGCCCTGACATAGAGAAAGCAAAATAATTGTCAAAGGATCTGCGGGAAAAGTTAGTTGAACTGTATAAAACAGAAAAGGGATATAAAAAGATATCCAAGGAATGGAGAATGCCAATCAGCAGTGTTCAAACTCTAATCAAGAAGTGAAAAATTAGGGGTTCTGTTGAAACCAAACCACGGTCAGGTAGACCAACTAATATTTCACAACTGCCAGGAAAATTGTTCGGGATGCAAAGAAAAACCCACAAATAACTTTAGGTGAAATACAGGACTCTCTGAAAACATGTGGTGTGGCTGTTTCAAGATGCACAATAAGGAGACACTTGAAGAAAGATGGGCTGCATGGTCGAGTCGCCAGAAGAAAGCCATTACTGCGCAAATTCCCCAAAGTATCCCGCTTACAGTGCGCCAAACGGCACAGAGACAAGCCTCAAACCTTCTAGCACAAAGTCATTTGGAGTGAAAAGACCAAAATTGAGCTTTTTGGCCACAACCATAAACATTACATTTGGAGAGGAGTCAACAAGGCCTATGATGAAAGGTACAGTACACCATTCCTACTGTGAAACACGGAGGTGGATCGCTGATGTATTGGGGATGTGTGAGCTACAAAGGCACAGGAAATTTGGTCAAAATTGATGGCAAGATGAATGCAGTGTGTTATCAAAAAATACCGGAGGAACATTTGCATTCATCAGCCAGGAAGCTGCGCATGGGACGTACTTGGACATTCCAACATGACAATGATCCAAAACACAAGGCCAAGTCAACCTGTCATTGGCTACAGCAGAATTAAATGAAGGTTCTGGAGTGGCCATCTCAGTCTCCTGACCTCAATATCAGATGTGCAGTTCATGCAAGACAGCACAAGAATTTACAGGAACTGGAGGCTTTTTGCCAAGAGGAATGGGCAGCTTTACCATCTGAGAAGATAAAGAGCCTCATCCACAAATGCTACAAAAGACCTCAAGCTGTCATTGATGTTAAAGGGGGCAATACACGGTATTAAGAACTGGGGTGTCTAAACTTTTGATCAGGGTCATTTGGGTAGTTTCTGTTGTCATTATGATTTAAAAAGAGTAAACATAGTTAAACGTTAATAAATGGCTTCAGCCAAACTAACCATGAGTGAAAGAAATGTTTTTGTGTTACCATTCATATTCTCAGAAAAATGGCCAAGAAATCATAAATTCTGCAAGGGTATGTAAGGGTATGTAACTTATGAGCACAACTGTATTTAAAGGAGGTGGCCACTGAGATGTTCTGGAGTGTGTTGCCCTGATTGTCTTTTGGAGAGTCCAACACCAGTATTGAGGATTTGTAAGACTAACTTCATGTGCTTGCCAAAAGCACAGCAGTTTACAATTAACCTCTGCTACAATTTTGCACTATCAGTCTACCAAAGACTATTGCCTTAATGTGCTTGCCAAAAAGTACAGCCGTTTGCAATTTTGCACTATACAAGGATGCGGTATTGTCAGAGCCAAGGCAAGAAGAACAGTGTCAACAAAGCAGACACATTCCTACATACCTCAGATTGACTCCGTATACCACACGCTGCCACCACTGAAAGGGTTAAATTTGCTTAGACCTGCACAATCAGTAGAATTCTTTCGGAGCTCCGGAAGCATCCAATGCACACAAGAGAGTCATTCAATGAATGCTTCCTTTTAATGGTAAGAATCACATCTTTATACAAATTATGGACAAAGAATATTGCACAACTTAACCACTTCTGGACCGCCGCATGCTGTTATACGTCCTAACTTTGACGCTGCCATAACCCCGGTATCTTTGCGTTCGGCCGGCAGTCCGGTTTCTGATAAGAGTGGTCTCTGCGGCGGATTCGCCACAAGAGCACTTTTATTGGCGACGGGAGACTGCCCCCCCCTCCTGCCGCGCTTTGGTGCCCTCTGTCGCTTACCGGATCCGTCAGCAGTGGCGGAGGCAATTGGATCTTCACCCTGGCTGGGTCATATCATGCTTTTTTTCTATTACAAGGGATGTTTACATTCTTTGTAATAGGAATAAAAGTGAACCTTTTTTTTTTTTTAAACAGTGTAAAAATAAAAGGTAAAATAAGAGAAAAAAGTTTTTAAACCCACCCCGTCCCGTCGAGCTTGTGTGCAGAAACGAACGCATACGTGAGTAGCGCCCACATATGAAAACGGTGTTCAAACCACACTCGCCGCGATCGGTAGAGCGAGAGCAATAATTCTAGCCCTAGACCTCCTCTGTAACTTAAAACATGCAACCTGTTAAATTTTTTAAACGTCGCCTATGGAGATTTTTAAGGCGCTATTTTGAAGCGTGACATGTTGGGTATCAATTTACTTAGCGTAACATTATCTTTCACAATGTAAAAAAAATTGGGCTAACTTTACTGTTGTCTTATTTTTTTATTCAAAAAAGTGTGTATTTAAAAAAAAAAGTGTGCTTGTAAGACCGCTGCGCAAATACGGTGTGACAGAAAGTATTGCAACGACCGCCATTTTATTCTCTAGGGTGTTAGAAAAAAAATGTATAATGTTTGGGGGTTCTAAGTAATTTTCCATCAAAAAAAATGTTTTTAACTTGTAAACAACACATCTCAAAAAGAGGCTCGGTCCTTAAGTGGTTAAAGAGAAGGGAAGGAGGACAGAGTTCATCACATGACACATAATTCCTATACAAACATATAGCCTCTCAGACATAGCCTAAACTAGTATTTTAGCTGACGGTTGATATTATCTAAAAACATAATTTAAATTAATGCTGACGTTGTCTGAAGACATCATTTCAAAACCAGTTCTTACCAGACCTTATCTATCCTGTGGACTTTGTGACAAAAAAGACCCTAAAATGAAGATATTCCTCTGTCAGCCATTTTAACTGTTAACTCTTTCTCCTCCTTCAATCATGGGTGCAATGCTCTGCAGGCTCCTGTAGGGAAAATATAATGAATGCACATTTTGTCTCCACAAAAATGTGTGCATTTATTATTTTTTACTTAAAGGCTAATCTATAAATAAATAAATTAACATTTTTTTGCAAGTAAGAAGGGGACGTTGGTTGTAGTTCATTCATAGAACTGTAAATAAATGATGCGGCTGCGTGGACAGAGCCCCGCTCAGTCCTGCTGTTGTTTAAATTGTGACAGCGGATGTGGGGAGAAGGTCCCTCACTGCTGTCACAGGTAGGGATGCACCGAAAATTTTGGCCACCGAAACATATCGGCGTCGATGATGGCACCAAAATCGCATGCGATTTTGTCGTGATTTTACTGTGCTTATGGTATGTTTTTCTTAGGTCACAGGTGCGTCATTGATGCGTTCTTACTGCCATTTCAATTTATTTCAACGGGATTTGAGTTTTTGGTGCATTTTTTTTTAACTGACAAAAAATGCAGCAAGCAGGATTTTTAACACCACAAGGAAGCGCAGTGGACCAGTGTAAAGACATTCCTAGAATTTAAAAGTATGCCTTTTTGCTTGAGCTTTTCTTGTGCTAAAGGTGACAATAATGGCCGACAATAAATTCATTATACATTTAAATTCATGATAGTAATTAAAAAGCCTAATATAATTCAATTATGTACAAAAATATATATATTTTTTTAAAAACTGTAATTTTCAGTTTTTGGCAAAGTGCATCCTGCATTTTTGGTTTCGGTAACAATATTTTGTATTCGGTGCACCTCTAGCCAGGGAGTGGAAGATCGGGGGAGGTGGTGGATGCTTATACTTTAAGCCTTAGAGAGACTGCAGTGCTCACATACTTTTGTTTTCAAAATACTCTTTAGCTCACAGTATATTTTGCGAGTGTCTGACCATGTGTAGGTTCATATGGTAATGCTGAGTGGACTTATTACTGCACTCTAAAAATCTAAAAGCCTGAGTACCAGTTCCTGTTTTTTACTTTAAAGAAGTGGGGGATTTTAACCGTGTGTGTGTGCACCACTTTGATCCATCAGTTGTGGCAGGTTTTGGCATTTGAGGAGAGGTGAGGTAGATTTCTTAACATCCTTGATTCTCAGTTAGACGTTCTCCCACCTGTGGTCCGATGTGAATTACAGTAGTGATAAATGTTCTTCCTCTATTTGTAGATGAAATTGTGGCTCTCAAGAGACTGAAAATGGAAAAAGAAAAGGAAGGGTTTCCTATAACCTCACTTCGTGAAATCAACACCATTTTGAAAGCCCAGCATGAGAACATTGTTCGGGTCAGGGTAAGCATTTAACTATCACTGCAGAATTATATGGAATTAAGATTAGAGGGTCATGTGTTAAGTTTGGCTTTACTTTCTGCATGTAAACTTTTGCATTGCTCCAAATATTTTTCTGCTTGTCTCTATCTAGCCACCTATCACAAAGTTCAGAACTGCTGCAGTGATCTATCTATAGATGTATTCTGGTGATCAATCGGACGCACATAGAAGCTGATTTATTTAAGGGATTTGAGAGTGTTCAAATAATAGATGATTCACTTCAATTATCCAATCATGAGAAAATAATTCACATGAAGGAATACGAGGGGTTTTAAAAAGTTTCTGCACCTTTTATATATTTTAGCGTTAAAAAAAGTGAAGGAACTTTTTGAAGAACTTGTGTGTGTGTGTATATGTGTGTGTGTATGTATGTGTATGTATGTGTGTATATATATATATATATATATATATATATATATATATATATATATATATATATATATATATATATATATATATATATATATATATTATATAATATATATTATGTGTGTGTGTATATATGTATGTGTGTATATATGTATGTGTGTATATATGTATGTGTGTGTATATATATATATTATATAAGAGAGTGAGTCATTGTTCTGATTTATCCAGTTCAGTGTGTATGATAGATCTCTGTAAACTACTGTTAAATAGACACAACAATGAAAGGCACTTAAAGCTGCTGTCTATATAAAGCAGGCCATACATTTTTTTGAATTAGATAATTTTTATTGAAAACTGTATTTTTTTGTTTATAGCACAGAAACAAAGGTTTCAAATAAAGTAAGAGGAGTGCATAGTATCATATGGTGCAATAGGCCAATATAGTACAGAACTTAAAACTTCAAGTATCAGTTTTAAATAATATAGTGTAAATATTACACAACAGCAAGTACAGTAAAAACAATCCAGCAGGTATGTCTAATTGCAGAAGGCAGGCCATATGTTATTTTCTTTCCTTCCACCAGTGGAAGTCAGTGTTGATGGGTGAATCCCTCCCGCGGACGCAATAGGCTGGTTGTACACAAGTTAATTAATAGACTTGTGTACAGCCAAGGTGCCCATACATGGATAAAAATTTGAATGCATCAAAAATGAAATTCAATCCATATATGGCTGGCTACATAATAATAAAAAAAAAATTTCAGTATATTCAAAAAGCAAAATGATCTGACTAAAAAAAAGTAATGTTTACTTTTTTTATTTTTCAGATCCTCATAAAGAAAATGAAAATGATGTACAAATCCATATACAAGTGCATCTCATAAAATTTGAATATCATCAAAAAATTAATTTATTTCAGCAATTCAATCCAAAAAGTGAAACTCATATATTTGATATAGATGTGTTGCACACAGAGTGATATGTTTCAACAATTTCTTTCTTTTAATTTTAATGATTATGGCTTATACCTAGTGAAAACCCAAAGTTCAGTATCTCAGAAAATTAGAATATTACATAAGACCAATAAAAAAAAAAGATTTTTAACACAGAGATGTTGGCTTACTGAAAACTAGGTCCATGTACAGTATAGTATGTACTCAATACTTGGTCGGGGCTCCTTTTGCATACATACTGCATCAATGTGGCGTAGCATGGAGGCGATCAGCCTGTGGCACTGCTGGGGTGTTATTGAAGCCCGGGTTGTTTTGATAGAGGCCTTCAGCTCGTCTGCATTGTTGGGTCTGGTGACTCATCTTCCTCTTGATAATACACCACAGATTCTCTATAGGGTTTAGGCCAGGCGAGTTGGATGGCCAAGCACAGCGATACCATGACCAGGTATTGGAAGATTTGACAGTGTGGGCAGGTGCCTAGTCCTGCTGGAAAAAATAATCGGCATCTCCATAAAGCTGGTCAGCAGAGGTAAGCATGAAGTGCTCTAGAATTTCCTGCTAGAGGGCTGCGCTGACTTTGGACTTGATAAAACACAGTGCACCATCACCAGCAGATGACATGGTTCCCATCACGGACTGTGGAAAATTTTGCATTTCATTTGGTAATCAAGATCCCAAAGTCTGGAGGAGGAGTGGAGAGGCACAGAATCCAAGTTGCATGAGGTCCTGTGTGAAGTTTGCACAGTCAGTGATGATTTGGGAAACCATGTCATCTGCTGGTGTTGGTCCCCTGTGTTTTATCAAGTCCAAACTCAGCGCCAGCCCTCTACCAGGAAATTCTAGAGCACTTCATGCTTCCCTCTGCTGACCAGCTTTATGGAGATTCTGATTTCATTTTCCAGCAGGACTTGCCACCTGCCCACACTGCCAAAAGTACCAATACCTGGTTTAATAATCATGGTATCACTGTGTTTGATTGACCAGCCAACACGCCTGACCTAAACCCCATTGAGAATCTGTGGTGTATTGTCAAAAAAGATGATCAGACCTAACAATGCAGATGAGCTGAACGCCGCTATCAAAACAACCTGGGCTTCCATAACACCTCAGCAGTGCCACAGGCTGATTGCCTAAATGCCACGCCACATTGATGCAGTAATTAATGCAAAAGAGCCCCGACTAAGTATTGAGTACATACTATACTGTACATAGACATACTTTTTAGTAAGCCAACATTTCTGTATTAAAAATCCTCTTTTTTTTTTTTGTCTTATGTACACTAATTTTCTGAGATGCAGTATTTTGGGTTTTCACTAGATGTAAGCCATAATCAAAATTAAAAGAAAGAACTGCTTGAAATATATCACTGTGTGTAATGAATCAATATAATATGAGTTTTACTTTTTTAATTGTAGCACTGAAATTAACTTTTTGATGATATTCTAATATTATGAGATGCACCTGTATTCCCTTGTGTGTTAATGTTTTTAAAATCCCCCGTTCCTGTACTTGTATGTGTACATGGGGCAGCCATACCTGCTCATTGCATACAGGCTTTGCTTTCTGTTTGCAGTGTTTTCCTACTCATCCTCGCAGTCTGTGTCTGATGACTTATGTTGTGCCATGTGTGTGTTTAGTGTATTTATACTTCTCTGTCCACTGGCAGGAAATTGTTGTTGGGAGTAACATGGACAAAATCTATATTGTAATGAACTATGTGGAACATGATTTGAAAAGCCTCATGGAGACAATGAAACAGCCTTTTCTACCAGGTAAATTGAGTGGTGTCAGTAAAAGTAGATTGTGATGTTTTATGTTTGATATTTACTGTGCCCCTGATCTTTTAGACCTCAGGGGTGGCTTGCAAGGCTTGCCTAAAGACACTTTACGCTAATGAAAACAAATTGCTATAACCCATAGCCACTTTTCCTTTGACGACAGCTATTCTTGGTGGTGTGAGGTACCTCTGGATATAAATTAAAGGGTAACTCCACTTTAGTGGGGAAAAAAGTAGCAAATAAAAAAATAATTTTGTAATTGATTGTTATTGAAAATTACCTTTCCTTTTCAATCTGCAGCTCTGTAATTTTGGGTAAAATGCAATATGGCTACTTGGAGGTGTTCTGTACACAGAATGTGTACAGAAAGCCCCCCAGAAACATAATTTCCTACTTGTGTGATTTGGCTCACTGATTTTCCCAGAAGTCTGCACTAAGATACAAGTCAGATTTCAGGCATCCCCTGCAACACAAAAGTCATTTTTGGTGAGATACTCCCGATAGGAAAACACTTCTAAAGGGATGCAGACCCTGCAATTTTCCTCATTAGAGCCCTGCAGTTGCAGCAGCTGATTGATTATGAAACCACTCCCATACAGCTTCACTTTCTTCAAAATAACAGAAGATAGGCATCTGCAACAAAGTTTGTAAAAATCCCTGCAATGTACATAGATCACCCAGAGGAGAATGTTTTTATCTTAACTAAAGTGGAATTATTCTTTAAAGTGAGAGAAATGTGGGGTCTGCCATTGCAGTCCGCCTTTTGTAAATGTTAGATGTCTGGCTTAAAGAGGAACTGCTGTCTGCTCACATAATTTGTAATTTGCCATTCTGAAGCTTTCCTCCAACCACTTTGCATATTATTTTATATATAATGTGATTCTATACTTGCACACACGTGTGCGTTCACTTCTGCGTGCAAGCTCATCGGGACGGTGGTGCGCTTTAATTTTATTAATTTTTTTCTTCTTATTTATTTAAATTTTTTTTTTTTTTTTTTTGACAGTCCTTTTTTAAAAAAAAATTGGGTAAATTTTATTCCTATTACAAGGAATGTAAACATCCCTTGATATCTGGGGTCAAATAAACATCAGATCTTATATTTACACTAAAATGCAAGAAATAAAATAAAAATGAAATGTAATTTAAAAAAAAAATCCCCTTTAAGAGCATTGGGCGGAAGTGACGTTTGGCGTCGCTTTCACCCTCCAGTGCTACGGAGTCGAGCGGGGGCCATCTTTCCCTCACTCTGCATCCAGGCAGTGAGGGGAGAAGGACCGATCGGTGCCCCTCTCCCGCCACCGATTAAAAATGATCTCACGGCAAATCCGCCACTGAGACTACTTTTATCTGAAAGAGAACACTTTGTCGTTTTTAACCAATTCCGAACCGCCACACGACGATATACGCCTTAACTTTAAAGTGGACTATCGTTGTCCCGCCGCGCTCCGGTGCCCTCCGCCGCTTACCAGAGCCATCGGCAGCAGCGAAGGCGATTGCATCATCTTCCTTGCTGGGTATGGAGACAAGTGAGGGGAAGATGGCCCCCACCTGTCTCCATACCATTGCAGAGCGGAAGTGATGTCAAAACTTCACTTCCGCCCAAAGATCTTAAAGGGCCATTTTTTTTTTTTTTTACAATTTTTAAATGACAAAATTATTTATTTATTTTTTATTATTGCAATTTAGTGTAAATATGAGATCTGAGGTCTTTTTGACCCCAGATCTCATATTTAAGAGGTCCCGTCATGCTTTTTTTCTATTACAAGGGATGTTTACATTCCTTGTAATAGGAATAAAAGTGGCACAATTTTTTTTTAAACAAACAGTGTAAAAATAAAAGGTAAAATAAATAAGAAAAAAATAGGCGCCCGCATATGAAAACATGCAAACTTTAGAATTTTTTAAACGTGGCTTATGGAGATTTTTAAGGGTAAAAGTTTATCGCCATTCCACGAGCGGGTGCAATTTTGAAGCGTGGCATGTTGGGTATCTATTTACTCTGCATGACATTATCTTTCACAATATAAAAAAAATTGGGCTTACTTTTAATGTTGTCTTATTTTTTAATTTAAAAAAATTGTATTTGTTCCAAAAAAAGTACACTTTTAAGACCGTTGCGCAAATACAGTGTGACAGAAAGTATTGCCACGACCGCTATTTTATTCTCTAGGGTGTTAGAAAACAAAAGTGAAATGTTTGGGGCTTCTAAGTTATTTTCTAGCAAAAAAAAACGTTTTTAACTTGTAAACAACAAATCTCAAAAAGAGGCTCGGTCCTTAAGTGGTTAAAAATACCGGGGTTATGGCAGCTAGCTGCTGCCATAACAGCGGTATGCAACGTCGAAGTAGCGGCGTATAACGAAAGCGGCTGGTCCTTAAGTAGTTAATATGCTCCTAAAGCACACCCATTTTTTCTCGGTGTTTGTTCCTAGGATTTTGTCCCATTTAATATCTTACAGCAAGGAGCGTAGTTTAGGGAATTTGGCTCTTTTGAATTTCAGTGTCTATGTGTTTCCTATTTGTGTGATTTATGCTTTAATTGACCAGTGATCGCTGTTTCCTAAATTGCCTCGTATTTCCACATCCGCGATCAGGTTTGTATTGTTAGTAATCAGTAGGTCTAGTAACTCTTTGTTTCTTGTTGGTGCATTTACCATCTGACCCATGAAATTGTCCTGCAAGACATTTAGGAAATGGTGAGCCTTAGACGAATGCACGGTTCCTTCCGCCCAGTCTATGTCTGAATAATTAAAATCTCCCATTATAATGACACTTCCCATCCTTATCGCCATTACAAACCGTAATAGGAGGTCCGCCGCCCCCTCCTCCCTCTGGTTAGGGGGCCTATAGCATACTCTCAGTATTACTTTCGCCTTGGTTCCCTTACTTTGAAACTCTACCCATAAGGATTCCACCTCCTCCCTTGCTACATTAGTGATGTCGTCCCTCACATTCACTTGTACATCATTCTTAATATACAGGAATACCCCCCCCCCCCCCATTTTTTTACCCTCCCCATCCCTGCGATAAAGAGAATGCCCTTGAATGGTTGCCAGCCAGTCATGAGTGCTGTTGAACCAAGTGTCTAACATTCCCACAAAATCTAAATCCTCATACAACAGCAGCTCTAGTTTTCCCATCTTGTCAGCCAGACTCCTGGCATTAGTGAACAAGCCTCGCAGTTGCGTCCAGTTGCATACTATCTGCTTGGTTATTCTGAGGTTGCAATTTGGACTTGTTAATTTACTTACCTCGGTTTAGGTGCTTTAGTCACCTTACCACTAATGCCCCCAATACTACCCTCTGAAATTTGTTCCACGCTAGCTATCTCTAAATAAACACCCCCCCCCCCCCGTCGCCTAGTTTAAAAGCCCCTCTAACTTTTCGGCCATCATCTTTCCCAGCCAAGCTGCACCCCTCCTCTTTAGGTGCAGTCCGTCCCTGCTAAAGAGCTGGTAATCAACTGAGATCCCTGATGTTTTCCTAAAGAGATACTAGAGAGAGATGCACTGTGCTATTACATTGGGTGCTTGTCAACCCCCTTGTGATAACAATAACGTTGGGTAAAAAAGTCTATAACATTAAAGTTTCATTTAAATAATTAAAAAAAAGAACCCAAGCTATACTTTTATATTTTACCCAAATTATGTTTTGCTTTTCTTTCATAGAAGATTATATAAATGTTTGCTACAAACTGGCCAGTAATTCTTGAGCATTTTTAAGTAATCAGTTTCTTTGGCTTTTTTATTTCAATTCAGACCTGGGGGGTCCATATGTTATCACTAAAGTGACTGCTAGACCATCCATTATAGGTTTTAGACACTGATAATTCTCAGAACTGAAAAAAATTTCTTACATTCAGAGTTTTTGTACGGTTCAATGTAAGTTAGGTTTACATTTTTTTTCCATGTGAACTGACATCTGTTGCTGATTAGTTCAGATAAAGAAAGCTTTGTACCACTTGTGTATTTAGCTTGTGTGCTAGGAGTGCTGTGAACTGTTACAGAGTACTAGTTCTCATCCATTTACTCTCTCCACAGGTGAGGTGAAAACTCTAATGATCCAGCTGTTACGGGGAGTCCGCCATCTGCATGATAACTGGATTCTTCATAGGGATCTAAAGACCTCCAATTTGCTGCTCAGCCATGCTGGAATTTTAAAGGTACTTGGATGTTTAAGGTTCCTTTAGATAGGGTGACTTTTGGCCAGATTGCTTTATAATAGTTGTCCTCTATGGAATGATTGTTAGGTTTTTAGACTAATTATGTCATATATACAATATAGAGACATATAACAGGGTGTGGGCGGTATTCAGTTAGAATGATTGTCTATTTTTAGATTAATTAACTTAAAACTAAAAGATAGGTATATTTGTACCAAGTATTAGGTCCCTTTCACACTGGGGTGGGGGCGGCCATTTTTAGCGGCACTTTACCGTCAATTTTGCTGCGCTATTTGGCCGCTAGCAGGGAGCTTTTACCCCCCGCTAGCGGCCGAGAAAGGGTTAAAAACCAGCAGCAAAAGGGTTAAAACCACCACAAAGCGCTGCTCCAACAGCGCTATGCCGGTGGTATAGCCGCGCTGCCCCATTGATTTCAATGGGCAGGAGCGGTGTATACACCGCTCCAAAGATGCTGCTAGCAGGATTTTTTTTAGCGTCCTGCCAGCGCACCGCTCCAGTGTGAAAGCCCTCGGGGCTTTCACACTGGCAAGACAGCAGCAGCTCTTTCAGGGCGCTTCGCAGGCACTATTTTTAGCGCTGTAGTGCCTGCAAAAGCGCCCCAGTGTGAAAGGGGTCTTATACAAGTATTTTGAGGTAACTGATACAAGGTTGAGATTAAACAAAAATGCTATATAGAATAACGGCCTTCCATGTATATATTAAGAAACATCTTAACAATACACTAAAAAGACATTGTGATGATATTTGGAATTAGGAAAATGGAAGATGAGTTGCTAGATGTTCCTAGTCTTATTTTCTCAATAATTTATTTGGGTATTAAGCTGGCCATGGATGAATTTGAATTTGACCGCTTCGGCCAAATTTCGCTCCATGTGTGGGTGCCCCTGTTCAAAAGAAATCGGTTGACTTTTGTTGAACGGGCGTTTTGGAAAACTTTTGTTGACTAGTTGCTACAGCCAATGGGGCATTTGATCTGCTTTAAGTGGATCCGGCATTTCCATAGACCAGTGGGAATGCAAAACTGTCTTGAAGTAAACAAAAGCCTGTCTACACAGCCTCTTTGAATGATTCAATATTTTTAGCTGGTCTCTGTTGTCTGAGATAATGCTGTTGCCAGCACTTGTTGCTCAATCTGTTAGATGCGTGAACAAAATGAATCCCTGTGTCCCTGTGACTTCATCCTCAGATGGACTTGTTCCAATTGTTTTATTGACTGTTTTTAGTGATTTGTGGACTCTATATGTAAGGAGCTCTACTATACTAAGGGCCATTGTAATGTGCCATACTCCATTCCTTTGTAGATGCATGAACAAGCCCACTGAGGAGATGCAAGTTCATGTACACACTGTTTAAACACCTCATTGCTACCGTATAGTATATTTAAACAAAAAAAAAAAAGGTAGGTAGGCGGACTCCATTTTCTGGACACTGCCTGCGATTGAGTTGTACAGTACAGATCACCAACAAGATGCAGAGAGCCAATCAGAGTAGCTCTGTGCCTTGTAATTGCAATGAATCACAGCAATCACGAATAGAAACATTGCAGTTTACATTTGAAAGCCATCCTATTCCTCTTACAATGGAGGAAGGAGGGGAGGTTGGTAATAAGTGATAATAAAGGTAATTTTTTTATGTTTAAACAAAAAACATGTTCTACTTACCTGCTCTGTGTAGTGGTTTTGCACAGAGCAGCCCAAGCCTCCTCTTCTCAGGTCCCCCCGCCAGCTCTCCTGGCCCCTCCCTCCTGCATAGAATGCATGAATGTAAAAAACCTTGAGCCTTTTCAAACACTTTAACACTCTTTTTTTAGTATACAGTCCCTTTACATTATAAAGAAGTAAAGATTATTAGATTAGCCTTTAAAAATTTGGCATTTTGAAGTGGACAGCAAAGTTTTTTTTTTAAGTGAGATTCACTCCGTATTGATCACACATTTAGCAAAGATTTGACCTGTTGTCTATATTGTTTGAGTAATGATTTTTCTTACAGGTTGGGGACTTTGGTTTGGCCCGTGAGTATGGTTCTCCTCTTAAACCTTACACCCCCATCGTAGTGACTCTGTGGTACCGAGCCCCGGAGCTTTTACTTGGAACTAAGGTAAGTACATTAAACATGTTGGCATTTGACAGCACAACATGCCTTGTTATTGTGGTTGTATTGTGGTGATAAATTAAATTAATACATTTATCGTGTAGTGAACATATTAAGTTCTTTCTCCTGAACTGATTAATAATCCATGCGCCTGGCCCCTAATCTACATGCAGGCCGCCAGACGCATGGATTTCAATGGGGTTTTTTTCTTTTTTGAAGCACATGATTAAAACCTGAGGCTCTAATTGTGTCATTAGCGAATTAACTGGTACCTTTTAGCATAGATGGGTTAGTCTTTAGCGTGGAGGATCCTGGTGAGAGGAGTATGAAAACAAGAGGTGGAGCTTTATTCTCAGTGCAAAGAGCTGTACCTGTCTCCTGGTAATGTAATGTGTTGAGAGAGACAGGCACCCTTGTCGGGCAAATGTTATGTGTTTTTTTTTTTTTTGCTTGCTTGGTGGGTCTCAATTCAGGCTATCAGTAACCCCATGAACCAGTGAACGATCACGAACAAATGAAAGTAATGATATGATTCATATGCTTCATTGAGAACATAAGACTGCAGATAAGCCCTCAGGCTGCAGTTAAATCGGCAATGTATGACATTTAATACTTGTATTTGTCCGATACAATTACAATATTAAGAGAAATTAATTAAAGCAAAAAATATATATATATATATATATATATATATATATATATATATATAAATTTCTTTTTTAAATTTTTCTCCTAGAATATAGAAAAATGTGTCTTATTAAACAGCGTAACAAACAAAAGCTCCTAAAATATATTAAAAGTATTTTTAGGTATGCATATTAATTATATAGTTATTAAGCATTTAGGTACTCACATTATACATATAATTATTGGCAAGTTAACCTGGGCTCACTTGTTGCTAAATTTGGCCTGGGCATCTAGGCGGCAGTGAACTCTGGTCATAAGAGTTAATGGTGGCAAATCCATTAAATATTTTGTGGCCATAATAAACAAGTTTGGAGCCTGCCTTCTAAATACCCCTTCTTCTCAGAATCATGATGATTTATGTAGTACAGTGCTTTTCAACATTACTGCTTTGATTTTGTTTCCTAATTCTACATTGTCTACCATTTTCTTCTCCAGGAGTACTCTACAGCCATAGACTTGTGGTCAGTAGGATGTATTTTTGGGGAGCTGCTGACCCAGAAACCTCTCTTTCCAGGCAAATCCGAGATTGACCAAATTAATAGGATATTTAAGGTAAGGTTTAAAGGATAGGTTCATGTTTGGATGTAACATGTTCCAGTACCTACCCGTTCCCCCCACGGGGCTGCACGCACATAGCCTTATCATTCACCCGCAGAGATTTGGGAATGAAAAAACTAGTCCTGTATGCCACTGCGGCAGACAGCTTGTATTTTGCGCCTTTGCAGTTCATTGACACTTCCTCCAAATTTTTTGCAGAAAGTTGGAGAATGTGTCTGCAGGAGCCTGACATTGCACCCGTGATCCGCTGCTCCTGAGTGCAGTGCTTTCGAAGCTCCTCAGGGAAAAAAATAAATGTAAAATTTTTTTCACTGTAAATTTGTGCATTTATTACTTTCTCCTTATAGGTGAACTTAGCCTTTAAACTGAAAGACGGTCACTGGCATTCGTTTTAGTAAAAGGACATTCTTTTAGTTTGTGTGACAATCTAGTGCTGTAAGAACAAAGCAGGCACCTCCTTTCTTTCCTAAGACCCCTTTCACACAGGGATGACTGTTTTGATCAGCAGGGGATCTGTCCGATGGTCCCCCTGCAGATTAGAGCAGAGTGGGCGGATGACAGATCCGTGTCTTTGCAGAGCAGACACGGACAGAGCCTGCTCTGCTCTATAGGCGGTCAGGTGTAAACTAACTCCGCTGTCCATGTACACCTGAATACCCTCTGATTCGGAGGAGCACAGATCCCCTTCCATTTTTTCTTTTATCAGATCTGAGGTAGGTGGGTGTCAAACCCGCTGGTCATTAGGTCTTTATGGACTGTCTGATAAGGTCTGCCTGAAAAACTGACAGGCAGACCTGTTCGGAACGCCCGTGTGAAAGGGGCCCTAATGGTAACACCTCTAGTATTGTTGGGAATGTTTTGGTTCTCTTAAATACACTTAATCAAGGATCACCCTTGTCACCAGTACTATTCAACATATACATCCGCCCACTTCTCAATATCATCAGGAAAACTGATCTTTGTTTCCATTCATACGCTGACGACACCCAACTCTACCTTTGTATCAACGGACAAAAAGACCTTCATCAGTAATTACAGAAATGCCTCTCCTTAATAGACGACTGGATGACCACTAGCTCCCTCAAACTCAACGGATCAAAAACAGAACTTCTTCTCCTACAAGCTAACAAAAATTCCAAAATAAAGACTACATGGACACCTCCCACCATCCTTGGACAGACCATCTCCCCAAGCACCAAAGCCAAGAGTCTCGGAGTCATTTTTGACTCAGGAATGACAATGGATGCACAAATAGGATCAGTGGTGAGCGGATCCCACCATCTCCTCCGCCAACTACGTAGACTCATCCCCTTCATCCCAGAAGAGGACAAAGCGGCAGTTGTGGGAACAATCATCAATTCCCGACTTGACTACGCAAATTCGCTCTACGTAGGACTACCCCAATACCAGCTTGCGCGCTTACAACTCATCCAAAACACGGCGGCAAGACTGTTAACAGGAAAAAAAACCCCTGGGAATCCATCTCCCCCTTCCTAAAGAGCCTACACTGGCTACCCGTGAAGAAACGGATCACATTCAAGACCCTCTGCCTCACCCACAAATGCGTACAAGGAAACGCCCCACCATATCTCCGCGAGAAAATAAAACACTACACACCGAATCGCAGTCTTCGATCAGCTAACCAAAACCTCCTTACCATTCCCAAATATCGCTACAAAGCAAAGGAAGAACGAAGATTCGCAGTCCAAGGACCTCGACTATGGAACACTCTTCCTACCAACATCCGCATGGAAGAAAACCACCAGGCCTTCAGAAAAAAACTAAAGACCTTCCTTTTCTGAGAAGCTGACATCAGAGAATGCATCCAGCGCCTTGAGGCGATTCAGTTCGCATTTGCAGCGCTTTATAAATCATTCATTCATTCACTTAATGATTGAGTCATTGGGATGAAAGCCTGTCCCACCCCAATAGCCCAATATTGTGATAAGTATCCCAGTTGGTCCATAGTGTTAGGTTTAGTCATATTTTTACTTTTGCAGTCAAATTTGAGAAGACCCCACTATATTTACATTCCCATTTACACGGCATACCTGAAAAAAAACCAACCTTTTTGATGTTTCTTAACCACTTGAGCCCCGGACCATTATGCTGCCTAAGGACCAGAGGTCTTTTTCCAATTTGGCACTGCGTCGCTTTAACTGCTAATTGCGCAGTCATGCAATGCTGTACCCAAACGAAATTTGCGTCCTTTTCTTCCCACAAATAGAGCTTTCTTTTGATGGTATTTGATCACCTCTGCCGTTTTTATTTTTTGCGCTATAAACGGAAAAAGACCGAAAATTTTGAAAAAAAATGATATTTTCTACTTTTTGTTATAAAAAAAATCCAATAAACTCAATTTTAGTCATACATTTAGGCCAAAATTTATTCGGCCACATGTCTTTGGTAAAAATAAAGTTAATAAGCGTATATTTATTGGTTTGCGCAAAAGTTATAGCGTCTACAAACTAGGGTACATTTTCTGGAATTTACACAGCTTTTAGTTTATGACTGCCTATGTCATTTCATGAGGTGCTAAAATGGCAGGGCAGTACAAAACCCCCCCAAATGACCCCATTTTGGAAAGTAGACACCCCAAGGAAATTGCTGAGAGGCATGTAGAACCCATTGAATATTTATTTTTTTTGTCCCAAGTGATTGAATAATGACAAAAAAAAAAAAAATATTTACAAAAAGTTGTCACTAAATGATATATTGCTCACACAGGCCATGGGCCTATGTGGAATTGCACCCCAAAATACATTCAGCTGCTTCTCCTGAGTATGGGGATACCACATGTGTGGGACTTTTTGGGAGCCTAGCCACGTACGGGGCCCCGAAAACCAATCACCGCCTTCAGGATTTCTAAGGGCATAAATTTTTGATTTCATTCCTCACTACCTATCACAGTTTTGAAGGCCATAAAATGCCCAGATGGCACAAAACCCCCCCAAATGACCCCATTTTGGAAAGTAGACACTCCAAGCTATTTGCTGAGAGGCATGTTGAGTCCATGGAATACTTTCTTTTTTGACACAAGTTGCGGGAAAGTGACGATTTTTTTTTTTTTTGCACAAAGTTGTCACTAAATGATATATTTCTCACACAGGCCATGGGCATATGTGGAATTGCACCCCAAAATACATTTAGCTGCTTCTCCCGAGTATGGGGATACCACATGTGTGGGACTTTTTGGGAGCCTAGCCGCATACGGGGCCCCGAAAACCAAGCACCGCCTTCAGGATTTCTAAGGGCATAAATTTTTGATTTCATTCCTCACTACCTATCACAGTTTTGAAGGCCATAAAATGCCAAGATGGCACAAAACCCCCCCAAATGACCCCATTTTGGAAAGTAGACACCCCAAACTATTTGCTGAGAGGCATGTTGAGTCCATGGAATATTTTATTTTTTGACACAAGTTGCGGGAAAGTGACAATTTTTTTTTTTTTTTTTTTTGCACAAAGTTGTCACTAAATGATATATTGCTCAAACATGCCATGGGCATATGTGGAATTACACCCCAAAATATATTCTGCTGCTTCTCCTGAGTATGGGGATACCACATGTGTGGGACTTTTTGGGAGCCTAGCCGCATACGGGGCCCCGAAAACCAAGCACCGGCTTCAGGATTTCTAAGGGCGTTAAGTTGTGATTCCACTCCTCACTGCCTATCACAGTTTTGAAGGCCATAAAATGCCAAGATGGCAAAAACACCCCCCAAATGACCCCATTTTGGAAAGTAGACACCCCAAGCTATTTGCTGAGAGGCATGGTGAGTATTTTGCAGCTCTCATTTGTTTTTGAAAATGAAGAAAGACAAGAAAAATTTTTTTTTTTTTTCTTTTTTCAATTTTCGAAAGTTTGTGACAAAAAGTGAGGTCTGCAAAATACTCACTATACCTCTCAGCAAATAGCTTGGGGTGTCTATTTTCCAAAATGGGGTCATTTGGGGCGGGGTTGTGCCATCTGGGCATTCCATGGCCTCCGAAACTGTGCTAGGCAGTGAAGAGTGAAATCAAAAATTTACGCCCTTAGAAAGCCTGAAGGCGGGGCTTGTTTTTCGGGGTCCCGTGCGCGGCTAGGCTCCCAAAAAGTCCCACACATGTGGTATCCCCATACTCAGGAGAAGCAACAGAATGTATTTTGGGGTATAATTTCACATATTCCCATGGCATGTTTGAGCAATATATCATTTAGTGACATCTTTGTGCAAAAAAAAAAAAAAAAAGATTTGTCTCTTTCCCGCAACTTGTGTCACAATATAAAATATTCCATGGACTCGACATGCCTCTCAGCAAATAGCTTGGGGTGTCTACTTTCCAAAATGGGGTCATTTGGGGGGGTTTTGAACTGTCCTGGCATTTTATGCACAACATCTAGAAGCTTATGTCACACATCACCCACTCTTCTAACCACTTGAAGACAAAGCCCTTTCTGACACTTATTGTTTACATAAAAAAATAATTTTTTTTTGCAAGAAAATTACTTTGAACCCCCAAACATTATATATTTTTTTAAAGCAAATGCCCTACAGATTAAAATGGTGGGTGTTTCATATTTTTTTTTCACACAGTATTTGCGCAGCGATTTTTCAAACGCATTTTTGGGGGAAAAAACACACTTTTTAAAATTTTAATGCACTAAAACACACTATATTGCCCAAATGTTTGATGAAATAAAAAAGATGATCTTAGGCCGAGTACATGGATACCAAACATGACATGCTTTAAAATTGCGCACAAACGCGCAGCGGCGACAAAATAAATACATTTTTAAAAGCCTTTACAGGTTACCACTTTAGATTTACAGAGGAGGTCTACTGCTAAAATTACTGCCCTCGTTCTGTCCTTCGCGGTGATACCTCACATGCATGGTGCAATTGCTGTTTACATTTGACGCCAGACCGACGCTTGCGTTCGCCTTTGCGCGAGAGCAGGGGGGGACAGGGGTGCTTTTTTTTTTTTTTTTTTTTTTCTTTATTATTTTTTTGCTTTTTTATCTTATTTTTAAACTGTTCCTTTCATTTTTATTTTTTTTTAATTAATTTTATTGTTATCTCAGGGAATGTAAATATCCCCTATGATAGCAATAGGTAGTGACAGGTACTCTTTTTTTAAAAAATTGGGCTCTATTAGACCATAGATCTCTCCTCTGCCCTCAAAGCATCTGACCACACCAAGATCGGTGTGATAAAATGCTTTCCCAATTTCCCAATGGCGCTGTTTACATTCGGCGAAATCTAAGTCATGAAATGCTCGTAGCTTCCGGTTTCTTAGGCCATAGAGATGTTTGGAGCCATTCTGGTCTCCGATCAGCTCTGTGGCCAGCTGGCTGAATCACCGGCTGCATTCTCAGGTTCCCTGTTGGGACAGGAAAGCCAGAGAAAAACACGGAAGACGGTGGGGGAGGGGGGGCATTCCCTCCCACTGCTTGCAAAAGCAGTCTAGAGGCTAATTAGCCGCTAGGATTGCTTTTACATGAAAGCCGACCGCTGGCTGAAAAGAATGATACCAAGATGATACCTAAACCTGCAGGCATCATTCTGGTATAACCACTCAAAGTCCAGCAACATACCAGTACGTTGCTGGTCCTTGTTAGGCATATATTGTAAACTTTTTTTTCATGCAGCCTGTGGGCTGAACGAAAAAAAGATATTGATCGGTGGGTATGCCCACCATTAGAATACCTCCCTTCATCCACCCACTTCTAATGATGGGCATACATGCACCATTTATATATGCCGAAGCATGGGGGCATCCTCCCGCAAAAGGCAGGAGCAAATCGCTCCTCCACCCACTACTGCCCCCACGCTTCGGCATATATGCTGAAGTATGTAACTGTGGTGGTGAAATCACCTCCGACAGCGTTGGAGTCACGGCTTTATATATCGTGGGAGCAAACGCTGTTGCTGTCAAGATAAATAAATCCGCGCTGCAACTGAATGGCGTACCTGCTAAGCAAATGATGGTTAACAATAAAACAAAGTAACATTACAGTATAACAGTAAGACTTACCATACCTGCAAAGCAAATACAAAAAAAAAAATAGTAAAAAATAAAACATTTAACGCAACCTGTGCCTAAAATATATATATGCCGAAGCATGGGGGCATCCTCCCGCAAAAGGCAGGAGCAAATCGCTCCTCCACCCACTTCTGCCCCCACGCTTCGGCATATATGCTGAAGTATGTAACTGTGGTGGTGAAATCACCTCCGACAGCGTTGGAGTCACGGCTTTATATATCGTGGGAGCAAACGCTGTTGCTGTCAAGATAAATAAATCCGCGCTGCAACTGAATGGCGTACCTGAAAACAATAAAATGGTTACCAACAAAACACAGTAAACGGTAAAGTATGAAAAATCTGAAAAGGAAACATGGTAAAACATAATAACAATAAAACATTGCAGAATAGAATAGAGTAAAAAAGAGAAGAACAATAGAGAGAGAATAGAGAGAGAGAGAACAATAAAACAACAACTATTTTTGGTTTTTTTATTTTATATTTTTTTTTGTGTTTTTATTTTTTTTAATTTTTTTTAATTTTATTTTTTTACACTTTTTTTTAGTAACTTTTAACTTTTGTAACTTTTGTTCCAGGTTTGGGTCTCTCAAAATGCAATGGCATCTTGGGAGACCCTGTGTTAGTGTGCCTAGTCTGTGCAGTGCTGAACCCTACGCTAATACTCAACTAATGTATGGTAGCGTTCAAAGCATTCACCCATGCAAAGACCAGGATTGCCAGGACAGGAGGGACAATAAGTCCGGGTGTCACGCCTAAATCCGCGCTTGCTGCAGACACGACATCTTTTTTGGGGGGCTCGTTGGGTAGGGGTACTCGGGATGGCATAAATAAAATGCCGCTCATGCAGCCGGCTTACTGCATTTGGTTGGGGAAGGTGAGGTAGAGCACCGTCTGGAAACAGAAGGGCTCTGACGATCTCGTCCTGGAATTTAAGGAAGGATCCAGTCCGTCCTGAAGCTCTGTATAGCACATGAGCATTCAGCAAAGCCAATTGAAATAAGTATACAGACACTTTTTTGTACCAGCGTCTGGCCTTACGGGCAACTAAGTACGGCGCCAACAACTGGTCGTTGAGGTCCACCCCTCCCATATTAAGGTTGTATTCGTGGACACAGAGGGGTTTCTCCACAACACCAGTCGCCGTAGAAATTTGGGTCGTCGTGTCTGCATGAAGGGAGGTGAGAACGAAAACATTCTTCTTATCCCTCCACTTCATAGCGAGCAAATTATTATACTTCAAGCAGGCTCTCTCCCCCAGCCTAAGACGGGAATCTACAAGCCGCTGGGGAAAGCCCCGGCGATTAGGTCGCACGGTGCCACATGCTCCAATCTGCTGATCAAACAAGTGACTAAAAAGTGGCACGCTCGTATAATAATTGTCCACGTACAAGTGGTACCCCTTTCCGAATAAGGGTGACACCAAGTCCCACACTATCTTGCCAGCGCTTCCTATGTAGTCAGGGCAGTTTGTCGGCTCTACGTGACTATCTCTTCCCTCGTAAACCATAAATCTATATGTATAGCCTGTGGCCCTGTCACAGAGCTTATACATCTTGACCCCGTATCTGGCACGCTTGCTGGGAAGGTACTGTTTGAATGACAAGCGGCCAGAAAACTTAATCAGGGACTCATCAACGCAGACAACTTGATGGGGGGTAAACAAGTCTGCAAAACGTTGGTTGAAGTGGTTTACGAGGGGCCGAATTTTGTAGAGCCGATCGTATGCAGGGTCTCCACGAGGACGACAGAGTTCATTGTCGTTGAAGTGCATGAACCGCAAAATCTGCTCGTATCGTGCCCTGGCCATGGAAGCAGAGAACAAGGATGAATGGTAAATTGGGTCAGTGGACCAATATGACCGCAACTTACTCTTTTTATTCAACCCCATGAGGAGGGAAAGGCCCAGAAAGGTCTTAAATTCGGAGACCGTAATTGGTCTCCAATCTCTGGCAAGGGTGGACTGGGGCATAGTGGCGATGTGTTGACCAGCGTACAAATTGCTTTGGTCCACAATAGATCTATAGAGATCTTCGGTGAAAAACAGTGAATAAAAATCCAGTGGCATAAAGTCAACTGTTTCCACCTGAATTCCGGGTTGGCCAGTGAAAGGGGGAAGTACGGGTGCTGCAGAAGTGGAAGGTTCCCAATTCGGATTGGCCAATGCAGCAGGAAGGGCACTATGGGCACGACGGGCCTGTCTTTGTCTTCTTGGTGGCAGCGGGACACTACTACTGCTTGCCACCTCGCCAGCTTGAACTGCACTTATGGGACTCGCCACGTCACCACGTGATACTGCAGTGCTGGATGTACGACCAGGGTGTACTAGGCCGCTGGTGCTTGCCAGTTCACCAGAAGGAATAGCGGCGCTAGTACTGCTCTGCTCCATACGAGAGCCCTGCGGTTCTTGCACTTCAAGGACAGCATAAGTTCGGGGTCTGGTACGCCTGACCCTAGCAGGGACCACAACTCTGTCGTCAGAGCTATCTGTCATGGAGCCGCTGTCCTCTACAGGTTCGTATTCTGAGCCTGAACTTGACAGATGAGTGACTTCCTCTTCACTATCTGTCATGCTCAGAATCCTGTAGGCCTCTTCACTAGTGTACCTTGGATTTGCCATTTTGGCCTCTAAATTTAGGGGTACACTAGTGAGACTCACAGGCAAAAAAGCTCCTGACTGTTGGCGACTGTATCAAAACGCTACCAAAAAACTGTTAGCGATCGCAGGGATCAGGCCTGACTCTGCGACCGCTGCAGTTATGTGTGCTTAGTGTTTTGTAAGTGTCAGTAATCGATCGATACTGCACTTGGGTGGGCTGGGCAGGGCTGGGCCGAGGAGCAAAACGCAGGTGCTAGCAGGTATCTGGGCTGATCCCGCTAACACTGCGTTTCAGGGAACCCTAAACTGCTGGGGAGTATAGATCTGATCGGATCAGATATCGATCCGTTCAGATACTATAGCACTAAGGGAGGTGTATGCTGCGTGCGTGGGTTTTAGCTGTACTGGCGCTAACCTGACGCTGCCTGGGGCGACGCAGACCTTATCAGATCCTAAAAACTTAACTTCTATCACCGCCGGGCAATTAGGGGGTTAAACCTTTATAGGGTAATAAACGGCGGGTGCCCTAAAACTATAATAAACTATAATAAACTGTAATAAACTGTAATAAACTACAAAAAACAAACTAGCTAACCAGCGTCACCCGTAACACTTATACGGTGATCGCTGGTGAAAGGGTTAACTAGGGGGCAATCAGGGGGTTAAAACCTTTAGCAGGTAGTATATGGGGGTCCCTGTCGCTATAAAACACTGACAGCGAACCTATATACTTACCTCCCTAAACTAGCGTCACCTGTGTCACTAATACAGCGATCAGAAAAACGATCGCTTAGCGACACTGGTGACGGGGGTAATCAAGGGGTTAACTTTTATTAGGGGGGGTTAGGGGGGTACCCTGGACCTAAGGGGGGGTACCCTAGACCTAAAGGGGGCTAACCTAACTGCCCTAAAACTTTTAACTGACACAAACTGACACCAATGCAAATAAAAAAAAAAATGCTATTGGTGTCAGAGTGACAGGGGGTACAGGGGGGTGATCAGGGGGTGATGGGGGGTGACAAGTGTGCCTGGCGTGTTCTACTGTTAGTGTAGTGTTGTGCAGACTTACTTGATGTCTTCTCTCCTCGGCGCGGCGACGAAAAGACCGGCTCGAGGAGAGATGACATCACTTCCTTTCCCTCTGTTTACATTACAGAGGGAAGGAAGCATTTTCATTCGCCGGGAGCGATCGGGAGGGGGTGGCCAACAATGGATGGCCTCCCCCTGACCTTTGATCGCCCGGGAAGAAATGGCGACCGCCTCGGGCACCGGGGGGGGGGACCGATCGGACCCCCCACCCGCGGAAGGCAAATCACGTACCCTGTACGTGATTTTGCCTGTCCGTGCCACCTTGCCGACGTACATCGGCGTGAGGCGGTCGTCAAGTGGTTAAAAGAAGGTTGGATTCGGTTTTTGAACAGTGTCAGATTTGAGCCAGCCGTAGACAGCTCAAAATACACCCAGTTTAGCAGGAACCGGATTCATTTTGATCCATCTCTGGGCAGCCTGGTTGTACTGAAATCGAGCTATCGATCGACTTCAATATAGAACAGCCTGTCAGGTTCTTTCATACGATCAGTGGCGGCAGCCAAAGCCGCTAGCAGTGTACGTTGCATTCTGATGGCAGGGAAGCCTCCAGCTGTTAGAATACAATAGCGCCATGGGAGGGATACCTGAATCAGCACTGTGTTGATGGGGAGATCAATTTTCTGATCTTCAACCCTTGGTTGAAAGAAAGAAAATTGCATAATCTATGGCCAGTCTATGTCCATCTTAAGGACAGGATGAGCTCCCTCTCATTAAAATACAATGCAAGAAGCGACGCTTCTAAACCTTTAACCCTTTATTAGGACAGACAGTGTTCAAATCTACGACTGATAATGAACTGCAAGTACAGAACAGACAGGGTTAAAGCGATTGTAAAGCTTCTGTTTTTTTTGTTTGTTTTTTTTTCATTAAAATAACAAAACATGTCATACTTACCCACTCTCTGCAATGGTTTTGCCCAGAGCAGCTCTGATCCTCTTCTCAGGTCCTCCCGCCAGCGCTTCTGGTTGGATGATCTGGTTGTTTTTGTGTTTGTTTTAAAATGTATTTTGATAATGAGTTTGGTAAGTGGCTTTCCAATGTGAGTAGGCAAACTGCACAGTCCACTTAAGGCCCCTTTCACACTTGTGTGACTTGTCCTGCGACTTGGGACTGAAAAGTCTCATGACAAGTCGTACCCCATAATTTCCAATGAGTACTCTTCATATCTGTGCGACTTCAAAGTAGTCCCTGCACTACTTTTGGTCTGACTTTGATGCGACTTGAGATCTAAAGACCTCACGATTACACAGGCATTTCTTCAACTCGCACAACTTTCAGGCCGTACAAGTGTGAAAGGGGCCTAAAACTTGTTTCTTTGGCTTCAGGATCTGGGAACACCTAGTGAAAAGATCTGGCCAGGTTACAATGAACTCCCTGCAATCAAGAAAATGACCTTTGCAGATTACCCTTACAACAACCTACGGAAGAGATTTGGAGCGCTCCTGTCTGACCAAGGATTTGACCTCATGAACAAGTATGTTGAAAAGTTTTTCTTGTTTGTCTTAAAAACTTGACCTCCAGAAGGTTTTATTCCCTTCCTGACCAGAGCACTTTTTGCAATTTGGCACTGCACTGATTTAACTGGTAATTTCGCAATCATGCAACGCTGTACCCAAACGACATTTGCATACTTTTTTTCCCTCTGATAGAGCTTTCTTTTGGTGGTATTTGATCACCACTGGGATTTTTATTTTTTGCAATATAAACGAAAAAAGACTGAACATTTTGAAATAAATTATATTTTCTACTTTTTGTTATAAAAAATATCCAATAAACTAAATTTTTGTCATACATTTTGGCCAAAATGTATTCAGCCACATCTTTGGTAAAAAAAAATTCAATAAGCATATATTTATTGCTTTGCACAAAAGTTATAGCGTCTGCAAACTATGGTATATCCACTAGAATTTACGCAGCTTTTACTTTGACTGCCTATCTCATTTCTCGAGGTGCTAAAATGGCAGGGCAGTACAAACCCCCCCCCAAATTTACCCCCTTTTTGAAACATAGACACCCCAAGCTATTTGCTGAGAGGCGTGTGGAGTCCATGCAATATTTTATGTTTTGCCACAAGTTTTGGGAAAATTACACCAATTTGTTGTTCGTTTTTTTTTTTTTTTTGTTTTTTGTTTTTTTTTTACACAAAGTTGTCATTTAAATGATATATTGCTCAAACATGCCATGAGTATATGTGAAATTACACCCCAAAATACATTCTGCTGCTTCTCCTGAGTACGGGGATACCACATGTGTGAGATTTTTTGTTAAGCCGCATACAGGACCCCGAAAACTAATCACTGCCTTCAGGCTTTCTAAGGGCGTAAACTGCTCATTTCACTTCCTCCCTACCTATCACAGTTTCAGTGGCCATTAAATGCCAAGATAGCATTTCCCAAATGACCCATTTTCAGAAAGTAGACACCCCAAGCTATTTGCTGAGAGGCATGTTGAGTATTTTACAGATCTCGCATTTTGTCACAAAGTTTGAAAAAAGAAAAAGTACATTTTCCTTTTCTTTCTTCATTTTCCAAAACAAATCAGAGCTGCAAAATACTCACCGTGCCTCTTAGCAAATACCTTGGGGTGACTACCTTCGAAAAGGGGTAATTTGGAGGGGGGTTTGTGCTATCTTGGCATTTCATAGCCCCAGAAACGGTGATAGGTAGTGAGGAAGTGAAATGAGCAATTTACGCCCTTAAGTCCTTAATTTCTGCTATAAAACATATCCAATAAAAAAAAAAAAAGGAAAAGTGAATTTAGGCCAATAAGTATTCTGCTCCATATTTTTGGTAAAAAAATAATCCCAACAAGCGTAGATTGATTGCTTTGTGCAAAAGTTATAGCGTCTACAAAATAGGGGATAGATTTACGGCATTTTTATTTATTTTTTCCGTGTATAGCAGGATCAGCAATTTTTAGCGGGACTGCGACATTGCGACGGACAAATCGGACACCTAGCTGACACTTTTTTGGGAACTAGTGACAATATTACTGTGATCAGTGCTAAAAATATGCACTGACACAGTATAAATGACACTGGCAGGGAAGAGGGTTAACAGTGTTCTCTCAGTGTGTTTCTAACTGTGGGGGGGTGGGCTCACTGCATGGACACTCTAATCCGAGTGTCCATGCCTGACAGTGCGACTGTCTGCTTGTTTGAATCAGCAGACCTCCATTCTCTGCAGGGAGCAATCGCGGGTGGCGATTTCCACCGGGCCCGCTGATTGGCTCCCCCTGTGGACAATCAGCGCGCACCCACCCAGTGGCTATTGACATGTTCTAACGTCACTTCCAATGCGACTCTGAGCGCGTTCCATGCTGGTTCCGAGATGACGAGACAGATGTCCGGCCAGTTGTTCCTCTCCTCTCGTGTTAACATCTACACACCGCCATCCAGCGGGGACCCGCTGAGGGACCACAGTAGTATACTGTTATATGCCTATTGATCTTTAAATAAGTGTGAGTAGCCATTTGGCTGTTTTTAATTAAATATACCATTCATTGCATCTTCTGCTGCACGTAGTTCTTTGCGCACCTTGCTTTTCTCCCATCTGAAAAGTGGCATGCTTGTATAAAAATTGTCCACGTATAAATGGTATCCCTTTCGAAAGAAGGATGGCACCAAATCCCAAACTATCGTGCTGCTGCTCCCTATGTAGTCTGGGCAGTCGGAGGGCTCCACGCTGCTATCTTTTCTTTAGGAAACTCCATGTATAGCCTGTTTTCCTGTACAATGGCCTGGACCCGATGACTTATTGGTTCTGAATCGGCCACGGGTGCGAATAGTATGTGATTTTGCGCAGCCATGCAGCCCTGCTGCAGTATATGTACGTGGGGCGGTCCGGAATTGATTAAAGTTGACTTGTACTGAAATCTTCATTTTTAAAGTAAGACTGATAATAAAAATTTGGATTGCCATTGCTGACCAACTTCTGGAAATGCGAGTTGATTGGCCCTTTTGCTGACCCACTAACTTTAATACTTTGTCGCAAGAGGGGTCAGCATGACAGCCAGGTAACTAGAAATATGAGGAGCGTAGCTCAGTAATGGCAGCCTCTTCTCTAACAGATTCCATGTCAAATATAAGCCTTTTTTTTTGGATGATTTTAATATATAAAACACTAGATTGTATTTCATTATTTTTTGTCACCTTGCATAGTGCTGCTCAGTAATATTATTTGTATGTCAGTTTTGTTTTAGTGTCCGTAGCGAAGTTTGCCGTTTTCTTCATAAGCTGTTTTGCTACTCGATTGCTTTCTGTTCCTACAGGTTCCTGACTTACTGCCCAGCCAAGAGAATTAATTCAGAAGATGGGCTGAAGCATGAATATTTCCGAGAAACCCCCCTGCCAATCGATCCTTCCGTGTTCCCAACATGGCCAGCAAAGAGTGAACAGCAGAGGGTGAAACGCGGCACAAGTCCGCGTCCTCCTGAAGGAGGCCTGGGCTACAGCCAGTTGGTGAGTTCAGCTATCAATATTAAAACATGGAGTATTTTATTTATTTTCTATTACAGCTTTTTATGTAGTGCTGTCAATTTACACACCACTTTACATATTTTTCATTCACATCATTATCTGCCCTCCAGGAGCTTACAATCTAAGGTCCATGTCACACATGCACAGACATACTAGAGCCATTTAGACAGGAGTCCATGAATCTACCAGCATATCTTCGGAGTGTGGGAGGATACTGTAGTACCTAGAAAACATGCAAACTCCATGCAGATGCTGTCTTGGTGGGGGTTCTAACTAATGATCCCAGTGCTTCAAGGCAAGTGTGCTAACTGCTGAGCCACTATAGCATAAAGTGCAATAACTATGTAAGATATAGTGGCTTAAGGAAGCCATCAGTTTGAATCTTTTACTTTTGCCCATAGTAGTTGAACTTAGTCATTACACTGATGGAACATTTCCATTCTAAAGGAAAATGTTATGTTAAAGTGATTGTAAAGCTTCGTTTTTTATTTTATTTCAAATAACAAACATGTCATGCTTACCCCCACTGTGCAGTTCGTTTTGCACAGAGTGGCCCTGATCATCCTCTTCTGGGGTCCCCCGACGGCGCTATCGGCTCCTCCCTGCATCGTATAACCCCCTAGGAGAAGTGCTCTCAGGGGGTTACCTTGTGAGCGCACTCCCGAGTCCAGCATTTGCGTCCATAGACACAGAATGTAGGACTTGGCCCCGACGCCCGCGTCATTGGATTTGATTGACAGCAGTGGGAGCCCATTGCTGCGCTGCTATCAATCTACCCAATCAAGAGTCAAGAACTAGCGCGGGGTGGGGGGTGCTAGGGGGCCTGTCACTGTCAGAAGTTTTTTCACCTTAATGCATAGGATGCATTAAGGTGAAAAAACACAAGGGTTTACAACCCCTTTAAATGGCTAAGTTCACCTTTCACAGCATGTTACTCATTACACCCATAATTTGTGTATAATACTGTTCCAGACCTGCACTCTGCACCCCTTTTTCCAATGATTTTGGAACTGATGGCTTCACAAATGTGAGGAGTACAAAGTAAAATTCACGGTGCCTACAGTGAAACATGGTGGTGGAAGTGTCCTTCTGTGGGGCTGCATGAGTGCTGCTGGTGTTTTGGTGCTGAATTTCATTGATGGTATCATAAATTCACAGATACTGTTCTATATTGAAGGAGAAGATGCTACCATCACTCTGTGTCCTTGGTTGTCGTGTACTTTTTCCAACATGACAATCATCCAAAACACACACCTAAGGCCA
This sequence comes from Lithobates clamitans, assembly GCA_037952925.1. NCBI lineage: Eukaryota > Metazoa > Chordata > Amphibia > Anura > Ranidae > Lithobates > Lithobates clamitans. The sequence goes on along the minus strand of JBBGZY010001280.1, from coordinate 806,986 downwards.
CTGTTACATTACTGAAGAAGAACAGGGTGAAAGTGATTGAATGGCCAAGTAGGTCTCTTGATCTGAACCCAATCCAACACCTATGGGGAATTCTAAAGAGACAAGTTGAGCATCTCTCTCCATCCAGCATCCAGGCTCTAAAAGAGGCTGTTCTTGAAGAATGGATAATGATAGATGTTGCGATATGGCACCAACTTGTTCATTCCATGCCTAGAAGACTTGGTGCTGTCCCTACAAATGTCCCTACTAAATACTAGATGTAGTAGTTTTTGTTGTGGGGTGTATTCATTTTTTTCATCAACTAATTTGAGTAAACCTGAAGATTTTGTTATCTAAGTTATAATATTCACCTTACTTTCATGTAATGAGCTAAACAAATGTTCTAGAAAACTCAGTTTTGTCAAAATTTTGGAAATTGTTCTTGTGTTCATTGAGATATTGATTAAAATCTTACTTTTCAAAATGGGTGTACTCCTTTATGCTGAGCAGTGTAGGTGCGCTCCAGGCACATTGTAGATCTCTTGGAGCTAATCCCTGGCCAACTGGATGTCTGCTAGCACCCAGTTTACTGTATAACAATGAGCTATATGAGTGCATGCAAAAACAGAACAAAGAGGGCTTTGACTGCATCATTTTCCCAGAGAAAGGAAAAAAAGGGTAAAACCATAATAACGCTACATACAGAGGGTTAGCACTTGTAGACCAAGGGGTTGATTTAATTAAGGCTTAAATAGACTGTTCGCTTTGAAAGTGAAGTTGCACATTCCAAACAAATTTTCCCCACATCTTAGTGAATGAGGTGAGACTTTGCTGACTTTCATTATTCAGTGATGTGCAAGCAAAATGCATTTTTTTCTTATTTTTCTTTACACATTATTGGGTATTCTTTGCAAAGTGGAATTACACCACCTTCACTAAGCTCTGGGAAAGATTCCCTTGCAAAGTGAACAGACTGTTTGCCTTTTATGAATCAACTTCCCAGTCACAAAGTAAAATTCCTACTTTTCGCAGACTCCTAGGCTACATATTACACCATAAGCCGTACCTTTTCAGCTTCTCTGTGTGATGCCACTTCTCTGTAACTGATATACAAGCCAATGATTAGCAAGTGACTACTACCTTTTGTGGCTTCTCTCTTGGGTATATTGTTATCTGACTGATCCTATTTACCAGAAGTAAATTTATAAATACAAATATTTGATGTGTTAAAGAGGAGTATGAGTGAAAATGCAACATTCTGCTATTATGAAGTTCCTAACTATTTGAGCATTTTCTTGAATGGTAAGACCAGTAGAGGGCGCTGTGCAATTTGATGGTTTCTGATTTTGACCTAAGCTGAAAATATTTTGACAGACCTAAATAAGACAATGTTTGCTGCTCCTTTTTATATCCATTTATTTTGAAGAAATACCGTATATACTCGAGTATAAGTCGTTCCGAGTATAAGTCAAGGCCCTAATTTACCACAAAAAAATGGGAAAAACTTATTGACCCGAGTATAAGACGAGGGTGAGAAATGCGCAGCTACTGTAAGTGGAAAAGAGGGTCAACAATGCCCATTTGCATGCCTCACTGTGCCCATTTGCAGCCATAGGTCCCCTAAACTTCAAACTCAGTAGTTAAGGGTTCCTAGATGCCCCCTAGCTGCAGCCAAAATTTGGGGTCTCTGAACCCAAAGGGTCTCGAAATGACATTGCTGCAGATGGACACAGTTGACCGAATTTGGGGCCCCATATCCGGGGGCCACTTAGTGCTAAGAACCCCAAATTTGGTGTGGAAACCCAGTGGAACTAGCACCATAAAACTTCCAAAGCTGGGGTTTTGTAGCACCAAGTGGCCCTGAGAAATGGGGCCCCAAAAATCAGTTCAGAAAATGTCAAGCACTTTTCTGCAGCACAGAATGACATTTTCCGTACTGGTTTTGGTGCCCCGTATCTCAGGGCCACTTGGTGCTAGGAACTCCAGCTTTGGATATGTTATGGAACCAGTTCCACTGGGTTTGCACACCAAATTTGGGGTTCCTAGCTCCAAGTGGCCCTGAGATATGGGGCCCCAAATTCAGTTCAGAAAATGTCAAGCACTTTTCTGCAGCAGAGAATGACATTTTCTGAACTGGTTTTGGGGCCCCGTATCTCAGGGCCACTTGGTGCTAGGAACCCCAGCTTTGGATATGTTATGAAACCAGTTCCACTGGGTTTGCACACCAAATTTGGGGTTCCTAGCACTAAGTGGCTCTGAGATACGGGGCCTCAAAGTCGGTTCCGAAAATGAATTTTTTTGCTGCAGAAAAGTGCTTGACTCGAGTATAAGTCGAGGGGGGCACATTCAGCACAAAAAAATGTGCTGAAAAATTCGACTTATACTCGAGTATATACGGTAACTACTTTTGTCAGTCATGTTAAAATACAGCTTTTTTTTCGTGCTGTAACAGAGGCATATGTGTGCACACTGACAGCCTGGACCCACGGGTAATCAAATCCAGATGTTTAATCCAGACGTTCATTTTCTCCAGGAAAAAAAATTATATAATTAGGCTTCGCAAGTAAAATATTCTTGCAGCTTTATTCCCTTGTTACATCAATGTTCGGCCTTGCCATTACAAGTTTATTACAAGCTGACTAGAAGTTCACAGGCCGGTCAGAGTATAGTTATGAATGAATATCATAACCTTTTTGTCTAATATTTATTTTGAAAACTTTCCTCTTATTCAAGAACAAAATTAGAACATTAGGCGCAATGACATTTGACAACATGTACATGCATACATAATGATGGGATTGTAAATAATTTCCACTAAGATTGCGTATGATCTTGATAATCCATACATCATGACTTGTAGAGGCAGATCTAGAGGCTTTACAGTTGCCCAGACCACTTCTATTGTATGAGATGACGCTTGCAGCTGATATTGAATCTTGTTTATATCACATTACTGCCCCACCTTAGTACTTCAGCAGTGGCAGTAAGCGGATTAAACAGCACTGTATTCATTTGTTAATGGACCACATTTTTTGCTTTCACTGAGCAGTATTCAGCTGGCGCCCAAAAAAGCTGATCACTCCCCATCTTCATACAAAGTCTCCCTTTACTCTAGTTTAATTCATTTTGTGTATGCTGCTCCCTTTCCCAGATTTTACTGTTTATTTTCTCTTTCCAGGGAGATGATGACCTGAAAGACACCGGCTTTCACCTGACCACCACCAACCAGGGGGCATCGGCTGCTGGGCCCGGCTTTAGCCTCAAATTTTGAACCCATCACAGTGAACAGAACTGTGTTTTGTCTAATGAAAGAGTTATGGGCAGTTGTTAAACTTTTAGTACAGATGAACAATTTGCATACTGCACCTAACTCACAACAATGCAGACTGTTGCTTTCCAAAGCAGGAACATGAGACTTAAGCAAGGACTTGGAGTCTTATTTATTTTTCACACTTGTATATTTGTATTATTAAAATGCAATTTTTAATTGTATAATCTGTGTTTTGCTGCTTATGTTTAATTTTTAGTTTTGGATGTTATTTTCAAGTGCATGTGACCCAAGTCTGGTCATGCTTGTGTCCTTCTCTACCCTCTAAGCCCACTCGTTCTACATTTTCCAGTTCTAGTATGTAGGCCATCCTTTCACATGGACTGTTTTGGCTCAGATGCGTCTGATGTCACAAAATACCAAAACAGTTGCAATGATCTAAAGCAGGGGTGTCCAACCTGCGGCCCAAGTCCAAACTTAAAATGTTGGGAGTTTTTTGGGGGAAATTTTTGTAAAAATGCATTTACACTTAGTGAGCTCATGCAGCTGAAGACAATTTTGACAGTGTCTCTTTACTGGACTTTTATATTTTTATCTTCCAGGGGAAAAATATCCCACTTTTCACAATCACACCTTATTCATATCACCAGTTTTTGGCAGCATCTATATATGTGCGCAACTATTTTCAAGGATGAAACAACAAAGGGCAGAATTAGAACCAAAATATCTGATGAACACCTTGAGAATTGCTACTGCATCACTTGAACAAGATATTGATGCGTTCATTTATCAAAAACACTGTCAAATATCGCACTAGTTTTATGTTGCCCTCTTTTATTTTTATAATAAAAAATATTACAAAAAAAACTTAGTTTTATTACTCAGGTTCATGATTTATATTTGTGATTGTTAACTTGTGATCTGTGACTTTTTCTGCTATCCTTGTTGGTGTATTTTATGTGTGGCCACAGATAATTCCTCTTCTTCCAATGTGGCCCAGGAAGGTCTAAAGGTTTGATGCTCATGATCTAAAGTATTAGTTGTGTATTGTCATGAAACATTCAGTTGAAATTGGCATGTGTATCTGGCCAGCGGTAGCGGTTATGCTTAAAGTCTATTGCTAGCCAACAGTTTGTTTTTTTAGTTTTGGATGGAGTGTGGGAGTGTTGGAACCCATATTGTGTAATGCCATTTTTATGCTGGAAATAGCTTTGCCAATTGTTAGACCCCCACCATATTTTTATGCTGTCTGTTAATGCTGGGGTAATTCACCTTTGTGGTCTGTCCTGGTTGCCCCTTGTCACTTGAACAGAGAGTGATGGTTAATCTAAAACTCTACAGCTGTCACTGCAACATAAGGTCAAGAGAAGTCTTCCAACAGGGGCACCTGCTCAGGTAATTAATGTGTGTGTTGGGATTTCCTCCCACTTTCTGCTGTGTCTCTGTAACAGTAAGTTAAGGGTCAGTGGGTCACAGACTGCAAAAAGAAAATGGATAGAGCTTTTAACCATTTTCTACTCTAATCTATACAAAAAAAGCTTTGGTTAGAGAGGAAGGGTGAAAAGGAGATGCCGCTCTCTAAGCCTCCGTGCTTTGGTGGATACTCCCGCCCTACTGCAAACTTCTGGGTGCTGGCTATGCACAAGTCTATGGAGATAGGAAAATCCTGGACTGGCGCTCTCCGTGAAAAAGCATCTTTATTGAAAACTAGATAAAATTCCAAAATGCAGACAGATGACAAAAAGTGCACACAACTGGAATCAAAGGGCTAACGCGTTTCACATCAAATGATGCTTACTCATAGCTAATTTGATGAAAGACCAAATGTGTATATATAAAAGAAAAAAGGGGGAGGGAAGAAAACAAATCACCAATCCGTCGTATTGGGTAATTAGGTGAAAACGCCTACTACACAATTGGAACTCAAAATCCCAAAGGTGAGATGCACCTAAGAGTCCAAAAAACTGCGATACCAATGCCAAATATAATGAGAAACAAATGGCATTAATAAAGCAAATACATGAAATGTATACGACCCATTGTGGTGCACTCATAAATGGGATAAAACAAGAGGACAACACAAAATACATATTCTGAAATATGCTAGATGTCAATTGCAGTGTAATTATCCTAAGTCCAAAGAAGAAATACATGCAGGAATATATATGTAATACAAACAGTAGTAAACACATGGTAAAAACTGCATGAACTACATTGATCCCATTATGTGGGTATCATATATTGATGACCAAAGAGCATTTTCATATTACTCAGAGAAAGTATATGTATAATGAGAATTAAAATAGTAATGAAGTAAAGAATATGAAATGATACTGTGTTAAAACTGCGTTAAAAGTATTCTTGTTAAAGAGATGTTGTCTTGGATACACTGTTACTTATGGCTTACTACCCAAAGTGGCAATTGCATCTCTAGAAAAGATAAACTCAAAAAATGATGCCTGTAACAAGTGTTCAAAAAAGCTGGTTCTCTAACTCCATATTTAATTATATAAAGAAAACTGCCAAATGGATCAAAAACTAAGAAAACCAAGAACTAAGAGATTTTCAAAGTTTCTTTCAGAACTAAAGTCGAAGAAATAAACTAGGAGTAACAGAAGGAAAGGCAATGTAAAGGAGAAAAAAAAGATAAATGGATTGCGATGCGAAGACACAGCGAGACCTGAGTCTCACTTCCTCCGCTGCAAATCAAGATCGCACCGCTCTCAAAAAATATTTACAGGCAAAAAAATGAGCAAAAATGATGACTGATAAGCAAAATTAAATATGGTGCCCATAACTTCAAAAATTCTCCTTTTAATCCTGCCGTGGATAGTGGAAAATGAATGAACTACTAAACTTATCAAGTCCTGCCGAAAGAAAAGCAACCCGCATGCGTGGCTCTGAAGAGATGGTAAAGACAAATAGCCAAGGGTGCTCTATTGATAAAAATGGGATAAATCCTATTCAAAATTGAGTCCCGAAGGGCATCTGGTATTTAAAAAGAAAATCCAATGGACTTCCCTTTTGCACAGGATATTGAATTTGTCACCACCTCTAGTTGGTTTGACAATTTTATCAATTCCTTGAATCACAAGGCTGGACGTATCCTTCTGATGGACACTATTCCAATGTCTAGCAACATTGGTGGCATGATCCTTTTCTATGTCATATAGATGGTCGTAGAGATGATTCTTAAGTCTCCGTGTTGTTCTGCCTACGTATTGTATGGAGCAAACTGTACAAGTGATATCATATATGATGTAACGTGTATTACAGTTAACAAAAGAATGGATCTTATGGGATTTACCCATAGATGCAGACACTACGGTATCACCCTCTTTAATAAATTAACAGTAGGTACAACCACGACCACCACATTTGAAAGTTCCTTGAAAGGATAACCAATTTTTACCATGTGTTTACTACTTTTTGTATTACATATATATTCCTGCATGTATTTCTTCTTTGGACTTAGGATAATTACACTGCAATTGACATCTAGCATATTTCAGAATGATATGTATTTTGTGTTGTCCTCTTGTTTTATCCCATTTATGAGTGCACCGCAATGGGTCGTATACATTTCATGTATTTGCTTTATTAATGCCATTTGTTTCTCTTTATATTTGGCATTGGTATCACAGTTTTTTGGACTCTTAGGTGCATCTCACCTTTGGGATTTTGAGTTCCAATTGTGTAGTAGGTGTTTTCACCTAATTACCCGTTACGACGGATTGGTGATTTATTTTCTTTTTTTTTTTTTTTATATATTCACATTTGGTCTTTCATCAAATTAGCTATGAGTAAGCATCATTTGATGTGAAATGCGTTAGCCATTTTATTCCCGTTGTGTCCACTTTTTGTCATTTGTCTGCATTTTGGAATTTTATCTACAGTTTTTAATAAAGATGCTTTTTCACAGAGTGCACCAGTCCTGGATTTTCCTATCTCCATAGAGAGGAAGGGTGTGATATCAATATCCAAACCGACAGCTACAAATTGTAAGAAAAAGGATAAACAACTTTAAATACACTGCCAGGCGCTTTTAGTGTCATTGTTTCCATGACCCTGTCATTCCTTGAGTGCAATTCTCCAGGGAGGGCCAAGAACACTTTTACTGCCATCTCTGCTTCATGTTAGGCTACATCTACATTGAAATTTTTACATCGCTATGGCAAATTACTCCCCACCCCCCCCAAAAAAAAAAAAAAAAAAAACATTGCCTAGTTAGACATATATTGTATGGTGGCAAATATATTTCATTGTGGCATGCGCAATCAATGTGGACCATTCCCTCCTTTCACTAAAATCCACATCCGCATACAGATCTGCATGCTGATATGAAATATGAAATCATCTTAAAGCGGAGTTCTGCTTAAAAAAAAAATAAGTCAGCAGCTACAAATACTGCAGCTGCTGTCTTTTAATAATCGGACACTCACCTGTACCAGGGTCCAGCGATGTAAGGGAACGAAGCCCTGCTCATCTCCCCCTCCTCTCTGCGGCGCCAGGATTGTAACTGTGGGCGCTCACACCCACTGCACATGCCCAAGCCGCGCGCCGTGACTGTGATGTGTCCCAGATGATTGCCGAGAGGGAGGGGGGAAGAGGTGATATCCCTTCTTGTGTCGTGGTGCGCCGTGAGGAAGTGGGAGCTGGGATCCTCTAAATAGAGGGTATCCGCTCCCCCCCAAAAAAATGACATGCCAAATGTGGCATGTCAGGGGGTCACCTACCTTAAAGCAGAAGTTCCATTTTTGGGTGGAACTCCGCTTTAAATTCATGAATTCAACATTTTGTGCTCTTACAATTACGGTTTCTTAATTGTACAGGATACAGTCATGATAGGTTATATGGTGAAGCACTCAGGTGGGGACACTGGCAAACAAAGTTGTTAGGGATAGCCTGTATAACCCCTACTACGCCCAGCAATCAGTTTTTGCCAGTGGCCTTAGGTGACAGAGGATCTCTCATTAGTAATGGCAAATAATTCTGACATTACTGTCAAAGGAACTGGAAAAGACTGCTTTTTTCTTCACATGGAGAAGTTCCTTCTCCACCCCAGCATCAAAGTCACTGTGGCAATATGATTGCAGCTTCTGTATCAGTCCTGGACCTTTCCACATGGAGGCTGTGGGACTGACCTATAATGTTGCCTTTTGCAATGGAGTCTGTCTCAAAACTCTGCACTAGGGTCTTTGGACCTTAGTCTCTCCTTATCTCCTTGGGTACTTCTCAATCCTCCGTTTTAAATAGAAATTTTCAGACTCTATGGCAGACCTGATGGGGAAGTTTCTCCTGTTATAGAGACCATGGGACACACGAGTAAGCAGCACTAGTCGGCGTCCTGACTCTAATTATTTTCCAACTTGTCCATCGCAGCAGTGTTTCCTTCTGATAAGGAATGGGAAAGCGCCTCCTCTGAGCCAGAGAACTCCTCTTGGGGGAAGATGGGCAGTTGCCTCAGTCACCCCTAAACTGAAAGAGAACGTTGGGGTTCTCGTGTATGAGGTGCGCTCCTGTTGAAAGCTAAATCTGCCCCCACCTGCTTGATTCCAGCTCACCAGTATGCGCTCTCCTCCCAAACCCAAGAAATCTTACTAGCTCCTTTCCAGGTTCATCCACTAGTATAGGAAGTTTTATTTGAGGACTAGCCATGGCCAAACAAAGTGTACACACCTCACAGGAGGTCTGTGCTGCAGTACCCAGTAAAGAAGGTCTTCTATAAAAAGTGAAAAGTGCCTGTGATGGATCTGGCTATTTGATGCCTCCAAAAATCCCTTAAGGCTGCAGTTAAGGATGTCCCAGTCTTCAAAGACCAAGTAGACAAAAGGTCTGAGGCACTCCACAAAGCCTCTTTTGCCTTGTTGAGATCAGCCATGCAAACGGTGATGTCTTTGGCTATTTGCCAAACTCTGGCATTTTGAACCAAACACATGGCTCACAGCCATGGTTTGATCCCAACTGATCCCTCAGTGCTCCAAAAAGAGCTCCTCAGAGTAGCCTTGCAGACATTTTGGCTGACTTTCTGTGTCAGAATTTACACCTGTTGTTCATATTAGTACAGAATCACTTGATCCTCTGGCCGTAGAGTTGATCTGTAGAGACAGTTTGTTAGAAACATCTAGAAAGGATTCTGATTGATAGAGAACTGTCACTTGACAGCTTTACAGGAAGTCGCAGGTGGATAAAACTTTATTATCTCATAGGAACTCCAAGGTGCAAACTGTGCCTGTTTCAGAAGAGTTCTTTTTGTCCCTGCAAGTCCTTCACTCAGTTCCATTTCAAGTCCTGGTCATTCAAGCTTGCTAACCTTGGCTCCAGTTCCTCTTCACAATGAAGGGAGACATCTGTTAGTCTTTTTGGCTGCCTGGACTAAGAGCAAATCACATCTGTGGGTTTGGGATAGGCTTGAGTTAGCCTTCTTGCTGTATGATCTAAAGCCTCAATATAAGGAAGTTACATTTGTTCTCCATATATATAGTAATACAATTATAATTAAAGAACTGTGTTTGTGTCCATATATTTTTTTAAACACCCATTAAGAAAAAAAAAACACAAACAAAAGACCAAAAAATGTTTAAAAAATATATGGACACAAATACAGTTATTTCCAATTTGTGCACACATAATTTGTGTTCACAGGTGATAATTGGAGCATGCGCTGTTATTGGCACTTTTATATTGAAAGAATTTCAGCCGATCAGCTAATTTTCTGTTTGTGTGCGCTCACAAATGCTCTCCTGCTATCCCCTTTCACCATCTCTAGGTGGATTAGACAGGTTAACAGTGATGGGAAACTTTCATATTTCCTTATTAAAGTTGGCTCACAATATCCTGGTTACCTTAGCTGACTTCATATCAAAGGAATGTCATTACAAAATGACCAAGTCCCTAAAAGGTCATGTTGCCTGCAAGGGGAGTTGACCATTTCCTTATATACAAGTCCCGCATATTAAACAGGTAAAAATCTGAAATATTCAGTCTCTACCAGGGCGAGCACCTGGGTCTGATCATCTGTGCCACGCCATTTAAAAGCAGCATCTATAGGGAAGTATTCTTATATTTTCTAATAGTATTACTTTTGTTATCTCTGTCATTATTTAATTACATGTTAAACCTACAAGTGTTTGTATGGTTTGTATGATCATAACCGTGATAAAACAGGTAGCAGAAGTGGGGTATTCGATGTGTGAACTAGAGATACAAATAATAGAATGTGAAATCACAGGATTGTGCTATATTGTTTGTGATGGCTTTAATATTGTGTTTTTGTATTGTGAGCCATAGTACGTTTTTAAAGTGTGGAAAATGCATCAAATATTTAGCTGGGTTAATTGAGGTGCTAGATGATCAGGTGAAAGCCCATTCCAAGGTGGGTGGAATCCCATTGCTTGTGATCTTGTTTTGGTTTGATAAAATGGAGCGAAAGACTGATTAACAAGTGGTATGGTTGTATTGTTAAGAAGCTTAAGTTTGTAATAGTAAAAAGGCATTGGCCTCTGGGCTGCAGGCAGTTTCAGAGCAGGTATCCTTTTTGAGGTTTGGAAACAATGAGCTGCTGCTCAGGTTGTGATTACTGCAGTAACAGAAGATGTGTATGTTCAAATCTAAATGTTGAGCTCCTTTGTGGTGTTTTTGTTTTTAGCTTGCTAATTATGAGGAAATGTTACTTGTATGAAGACATGATGAATGCATGTTGTTTTGTCTGTGGTATAGTTAACATTGTCACATTTATTAAGAGAGAAAGGCAACGCTAAGTACTGATAATTTGAAAAAAAAGTCTTGCTACTTATGTATGTTTGAGGGTCTAAGTAAGTTTATTATTTTAAGGGTTATGAGTACTGTATTGAAATTGAAGCAAAAGATTTGTAAAGTGGTATATGAGAGAAGTTAAAGCATTTGTCAGAAAGTTTAATGAAAAAAATAATTTCTGTTCATTGAGGGACACAGCTGCTTCATCTTTATGCATGTCCAAACAGGGTTTTATAGCCCCACCTACAGGAGTAGGACACTGGGCAGAAAAAAACATTGGCACCCCCTATGGGCAGTCCTCTGGGCATAACCCTCTTTCTGCTATGGGCCTCCAATCATTCTGCCTAGTGTCTTCAGGAGTATCAACACGTTTTTATGCTGGGAATTATGTTCCCATAGCCTTTTTTATTTTATTTTCTTTTGTTAATTTTTCCCTGTGAATTTGTTTTTTTCCTGCAGAGATCTTCTATCACCAGTCGGGCTGGGTAATCTAGATCCAGTGGTCACTCCAGTCTGACCAGCGAGCACGTGCAGGGTGCTAGCTCCGCCATCTGTCGGCTGCAACTATGCCCTACCGTGGACCTAGGCGGCCAGTGAGGTAAATGTCTTGTGGGGACACATATGACGGGGCCCCTTTTAATCTGTGTCACAGTGTTATCCCTGGCCAACAGTCCCCCCACTTTAGTGGAGAGGAGAATTTGTCACAAGAGCCTTACCCGCACTCTCCAGCTGGACTGGTAAGTAGAACTGTCCCCTTCCTTCTCCGGATGGGGTGTGGGTACTCCCTGAAGTGGTCAGCCCTGTGGGGTTCCCTCCTCCCCTTCAGGCTTAGGTGGGTTGTCCGCTTCCCCCTAGAACGGAGACTCGCCTCAGGCGGTAGTTCAGCCTCTCCTGCATATGCTGTCAGCTGTGTGGGCGGTCCCTGTACTGGAGGGGGGCGCCTATATAGAGGTACACCTGTGAGTGCGTTATCCCCCTTTTCTATATCTTGGTATGCCTGGCAGCTGTGGGAGGGGGGGGGGTGTCTGATCGGGTCTTCCTGTCTCCTGCACACTACCTCCGGCAGCTGAATGATCGAAGGGACGTGTTTTGGTGGAGCAGTGTTTATAGAATGGTCTGGGTTCTCCCACAGTCAGGCAGGCCTACTGGAGCGCCGCCATTTTACTTGTGGGCTTTGACAATTTATTCTGCTCTTCCCACCCAAGAATCCGGCACCTTTCTCTTGGGGCAGGGCGGTTGCTTTACAGGCTGCAGCGCCCGCTATCTTACGAGCGGCCATTCTCCTTTACTTGTGCCCCTACCTAGCGGACCGGTGCATGCCCCTGCATGGGCAGGGCTATGATGCCAGTGACTGGGTGAGTTGTAACGCCACCCTCTTGCCTTCAGGCTGCATAAAAAACACACCCTCCCTGTGACTCTACTCTTTGGGGAACTAAACAGCGTATTTGCTGTGCCCCACTGTCCCTAGCCACTGTAAATGAGGGGCTGCTCCAGACACTGTTCCAATGGGCTATACGGCGAGTGTAGTAGCTTGGACTACTACCCAGAGGCAGCATCTTGCCAGTGAGCTACGCCCCCCTTCCATAAGGTGTTTCTGAGGGGAGCCATATGCCTCTGCAGGGCTATGGGGGGGGGACTGGGTTCCGGTCTGCAGGTTTACCCTGTGGTCTCCAGTCTGCATGTCATTCACAGTCAGAATGCTATCTGCCACTGGTGGTGCACTAATTGATTGGGGGGATACTTTTGGACCTGCAGACATGAGAGATATCTACACAAAGATACACTTTAGATCCCCCATTTTTTTAGTTGAGATACATTTAACCGGGGGGGGGGGGGGGTTGGACGAAGGATTTAGAACATATTAATTACTCTTTTGCTTACTATAATCAGGTGCTTCCCCTCCACTGTTGAGATGTTGCCCTTTGAGTACAGTTGGAGGCATAACTTTATGATATTTGTGAGTCAGGGGGTAGAGTGATGGGGACATTTCATATTTCCTTAATAATGATGGCTGACAATACACGGAACTGTGATAAACCAAACATCAAAGTTTAATTTGAAAAGATAGTAATTTTTTTTTTCTCTGTAAAGGCCCACTTGACCCACTCAGTCATCTGTTTCTTAGGCTCTTCAGCACCAGGCATGCAAAACCCTATTTCTAACATCTCCCATTCCATGAGTGGCCCACCAGGGACCCCCTCACTTTAGCAATGGTGGGTCACAGGCACAAGGGAACTGGGACAAAAGACTGAATAACATGCATTCTGCTAATTGCCTACAAAAAATTATGGTTAAGAAAATTATATGGGCAAGGTGATCTTGTTATCTTGTCCTGGAGTGTAGTCCTAATTTCACACCACTCCTCCTCTGACTCTGGTTTCCCTGTTAGGCACACATCATACACCCTATTTGAAAAAAAGCTAATTTCTATGTCTAAATTCCTAAGAAAACTTTCAGCACTCTTATGTTTCCAGGGGCCAAAGATGCTAGACTTCCTCTTTCCCACCTGACTGTTCATGAATCAGAGTTGGAACCTTCAAAATTGTTTAAATATGAAGTAGTGGAAGCTAAAGGAAATTTTTATTACCAGTAAATTATGAGACGCAAGCTATGACTTCTTTACTTTACTTTTGAATCACTGACGTTGTGCAAACTAGGCTTTGCCTAGCAGCACGTGAGTCTCTGCAGGCAAAACGACCCCACAGGGGAGACTAAGAGGGAAGCAAAATGAGAATAGAGAAAATTTCCCTTCGCTTAAATAGTTTATTTTTTATTTTCAAATTCTTCAATCAACCCCTTACTGTCTTCCAGTGCCAACATAGAAGCAGTGTATCCAGAATGGCACAACCTCTGTAAAATCTTGGGAGCCGTACTTAAGCCCAATACACACTATTAGATTTTCTGCAGATTTTTGTCTTCAGATTTACCAAAACCATGTAGTGCAAGGGCCTGCCCGATTGCATACAAATTGAAACTCTTAAGGTTTAACCTCATATTATATGGTTTGGTAAATCTGAAGACAAAAATCTGCAGAAAATCTAAAGGCTTGTATACACGGTCAGATTATTGGATGAATTATCGTCAGTTTTTTGCTGGATGCTAGTCTCAAATCTGAGGTGAAGAGGGTACTAACCATCAGAAAATTTTCGGACGACAGAATTCAATGGCAGAAGTGACGTAATGTGTTGAATTGTTTTGTATGTGTTATTTCATTTCTGAGCATGCCTAGTCTCTTCAGATTTTTTTTTTTTGTTTTTGTGCAGAAAACCATACCATTGAAAGAACATCGGAGGTTGTGGTCACATCAGACAAAAATTTTGGAGCCTGCACATCCAGTTTTTGACTGCAGAAAATTCGTAATCGGATGTCAAAAGCAGCATACTAATGATCAGAAAATTGTCAGATCGTTCGTCAGACGAAATTACACTTCAGATTTTCTGACCGTGTGTATGGGGCCTTAGACCCCATGCCGTGCAACACATTAACAGCAGAGACCCTCACTGGGACAGGTATAGCCTGGACGTTATATACAGTCCAGTATTGTGCACAGATCTCTCAGACAAAGGGAAGTTCTGTCATTGTTAGACATAAAAGATGCCTACATATACCCATCACATCAATGCTTTCTGCATTTTGCTGTTTGAGACCAACATTTTCAATTTATAGCACTCCCATATGGAATTTGCACCACACTTCTTGCTTTTTTTTTTGGACCCAGGGCAATTCATGTAACCGGGTAGCTTTCTGCTTAAGAACTACTCCACCACAACCTTGTCTGCCAATGTCCAAAAGACAATTCAGTCCCTTCAAAGCTGGTTAATCAGCTTTTCCAACTCTGCTCTCCATCCCTCACACCATCTGGACTACCTGGGCAAAATCTTGGACACAGCCTAAGCCAGAATTTTTCTTCCTCCAGAAAAAGATTGCCTCTTTAAGGTCCAAAACACAGACCCTCAGATCCAAAAGGCACCCTTCAATTTGCTTCTGCATGAGGGTTCTGGGCCTTGTGGTAGCCTCTTTCGAGGCAGTTCCATTTACCCAGTTTCACTCCAGGTCACTTTCACTCAACGTCTTCACTCGTTCTGGCATATTGGATCCTCAACTCTGCCCAGGAGTCAGAAAGGATGGGGACAACGAATGCCAGCCTTAACTGGCTGGGGGATGTTTTTCCAATTTTTTTAAATGTCCAGGAAACCTGGTCCTCAGAGGAGTTGGAACTCCTCATCAACATTCTGGAACTTAGAGCCATTGAATTAACATTACAATACCCCCCTGCTGCAAGGTCACCCATTCAGGGTGCAGTTGGTCAAGGCCACAGCAGTGGCCTATATAAACACATCATGGGGACACGAGAAGTAGACCTGCTCTAAGAGAAACACATTTGAGACTCTCCTGGGTGTGAATTTACATTCCAGCTTTCCTTGCCCTCTATATCCCTGGCATTGACAATTGGCAGGTTGGCTTCCTAAGTTGACAACACTTGGACTTGGGGTGGGTGGGATTGTGGTGGTCTCTGTAACCTGAGATCGTCCAGAATCTGTCAAAGGTGGGGGAAACAAGATGTGGACATCCTGACCTCCAGGTTCCAAAACAAACTGAAGAGATTTGTAGCCAGGAACAGGAATCCCCTGGCCTTCACAGTAGTGATTCCTTAGACGCCATTCAGGCTGGAATACAATATGCCTTCCCTCCGATAAAGATTCTTCCTTAAGTGTTATGCAAGATAGCCAGTGATCCTCATTGCGTCAAATTGCCTCAGAAGGACATGGTACATAGACACACAATACTCAGACTCTTGGCTGAGGAGTCTTGGCTTCTTCCAAACAGACCAGACTTACAGACACAAGGCCCCCTATCCCACCCTGCTTCTCAGTCACTGGGTCTAACTACATGGCTATTAAAACCCCGGGCCTGAAGGAGACTATGTACAGTACCTTCTGTACAATCTACAATTGCACATGGAAGGCTTATTTTCCCTGGTGCAAGGACAGACAACTAATTCCCAGGAAATACGCTGTTTGTATTTTTGCCTTCCTTCAGTCTGGTCCTGACTAGTGTCTGGCCCTGAATGCCCATAAGGGATAGGTTTCTGCCTTATCCATTCTTTCCCAGAAACCTCGCACTTCCCAATCTTTAATTGCAATCTTCCTGGTGACCCTTATTATTATTATTCAGGATTTTTATACCTCCAACAGTTTGCGTAGCCCTTTACAACATTAGGGCAGACAGTACAGTTATAATACAATTCAATATGGAAGGAATCAGAGGGCCCTGCTCGTTAGAGCTTACAATCTAGAACCTTATGTCTAGTAGTCATGTTTTTGAGCTGGCATTTTTTTTACAAGAAAGTATTTTCTTGTATTGCACAAGGACAAGGTGGTCTTGATAGCAAGAACTTATTTTCTACCCTAGTTGGTCTTTCCCTTCCACCTTGAGGAGGATATTGTCCTTCCTTCCCTCTTTCCTGCTCCACAACATACCAAATAAATGTACCTACACTGCTTGAATGTTGTCAGGGCTGTTAGTGTCTACCTTTGAGCCACGGCTTCACAAAACTGTGACCCTTTTTGTCTATTGCCCAGGTGGATCAGACAACCTATTTCCACTGCCTTAAAGTGGAAGTAAACCCTTCTATCGGTTTCAGCCAAGTAAGCTGCCATCTTGGCCTCTGTTAAAGTGGAGTTCCACCCACTTTTACAACTCTTCAGCATCCCTCACTAAACTGCGCACTGTAAACAAATTGGATATTTTTTAAAAAATTTTCTCAGCACCTACTGTATATCTGCTGTGTTCATTTTTCACTTCCTCCTCCCTGGCCGCGGCCCATCGCATCATTTCCTGTTTGCAATGCCTTCTGGGAAGGGGCAGCAACTTTCTCTGAAACTGCCGTTGCTATGGAAACCTGACCTGAAACTTATTACACTGCTTGTGCTGCACTGAGCATGTGGGGCGGCAACCCTCTGAAACTGCCGTTGCTATGGAAACCTAACCAGAAACCTATTACACTTCTTGTGCTGCACTGAGCATGTGCGAGATCTGCAAGGATGAGATCCAGGAAGAAATACAGTCTGGCTTCAGATGCCCAGACTTAAGATGGCCACGGCCTGCTGTAAGTTTATAAAATAACAAACTACTGCTATAAACTAACAAAACAGACCTTAGTTTACAGACTAACTTTACTAGAATACATTAACCACTTCCGGACCGCCCACTGTATATATACGTCATTTTTTTGAAGATGGATATCTCGGTAACGGCAGCAGCTGCTGCCACAACCGAGATATCCATCTTTTCAGCGGGCGGTTCCGTACACGATAATGGTGGTCTCCGCGGCGGGTTCGCCGCGAGATCACCGTTATCGGCGGCGGGAGAGGTGCCACCCCCCCTCCCGCCGCTCTCCCGCACCCTCCGCCGCTTACCGGAGCCGTCGGTAGCGGCGGAGGTGATCGGGTCCTTTCCCTGCCGAGGTATGGAGACAAGTGAGGCCAAGATGGCGCTCACCCGTCTCCATACCATGTGACGGCCGGAGCGACGTCATTACGACGGCTCCGCCCACTCTCTTAAAGGCACAGATTTTTTTTGTGTCATTTTTTTTTAAACGACTTTTTTAATTTTTTTTTTTTTTTTTGCATTTTAGTCTAAATATGAGATCTGAGGACTTTTTGACCCCAGATCTCATATTTAAGAGGACCTGTCATGCTTTTTTCTATTACAAGGGATGTTTACATTCCTTGTAATAGGAATAAAAGTGATCCAAAATTTTTTTTTTTTAAAAACAGTGAAAAAATAAATAAAATAAAATAAAATAAATAATAAAAAAAAAAAAAATTTTTTTAAAGCGCCCTGTCCCGACGAGCTCGCGCGCAGAAGCGAACGCATACGTGAGTAGCGCCCGCATATGAAAACGGTGGTCAAACCACACATGTGAGGTATCGCCGCGACCGGTAGAGTGAGAGCAATAATTCTAGCCCTAGACCTCCTCTGTAACACAAAACATGCAATCTGTAGAATTTTTTAAACGTCGCCTATGGAGATTTTTAAGGGTAAAAGTTTGACGCTATTCCACGAGCGGGCGCAATTTTAAAGTGTGACATGATGGGTATCAATTTACTTGGCGTAACATTATATTTCACAATATAAAAAAAAATTGGGCTAACTTTACTGTTGTCTTATTTTTTTTTCAAAAAAGTGAATTTTTTCCAAAAAAAGTGCGCTTAGAAGACCGCTGCGCAAATACGGTGCAAAAATAAGTATTGCAATGACCGCTATTGTATTCTCTAGGATGTTAGAAAAAAAACAATATATAATGTTTGGGGGTTCTAAGTAATTTTCTAGCAAAAAAACCTATTTTAAACTTGTAAACACCTAAAATCCAAAACGAGGCTGGTCTTAAAGTGGTTAAGCTTGTGTATTATAGGGGGATTTTTATTTAAAAAGTATCATTTCGGCCGGAACACCACTTTAAATCTTCAACTGCCATGATGCTGCACATGTGATCTGTTATGAAACCAGCCATTGAATGGTTTGACAGTTTGATTGAGAGCAGAACCAATGTGACCGTTTCATTCCTGGCACGTGCCAGAAGTTTGTTTTTTGAAACTGTTAAATTGATGGGTTTCCTCTGCTTTAGGCCCCTTTCACACCATCAGCCCACTCAGATCCGCCTGTCTGTTTTTTAGGCGGATCTGAGCAGGCTACCTATTGACTTACATGAGCAGGCGGATGTTAGCGGAGATGTGTCCGCTGACACCCGCCTGCCATCGGATCCGACAAGATCCGCTCAAAACAGACAAATGGCGATACGTTCGCCATCCCTCCAGCGGATTGGGTGAAAACGGACAGGCTGTCCGTTTACATCCGATTTCCCCGTAGAGAACAACGGGGCTCTGACAGGTCTGTCCCTTAACAGTGAGCATGCGACTGCTCAGCGGGGATCAATGGAGCGGAGTATGTGTGCAAGGGGCCTTAAAGGGTTCCTCCTTTCCCTATCAGAGTGTGTTCCACCAGATCTGTTGGTGTTCCTTGAGCTTTCAAACATCTGTATCCCAGAGGGTTTGGGTTCCTTAACCCTTGTTTTCTGGGACTCTGTTGGCAGTTTTGTTTGCTATTTTGCTGCTCACCCTTCAGGTGGGGATATCCCATGGTCTAGGAATGCAAACTCTGTCTTCCTTATCTTGGAATACAGTGCTGAACACAGACCCCCTTGTCCTTTGTCTTCTCTGATCACCCCCTTTTTTTTTTTTTGCAATTCTTTAACATTTTTAGAAAAAATTACATAAAAAACACACTCTGGGAGACCAAGACAATAGAAAACAATCACAAAATTTCCAGAAGGCAAAATACACATTATGCAATGCAGAAAATCTTCCATTGGGAGCTTGTGGGTTAGCACAGCTTCAAAATTAGCAGAACAGCATACTGAAATGGTGTGCAGTGACCATGGCTCCAGTGCTCTTGCAGATTAGCCTAGTCTGGCCTATTATCAGTGAAAAAACAAGGGGGGAGGGGGAATTTATATATGGGGTAATCTGGGAAGGTATGGGGGGGCAGAAGGGACAAAGGGGGGGCATGCGAGGAGGCAAGCAGCAATAGCCCGAGTCAGGAACCGTGACAAGGACTGGCAAGTGGTGTCAAGATTGGGAGCCTGTAATCGTACTATATTTGAGGGAACATGTAAATGAGGTCCAATAGAACCAAGTTTTATTGAAACGTCCAGTGTGATTGGCCGAGGCCATCAATTCCTCCATTCTTCTGAATTCAATAATCCTTGCAAACCACTGTTGTAGAGAAGGAGCAGTTTCTTTCCAACAGACAGGTATGCATGCCTTTGCTGCATTGAGGAGGTGAATCAATAAGGATAGTTTATAGCATTTCAGTGACAAAGGTGTCAAATGTAAAAGATACGCTGCTGGGTCATCGGCCATCCGAATATCAGTAAATTTAAAGATCCAGTGTTTACCTTGAGACCAGAAATCCTGTAGTTCCTGGCATGACCAAAAGACCTGGAGAATGGTGCCCTGCTCCTCCTGGCACCTCCAACATGATGGCAAACTCTGTGGGAACAGCTTATGGAGAGTCTTGGGGACCCTATACCATCTAGATAAACAAAAACAAATGTGCACACTGTGCATAAGCCCCCTCATGGACCTTGAAGGCAAAACCACATATAAAGTAGTATCCTTAAAAATATATTTTTTTTATTTAGATAAAATCAGATGGAAAAAACATTGGATATAAAAGAGGGAACATAGTCCTCATGGTATGACATTGCAGTAACACATCAAAACATCAATATACTCATATACCCTAGTACATCATTAGATGCATCCAAAGAACTGCCGATACTGGAGACCTGGTGCAGTCCTTAGGAATAGAAAGGATGAAGACCTGACATGTTTTGGACTTGTAGACCTTCCTCAGGGATAGTTGAGGGTAATTGAGACTTCTAAAATGTAGATATATGATAATCATTGATTAATAGAAATATATCATTACTTAGTTTTACCAATGCATGATCAAAGCTCTAAGTACATATTAGTAGGAACTGCTGTTATACTTACAAAAATTTGTCACATTGTCAACAACAGTGTACAAAAAACCAGATTGTATCCTGCTTGTCAGATTGGTGAGCGAAGGTACCTCAGATGGACATATAATGGGGTGTGTTTACAAGGACCCAAATGGGGCAGAATATGCCCTTATGACGCCAGGCCCAAATAAGAGTCTGTAATCAAAAAGTATATGTATATTGATAACCAATGTATGAGGGTATATAGTGCGTCCCTAGAGGGACATACAGGCAGTGATGGGGCTCATTGTAATATTGATCAAATGAGATTATACGTGTACAAATGTTATTATCTCCCCCCTGCTGGACTTGGGCTGCCGAGGTCTGGGGGCAGTGCTGACACCCGACGTGCCATATCCCCCTTGGCCCTGATTGGACTGGTGGGATTTTGTTTTTGGATCGTTTGTTCCCACACTTGTTTAACTCTGGAGGCTATTTGTATTAATTTGCCTCGTATGGTTGCCTTATGGGCCGCCCAGATCATAGTTGGAGAGGTGGCTGACGAGGGATTGTCCTGAAAGTATTGTTGAAGAGCAATTTCAACTCCTTTGGAAATAATAGGGTCACTCAATATGGACGCGTTTAATCACCAGGACGATGGCTGTGGTTTAGACCATAAGTCCACTAATGTAATTTGGACCAAGGAATGGTCAGACCATGCCATGGGGAGAATCTTAGCTGATGAGATATATGGAAGCAGAGGGGATAATGTAAATAAATGATCCATTTGTGAATACGTTTTGTGCACATGGGAGTGAAACGTATAGTCCCTTGTGGCGGGATGAGCATCTCTCCATATATCAATCAAATCATAGCTATGTAGTAGGCGTGCTATTCTACCACTCTGTTTCAGGGTGTGTTTTAAAACTACCTTCCTAGAATTAGATTTATCTAAAATTTGATCTAAGGAAGTATTGCTATCCCCTCCCAAAATTACATGTCCCACCACACGAGGCATAACCACTTCAAGCATCGAACGAAGGAAATGTGCTTGACCCATGTTAGGGGCATAGTAGGAGAGTAGGGTGACTGCGTGTTCTTTGATTTTCCCTGCTACCATAACATAGCTGCCGTCTTTATCTTTTATTACTATAGCAGGTTTGAAAGGAATCTTTTTAGCAATACATACAGCTACTCCTCGTTTTTTATCCAGTCTGTTTGACAAAAAAACCGTAGGGTATCTTGTGTTCAAATATTTAGGGGCAGAAGTCCATGAGAAATGCGTCTCCTGTAATAGCAATATATTTCTCCCCATTTTGTGGTATTGTTGAAAGGCCTTTGCCCTTTTAGACCCTGCACATTGTGTGTTAGAATACTGTAGTTTGTGGAGGATCTACTGGTCATAATGGTTCAGTGGATTGTACTTGCCTGTAAGGAGCTTCAAGAATTCTGTTCGGGGGCCTCTTGACCTGTCTGATCGGACACATTCCTGGAGTGGGTGTGCAAAATATATATTTTTTAATGATACTACTTTATATGTGGTTCTCCCTTCAAAGTCCATGAAGGGTTATGCACAGCGTGCATGTTTGTTTTTGTTCAGCTATATTTAGGATGCTGGGAGACTGCAAAATATTGCTCATCACACTATATCCCTAAACCAGTTTTTGAATATACCATCTAGATAGGATTTCATAACCCATCTCCTGGACATTACATGAGATAGACGCCTTGTGAGTAATTGTTAGGATTCATTCAGGTCTGTGAAGGTACGTTCCAGTTCCCATTGGGCCAAATAGTTCAGTGGCGGTGGGTGGGGCCAGGACAGACCTTGTGGTGTTCTCTCTTCAACAAGGCATAGTTCGAACTGATCATTCCTTATTGCTTGCATAAAAACTGGAGTCTGTCGTAGTAGAAGGGATATATGAGCGTGCACTTGGAGTGGCCCTAGCAAGTTTTTTGCCAGTGTCCAATCACCTGAATGTAGCCTGTATATAACCTATGTTCTATAAATACAAGCCCTGTGTCCTGTACTGTAGTCCAATAAAAGTAATTTACAGGTAAGTCAAAATTCCCATTTTTTTTCCCACTTCCTGGTTGAGTGAGGCACTGGTGATGTAACCCTGGCCTCACAGATGCATTTTGGGAAGGCTACTTTAGCAGGGCCTTCCCCCTCAGATGATATGGACTAATTTTCCAGGAGGCAGAACCGGAGTTCAAGGCAGAGGTCCAGGAAGTAAAGAGATGCGTTTATCTCCCCCCACTGTGAGAAGAATAAGGTAAATAAGCTATACAAAGAAAAAAAACCTGCACATATCTGCAAGTATCTGTTTGTATATTGCCATTACCACATATGTCTAAAGTTGCCTGTGTTGTAGTTTTTAAGATGAGTGAAGTTCCTCTTTATTGTGGTTATTTACCATCCTATAGCATGTTTGATAGGGGCCCATCATCGCAGACGAAGCAGTTGACAGTGCAAAATCACTTAAGTATCTTCACCCTCTGGTAAGTAATATATACAAACATTCTTTAGTTATTTCTTCTAGCTACAGGTCTGTAATCTCTCACAGGCCCCTAAACACTTGAAAGTAACTTTTATGACTTTAGATTGTATAAATCGGCTGTGAATGACAAGTCCAACTGAGACTGAGTCCGTAGCAATAACGGATGGATCCATGCTGAGTATTATAGCTTTCATCTGACAGGTCCACTGTAAGCCCACTAATTCCCCTCCTGACATGATTTTTTATAGAAACCCCCATCCAGCTGTTTTATTTAGTTCCTTTGCTTTTACTTTCTCCTGGCTGCTTTCACACTGGGGTGCTGCGCTGGCAGGGCGTCACAAAAAGTCCTGCCAGCAGCCTCTTTGCAGCAGTGCAGGAGCGGTGACTAACACCGTTCCTCCACCGCTCCTGCCCATTGAAAATAATGGGACAGCGCCGCCAAGGGATTTAACCCCTTTTCGGCCGCTAGCGGGGGGTTAAAACCGCCCTGCTAGCGGCCAAATAGGGCTGCTAAAACGACGGTATAGCGCCGCTTTACCGCTGATGCCCAAGGCGGCTCCGCGTGACAGGGGTCTAACTGGGATCAAGCTTTTTAGGTCAGTTTAGGTTAAAGTGGCTAGTGATGGGTAACTCTAAATGTATACTTGTCTTGAACAATATATATTACAGCTTGATGGTTGTTGCTTTTTTTATTGTTCAACAATGACATTATATAACCTGCCATTGCCAATTGTGATATTTTCTTAGTGTTGCATTACAGTAATTTTTAACCCTGCATATAAATACTTTGTGTTTAGTATGTTCAGTGCACATG
This sequence comes from Lithobates clamitans, assembly GCA_037952925.1. Taxonomy (NCBI): domain Eukaryota; kingdom Metazoa; phylum Chordata; class Amphibia; order Anura; family Ranidae; genus Lithobates; species Lithobates clamitans. The sequence goes on along the minus strand of JBBGZY010001280.1, from coordinate 783,161 downwards.
TATATACACTAGATCCTAACTACCACAAAAGTTGCACTGTTCTTGGAATTGTAATTTGAATTGTAGTTTCTGTTGTGTTTCCTAGTGAGGAAGGCATATACTTAACTAAAGGGGGTTCTTCAGAGGTGCTTAAGACTGGGAAAAAATGCTTTATTGAACAATATATTAAATATATTCTTTATTATTGTTATGCCCGGTTTACATACATCTACCGTACAATATATATATATATATAGCAAAAGCTAAAAAATACTCTTTATTATGTTACATAAGGAAATGTAGCACCATACAGAGGAACTGAAAGTTAGGAATTGCGGAAGATCTCAGAAATTCTCTGCATGAACAGAGTTTGGGTGAACTCATGACTGAAGTGCAGAGTGCAATTAGATGCAAAACACTATCCACATTTTAAATGCACATTTTGTTGCACTGCTTCTGGCGATTGGTTACACCTGTTTTCCAGTGTGCAATAGCACTAACGAACATCAAAAGAGTAGCCAAGCTCCTAATCCTTTACAGTGCCTTGAAAAAGTATTCATACCCCTTGAAATTTCCCACATTTTGTCATGTTACAACCAAAAAAGTAAATGTATTTTATGTGATAGACCAACACAAAGTAGCACATCATTGTGAAGTGGAAGGCAAATGATAAAATGCATGCCACACTTTTCACATATTTAGTTGTAAAAAATTCTAAATAACATTTATCATTTTTCTTCCACTTCACAATTATGTGCCACTTTGTGTTGGTCTATCACATAAAATCCCAATAAAATACATTTACGTTTTTTGTTGTAACATGACAAAATGTGGAAAATTTCAAGGTGTATGAATACTTTTTCAAGGCACTGTACATTTGCTGTAGCTTGCTTTCAGCTAAGTTGATATTGCTTGAATTCTTCTTCATTGTTGTGTTATAAGCTGTGTCTACTGACAGGAAACTGAGGTGACCAGTGACAAATGAGTAAGCATTAGGGCAACACTGGCAAACGTCTCTGCTACTGAGAAATGTGAATGCTTGACAGTTATTGCACCAGGATCATATTGATTCAGCGTGCTTCAATTTCAGTGACTGTCAATAAGTGGTTCAAGTATTTGTAAACCCATTAACTAAAATCTCATATATGCTGTAACATGATATTTTCATTTCAAAAGTAATTTTCAGTCTTTTTCTGCAGCTTTCAATAAAATAATTCCTGGTGCTCCTCCCATGAAAGCCCTTGTTTAGAGTGACAAAGATCTGTCCCTATCTCTTAAAGAGGAACTGCAGTCCGCTCACATAATTTGTAACAAAAACATCTTTGCCATTCTGAAGCTTCCCTCCAACCACTTTGCTTTTATATATATACTATGATTCCGTACTTGCCAAATATGCTGCAGAAATCTCCCTTCACTAAGTCTGGCTGCAGCCATTTTAACTGTGGGCAGCTAAAGCTGCTGCCTGTTCACTGTCTGGATTTACACAGACACACACAGGCACACCTCCAGCTCTGCAGCCCTGCTGCTCTCATTGGCCCTTTTATGACAAATTCCCCCCTCCCTCCCTAGCAAACTCTCAGGAGTGTGAGAGGGAGAGCCATGCATGATGTCATAAGCCTAGGCTTTTTACCAGACCAGAAACAGGAAGTGAGCTGTATAAGGTATTTACTGGCAGAAAAAAATGTTTTCCAAAAATAAACAAGGGCAGAAGATTTAATAGATGCAAAGTTGAAAAAATGACTGAAGGACCGCTTTAATTGTTTGCTTGTTTTTGTCACCCTGACCTATGGGCTGCCGAAAGAGACCACAGTTGGCTGTTTCAACACAGATTAGGCAGGCATGGTCAACTGTTGTAACCATCAGCAAACCCATCCTGAGAAATGCCATGCAGTTATTGCTGGACATAACCTTTAAATCATTCAGTAGCAAAAGGGATTTAATCACCATGTAGTTATAACCCACTGGAAGCATTATGATGGAAATCAAGTAAAGAATTTCTACGTGAATTTAGAGACAACTTGGCTCAAAGCAAGCTACCGATTTAAAGTGCAAATTATCGCTTGCAGTGGATCTGCGCCCGTACAGCTCGTTTTGTAAAGGGGAGAGGAGAAAGAGTTAGATATCCCCCCCCCCCCCCCCCCGTAGACATCCCTCCCCCCCATGCTCCAGCAGTGGGCTTCCCTTGCTGTCATCACATCCAGTGCAGGGCTATGGACCCTACTCTTGATGAGGTCAGGACCCCAGACTGCTGGAGTGTAGGGCAGAAGAAGCTGTGGGGATGGGTCTGCGGGAAGAAGCAAGGATCAGGTAATCAAAATAAGTAATTAACCCTTGCAGGGCACGCACAGCCCCACTTCAAAGGATAATTTTCTTTTTTAGTTGCCCGGAATTGGGCTTTAAGCATAAACTATATTTAATGTATTCAACAGCAGTATACAAAAGCCATAGTAAAATACACTATTCATCTCCAGTTTTTAATAGTCATTACATATGTGCCTGCACAGAATTGTTCCCATAAAGGTTTCTACAGATTTGTAAAATTTACACCTTGTCAACTAAACATACACCATTTTTTTGCCTCTTCAAGAATGTGTTGAACCAATTACACAGGAACATTTTGGTAGCTCATAGTTAAAGTGGAATTAAACCTAAAAACTAAAACTCATCAAATTGCAGCTTACCAATTCTTAGATGTGATGGCTGCATTTGTTTTCTTTCTTTTTCCTTTATTTTCTTCTGGTGATGCAGCCAGTAAGTCTGTTATTTTTCAACTTTCTTTAACAGACAAAGCTGTCAACACAAAGTAGCAGTTAAAGGGTTGAGACACACCTGTTAACACTGATAGCAGTGCTTACAATGATCAGCTTTTATTCATTTATGTAAAATCTATATCCCAATATGAAGAGAACGGTTTGCTGTGACTGCTTAGCTTAAAGTGTTAGCTGGAGTTCAGCTTCAATTTGTTAGTCAGGTCCATCTAAATCTGCTAGTCTAAGGTTGGATTCACACCTCTGCATTTTTAGTGCTTTTGCACTACAGAATGTGTTCCATAGGAAACCATGGTGAATGGATTGTAGTGCAAATCTGCAAAATGCACTAAAAATGCATAGATGTGAATCCAGCTTCAAGCTGGCTATACACACTACAATTTAAATAAAGAAAACAAATGTAGCCACCACTTCGAACAATTGGTAATGTGCAATATATTACATTTTTTGTGGATTATTACAGCTTTAAAGTGGTGGTAAACCCATTTTTTCATGTTTTACCTTCAGGCAAGTCTGTAATAAGGCTTACCTGTAGGTACTGTGAATATCCACTAAACTTGCACTGTTTAGGAGATATTCAGAGTGCATGCAGTTAGTGAAGTCACCGGCACATGCTCTCTGAAGGCCTGGCATACTGTGCCGGACCTTCGTGGCCTGTGCCGAAAATAGCGGCTTTTTACTTTTCTTTAACTCTGGTTTACTACCGCTTTAAAGTACATTTCTAGGCAAAGCATTAATACTTGGATAAAATACATATTTGTGAGCTATTATACCTGGCCACAGTATTTTTGCATGTACAGTTTGTCATGTGTTCCAGACAGGACAGCTAAGCAGTGACCTCACTTTTGTCCACTGCAGCTTGGTCAAGGCTGCCTGCTGATTGGGCAAAAAATGAGCTGCAGAACATTGATGAGTTCATCCTTCTGCTCTCCCCTCATCTAAGCACGTTCACATTGTGTTAGACAGATAGCACTGTGCAAAGTAATAGAGACTCCAACCTCCAACTCACAGTTCTGTTGTGTAGAATATCAGGAAACAAACTTCGTTATAGTCAGGTAATTGTACCAGTTGTAAGTAAAAATACATTAAAGCTAATTCACACTGTGTGTTGCATAATGTGCTTTTGTGCGTCGAGGCAGCCCAACATCTATGCCTTTCTGCACCATTTGTTTTTCAATTATGTGCAACAAAATCACAGATGGTTCCCATGTGAATTGTGCTGGCTAGGTGCATGCACATGCTACTCAAATTGAATGGCACCACACTTTCTGCACATTAGGGCACTTTCACACTCATCCCTAGCAAAAAACATGGCAAAAGCACAGTTTTTTCCTGTGTTTGCAGTGTGTTTTTCACAGTACATGCTACTCAAAAACTGTGTTTTCTATGCATTTTCTGTGGGAAGGTGAGTTTTTGGTGTGTTTTTTTTCACCACACCAAACCTGCACCAGAAATGCAGCAAGCAGGATTTTACTAAATGCAGTGAACCCACAACGGACCAGTGTGAAGTTGCATAAGATTACATGGTCACACATTTTTCTCCCGCTTTTAACGCAAAAGCAGAAGAAAATCGGATCAGTGTGAAAGCAGCCCTAATGTGCTTTTAATAATGCATGTATTAATATATAACTGAACTGTTTTTTTTTTTAATACCTGACTAGAGTTCAGCTTTAACGAGTAATTTCACCTTTTTTTCCTGTACAAAACCTAAATGATAAGGTTGGACAATGAGATAATGCCATTTGTAAAAAGTATTTACTGCTTGTCCTGATCATGTAAGCCAGTATAGGCTGTTCGTTTCCATTGTGGCTGAAGGGAACTGTCTAAAGGTTACAAGAGAACGTTTGTGCAGACAATGAACCATTTATACATTGGTTAATTGGAAGAAATGTTCCTTCTGTAACCCAATTCTCTAATTCATTCATCCATTGGCTGGTAATGTGAATGCAAGAGCAAGAATGGTTGCTGTGGGCAACAAGAATTGTTCTTCAGATGCCATTTTATTATTATGCAGTATATAGACAGTTCCCACCTGGCAACAAAAAAAAGATTTTGAATTGGCCACAACCAGTTCTTGAAAAGCCTTTATAAGTAAAAGGTCAAATGTAAATTAACAAGAGTACGAAGTTGGGAAAGGTAATTTGGTATGGAGCCTAATGGCCCATGCCGCAGGTTATCCCTACATCAATGCCTCAGGTGTTATCATGGAAATTGGAATATGTGCTGACTAACATGATGCGCCAGTCTCAATTGTATTTGTACTTGTAGCATTCCTATAAAGTCACACTATCAACTTCTCTTGTCACTACAGAACACTCTGTGTGCATGTTAATTTCTGAATTGTTTAGTGCAAAGTAACTGAGGTTAAGGTCAGTGCTACGGTAATTGTACAGATCACCTCTTTATTGGCTACTTTCTGTACAGCTGTCTTCAGTCTGACTTCTGGCGTGCTTCGTCCAGATCCTGCTGGACCAGACAATGCAAGAATAGTATTGACGCTACCTTCAAGCACTGGGTTCTGCATAAGGCGCTTTCCAGACTCCCTTCTGGTAACAAGTTGGTTGAGGAGTGCTTTCCAGGGCCAATCCGTTGGCATTGCATTAGCACTTGCCCTGTATCAGTCCAGAAGTCCTGGTGGTAGTCTCTTTTAAAGTTGTCTCATTTGCCCAGTTTTAATCCAGACCTCTACAATACAACATTCTGTTTTGTGGACCTGTTGGACCAGGGAGGAGCCCTGAGCACCTTTTCCGTGCAGATGACTTGGTCATTGGAGGAATCTCATCTCTCAACCAACATCCTGGCGCTTTGGCCAAGTTGGCTGTCCCTGTAATTTTGGACCATCCTGCTGGAGTCATCCGATCAGTCAGACAATGTCACAGCAGTGGTGTACATCGACCATTAGGAAGGAACCAGAAGTCTTGCCATGGCAGGAGAGGTAAATCGGATCCTTTCCTGGGCAATACTTTGTGTTCCAGGCATGTCGCCATTTATATCCTAGTACAGACAATGGGAAAGTAGGCTTCCTCAGTTGGCTGGACCTGGGGGAGTGGTCCCTACATCTGGAGGTGTCCCAGGATCTATGTCACAGGTCAGGGATGTTGATCTCCTTGCCTCCAATTTCAACAACCAACTTTTCCTAGAAACTCATGCCTTCTCTGCATTACAGGATAAAATGGAGGACATCCTAGTGATCCTTGTTGCCCTGGACTGGCCCAGGCAGATGTTGTACTATGTCATGGCTTGGTTCAAGGGCTCTATCAGATCTTCTGTCCAAGGATCAAAATACCATCCTGCTTCACAGTCACTGGCCTTAACAGCATAGCTGTTAAAGCTCAGGTTCTGGAGTTTCTGAATCTGTGATTTCTACAATGATAAAAATTGTATCCTCTCCTTCCTACAGCTGGATCTAGACCAGCATTTGCCTTTTTGGTCAGTTTTCTGCTTCGTCTCTCTTGTTTTAGAGACTGACAGCTTCTCATTCCTTAATTAAGACCTTTGTACAGGGAATCTCCTGTAACTCCCCCTGTTCATTCTCCTGTCACTCTGTGGGATCTGAATTTTGTTCTATGCTTTGGAAACTGCCATTTGAACCCGTATCCTGCAAGGAACTCTTTCTGGTTTGCATAGCGACAAGATGGTGTTGAGGCCTAGGACTTCCTTTTTGCTTATGGTAGTTTCTGACTTTCACCTCCTCCATCCCTCTGATTCCAGTTCACTGAAAGAAAAATTTCCCTTTATTGTCTTAATTTGGTCCAGATTGTGAGAGTTTATCTCTCAGCCACTGCTTCTTTTAGAAAGAAATTTGTTTTTTGTCATCCCGGATTGTCCCTGTAAGGGTGCACCATCGTCTTGTTACACCATCTCTAGGTGCACTGACATACCATTATCTAAACTTATGGTCAAGGCAGGCTCTGCTAGATCTGTGAGTGCTTGGGCTTTTTGGCATCAAGCAGCCACTTCTTAGATTTGCATGGCTGCCACCTTGTCCCCTGTTCACCGATTCTCCACGTTCTACCAGGTAAAAGTGGGGGCTTTATCCAATGTCAGCTTTGGTCGTAAGGTCCTTCAGGACAGATCTTTGTGGTGGGGAGCTCCAAAACGCCACATTGTTGGAGTGAAGTTGAGTATAGTTCTGCTTTAATGTAGGTTGCGTTAAGGCAGCTTTCATAATGAATGGGCTGCCAATGCACCACGACAGATAGAAAAAAAGAAAACTGTGTATGTGTTATGGTGCATTGTGTGTTGGGCTCTATTGAGAATGAATGCCATCATAACACATTGCACATAGAGCAAGTAACATGCAGGTGTGACTGGGCCCTAAAAGAAAAAAAAAAAATTTGCGAATACATTTTTGTAGTGTGTGTTTTACTTAGTATGGCTCAGCGCCTCATACAATTGACATTTTTATGCAGATTAATAGTAAAGAGGGCATTAGAGGTAGTAGCTCCTGTGGACCATTTTTAGGCCTTGTACATTTGGACTTCAGCATGTGAAAGAACAATGGGTGCTGCAAGCGTTACAAAGTATTTTAAACCTTTTCAGCAAGCTTTGTAGCCTTTGTTGAATTCTTTAAAGTAAACTTCAATTCCAGCACGGGGTTGTTAGATCTTCATAGGAGGCTTTCAGCAAGAAGTGTTAAAGCTTACTAATGCCTGCTAGAAGCTTGTTAAAATGACGATCAGCAAGCCCATTAAGATCTGTGTTTCAACTCCAGAATATTACTTTGCAGGCTTCAACAAAGCTTCTTGAAACTGAAAGCTTTGCAAATGTCTTGTTAAGGCTTTCTGTACACACTGTCCTTCTACAAGCTGAAGCCCAAATGTATAATGTCTTAAGTGCAGAGCTTGCCAAGTAGAGAGCTGCTGCTGCTGCTATACAACAGTGTTGCACAGCTCTGGTACATTAAAGCAGCATGCTGTGAAACCACTGGCAGTAAAGTTTGAAAACCTTGAATTTGGCCAAATTGCAGTTGTGATTGGTACCCGTTTCCGCAACAATACATCAGTTTTAACATGCCTGCTCTACAGGCATAACTGAAAATGTAGGTAAAGAATACTTTTCACAAAGTTCATCACTTTCATTCTTTCACTTTTCAAATCTGTCAAACAAGAAGAAAGGAAAAATTATACTTCGGAACTTAACACATTTTCCTATCAAATTCCAGGATTTACTAGATATATTATTGAGAAACACATCTTGTGGTATAAATAACACTTGCAGTTTAGTCTCATGACAAACCAATTGGTGAACTTATTCAGTAAGGAAAGAAGTGGTAACCCACAGCAACCAATCCATATTAATTTTCTATCTTCAGAAATCTAGTTATGAGTGACTGCATTCCCTCTCCTCTTTGCACTGCCATACTAAATAGGCATTCTGGAGTTCTAATGTTAAAATGTTGATCATAATGCTGTACAAAAATACTACTAAATCCACCCCAGCAAGGGGTTTTGTACCTCCCTAGCAGTTAGACGTTTGTAAGGGGTAAAATTTGCAAAGCTCAATAATACAATGATTCCTCAGTAGGCATGTTCCCATTCTCTCACCACCATAACCAGCCAAGTTCAGAGAGTCTTTAATTAATTAGACAAGGCATGTGGCTAGCTGCAAAGAAATGGTGGTACCTCCTTTTCAACGGTGGAACTGCTGATCCCCTGTAGTCCAAATGTGTATTTACCTACAAGAGTTCTCACAATGGTACTCTTATATTCCAGGAATACGTTGTCAGCACCCGGTCCCTCTTCCTCACAATGCAGGTGTAGAGGCCTTCATTGATTGCATTGGCAATTATACTCATGTGGTCATCGTTTAGGGACAGGTATCCAGGATAAGAGTATTCTAGGAGCTCGTTATCTTTGTACCAGCTGCAGGGATAGAAGAATCTTTACTAGAACGAGCCTCATCCATGGAAACTTAAAGTGATTATGAATAATCACCTTGTAAAACAACCCATTCAGTTTAAAATAGAAATGAAAGGCAAACATGTTGTATAAATATAAAAAATATATATAAATACCTTTTTTTTTTCCTTTTTTTTTTATAAGTGATCACAGATCCTCTGTTCTCAGCTGCATAAGACCCCTTTCACACTGAGGCAGTTTCCAGGCATTTTAGCACTAGAAATAGCGCCTGTAGAGCACCTGAAAACTGCCTCCCATGCCGCCCGAATATGGAAGCCCGAGTGCTTTCACTCTGGGGCGGTGTGCTTGCAGGACGTTAGAAAAAATCCTGCAAGCAGCATCTTTGGGGCGCCCCTGCCTATTGCAATAAATGGGCAGCGCTTCCAAAGCGCCGCAACACAGGCTTTTTAACCCCTTCTTTGGCTGCTAGCGGGGGTTAAAAGCTTAAACAGTGCTAAAATAATCGGCGCTAATGCACGGGCGGCCCCAGTGTGAAAGGGGTCTTAGAGCTGGGGGAGGAGAAGCAGCAGTACACTGAGTTTTCCGGTGAATTTCTGTACAGCGGGGGCGTGTCAGGACAAGTCTGATCATTGGGGAAGAGTACATAAAGTTTCCAGCATAACTGGAGAACTGATCACGCTGTGCTCTCCTGCTTAGTGTGGTCAGTTTTTATTGGGAAAACAAATGGACTGGCAGGAATGCCAGGGTTTTCACATAAAGGAAGCAATACAAAGAGAACAGGATACTTTCTCATACAAGTACATGGTACAGCAGGGACATATCAGGAATATGAAGTGTTGGGGTATCAAATGTTTTAAAGAGTAAGTAAAAAAAAATTCCCCTCTTGGTGATCTATGTACATTGCAGGTATTTTAACAAACTTTGTTGAAGATTTTGTTATTCTTAAAATCTGACTCGTATCTTAGTGCAAACTTCTGGGAAAATCGGTAAGCCTATCACACAAGCAGGAAATTATATTTCTGGGGGCATTCTATATACCATGTGTGCACAGAACACATCCAGGTTGCCATATTGCATTTTACAGAAAATTGCAGCGCTGTAGATTAAGGCTGGGTTCACACCATTGCGATTTCGCATCCAATTCGCAATAGCTGGAGATTTTGACCGGCTCTCCGCAACAGGCCTGCAGCGTTTTGCAGAAAAACGCTGTGTATCTTTTGGTCCATTTCTGCTCCGAATACAGCCCAAATTTGGGCTGAAATCGGACCTGAAACGGTGAACCACCACGGACTGGACCCCTGCTGTGAGCCGCATGCAGCTCATATGTGAACCGAGCCTAAAAAGGAAAGGTAATTTTTAAGAACATTCAATTAAAATATGATTAGTGTAGCAATTGTATATGCTATTTTTTTTTCCCCATGAAAGCGGTGTTACCATTTAAAGACTGCCTATGCCCACGGCAACGAATCCCATTCTGGACTGGAGAATGAAAGCTCCAGTCATATTTTTTTCTTTCCATCTAAAGCTGACTTGGTGCATACATAACTTTACAACATGATTATTTCCTGTAGCCGTAGGCGTGCGCAAGGGGTGTGTTGGGTGTGTCTGGGAACACCCTAATCACCCTGTGCGGCGCAGATTCCCCCTGCTGATATTCAAGTCCCCAATGGGACTCCTAAAAAAATTCTAAAAACTATTTAAAAAATAAAATCATAAAAAATGATATAACAATAAAATATTAAAAATAAAAAACTACTGACACCATCCACTGCCCTATTAACACCGTCCATGTTTTAATACATTTTAAAAGGTTTTTTACATTTATTTATAAGCGTGTGTATATATATATATAGATATCTATCTATCTATATATATATATATATATATATATATATATAGATGTGTATATATATATATATATATATATATATATATATATATAGATGTATATATGTGTGATATACTATATATATATATATATATATATATATACACACATACTGTATACTGTGTGTGTGTATATATATATATATATATATATAGTATATCACACACTCGTGCACGCATGTTTGAGCTTTGGGGTGCACACCCTAATGTAATAGGCTGCGCACACCTATGCCTGTAGCTATATAGATCCAAGATATTATCCAGCACCTTATAGCCGACTTGGTGTCTGCAGAACAGAGCCTTTTTAAAAATGAAGGTATCTGCATGTCTCTCTTCCATCACAAAGCAAAACAAATAAGGATTTCGTCTTCATTTCAGGAAGGTGGGCAGAGCCATGAAATTATCTTCTATTAGCAAATTATGAGAGATTTACCTTAAAACGAAGCCCTCCAGTGGCGCACTGTCACCGCTAACGGGGCTTTCATCTTCACCTAGTATTTCTTCCAGGTTTGCTTGCTCCGGCTGTTTGAATGGCCGAGTCGTGATGACTTTACTCCCATGCCTGCGCACCAAAGCATCAACCATGGCACAACTCTCTAAAAGGACAGCATGCTGTCCCTTTAGAGCGCAGTGCACATGCACCGGTGATGTCACCAGCTGCAGAAGTAGTGAATACCTCCTAAACACGTTTAACCACTTCACGCCTGCACTATAGCCGAAAGACAGCTACAGCGCGGGCCTAATTTGCCGGGAGGTCATCCATGTACGTCCTCCCGTGGGGCGCTCTGTGATCACCGAGTTCTCGGGACTTGGCTGATCACAGAACAGAGTGACAGCTGATCACATGATGTAAACAAGCCAGTAATTTTTGATTTTTTTTTTCCTCATGCTGACAGCATGAGGAGAAAAAAATAAAGCCTAAAAAATAGGATTTTTATAACAGCTTACCTGTAAAATCCTTTTCTTGGAGTACATGACGGGACACCAAGCCACAGTAATTACTGTATGGGTTATATATTCAGGTGATTGACACTGGCACACCCTAGACAGGAAGTTCAATTCTCCATATAACCCCTCCCCTTACCGGGAGTACCTCAGTTTTGTAGCAAAGCAATACACGTGTAATCAAAAAGAGGGTAGGGACCTCGGTGTCCCGTGATGTTCTCCAAGAAAAGGATTTTACAGGTAAGCTGTTATAAAAATCCTATTTTCTTTATCGTACATCACGGGACACAGAGCCACAGTAATTACTGTATGGGATGTATAAATAATTGTGTCTGCGCTAAAAAGTTAAATTGATAATAAAAAATATATAATCGAAAAATATATGATAAATAATAAAAATCAATAATCAAATATGAAAAACTATAAATATTAATAATCAGAGAAAAAAATGAAAATATATACTATGCAATAATGTGCAATCAATCTGTGATATATAACCAAAGTGCAACATGCATAAAAATAATATAAAATCCAAGTGCTGATTGAATAACAATAGAGTATTCACTCTTTCAATAATGTGTAAGTTCAAAAAGTTTCCTAAATAGCAAACGTAAAGTGCAAAAATATAGTGTCCATTAAATCTGGTATCCATCATGCTCATCCATAACAGTGTGCAAAATAAAGCATGCTCCAGTGCTCTCCTGTGACCCCCAACAGCGTATGCGCTCACCTCTGAGCGTGTGACATGGTAACTAAACAGTGTCTAAACACGCATTGGAGCCACTCCTGGGCTCATAAAGGGTATGCAGATGCTGATCTCCAACTCGCTCAGATAACACCAATGATTTACATATAAAAAAGAAGAAACATGTAAAATGATTCCATAAAGGAAATGGGTGAAGCAACTGTCCCAATGGGGGTGTAGATGGATGCCAACCAGGCAGTAATGAGATATTGAAACAGAAAGTTCCCAGGTGTTGTTGGTCTGGTGGGCAACAGCAACTAAATTCCAGCAATATAGCTGAACAGATTGAGTTGACCACCTAATTACAAGTGGTAAAAACACCCAATTATCCCCCAGGTATGGCTCGCAGAAAATCCAATCCAATCTTTTAAGCCCCTCCAAACTGGGATGCCCACAAAGCTTTGATTTGAAAAGGTGGAACTTTCCTCTTCAAACCATAAGCTTGAATAATTACTTGCCGAATCCATTTGGCAATGGTAGATTTTGACGCTGCCTGTCCTTTTCTAGGACCTTCAGGCAATACAAACAAAACATCTGTTTTCCGAATCTGAGCAGTCGCCTTCAAATTTTGACTGCGCTCACTACATCCAGAGAACGTAGTGACTTTTCTTCCATAGAACAGGGTTCTGGAAAAAAAGAAGGTAGAACAATATCCTGGTTTAGGTGAAAACCTGAAAGCACCTTTAGCAGAAAGCTAGGATGAGGAAGCAATACTACTCTATCCTTGTGAATGATTAAATATGGCTCTTTACAAGAAAAGGCCTCCAATTCTAATACCCTTCTTGCAGAAGAAATGGCTACCAGAAAAACTAGCTTCCTTGTCAAAAGGACTAAGGGAATATGCCGTATTGGCTCAAAAGGCTGTTTCTGTAATGCCGACAGAACTAAATTCAGGTCCCAAGGATTCTGGGGTGCTCTAACCAGTGGATTAAGCCGCGTTACCCCCTGTATAAAGCTTCAAGCCAAAGAATGCGAAGCAAGTGGACGTTGAAACAAAAATGATAAGGTCGAGACCTGGCTTTTGATGGTACTCAAGGCCAGCTTCATCTCTAACCCCATTTTCAGAAAGACAAGGATTCTACCTATGACATACTTTGTGGGATGCCAACCCCTGGATTCACACCAGGAAACACATGCCTTCCAGACTCTATAATAAATGACTCTGGAAGCTGCCTTCCTTGCATTAATCAAAGTAGATATCACTGGGCCTGAAAGCCCACGATTCTTTAGAATGTGGGTTTCAATAGCCAAACCCTTAAATTTAGCGTTTATAAGGTATGGTGGAATACTGATCCCTGCGATAGCAGGTCTAGACGTGGAGGTAGGGTCCACGGGGCCCCTACCGCCATCTTTACTATTTCTGCATACCAAGATCTTCTGGGCCACAAGAACTAACAACTCCCTTTCCCGCTTGATCCTACAAAGAAGTTGAGGTAGCAGCAGAATAGGAGGGAATGCATAAACCAGTGAGAACTGATCCCACGGGGTCACCAATGCATCTGTTCCGCATGCAAGTGGATCCCTTGTTCTTGATACAAAGTTGTCGACTTTGTTGTTGAACCTGGATGCAGACAGATTCAAGTCCGGGATCCCCCATCTCTGGCATATTTCAGGGTGAAGGGACCATTCCCCCGGGAACAACTGCTGGCGACTTAAGTAGTCCGCCTGCCAGTTCTCCCCCCCTGGAATGAAGATTGCCGATGTGCACGGCACATGCTTTTCTGCCCAGGTTGGGATATGGTTTACCTCTCCCTGGGCTGCCTGACTTCTGGTGCCCCCTTGGTGATTGATATAAACCACTGCTGTGGCATTGTCGGATTGAATCCTGACAGGAGAATTCCACAACCTGAATGTCCAGGCCTTTAGGGCTAGGTGCGCTGCCCGAATCTCTAGAATATTGATGGACAAAGTCCTTTCAGGTCTGGACCATTTCCCCCTGGACAGACACCTCTTCCAGGACTACCCCCCAACCCGAAAGGCTGGCATCTGTTGTTACCACCTTCCAGGTAACTGGTAAGAAGGATTTCCCCTTCTGCATATTCTCGGATATGCTCCACCAATTGAGGCTTTGGCACACTTTTGGTGATAAATGCATCGGAAAGGCAAGGCTACAAACTGAAAATGAAGTTTTCTACCTCGAAACGTAGATATTTCTGGTGAGCGGGGAAAATAGGTGCATGCAGGTATGCATCCTTGATGTGGATTGATGCCAGAAATTCTCCTTGTAGGATGGAGACTACTGATCGGATTGATTCCATGCGAAAGGAGCGGATATTCAGGAACTGGTTTAGATCTTTGAGATCTAGAATGGGTCTGACATCTCCATTTGGTTTTGGCACCGTGAAAAGGTTTGAATAAAACCCCAACCCCTGCTCTTCCATGGGGACCATCGCGATCACTTTCTGCGACAAAAGTCGGTCCAACGCTTGAAAGAGAGACTTCTTTTTCTCTGGATCTTTGGGGACATGTGACCTGAGGAAACGGGAATTCTCGGAACTCTAGTTTGTAACCTAGAGCTATTGTGGAGACCACCCATCTGTCCCGAAATTCTTCCTGTCAGACCCTTGAGAACTGCAGAAGTCTTCCCCCCCACTCGAGCGAGCGGGGGCGCCCCTTCATAAAGAGGCTTTAGGGTTCTGTCTTGTAGGTTTCCTCCCCCAGGACTTCTTCTGTCCCTGGGGTTGACCTTGAGGTTTACCTATTGAACCTGACGGTGGAGGCTGTCGCGACTGCCTGGAGGCTGATGCCCCTGGCACTGGAGAAAGAGCCGGTTTAAATGAGGAACGTTTACTCTTATTCTTAACTGGCAAAACTGTACTTTTCTCACTTGATATCTTTTGGATATATTTTTCCAAATCATCCCCAAACAGCTTTTCACCACGGAAAGGAAAACCAGCCATGAGCTTTATGCATGGAGCTTCGGCTGACCAACTTTTCAACCATAAGATTCTACGCATATGTACCAACCCAAACATAAGGCGAGAGGTTTGAAAAATAGAATCTCTGATTGCATCAGTTGCAAAACACAAAGCCGCTGGCAGCTCGGCTAAATCTTGGGCCTGCTGTTCAGGGAAAACCTTGAGCACCTGTTTCAAATGGTCTTTCAAGGATTGACATACCCCAATTGCCGCCACTGAACCTGCCAGGGAAAAAATGTTTTTTAGCAGGAATTCCAATTTTTTATCAGTTGAATCCCTGAGCATTTGCGCATTGTCAACCAGACAAGTCAAACTTTTATTTACGGAGGATATAGCAGCGTCAATTGCTGGTATACTCCACATTTTATAACTTTTTTCCTCCATAGGATAAAGTGTTGAAAACTTTTTAGGAGGGAAAAAATGTTTATCTGGGTGATCCCACTCAGAATACATAAGCTTTTCCAGCAATGAATGGACAGGAAAGGCACGCAAAGCTTGAGGAGGCTTTAGTGAACCCAAACAAGAAGTGGGCTCTTCAACCGACTCAGTTAAGGGTAGCTTAAATGTGTAGTGGACCATTTCAGTAAGAGAATGCACCAGCGACTTCTCAGCTTGTGAAGCTGAAGAAAGTCCTTCCCCACTTGATCCCTCGGAAGAGGAGTCATCAGCCTCTTCACAGTCCCCTGAGGGGGATTCATCTTCCCTCTCCCACTGTTCCTCTGAGGATCCTGGGTGGTAGAAGGGGACCTAATGCGTTTTTCTTCCACTGTGCGATTAAAGACGCTAACCTTTCCTCCAATCCAATCATAGCTGAGAACACCTCCTCAGTTATATAGACAGGGGCTGAAGTGACTAAAGCAATTGCTGCCCCTGACGACCCCGATGGCTCACTCTGACCAGCCTCCCTAGATCTTTCAGGGGGGGATGGTGTTGCAGAGGGAGGGTCCTTAGGGCCTGAGGCAGACCCCTTTGTGCCCTTGTTTTTTGTGGTATTTGTACCACCCCCTTTGGTCATAGTGCAGATCACAAACGCAGAGGTACTACCAAAAAAATGCACCCATTGCTGAGCAAATAGTCCAGCAACTGCCGCTGCTATTAATGCTCAGCCTGATGCAAAGTAAATGTGCCCTGTAAATGCCTGTGTCACCAACACTCACATGCCTCCCGTCTGCTCTGTGTCCCTCCTTCAGCTGTATGCACCTGAAAAAAGTGCACTTTTATAGCTTTACACAGCCCGCATTGTGGACGCTGAATCACGCTGACGCTGCTAAGCCTCCTCGTCCTCCTCCGACCACCCACCGTGCCCCCCCCCTCATCTTTTTCAAAAGAGACTGTTTTCCCACGCAATCGGGGCTTCGATCCAACCAGATCGCATGTGGAGGAGGGCTGGGGTGGAGGAGAGCTGCTGCATGCAGAAACACCGTAATGGCGGCAGCAGCGGGAGCGGCGTGTCATACCGCCGACTGACCCAGGCTCCCTCTGCCTCCTGGAGAGAAGCTGTTCAGGTGGGGGGGACATTCAAGAGAAAAAACCCCCTTCCCACGTCTTACCTGGGGCTTGGGCTGGAGGAAGCATGCAGCTTGTGACACAGAGTGAGACTGACAAGCATGGAATCAGGTATGTGCTCTTGACAGCCCCCAGTGGCAACTATAGGCATGTCAACATTTACTTAAAGGAGAAAACCTACAAGAATTAGAAAAATTCCTTAGGAATCTCCCTTACCTTCTCCAGCTGAAAGGTTCTGGTAAAACCAGACCCAATCCTCACCACTCACGGAGGGCTCCGTTAAAAAACCTTCAGGTTCAGGGGCCCCTTTTTATTGGGCGTTCCACACCCCTGGGCCTGTAAAGCACCCCGGCTGAAAAACCAAACACTGGATCCCAGGGTCCAGCTCTCTAAAAAGAGAAGCGTTACAGGAAAAACCTAGTTTCTTCCGACATGAGGCCCGGGTACCATTCAATTCGGCCTGGAAAAGACACTTTGAATGGATCCGGTAGCATGGCTTGCCCGATCAAGATTTCTCCAGTGGAGCTCAGCACAGCACATCTTTACTCGTGACCAACACCTAAGACACTGGCGAAAAAACTGAGGTACTCCCAGTAAGGGGAGGTGTTATATGGGGAATTGAACTTCCGGTCTAGGGTGTGCCAGTGTCCATGACCTGAAGGTGCCATATAAGCAATACCGTAATTACTGGGGCTCTGTGTCCGGTGATGTACGATAAAGAAATAAAGCTTTTGTAAGAGGGACATTGGTCTCACACACAGACAACCTCTGCTGCTAACCAGTGCCACCTACCAGTGCCCACCAGTACTGCTAATCAGTGCCACCTATCAGTGCCTCCTGATCAGTGCCCACCAGTGCCACCTCATCAGTGCCCTGCAGTGCAGCTGCATCAGCGCATATCAGTAAAGGAGAAACATTACCTGTTTGCAAAATTTTATAAAAAACTATGAAAACTTTTTCTTTTTTTAATTTGTTGGCCTTTTTTGTTTCTTTAGCAAAAAATAAAAACCTTAGTGGTGATTAAATACCACCAAAAGAAAGCTCTATTTGTGTGAAAAAAAATGTTATATGGGTACAGTGTAGCATGTGTAGCAGTGTAGCGCCATGTCATTCAAAGAGTAACAGCACTGAAAGCTGAAAATTGGCCTGGGCAAGAAGGGGGTTTAAGTGCCCAGTAAGCAAGTGAAATTCCTTGTACCTACAAGTAAGCCTTATTATAAGCTAACCTGTAGGTACAAGTGAGCAAGCAGTGTTTACTACCACTTTAAAATATTTTAATTTATATTCTTCAATACATATATATTTTTTAACAGCTTCCCATCTCCTTAATATATGTCACAATATGTATTTCCATCTGCGATTTTTATATATATATCTATAAAATTTTTATGTATGTATTCATTTGTCTCCAATGCAGCAGAGTGAATATTGAGAGCAAAAGTGCCAATGATTGATTTGGCCCCTCTCACTAGTGCCTGATTACTTTTGAAATCTAGTTTACTCCCATCTGTTTACAGAGCGTCTTCCGGGTATGACGTACTCGGGGGGATGATGCACTTCCAGGTTTCGGTTGTGCTCCTATGACACTAAGCGTGCATTCCAGCCACTTGTATCAGACATAGAAAGCAGGGACGATGGAGGAGGATGCAAATTTGTTTACAAATGCATACCTCCCAACATTTTGAGATGGGAATGAGGGACACCTACTAACAAACGTATGTAGGCATAGGATACGCCTCCTGCCACACACCCTTAAAGGAGAATTAACCAAAAAAAAGGTTAATTAAATCCACAAGGGCTTTTTTGTACCACTATTATTCCTTTATATTGGCTTTCAAAATGTACAAATGCAGCAATTTAGAAATTGGATGAAAGTTTTAGCACTGGGGAAAACTTTTTGAAAGATAAAAAGTGCATTTTATATACAACTATTTGGATCAGACCAAAATGAGGGGCAAATGAGGGGGAGAGAGGCACCGAGGGACATTGCTCCAAATCAGGGACAACTGGGAGCTATGCAAATGGGTGACATTGAGGCAAGTTCATCTTTACCGATGACTTTTCTTTCGAACACATTTGGGATCTTATTTGCAATCAGAAGATATTTTTAGTAGGGGGGTGATCACCTTTATTCTGTTGTCCAATTTAAATATGCATCAGTGTCATAGCAGCTTACTGTGAGCAACTACAGCCATACAATAACCCAAATATTTTATTGGCATTTCTGATTTGGGTTCCAGAATATACTTACTAAACTTTCCCTTTTTTGTGGATAATTTTTTTCCCACATCGGAAGGTCATGTTTCTGCCTTCTGGAACCAGACGAACTTTGGTTCTGGGTGGTATTGGTGTTGGCACTCGTGTAGGAAATGGAAAATCTGCATTAAACATTAAAATATTATTAGATACATTCTAGAAAATCTCTCTGGTCCTAGACTGCTAAGGTTGCCTAGTGAAGCGGTTCTCAAACTTTTTTTTGTCATGCCCCGTTCTCGATCTCTCCCCCCGAAACACTCAGGTTTGAATGGGACTTTAGATGTTAGCTACTTCATTATAAAAGTCTGTTGTTTTTTTTTTTTTATCTTTTCTGGGAGATCATAGACACGTTTATTAAAAATTACCTTTCCATTTCTGTCTGCAGTGAGCTATGTTCTTCTAAACTGTCAAAAAAAAAAAAATCTTCTGCTACTTGTATATATAGCAATGCTGGGGACATCATGTACACTGCATACAGAATCCCTTCCCAAATCTCATTTCTTACACTTGATTGGCTTACTGCTTTTTTATTTTTATTGCAACTCTAGGACTGTAATTATATGTGTCCCTCTCACTTCAAAACTAACTTCCTTTAGTTTGAGGAGAGGCCTTTCTCAGTATCACTAGACCACAATCAAGTATTGAAGTGAGATTTAAAAAAAATAAAAAATAATTCTATTGAGGGGACTGTTTTTTCCTCAACATGAGCTTCACTTTATGGAGACTAAAAAAAGATCCGTAAAGGGCTTTGGCACTCTAATTGTACCCAGGCACAAAAAGGGGGGCACTGGTCCAACTGCCAAAAAAAAAAATACATTGGGCAAAGAATGATAAATGAATGAAAGGAGTCTATTTAATCCTTGAGAAAGAACACTGTGGCATGAAATTCACTTTATGGCTGCATCAGCAGTCTCTCTCCCAAGCAGGATCTGGGGAGGCTCCCACCAGCAAACCATGTATAAACAGATAAAAGGAGAGAAAAGCTCCACTACCTAATAGAGTTGCCACCTCATCCCTTTAAACCCGAACACCTTTGAATTATACAGGTTCTGAAGCTTATTAAATGCAGATAAGGCACCAAGTGAGTTTAATTACCACCTTAATCAGCCACAGAATCTGTGTAATCAATATGTGTTTGGGTATAAAGGGATGAGGTGGCAACCATACTACCTAAGTTTTGACAAAGGGGGGCGACACTTCTAAATGCATAACCATGCCCATCGACGCCACACATGACATAATCACGGCCAGTTTGTGGGCCTACAACACTACCCTGCTGTCCATAGTGGTTCTCATCCATGTGATATACACATTCAGTCTGCTGCATTTGCAGGCTCTTCCTGGTGTTCCCCTGGTCAACTTGCTGGTTCCAAACTTTACATCATATCCAGGGGCTTTCTCACCTTTGACTACCTGGAAGATTGCCACCTGCTGGAGACTTATTGATACGCTTTTTAATGTCTTTCAAATGTGTGTGCATATTTATTGTTCTTCATTTTACCAATATGTTTTAATCAATGCTACAATTAGGTAGTGGCGCTTTTCTCTCCTTTTTTTTTACTTTAAGGAGACTTCTACCTAAATCTATTCTAATGTAAAATGTGCAATTTCAGTCAACATCTAGATATGTGGGTCCTGTTTAATGAAGTTTCTGACTTATGAATTATTTATGTTGCCTACAGAAACCACCTCCTCCTTTTTAATATATTTATGCGCAAAACAAAAATGGTTACCGTAACAGAAATCGCAGCTGTATGGGCAATACTTCTTCATAGGTTTCCTTCTGGACTCACAATACCCTTTCTGTGCCCAGCTGGCACATACCAGGTATCTGTCCCTACACCCTGAAATATAAGGAGGAATGTGTTAGTAGATTATAATAGTTTGTTCATGATTATCTGTCCCAGGACAACACATGCAGTATTTTGACAATGAAAAAATATATGGTTGGCATGTGTATTGTGTTTTCTCAAGTCACTTTATTTTTAAAGTAAACCCATCATTAGAGAAATATGGTAAACGCCAGCAGCCCTATGCTGACTTATTAACTTTAAGTCACTGATCCAAAATAAATATGCATGTAGCGAGGTCCCGGGGCCTCTGAGGCCTAATGGTGACCTCCAGGGTTAGTGACAGCTGACATCCTTCTGTGTAGGGTGGGTTACAAGGCATGGTGGGTATGATGCAAGGTGGATTAATGGGGTGCCAGACACTTCTTGAATGCAAAGAGATTTATTGTCTCTTGAACAGAACTATGGGAGAGAGGGTTGGGGCCAGAACACCCTTAAGTAGTTACAATGTTATTTGGCACACTCCAAAACTTCTATAGGCAGACAGCCATGCAGGGAAAGGCATCCAGCTAGACACCACATCTGCATGAGTAGGAGCACTTTCTCCTATGGCAACAATCTTGAAACAGTTTCTAACAAAGGTTGTCATGAACTTCTTCTACAATCTCCTATTGTAGATCTTCACTCAATGGAGCTCCCAGTCTATCACTTAGACCTGCTGATGCACTGCCACTGGATCCCCTGAGCTCTTCCAATCTTCCCACTCTGTATCTTCCTCAAGCATCACCCCCGCATCCCTGCTGGGTCCCCAGCTTGACGCTCACAGATACTCCTCAAGCGTCACCCCACTGGCCTGCTTGGTCCCTGGCTTGGCACACAATAATGCTCTGCAAGCATCGCCTCCACTGACTGGGTCCCTGGCTTGACATCTGCTGAAGTTTCCCAATTCTTCACCATCCCCAGTTGGTGAGAATACTGCTCTGGTACTTGCTTCAGCTACTCACAGTGGTCCCTGGTAATTAGGTGTATGGTCCCTTAGTGGCGACGGCTTCCCCTCTACCTCCGACCACGACAGGTTCTCTGGCCGGCAGAACCGTTACTTCCAGTTGGACTGCAAGCCGCAATCCCAACCCTACACTGCTCTCTTGCTTCTGGATAGGCTCTCAGACAGCCTAGCAGCCAGATGTCCCCAGGATAGGCCTCAGTTCTCTGGCATAGCAGCCCGGGGCAATACAACACACGTCCACCCAGACAGCTGTCTAGGTGTCACAGAACACCTATCACCTGACCTCACCCAAATAAATAGGCTCTCCCAGCAGGCCAAGGGATCCAAGAAAATCCCTGCCCATTGGATGAGACACCCCACTCATTCCTAATTTGTCCTTGCAATGCTCTTATCTAATGCCACCAGATACCTG
This sequence comes from Lithobates clamitans, assembly GCA_037952925.1. Taxonomy (NCBI): domain Eukaryota; kingdom Metazoa; phylum Chordata; class Amphibia; order Anura; family Ranidae; genus Lithobates; species Lithobates clamitans. The sequence continues at coordinate 761,088 of JBBGZY010001280.1, read as the reverse complement.
GCCATCTAGTGACAAAAGAGAGAAGGGCAGCGATTCCAGAATTAGGGTGAAATTAATTGACCTCCTATCAATTGGCCAAGGCAACTATCACTTGGCAGATAAATTTAAAGGCCACCCTGCCTAAACACCAGGGTATTACATGCATATTGGAAATGTCAGTGGAAAGTCATAAATCCTGATCCCAATACATGTTCTGGTTAGGGAATCAAAGTATTTAAGCAGAGAGTCCACTTCACAGAAAGGTAATTCAACGCTTTAGAAGAGTAGGTTGACAATGGAAGCCTCCTGTGTCTCTCTTGTGTGACATTCATTTTAAAGGTGGATATGTCTTCTAGAAAGTTGGTGACTTGTTGGTGAGCAGCCCTAGCCTGATGATTGGATATTGAGGGGAGCCAATGGATCAGGGCAGTGATGAAGTGGTCACCATGCTAGCTGATTTTCAGAAAGCTCCCAGTAGATTGAACACTATGCAATGCAGTGGAGCATGACTGACCCATGAGAAGAGAAACACAGGCGCCTCTAGGTTAGAACTGTAAACATTTTAATGGGATACAGGTGCATTATCCACTTACATGAAGGTTAAGGAAGTAAGGCATGAGTCTATCCACACTGGCGTGGCGTTCACTGCAGGGCGGCGTTCTGAACAGCTGATTTTTCTGCCTGTGGGGGAGAAATCCTAGCCAGCAGGATCTCTGGAACTACATCAATGAAAACGAGGCTTGGATCAGGCAGATGGTGAGGGCTGGAACGCGGAGCTCGGCGTGATGATGTCACTGGTGGGTTGCAACGGCGTTTCGGAGCATGCGCACTGGTAGATGGGACTCAGGGCGCGCTCCTTTGTCAAGCTAGTGAGACTTTGGCTGATAACAGCCTTATATACAGTGGGAACGGAAAGTATTCAGACCCCCTTAAATTTTTCACTCTTTGTTATATTGCAGCCATTGGCTAAAATCATTTAAGTTCATTTTTTTTCCCTCATTAATGTACACACAGCACCCCATATTGACAGAAAAACACAGAATTGTTGACATTTTTGCAGATTTATTAAAAAAGAAAAACTGAAATATCACATGGTCCTAAGTATTCAGACCCTTTGCTGTGACACTCATATATTTAACTCAGGTGCTGTCCATTTCTTCTGATGATCCTTGAGATGGTTCTACACCTTCATTTGAGTCCAACTGTGTTTGATTATACTGATTGGACTTTATTAGGAAAGCCACACACCTGTCTATATAAGACCTTACAGCTCACAGTGCATGTCAGAGCAAATGAGAATCATGAGGTCAAAGGAACTGCCTGAAGAGCTCAGAGACAGAATTGTGGCAAGGCACAGATCTGGCCAAGGTTACAAAAAAATGTCTGCTGCACTTAAGGTTCCTAAGAGCACAGTAGCCTCCATAATCCTTAAATGGAAGACGTTTGGGACGACCAGAACCCTTCCTAGAGCTGTCCGTCTGGCCAAACTGAGCTATCGGGGGAGAAAATCCTTGGTAAGAGAGGTAAAGAAGAACCCAAAGATCACTGTGGCTGAGCTCCAGAGATGCAGTTGGGAGATGGGAGAAAGTTGTAGAAAGTCAACCATCACTGCACCCCTTCACCAGTCGGGGCTTTATGGTAGAGTGGCCCGACAGAAGCCTCTCCTCAGTGCAAGACACATGAAAGCCTGCATGGAGTTTGCTTAAAAAACACCTGAAGGACTCCAAGATGGTGAGAAATAAGATTCTCTGGTCTGAGACCAAGATAGAACTTTTTGGCCTTAATTCTAAGCGGTATGTGTGGACAAAAGCAGGCACTGCTCATCACCTGTCCAATACAGTCCCAACAGAGAAGCATGGTGGTGGCAGCATCATGCTGTGGGGAAGGGGGGGGTTAAGCTGCAGGGACAGGATCACTGGTTGCTATTGAGGGAAAGATGAATGCGGCCAAGTACAGGGATATCCTGGACGAAAACCTTCTCCAGAGTGCTTAGGACCTCAGACTGGGCCGAAGATTTACCTTCCAACAAGACAATAACCATAAGCACACAGCTAAAATAACAAAGGGGTGGCTTCACAACAACTCTGGGACTGTTCTTGAATGGCCCAGCCAGAGCCCTGACTTAAACCCAATTGAGCATCTCTAGAGAGACCTAAAAATGGCTGTCCACCAAGGTTTACCATCCAACCTGACAGAACTGGAGAGGATCTGCAAGGAGGAATGGCAGAGGATCCCCAAATCCAGGTTGTTGCATCTTTCCCAAAAAGACTCATGGCTGTATTAGATCAAAAGGGTGCTTCTACTAAATACTGAGCAAAGGGTCTGAATACTTAGGACCATGTGATACTTCAGTTTTTTTCTTTTTTAATAAATCTACATAAATGTCAACAATTCTGTGTTTTTCTGCCAATATGGGGTGCTGTGTGTACATTAATGAGGAAAAAAATGATTTTAGCAAATGGCTGCAATATAACAAAGAGTGAAAAATTTAAGGGGGTCTGAATACTTTCCATCCCCACTGTATGCCTTGGAACACTGCCATCTAGTGGAAAGAATGTGACATACTTTCCAACATGAAATACCCAGAGCTAAAATAATATAGCTTTCAACAGAACTAACATGACATTACATATCAACTTCAGTTCCTGAGGTAATTCCAAATAAGAATAGACAATAAAAGCAGTCTGTTGATAGCTCCAAACTACATCCACGGGGTCACATCCAATCTACTATAAGATTTTACCTGGTACACACTACCCTGTCCCACATTTGTGTCATGTGTTTCCATTGTCCAGACAGGGTGGCTTCCAGCACCATAACACCTAATGACCAGGGGACACCATTTGTATATGTGGTTCTGGCGTCCGGCCCGACTGTACTATGGAAACACATGATGCTTATTCAGTGGCATTCAGGTCCATCCCAGCATTCAGAAGAGGACCTTCTCTGCCTGCCACTCTCTGTCCAGAATCTCTCTGTCTTCAGCCCTATACCATGCAACCACTGTGGTGAGGGTTGTAATGCCGTGTACACATGACCAGACTTTCGACGGACTGAATCACGTTGGACTTTTCGACGGACTTTCGTCGAATCGGACTTGTCTACACACAATCACACCAAGGTCTGATGAATTCGACCGTGATGACATACGACCGGACTAAAATAAGGAAGTTCATATCCAGTAGCCAATAGCTGCCCTAGTGTCGGTTTTCATCCGTCGGACTAGCATACAGACGAGCGGATTTTTCGACCGGACTCGAATCCCTCGGTAAGATTTGAAACGTGTTTTAAATCTAAAGTCCGTCTGATTTTTGACCGAAAAGGTCCGCTGCTGGTCCGATGAAGCCCACACACGGTCCGATTGACCGACGGATTCGTTCCGTCGGACCAGTTCGGTCGAAAAGTCCGGCCGTGTGTACAAGGCATGATCGAAGGACTCTGATGTGCAAGTAGGTTCCTGTGATGTGTTGGGGTGGCTTCTGATTTGAAACAGTGCTCTGATCTGAAAGGGGAACTCTGAAGTGATGGGGACTTCTGAGGTGAAGTTATTTCTTGCAGCCTGTTTATTCATTTAGTTAAAAACAGTTTTTCTTTCAACCCACGAGTATTTGTAAAATATACAGTACAATGTTGCCTTCATACTGAAAAGTTTAGGGCCGGTTCACACTGCTGCGATGCCAGACATTGCATGTGATTCATACCTCATTGCTGTGCAGATCACATGCGATGTCTGTGCGATGCAAATTCAGCTATACAAACTGTATGGCTGAATTTGCATCGTATTAGGACTAAACTCGTGCAGGACCCTTTTTTTGTCCGCACCAGGGGTCCTGTCCGAATTCACAGTTCGATCTGCGAACCGATCTGGGGGTGTCATTAACTTTGTATTGACACTCGCAGCGGTTTGCAGAGGGCAGTATGAACTGCCTGTGAGTCAGGAGTGATGGGGGAACCCACACTGGATTCACAGGGTTTCCCGCATCGCACCCTGTCTGAACCAAGCCTTAGAGACCCCTGCTATAGATTGTTGGATTGTGAAGTGTTAAAAAAACACATGTACAGTTGGGAATGTCATATAGTTTAGGAAAAAAAAAAATGATAACAAGGAGGGAGGAAAAACAGTAAGAGGGCTGGTTTACACCAGGAAATGCACTACTTTTAAAAACACGCTGCTAACTGATCGTATGGTACTTTGGTACCATGCGATCCAGTGCAGGCACATGGAGTGCAAGTTTCCCACTCTGTGTTCCAGTGTTAAATGGCAGTGAAAAAGAATATGAACTACATTTGAAATTACAAGAATAAAAACTGTTATCCAGGCAGAAAAATAGAACTACATTACTGACATTCAAATACAGTAAACCTGGGGCATAATTATAAAGCATTGAGTGTGATATTCACCAAACATACACTGCAGGTAAATCACTGTCATTTAAAACGCATTCACATGCAGTGCATGTTTGGTAAATGTCATGTATTGGTTTATACATATATATAAGTGTGTAAAAGAAAATATGCTTAACACATATTATTTTAACCCACCATATAGGCTGTAGATCCCCCACATGTCATCCTGGGAAATAGTCTTCTTCCCAGTCAGCGTAGCATTAATATGCATCAGAGCGCCTTTGTTCAGAGAGTGCATTAATCCCAAAGAGTGTCCGATCTCATGTGCTGCTACATGTACCAGATCTGTCAGCCACACTCCTAGAAAGACACAAGTTAGTTACTCCACATCACTTTCATTGTAAAATATACATTTAATTAAAAGAGAAGTATGGGATTTGTTGTTTTTTTTTTTTTGTTTTGTTTTTTAATCTTACTTGCCTAGCTGGATGCAGCTTTGGTCCAATGCTGCATCTGTCCCTCACCAGCTCTAACACTGAAAACCGAATGATCAAACACTGCCGATCGCTTGGTTCTCACAGCTCCGTGAGCAGAGAGCTGCTGTCAGTCACTGGCTCTCTCCTCTGCCCCCCCACGCTCACTGGAGTGCTGGACTGTGGAGGGGGTGGGAAAGGCCAGATCAGGCTCTCAGCAGCTTGCTGAGAGGCTGAGCCGAGTTCCAGTCTAAGCATGGTGGCGGGTCGTCTGGACCTGCTCTGTGGCATCAGCCGACAGTGGGCTTCAGCCTGCTGTCTGCGGAAAATATGTCAAAGGAGTCCAATACAAACTGCACTCCTGTGATCCACAGGAGAAGTACAGCCAAACAAGCTTTGGCTGTACTTCTCCTTTAAAGCGGAGTTCCATCCTGAAAACAATTTTCACATTTTCCTAGTCCTTTATTACTATTAAAAAAACATTTGCAGTGAAAAAAATGTTTAAACATACCAGATGTGCCCTGTTGCTAGGTGGTGGATCCTAATCTACCACTTCTGGCTCCGTGGCGCTCCGCATCACTTCCTCCCTCACCTGTGCTCCTGGGAAATGTGAGTCATCATTTCCCAGGAGTCAGTGGGCAGGACTGAAAAAAATTGCGTTATTTCCCGATAGGTAATGGCGCAATTTAAGGCGGGTCACAGCGCCATTTTTAAAAGGGGAATAAAGCCCTTTGTTTTTTATATATATATATATATATATATATCTATAGATATATATCTATATTCCATAATTATAAAGAGTATTTGTGCCAAGATCTCAGGAATACTTCACCTTATCCAAGCGCTGCAAATGATTGAGCTTCTTGGAAGGATAAGGCTTCCTGGTTTTGCTCTGCATAGATAATGTTATCTATGTTGCCATAAGAATGGGGTAGGACCTTCCTCCGTCGCCGCCCGTTGTTATGGCAACTTGCTAAACAATCGGTGATACGGCCGCCAGAGCATCGCGTATGCGCGAGAGGTGCATGCTGGTTACCCATCATATGCACCTCTCGATCGGTTATCCAGGAAGAAGTTGCGATTGGGCTTCATATGCCCACACTCAACATGGCAACGGTCAGAAGATGATCATCTAAATCGTAAGATTAAAAAAAAAATGCTTACTATCCACTAGCAAATATACAGTACATTAATGTGTGTTATTACTGCAGTGTGAGGTGATGCCTGGAAAAAAAATAATAATTTCTGTAGCTGGAACTCCGCTTTAAGCCAGGCCTACCAGTTGAACGTTTTGGGTTAAACCCTGACCCTGTCACAGAGACACCAAAAAACAAAGCTGTCTAGAAAAGTAGCTGTTTAATACTTACCTGTCCCACTATCTGCTTACACAGGGGGATTTATTTACTAAAGGCAAATCACTTTGCACTACAAGTGGACTGCAAGTGCACTTGGAAGTGCAGTCGCTGTAGATCTGAGGGGAAGATCTGAAATGAGGGGAAGCTCTGCTGATTTTATCATCCAATCATGTACAAGCAAAAATGCTGTTTTTTATTTTCCTTGCATGTCCCCCTCAGATCTACAAGGACTGCACTTCCAAGTACATTGGTAGTGCAGAGTGGATTTGCCTTTAGTAAATCAATCCCAGAGTGTTTGGCGGTGGCATTGATGGAGAAAGGAGCACTTCAAAAGGTGAGTAGAAGTATCTTGCACACAGACATTAAATGAGGTTTATATGCAGGATCTTTCTGGCATGATCTATGCTTCGTAAATGTGCATATGCATATACACGTGTAAAATTCTTCTTCATTATCTTCTAGCTGCCAGTGTTTCAATCTACAAGTATATGCGTGTATGTACTTGCATATACATGTGTATATGTGTAAATTACTGAACTCAAACATAACATTTTCTATTTTTATTTTACAGCTCAATGCATTATTGCACTAAGGATCTTTAGGCAGCTGTGTGCATTATCTTGGATGTACACGGCTACAAACGCATCATTTTTTCACCCATGTGCAAGAGGCCTAAGGCCAGCATGATGGTGGGCCAGCGAGAAACTCACTTTAAACCAGCCCATACATTATACAGTTTTTTCATTCAACCAGCAGATTGAATGAAAAAACCTGTCCTGATTCCCCCATCCACAAATTTGGGGTGGATGGGGGAATCACTCCCACTGAGCTATTGTATTCTGACAGCAGGGCGACTTCCCCGCCATCCAAATACACTGATCAGTTCTGCTGGCTATAACTAGCTATAGATGGTAGCATTGATCACACAGCATTTTTCCAACAGGCTGGTTGTACATAAGTCAGCCGGTGGATCAACTTCTGTACATTCAGGGTGCGCATACATGGACCAATCTTTGATAAAATGGCTGAATTTCGATCCATGTATGGCCGGCTTAGGCAACCTAAAGACTTGAGATGACAGTCTATCAATATGTTTGCTTTTAGATGTTTGGCGATAGAGCGATGATCTTATGTCAGTAGTGGCAATCTGCCACTAAGCGAGTAACAATGGGGCAAATTAGAAAACTTGGTTTGTGTACCCCCAGCCCCAGGATAACTAGTGCCAGCCACTCACTACCTCCTGCTCCACTGACATAAATATGAAAGTGTATGAGCATATGGCTGTGTTTAGAACATCTGCTACCCTGAAAGCATACTGTATATTCCACATGTCTATAGGCAGCTACAAGCCTCCAAAAACATTTTTCTAGTTTTAGGCATTGTGAAAAATTGTTAGAATCTCTGCATACATTAGATTGTTGTCTGGGGAGATTCCTTTTAATGGGTGCCAGACAGATATTGTATAAGCTTACTATTTACAGTGCCTTGAAAAAGTATTCATAATCCTTGGAATGTTCCACATTCTGTCTTGTTACAACCAAAAACGTAAATGTATTTTATTGGGTTTTTTGTGTGATAGACCAACACAAAGTGGCACATAATTGTGAAGTGGAAGGAAAATTATAAATGGTTTTCCAAATGTTTTACAAACATCTGTAAAGTGTGGCGTGCATTCGTATTTAGCCCCCTATACTCTGATACCCCTAACTAAAATCTAGTGGAACCAATTGCCTTCAGATATGTCACCTAATTAGTAAATAGAGTCCACCTGGGTGTAATTTAATCTCAGTATAAATACAGCTGTTCTGTGAAGCCTTTAGAGGTTTGTTAGAGAACCTTAGTGAACAAACAGCATCATGAAGGCCAAGGAACACACCAGACAGGTCAGGGATAAAGTTGTGGAGAAGTTTAAAGCAGGGTTAAAAAAAATATCCCAAGCTTTGAACATCTCACGGAGCACTGTTCAATCCATCATCTGAAAATGGAAAGAGTATGGCACAACTGCAAACCTACCAAGACATGGCCGTCCACCTAAACTGACAGGCCAGGCAAACAGAGCATTAATCAGAGAAGCAGCCAAGAGGCCCGTGGTAACTCTGGAGGAGCCGCAGAGATCCACAGCTCAGGTGGGAGAATCTGTCCACAGGACAACTATTAGTCATGCACTCCACAAATTTGTCCTTTTTTGGAAGAGTGGCAAGAAAAAAGCCATTGTTGAAAGAAAGCCATAAGAAGTCCCATTTGCAGTTTGTGAGAAGCCATGTGGAGGATGTAACAGAACGTCCTACACTACGCTTGAGTGCTTCCGTCCTATACCACATCCTCCAGTCTGAATATAGATATTAGATATTATAGCCACATATTGCAACCAAGAACTAGGCAGGACTCATTTGACTCCAATGCTGGAACACTTTATTTGAACAAGAATACAGGATTTTATACACTTGAGAAGGTCACTTACCACATTACCAATGGCCCAAATATTTACCCAAAACATCAAACAAGGGTTTAGCTAACGAGGTACAGCTGACTCATGGCTAATACCATCACAAAGTATCCTTAATTAACCACCTGGATGACTCAGATGTCTCATTGCAGGTCAGACTTGCTGGCTCCAAGCTCAGAAGGTAAAATACACATTATCATAAGTATAAACACACAACACCTTCAGACAATAGGTGAGTTAATTAGCACAAATAACAATAGGCGAAAAGACCCTTAGGAGGTACACTAGACCCACTTGCAATAAACACATTATAGCAGACAACACCAGACAGGTAGCTTGCTGATGACATCAGCATCTGCTATGAGTTCCAGAGTGTGAAGCAGTCCTTGCTTGACATGTGGCATATAGGCCCTTAACATGGATCCCAGAGTCTGTGTGTCTTGGGGACACATGGACTTGAATCCAAAGTAACATTACTCCAAGGGTCCCCAGGCACAAAGAGTAGTTTTCCCTTAAAAGCAAGGGTCCATAATCAGTAGGCAAATCTTTCTAGATTTGCAAAGCTGGTAGCGACATACCCAAAAATACTTGCAGCTGTAAATGCATCAAAAGGTGGTTCTACAAAGTATTGACTCGGGGAGGCTGAATACAAATGCATGTCGCACTTTTCAGATATTTATTTGTAAAAAATGTTGTAAACCATTTATCATTTTCCTTCCACTTCACAATTGTGAATACAAAAGTACAAAAGATACAAAAAATTATATTACAAAAGTAGAAGGAATAACGCAAATAAACAAAAGATAAGGATATCACATTACAAGTGGTTAAAAAAGTGCATTCGCTTATGGAAGGAAAATTTTTTTTGGAAGAAAGTGATACTTCACACTACACGATGCAGTCACCACAGACAGGAAACCGTGGCATCGATTAGTGGAATTCCAATGCGTTTCAACATGCTTATTTCAAAGATAAGTCTTTTTCAGGGAAATGCATCACAGTCTAAGAAAAATCAAAGCAGTAATGTTACAAACTATGTATATGTATGTATGTATATATATATGTGTATTTTCCCTGCATGGTAAGGCTACCACATTACTTACATCCTCCTAGAGCACTTCGTGGGTTAATAAAATTTCCAATGTCAGGGTAAGGAGTCCTAGTCCTCCGTGGGTTAATAGTGTCCTATATCCTCTACAAGACAGCTGGATAAGAAATTATGGTCCAAGTATTGGCGTTTCAGCATCGAGTTTTTGATAGCTGTATGAAACAGGGCAAAAATAAGGAGTAATAAGTAAAGGGACCATAGTAGGAAAAGCCCCCCCCCCCCCCCCTCGGGTCCTGGTCAGGTGTTGAAGTGTGAGATAAGGAACACTTACTTGGCAGAGGGTGTAGGTCCAATTAGCCTGGAGCAGTCAGTGTGCCCTGATGACCCACGGTGGTCCCCGAGAGAGGAGTTACGCCGTTTGCCATCTCTGGCGTCCTTATATGTGGTGTGGGTGGGGATGGGCCGCCGCGTCAGCCAATGGCGTGGCTATCCTGCATTGGCCGCCGACAGGTTCATCCAACGTGAGGGCGCCGGGCGTCACTATGACACCGAACTGCGCCGTAGGTATAGCGCATGCGTGCCGCGACGGGGTGCGTCACAGCGACGTGGAGCAGCTTGGATGGGCCGGCTGCCATATTGGAGAGGGGCCATGCCCATAGTTGGAACTAATGAGACAAACTGAATCGAACGGTCTACACCCTCTGCCAAGTAAGTGTTCCTAATCTCACACTTCAACACCTGACCAGAACCCGGGGGGGGGGGGGGTTCCCTTTTCCTACTATGGTCCCTTTACTTATTACTCCTTATTTTTGCCCTGTTTCATACAGCTATCAAAAACTTGATGCTGAAATGCCAATACTTGGACCATAATTTCTTATCCAGCCATCTTGTAGAGGATAAAGGACACTATTAACCCACGGAGGACTAGAACTCCTTACCCTGACATTTGAAATTTTTTTAACCCACGAAGTGCTCTAGGAGGATGTAAGTAATGTGGTAGCCTTACCATGCAGGGAAAATACACACATATATATATATATATATATATATATATATATATATACATAGTTTGTAACATTACTGCTTTGATTTTGATGCATTTCCCTGAAGAAGACTTTTCTTTGAAATAAGCATGTTGAAGGGCGTTGGAATTCCACTACTCAACGCCATGGGTTCCTGTCTGTGGTGACTGCATCGTGTAGTGTGATGTATCACTTTCTTCCAAAAAAAAATTTCCTTCCATAAGCGAATGCACTTTTTTAACCACTTGTAACGTGATATACTTATCTTTTTTTTATTTGCGTTATTCCTTGTACTTTTGTAATATCATTTTTTGTATCTTTTGTATTTTTGTATTCATAAATTCAGATCGATAATTAATAAATACACAATTTTACCCAAATTGATCGTTTCCATTTCTTTTTTCTTCAAATTCATATGGGATGATGGCAATGACACATCCATACCACCAAGGTCACATTATATATATATATATATATATATATATATATATATATATATATATATATATATATATATATATAAAATCTTCACAATTGTGTGACACTTTGTGTTGGTCTATTACATAATATCCCATTAAATACATTTATGTTTTTGGTTGTAACATGGCAAAATGTGGAAAATTTCAGTGGGTATGAATACTTTTTCAAGGCACTGTATGTATATCATAACTGAAACTGTGCTTTAACAGTTGTGGGACATTATTAAAATATATTTACACCTTGAATAAAACTGCACAATTTTTCAACATAGATTGCAGATGAGCATATTGGCAAAACGGACATTTCTGGTTATACCTTTACAGTCGATTTAGCAAAACAAAGCAGTTGGCGGGATGGAGGGGGAGAGGGGAGAGAGAGAGAGCCATCAGTCAGCTGAGCGCTGGGAGCCACGGTCATATAGGTACAGATCGGCAGATTACACAGGCGCAGGGAGACTTATTATAGTACAGAGAGGATGGGAGGATTTAGCTGCAGATATGAGAGCAGCAGGAGCCGGGGGGGCGGGCACTGGTACAAGCAGACAGGGAGGGGAGGGAGGAGGAGGACAGAGGAGACTCGGGAGAGCAGGGCAGCATATGATGGAGGCATGTACGCTGACGATGGTGTCAGGGCTTAGCAGCCCTGATATATCGGAGTCAGCATACAGGGGGAAGGGTAACCAGGCAGGATCAGCCAGGTATTTCAGGTGTTACAGGGGGCCGAATTACACAGGACAAGCACTGTGCTGTATAGCATGCTTTAAGGGAACAAAATCAGTTTTTTTTTTTTGGGCTAACAAGCGATTTAAGATGACATCTGGATCTATGAGACTCACGCGATACAGATTTCACAATAGTGAGTATTCCAGCAAGTAAAACCACAAGGAACAGTGATGACTCCAATAAAGCATTATTCTGTCTTTTGTAAACATCCTGTGCATATCTGACCTACTTTTCATATTACGTGCGTGTGACTGTACTAGTGTATCTTCCACCTGGTTCTAATACTAAATTTCCCTGCATGCATTGCTAACCCAGAACCCAAAGGTTAAACGCAACCATTTTTTCCTTAATTCTTCTTATATTGATTTATTGTTGCTAAGCGCCAAAAAAAAATTTTTTAAATCAGAAATGTCAAATGACAATTATCACATAGGGAGGAGCAATGGAAAGGTCCCTCCAAGTTGTCTACTATGAAGTTATTAATGTAGGTGTTTTTTCTCTCAACTTGGGGTGTAGGGAGGTCTGGTATCAATTACTCTCTTCAATTTTGAATTTTAGGAACCCCTATTTGTAGTTTATAGGGACTCTCAGTTTGGATGCTTCCATTTGAAGGGCATATGGTATATTTTGCAAAGCTAAGGAAATCAACTTAGCTAATGTGGGTAATGCCAGTGAGCCTAGGTCTCAAACAGACTGGCTGCCTTTAAACACAAGAAAGTGCTCACCAAACTTGAGAACAATCTTTTGATTGCTTCATAATCAGTACTGATCTTCTCTGCTAAGATGACCATTCTCTCTAAAATACATAGACATTCTGAGTTCAAAATGATGCTTCCAAGCAGAGAAATTACACATGGAAAACATCCTTTATGTAGAAATGGATAAAGTGAAGTTCTCAACTGGGTTGAGCTCATACCTTTCTTCCAGCTGAACCTGGTGTTCCCCACAATCCAGTATTCGCTATCATCGAAGTGAATTTCCCCAGTCTTTGGAAAGTAGGCATGTGCTAACTCTCCAGTTGTTCCATCAAAGCAGTAGTGGATGGTTGACTCCAGGCAGTCTGTGTGATTTATACCATAGAAACCTGGTACAAGGAAAGCAATAAGGTCTTATCAATGTCCTTCTCAAGAATTGTCTGTGCTGCTCAATCAGATCTACCCTTCCCTTGTATAGTGCAGTAGGGGCTTTTATAACATCCCACTTCCCAGGAAAAGGTCGAAGCAATATGCTGTGGCAGTTTTTTCCTAAGTAAAAGGCTAATGCCCCGTACACACGGTCGGATTTTCCTACGGAAAATGTGTGATAGGACCTTGTTGGAAATTCCGACCGTGTGTAGGCTCCATCACACATTTTCACATCGGATTTTCCGACACACGAAGTTTGAGAGCAGGCTATACAATTTTCCGACAACAAAATCTGTTGTTGGAATTTCCGATCGTGTGTACACAAATCCGACGCACAAAGTGCCACGCATGCTCAGAATAAATAAAGAGATGAAAGCTATTGGCTATTGCCCCGTTTATAGTCCCGACGCACGTGTTTTACGTCACCGCGTTCAGAATGATCGGATTTTCCGACAACTTTGTGTGACCGTGTGTATGCAAGACAAGTTTGAGCCAACATCCGTCTGAAAAAATGCTAGGATTTTGTTGTCGGAATGCCCGATCAATGTCCGACCGTGTGTACGGGGCATAATAGTTTCCCAACTCCATTTGTTGGGGACCACCAAAAGGTCATGTTTTAAACAGAACTTGCCACAAGCCAAGGTAATTTAAACCAAGATAATTAAAGTATATGAAGAAAACTTGAATGGCAGAAATCAACTTCAGTGAAATTTGCACATCAAAGCAAATCAACAGATTCAGAAATATTGTAGAAGCTTCATGAAAATCTTGACTTTTCATGTAAAAGTCAAGCATGTCCCTACACCTTCCCAGCTCCCAAGACTCTGTTAGTCACCTTAGTGATAAGTGGCTATATTGACCAAAAGGAAAGCTTCAGTGTTAGAAAAGATAGGACCAAGCTCATTTTTTACAGGAAATATGTATATAACTTCAGATACCTCTCTGAATCCATTGATCATTCTAAAATGCAGTTTACTTAGTTGGAATTGTTCATTTTTCGGGCAGATCATTTAGGAGCACAGGTGAACTTGTTTGTAAAATTTCCAAAGGCAAGCCATTAACTATTTTACCTTTGTCAGGTTTTTAATGTCTGTGGCAACAAATTTCCCTCCCCTACACTCCCTGTCCTTGTGACTGGTTGTCATCTGAGCAGGAAGGCATGGAAAACAATAAAAGGTTGTCAGAAAAACATAGTCTGCATGCGGAAAAGGCCTTTCCTATTTGCTACATTATGTCATATGAGATTCAGAGGGGCTTTTTTATAAGCACTTCAACAACTATATCTCAGTCCAACGTCTCAGGTGAAAGCTCCTTATGCCTTCTCCTCCTCTTTCCAAGTGACTAATGGTACCCATCAGGGCTGTCCGCTCTCTCCTTTATTATTTGCACTGTGTTGAATCTCTAGCTGTATCTATCTGTAGAAGCTCGGACATTCAGGGTATATTGGTTAGAGGGAGGGAATTCAAAATCGCACTGTTTGCGGACAATATTATTCTTACCCTGACCCCATCCTAGAGTTTCCTTACCAAACCTGCATGCTGAACTTGACCGTTACGGTGCCCTTTCAGGATGTGAAATCATCTAAGTCAGAGCCCCCCCATTAACATACCCTCGGACGAAGTCAGACATTTACCGATTATTTTCCCTTACTCGTGGAAATCCACTGCTCTAAAATATTTGGGGGTTCACATTACTCTGATTTTCACCATACTGTGTAAAGAAAACTTCCCCCCTCTCTATCAGCAGATTAGATCAACAATGGAAGAAGCATCATATTTCCCTACTGGGGCATATTGCTTCTGTTAAGATGTCCCTCCTTCCCAAGCTCCTGTACCTGTTCCAAACACTACCTATTCCTGTCTCCCTAGCAAACATTAATAAACTGCAAGCAGATTTCCTGCAATTTGTTTGGAACTACAAGCAGCACAGAATACCCATTCGGTACATCTGGCCTCGTAAACTGACGGTAGCCTATATTATCCCGCTAATATACTCTTAAATCTGAAGCATCACTGCTGACCTCCTTTCTCTATAATCCCAAAGTGCCTCACTTTTCTGATGTCCTTTCCTTGGGTGTCAAGGAACTTATTCAATTTCAGCTATTTGGTGGATCCTAGGTCTTGTAAACTATTGCCATTTACTGAACTTCAGGGTAAATTTGATCTGCCTCGCCAGGTGTTAAAAAAAAAAAAAGAAAAAGTTGTCATTAAAAACTGTTCTTCTCTTTTTATTTTCAATAAAGAAATATTGAAATAAAAAAAAATCCTCACTTTTGATTGTATACTACTACAAGGCATGTATTATTTAATATGCTTTACTATATCAAAATTATTCATATCTTTACCTGACCTGGACATGTTAAAAACCTGTTTTTCTCATGTTATATTTAATAAAGAAATATTGAAATTAAAAAATGTCAGAAGTTCTAACCCTTTGCCATTGTACTAGAAATGTATATTTCTTTATCGTACATCATGGGACACAGAGCAGCCATAATAACTAACTGGGTTATATGCCACCTACTAGATGAATGGACACTGGTAAATCAATCAAACAAGACGTCCTCCCCTATATAACCCCTCCTACACAGGAAGTACCTCAGGTTTTTCACCAGTGTCTGTTAGGTGGATGGTCACTGATGTGACATGTGCTCTTAGAACAGGGGTCTCCAAACTACCGCCCTCCAGTTGTTCAGGAACTACAGTTCCCATCATGCTTAGTCATGTCTGTGAATATCAGAGTTTTACAATGCCTCATGGGATGTGTAGTTCTGCAACAGCTGGAGGGCCGTAGTTTGGAGATCCCTGTCTTAGAGCATACTTGGAGGTCTGGACGGTTCTATTAAGAATCATGGACTTTATTCGGATTAATTTGAAAAAGCTATTCACCATAATGGATAATACCCGAGCCTTATTGGAAGTAGAGAACATTCCACGAGGTTTTGCCTGTAATGCAGCCTTATGGCGCTGGACCCTGTGTAATGGAACCCTGTGCAGTGTTTGTTCTGAACAAGGTACTTTCCTGCAGGGTGCTATACAGGTCCAGGGGAGTGGACCCCAGATTAAGAGGGGCCCAATGTCTGAAGGTCTTTTATGACAAAGCTCGCCGTGATGGGTGAAGATTGGACTCCTGTTATGTTCAGAGTCCTACAGCAGGAATGGTAAGTCTGCAGTTTCTCTAAAAAAAAAAAAAAAAAAAAGAGAGAGATCTGTTTGTTCACCCAGTGGCCACTGGGGACAGTCTGCTGTTTAACCACTTCAATACCAGGCACTTAGACACCTTCCCGCCCAGCCCAATTTTCACCTTTCAGCGCTGTTGCAATTTGAATGACAATTGCGCGGTCATGCTACACTGTACCCAAACAATTTTTTTATCATTTTGTTCTCACAAATAGAGCTTTCTTTTGGTGGTATTTGATCACCTCTGCGGTTTTTATTTTTTGCGCAACAAATAAAAAAAGGCTGAAAATTTCGAAAAAAAACAAGTTTTTCTTTGTTTCTGTTACATTTTTTTGTAAATAAGTACGCTTTCTCCTTCAATAATGGGCACTGATATAGCTGCACTGATGGGCACTGATACGGCGGCACTGATGGGCACCGATGAGGTGGCACTAATGAGGTGGCACTAACGGGCACTGATGATGGGCACTGATAGGCGGCACTGATGGGCACTGATAGGTGGCACTGGTATGCAGCACTGATGGGCACTCATAGGTGGCACCGATGGGCACACATAGGCGGCACTGGTGGGCACTCGTAGGTGGCATTGATTGGCATATATGGGTGGCACTGATGGGTACTTATGTGTGGCACTGATGTGCGGCACTGATGGGCACTGATAGGTGGGCACTGATGGGCACAGATGGGCACAGATGGGCACTGACAGGTGGCACCGATGGGCAATGACTGGTGGCACAGATGGGCAATGACAGGTGGCACTGATATAGCATTGCTGGGCATTGCTAGGCATTGCTGGGCATATCATTGGCATAATAGTGCCAATCAGTGCCCATTTGTGGGCACTGATTGGCACAGATTGGGCACATGTGGATGGCCATGGGGTACATATCTGGCCATCCACGTTGCCCCTTCCCTGGTGGTCCTAGTGGCATCCCTGGTAGTCCAGTGGGGTGATCTGCGGGGGGGCTGCGCTGATAAACAATCAGCGCAGACCCCCCCTGCCAGGAGAGCCGCCGATCGGCTCTCCTCTACTTGCGTCTGTCAGACGCGAGTGAGGAAGAGCCGATCAACGGCTCTTCCTATTGACAGCGTGATCAGCCGTGATTGGACACGGCTGATCACGTGGTAAAGAGCCTCCGCCGGAGGCTTTTTACCAAGATCAGTGTAGCGGTGTGTCAGACTGACACACCGCTCCACCGATCGCCGCGATGCGCGCCCCCGGGGGCGCGCTGCGGCATGTTATCCTGCTGGACGTCATATGACGCCCAGTCAGGATAACACAACCACTTCCCGGACGTCAATCCGCTATAGGGCGGGCGGGAAGTGGTTAATCATGCTGTGTACTTTTTAGTCATGTGGGCTGCTGTTTCTCCTCCAGCCACTAGAGGGCGCTGGCTTGCTCAGTATGGCCTATTTTCATATAGGCAGGAAGTGGAAAGGCTGCTCCGAAACAGCATAGAGGCTGCATTGGATGCATATGTGCTTGGTTAATCCTGCAGGACTAGTATGGAGCCAAGTGCAGTTAAGCAGGGCATGCTTGGAAACTAGCTAAAATGCGCAGTTGCTGAAAGGCATGGTTGCTGAAATGCATGGTTGATAAAACACGTTTGCACATAAATAAATGTTTTTGCATAAAGATGCACGTTTTTAATACATGTTTGCATAGAATGGTGTTGCGTAATATATGTTGCATAAACGCAGGCCTGCTTATTGCGTTAATGCATGTTTCCATGGGCACGTATTGCATAAGTGCGTATTTTGCCTAGTTGCATAAGCACATGCTTACATGCTTCCATAAATGCATATTGCTTAAATGCATACTGGCATGTTTTAATTTGCACTGCATACGTATATGCTTATTTACATGACACTGCATACATACCGTATATACTCGAGTATAAGTCTAGTTTTTCAGCACATTTTTTTTGTGCTCAAAGTGACTTATACTCGAGTCAAGCACTTTTCTGCAGCAAAAAATTTCATTTTCCGAACCGAATTTGGGGCCCCATATCTCAGGGCCACTTTATGCTAGGAACCCCAAATTTGGTGTTCCTAGCTGGAACCACAACATATCCAAAGCTGGGGTTCCTAGCACTAAGTGGCCCCGAAATACAGGGCCCCAAATTCGGTTTGGAAAATGTCATTCTCTGCTGCGGAAAAGTGCTTGACATTTTCTGAACCGAATTTGGGGCCACGTATCTCAGGGCCACTAGGTGCTAGGAACCCCAAATTTGGTGTGAAAACCCAGGGGAAATGGTACCATAACATATCCAAAGCTGGGGTTCCTAGGATCAAGTGGCCCCAAGATACGGGGCCCTAAAGTCGGTTCGGAAAAAGTCATTCTCTGCTGCAGAAAAGTGCTTGACATTTTCTGAACCGATTTTTGGGGCCCTGTATCTCGGGGACACTTGGTGCTAGAAACCTCAGCTTTTTATATGTTATGGTGCTAGTTCCACTGAGTTTGCACACCAAATTTGGGGTTCCAAGCACTAAGTAGCCACGAGATGCGGGGCCCCAAATTCGGTCAACTGTGTCCATTTGCAGCAATGTCATTTCGGGACCATTTGGGTTCAGAGACCCCAAATTTTGGCGGCAGCTAGGGGGCATCTAGGAACCCTTAACTACCGAGTTTGAAGTTCGGGGGATCTATGGCTGCAAATGGGCACAGTGAGGCATGCAAATCAGCACAGTGAGGCTGCAAATGGGCATTGTTGACCCTCTTTTCCACTTACAGTAGCTGTGCATTTCTCACCCTCGTCTTATACTCGGGTCACTAAGTTTTTCCCATTTTTTTGTGGTAAATTAGGGCCTCGACTTATACTCGAGTATATATGGTATGTGCTTATTTACATTAAGCTTTATACATGTGTGCCTATTTGCCTAGGATTACATGCATATGTGCTTATTTGCCTGGAATTACATGCATATGTGCTTATTTGCCTGGAACATCATGCATATGTGCTTATTTGCCTGGGGCTACATGCATATGTGCTTATTTGCCTGGGACTACATGCATATGTGCTTATGTGCCTGGGTTTAAATGCATATGTGCTTGTTTGCCTGGGACTACATATGTGTGTGCTTGTTTGCCTGGGACTATATAAAGAGCTGCATACATAAATGCATGAATGGCAAGAATACTTGTATACCTGCATGTTTGCTAACTTAGGTACCTACATAACGGTATGCCTTGGTACTTGCACACTTACATATGTAAGGGGTTGCATAGCGGTAAACCAACATTGTTTTAGGCCTGCATCCCTGGAGGACTGTGTATTAAGTTGGCTAATATAGTTGCTACGTTATTTACCTTTTATACCAGTTTAATGGTTCAAGAAAGGAGAGGCAGCCAGGGGAGGCAGGTGCAATGCTCTCAGGTTCAGTGATCTGGTGGTGTCCACGTCCCCCGATGGACAGTGGTGTCAGATGCATCTGAGCCACTATGGTGTTTGGTTTTGCAGTATTTTCCTGACGCGTTCATTTTTTCATCAGGTGGACTGCAGGCCTCATCACCTTGATCATGCCTGATCTCTGTTGATCGAAGCCTAAGCAGGATCAAGCCTGGTTATTATAAGGATGTGAGACTGCCCGGGAATACCAGATGCTGTAAGCTTTTCCCCACCTGTGTGAGGGAGGCATCTGAGACTGCTGTGTTTTGAGAGTATCTCAGGCCAGAAGATCTTAGGGCAGTCTCTGACGTGGTTTTGCTCCATCTCTAGCCGGCTAAAGTATGGTAGGTTAGGTACGCCTCTTTTGGCCTTCGGGGTCTGCCACAGAGTCGTCAGTCTTTTGCCTTGCATTTGACTTAGAGCAGAAGGTATGGGCTCATCATAAAAGCAAAAAAAAAACCCTCAACCAGTAGCGGTTCCAAAACGGTCCCAAAACCAAATAGGTGTTAGAGCTTAAAGGGGTTGCATCCTATGCATTAAGGTCAGAACACTTCTGTCACTGACCAGCCCCCCCCCCCCCCCCCCGTTTTACTCACCTGAGCCCCGTATTTCCCCTCTGCCCGTTGTCTCGGCTCTTGATTGGATAGATTGATAGCAGCGCAGCCATTGGCTCCCGGGGGACCTCAGAAGTCGAGGATCGAGGCCACCCTGTGCAAAACGAACTGCACAGTGGAGGTAAGTATGACATGTTTGTTGTTTAAAAAAAAACAAAAAACAAAGCCTTACAATCATTTTAAGCTGCTGGACAGCCTTCTGTTTCAGATAGGCTCTGTTCATTTAGTGTTGACCTCTGCAAGAGGTAGATTTCGGGGTTCATAGTCATCAATGACGCATATCTTCATGTGCCGTTTTTTCCAGGCTCATCAAGGGTTTTTGCAAATTGCAGTGCAAAGTCATCTTTTTTATTTTTGTGACTCTGCTCTTTGGGCTGGCCACAGCTCCGAGGGTTCACAAAGCTCCCAGCCCAGTGCTGGACTTGCTGAAAACGCAGATGTGCCAATCTCAGTATACCTCAATAATCTTTGTTCAGGTAGCAGTCTGTTCCAGATTTTCCTTTGATAAATTTCTGCAGGAAAATATACAGGAGAAAGTTGTATCTAGGTCAAGGCATGTTCCCTACGTACAGTGCTACTCCAGGTCTTTGGTAGAGGATCATTCTCTCTGTCTGGAACATGAAGTTTTAGGCATTGGATTGCCAAAGGGCTCTGTTTCCGGGGTATTGCAGAGCTAAAATTGCTGGTTGATGGTTCGAAATCTGGAGAAGGGCTGGGGAAGATGACCACTGATGCCAGCTTCTCCAGTTGGTTTGAACGTGGCTATAGTTCAGTGGACTTTTTCTCCACAGGAGAAAATACTGCCCATCAATAGCTTGGATTTTTGGCCAGTACGGCTTGCTCTGGATAATAGGACAAACCAGTTGTAGGTGTAATCTGGAAATGCCTCTGCACTCATATATGAACCATATTCTGTCTGAGACAGTACAACAAGAGCTGTCTCTATCACTAGTACATACTCCAGGTATAGAATAATGGCAGGGGAAACTCTACAAGTTCTACAAGTGGGAACAGGTTGTGTCTGGGACAAAAGTCCCACTGGCAATAGGGGCAGATGCACTGGTAACACCTTAGGGACCAGTTCTCCCTTATTTGATGCTTTCCCTCTGTTTCGACTTCTCCCACATCTTTTGCGAAGAATCCAGGAGGTGGTAACACTGATAATAGTGTTAGCCGAATTAGCTCAGGAGGGCTTGGTACGCTGACATAGCAAGCCTTAGGGGGGTCGCTCCTTGAACACTCCCAGTCCAGCGAGACCTAATGGTCGAGTCCTGTATCTCCACACTGTTGAGCCCCTGGAAGCTGGTTTCAGGGAACCTTGATTACAGGACTTGGAAATATTTTTTTCCTGGGGGAAGCCAGGAAGTGGTACCCACAGGAATATGAGTGGGACATTTTCTTTTCTTTCTCCAATCGCTAGGGGAAAGGAGAATAACCTTAAGTACCAAGGGTTCAAGTTCATCCCTATCCATTTTTTCCAGAGGCCATTGTTTCTCACTCCTTGATTCATAATTCATACAGCAAGTAGATAGTCCCACACGTCGGGCCACTCTTGTGTCCTTGAGACTATGATTCACTCTTGGTTGTCTTTGCAGAGGCCATTTTTTTAAGCAGTTGGGAGACTGATAGTCCCTTATTTTGGAAGATGGCTTCTTTGGTTGCTATCACTTCACTAAGTGGAGTGTCGGAGCTGGCAGCTCTTTCATGCAAGGAGCTGTTCTTGGTCTCATATGTGATGTTGTGTCATAATCCATCTCTATTGCCTAGAGTGGTTTCTAGTTTTCACTTGAATCAGGACAGTGTCTTGATTTTTTTATTTTTCTCCTAATCCACAGTCGGCAGGAGAAAGATCGCTACCTACTCTAGAGGTAGTTCAGACGCTCAGGGTCTACTTGAGTTGTCTGCACAGGTCAGGAATCCTGATTTGTGCAGCCAGAAGAGCCAAGGAACGGCAGGCGGCATCCAGGTTGAATGTTTAGTTGTGGATCTGCCAGTTTATCTATGATGCCTATGGTTTTAAGGGGCAAAATCCAATTTTTTTTCTGGGGAGAGATTCTCTACCAGGTGTGTGGCAGGTGGCGGATCCAGAGCCTAGTCTCGGGAGGGGAACTGCCAGAAAGTTTTACAGGCAATTTGTTGGGGCAATGGCTGGTGTTGGCGCTCCAATCATTACAGTGCCATGGTTGATATGGTGTCAGGATGATTGAAGCGCATTATTTCTATTATTACATTGTAATATTAATTTAAATAGTTCAACTCACCGTAATGCAGAATCAGTGGGAGCCCTGAGCGTGTCACTTGCTACCGTCGCCTGCCACCAGATGCAGCGTGTCACTTGCCACTGTTGGCTGCCACCAAATGCAGATTGTCACTTGCCATGTCACTTGCCACATCCTCTGCCACAAGATGCGGATTGTCACTTGCCAATGTCGCCTGCCAGAAGATGCGGATTGTCACTTGCCAATGTTGCCTGCCACAAGATGCGGATTGTCACTTGCCAATGTTGCCTGCCACAAGATGCGGATTGTCACTTGCCAGTGGCTGTGTCCCAGAGTGAGGGCGGGCAGTGAGAGATAATGTAATCTTTCTTCTGCCCACGCCTGCATAGTGATGGCGGTGTTCTCTCAGAAGCTGAGCTGTGGTGATGCAGGGTGAGAGATGATGTCAGAAAGCCGCTACTCATCAGAATATGCAACCAAAGTGATGTTGCATTGCGGCCATCTTGGTACACCCCCACTTGTCAGCAGTAAGCCTAGAGTTAGAAGTCAGCAAGCGGACATCTTTATACACCCACCGGAGTCTTGCTTTTCACAGTTATTTTTAACAGTAAATTCAGCTTATTTGGTGAAATATAAGTTGAGTTTACTGTTAAAATAACTGTGAAAAGCAAGACTCTGGTGGGTGTATAAAGATGTCTGCTTGCCGACTTAAAACACTAGGTTTACTGTGGACGAATGCGGAAGTACCAAGATGGCCGCGGCACAACGTCCCATCAGTCACATATTCAGAAAGGAAGCGGCTTCCTGCCTGCTCGCTCAGTAACACACCAGCCCGACCGCCCACATGGTTGCCCCCCCCCCCCCCCCCCCGGATCCACCCCTGGTGTCTGGGAGTGTCTTGGGCCATCCATCGTCAGGTGTCGGTAGTCCAGGTGTGGAGGACCGCTATTTGGTCTTTAAGTTCATACATCCACAGGGTTTTTACCAGGTGGATGTCAAGAACATGGAGGAGACTACCTTTGGTCTCAGCGTATTACAAACAGTAATAGTGGCAGTCTGAAGATGTCGGCTCAAATGCAGAAGACTGATGTTCTGTTTGTATTGCCAGAAGGTCCCAAAGAAGGGACAAGCAGCATCTAAGTCGACTATTTCTCAATGGATCCACCAAGTGATTGTTCAGGCGTATGGATTAAGGGGAAAAACCCCGCCTTTTCTAGTAAGGGCACATTCTACCAGAAGAGTGAGTGCCTCATGGGCAGTTCATCATCAAGCATTGATGGCTAAGATTTGCAAGGCTGCTACTTGGTCTTCAGTGCATATATTCACTAGGTTTTATCGAGTGAATGTCAGGACTCAGGAGGATGTGGCATTTGGACACAGTGTGCTGCAGGCTGCAATATAGATCCTGTTGTTCTGATGGTGTTTCTTTGGTCATAATGGGTTCCCTCCCCTCAAAAGCATTGTTTGGGGACATCCCAGTTAGTTATTACGGCTGCTCTGTGTTCCGTGATGTATTCCAAAAAAAAGGATTTTACAGATAAATCCTAATTTTTCTGTGTCCCTATTAACCGCTTGCCGACCAGTGCACGACGATATTTGTCGGCACAATGGCATGGCTGCGCAAATGGGCGTACCTGTACGTCCCCTTTAAGACGCGGCATTGTGGGCACGCGCTCCTGACGCGTACTCCGTGACCGGGGGCCCGCAATCGTGTCATGGAGCAGAAGAACTGGGAGATGCCTTTGTAAACAAGGCATTTCCCTGTTCTGCCTAGTGACATGACAGGGATCTACTGCTTCCTGTCATCGGGAGTAGTGATCGCTGTCATGTCAGTGGTAGCCCATCCCCCCACAGTTAGAATCACTCCCTAGGACACACTTAACCCCTTGATCGCCCCCTAGTGTTTAACCCCTTCCTTGCCAGTGTCATTTATTCAGTAATCAGTGCATTATTATAGCACTGATCTCTGTATAAATGACAATGGTCCCAAAATAGTGTCAAAAGTGTCCGATGTGTCCGCCAAAATGTCGCAGTCATGATAAAAATCGCAGATCGCCGCCATTACTAATAAAAAAAAAAAATCATAATAAAAATGCCATAAGTCTATCCCCTATTTTGTAGATGCTATAACTTTTGTGCAAGCCAAACAATATATATATATATATATATATATATATATATATATATATATATATATATATATATATATATATATATATAAAATATCGCTTATTGCAATTTTATTTTTTTTTACCAAAAATATGTAGAAGAATACATATCGGCCTAAACTAAGAAAGAAATTTTTTTTATATATTTTTGGGGGATATTATAGAAATAAATAAAAAATATTGGTTTTTTTTCCAAATTGTCCCTCTTTTTTTGTTTATAGCGCAAAAAATAAAAACTGCAGAGGTGATCAGATACCACCAAAAGAAAGCTCTATTTGAGGGAAAAAAAGGACGTCAATTTTGTTTTGGTGTAACGTTGCACGGCCGCGCAATTTTCAGTTAAAGCAAAGCAGTGCTGTATCACAAAAAGTGCTTTGGTCAGGAAGGGGGTAAATTCTTCCGGGGCTGAAGTGGTAAAAGAAATTTCCCATCACTTCCTGTCTCTTATACAGATGAAAATAATAAGTCTCTAATCCTTCGTTGTTCAACTATAAGTTAGATAAATGGTTGGATGGCATATACAATGCCGATGTAACTGAGATAAAGTCTGAGTCTACTCAGTTTGTTTTATATAACACTTCACATAAATTCAGCATCATTTTACAGTGTTGCTGGATAGAATGGCAGCCTTTTGTCACGTTTCTTTCCTGTGAGCCTTGAATTTAGGAGGTACAGAGAGCTTAGGATTTTCTGTTTAAACTCATTCAGTGGCACAGACTGAGAGTCTCTAGTTCTCATTCTCAATATTGTTCTTCTGCAATAGGCTGCCCTGCTAGCTAAGCCACTATAGTCACCAGCATTTTAATGTTCTCAAGCACCGTAAAAGGGGCTTGGTGCTCCCCGGTTCCTGGCACCAACCTCATTGTGAGCCCTCTTCATCTGTAACTCACCAATCTTCAGATCGCTTTCTTGGTCTGCAGGGACTTCTTTGAAGTGGAAGGGGGTCACATCACTCCACATACGGAAGGCGGATGCCATGCCCTTTCTTGTTTCACTCTCATTAATTAGATTTCTTGGAAATGAGACAATTCTGTCAGGAACAAAAACTATGTTAAGGACAATCTGAGCCAATGCTCTGCAACCAAGAACCAATTGCCATGCCCATATTGGGGGGGTAGCATTTACAATACCTAGCACCACTGTAATCCCTAACTGTGAGTATTTTACAAGAAGAGTGTTGTTAGGTCCTGGCTATGAAGTGTGGCAGGAGTGTACATTGAAAATCATTCATCAGGCTTATTTTACTAGGCAGCAATGGAAATACTTCATTTAGGAACTGTAATGAACATTTAATGCCATTCAGGCAAGAGATGACACGATATCTTAAGTGGAATTTCCACTGTGGAATATTTACATTAGATGTTATGATTATCCTGCTGCATCTGTTGTGAATCACTGCAGCTGTTATCACTCCCCAGATATACAGCACATGCCAAATACTTCCAACAGGGAGGATAGTTTACACACAGTGCTTTATGTCAGGCTTGGCAACATTATCTGCCTCTATACAATTATATTCTGGCATGTTCAATAAAACAAGGTCAGGTTTTAGACTCGGTTCACACTGGTGCGATGCGAGATCCCTGCGAATCCACTGCGGGTTCCCGCATCGCACCTGACTCGCAGGCAGTTCACACTGCCATATGCGAACTGCTGGGAGTGTCAATAGAAAGTTAATGACACCCCCAAATCAGTTTGCATATCGCAGTGCGAACTGTCAATTCGGACAGGAATCGGATTCGATTCTGGTGCGGACCAAAAAAAAGGGTCCTGTGCGAGTTTGGTTCGAATGCGATGTCCGAATGCAATGCGAATTCAGCCATACGGTATTCAGTATGGCTGAAATCGCATCGCATGTGATTTGTACTGCAGTACAGTGCAAATCACATGCAATCTCGCACAGTGCAATGGTGTGAACCAAGCCTAAGGCCTCTTTCACACTGACGATCCGTTCAGGTCCACCTGTCAGTTTTTTAGTCGGACCTGAACGGACCCTCCATAGATCTCTATGGAGCATCGGATGTCAGCTGTGACATGTCCGCTGACATCCGACTCGCTCCGATCCGAAAAAGTGTAACGGAGGAAAAACCAACTTTTCCATCCGTTTTCAGATCAGATCGGGTGACGACGGACTCTACGGTCCGTCATCATCCGATCCCCCATAGGGGAGAGCGGCACTCTGACAGGTCCGTCGCTGCACAGTGTGCAGCGACGGACCTGTCATCTTCCTGCTCAGTGGGGATCGGCGGAGCGATCCCCGCTGAGCAAGCGGATGTTCACGGGGCGGATCATCATGGATCCGTCCCGTGTGAAAGAGCCCTTAGAGTAATTTAACCACTTGTCGCCTGCCATATAGCAGAATGACGGCGGCAAAGTGGTTTCAGTATCCTGACTGGGTGTCATAGGACGTCCTCAGGATATTAAGCCACTGCGCGGCCCTGGGGGCGCGCATTGCGGCGATCGTTGTTGCAGTGTGTCAGTCTGACACAACTTCGATCTAGGTAAAGAGTCTCTGACGGAGACTCTTTACCACGTGATCAGCCGTGTCCATTTACGGCTGATCACGATGTAAATAGGAAAAGTGATCGGCTTTTCCTCACTCACGTCTGACAGACATGAGTCGAGGAGAGGCGATCGGCTGCTCTCCTGACGGGGGGGGGTCTGTGCTGATTGTTTATCAGCACAGCCCTCCCTCGGATCCCGCCCAGGACCACCAGGATGGCCATCCACACTGGACCACCAGGTATGCCCCCCCTAGACCCCCAGGGAAATACTAATATGTGCCCAGGCAGCTACCAATCAGTGCCCACTCACAATGCCTACCACTGCCAGTGCCACCAGGGATGCCTAACAGTGCCTCATATCAGTGCCGCAAATCAATGTCCAGCAGTGTCGCCCATCAGTGCCACCCATAGAAACCCATCTTTGCAGCCTTTCAGTGCCCACCTGTTCCACCCTTGAGTGCCCATCAGTGCTGCATATCAGTGCCGCATATCAGTGCTCATCGTCAGTGCCCGCTCATCGGTGCCGCCTTATCAGTGCCCATCAGTGAAAGAGAAAACTTATTTACAAAATTTTATAACAGAAACAAAAGCAAAACTTTTTTTTTTTAATTTTCGTTTTTTTTAAATTTGTTTAGCAAAAAATAAAAACCGCTGAGGTGATCAAATACCACCAAAAGAAAGCTCTATTTGTGGGAACAAAATGATAAAAATTTAGTTTGGGTACAGTGTAGCATGACCGCGCAATTGTCATTCAAACTGCGACAGCACTGAAAGCTGAAAATTGGTCTGGGCAGGAAGGTGTATAAGTGCCCTGTATTGAAGTGGTTAATTTTATGACATCAACATTGATTTCTGATTGGTTGTTATAATTGCACTTTACACTTACTGGCCTACTGAACACTGGTGAGTGTTAAATGTGAGTTGTTTATCGGGATTGCTCACTGCAATAGCCTGTCATGATGAACCACATGCATTTATTCATATCAGAAAGCATAGCAATTATTTGACAGCAGTAAACTAAAATATGTCTGACTGTCCTAAACTACTGCCCTCTGCACATTCATCGTAATATACTTTATTATAAAGCGTAACTCTGCTTTTGTTAAGGAAAAAAACATTCCCCTCTGGGTGATCTATGTACATTGCAAGGATTTTAACAAACTTTGTTGCAGATTCCTGTCTTTTGTTATTCTGAAGAAATCACTGTTTGTTCCTCTGTGCCTCTATACGGCTTGAGTCTAATGGGAGTGGTTTCACAATTATCAACCAGCTGCTGCAGAATCAGGGATCTAATGAGGACATTATTTACTATTTGGGAGTCTCTTACCAAAAATTACATTTTTGTTGCAGGGGATGCCAAAAATCTGACTTGCATCTTAGGCATGGGAAAATCAGTGAGCCAATCACATAAGCAGGAAATTATTTACAGAACACCTCCAGGTAGCCATATTGCATTACACTTTACAGAAAATGACAGTGGCTGCAGATTGAAAAGGAAAGATAACTTTTAATAACATTAAATTACAATATGACTTGTGTCGCAATTGTATATGCTATATTATCTTTTCTTTATTTACTATTTATTTTCCCCACAAAAGTGAAGTTACAGTGAGGGGAAAAAAGCATTTGATCCGCTGTTGATTTTGTACGTTTGCCCACTGACAAAGAAATGATCAGTCTATAATTGTAATGGTAGGTTTTATATTTAATGAGTGAAATAAGTATTTGATCTCCTATCAATCAGCAAGATTCCTTGCTCCCACGTGTCCTCTATACAGGTAATGAGCTGAGGTTAGGAGCACTCTCTTAAAGGTAGTTCTCCTAATCTCAGCTTGTTACCTGTATAAAAGACACCACAGAAGCAATCAATCAGATTCCAATCTCTCCACCATGGTCAGGACCAGGGGTCTCCAAACATTTCACTTAATGGGCCACATTGTAAATTGGACACTAATCCGTGGCCTGAAAAAAATCTGGTATTTAGAAATGAATAATTTATCCCCCCCCCCCCTCAGAGCCCCCCCCATGCAAATTTATGTCTCCATCACAGCCCCTCACACTCATCTGTGTCCCCCTCAGAGCCCCCCCAGGCACATTTATGTCCCCATCACAGCCCCCTCACACACATTTATGTCCCCCTCAGAGACCCCCATGTAATTTTATGTCCCCCTCAGAGCCCCCCATGCACATTTCTGTCCCCCTCAGAGCTCCCCCATGTACTTTTATATCCCCCTCAGAGAACCCCATGTACTTTTATGTCCCCATCACAGCCCCCCCCAGGCACATTTATGTAATCATCACAGCCCCCATGTAATTGTTTTGTCCCCCCTCAGAGCCCCCTTACACACATTTATGTCCCTTTGAGAGCTCCCCATGCACATTTATGTCCCCATGACAGCCCCCTACCCCTTATTTATATCCTCCTCAGAATCCCCCTAGCACATTTGCCTCCCCATGAGAAATCCCTATGTATCACCAGCTTCAGTGCAGATCTGCTGCACCTCCCAGCTCCGGTCCTGCTGTTACATGGGCACCTTGTGTAAAAGATGTAACAGGAGGACTCTAATGAAGTACTTCATTGGTTGCTAGGCGGTCCTAGCAACCAATAGCACAGTACGGTGGTGGGAGGGGTGGGCTGTGTCGGGTTGCAGGACCTGCTCTGTACAGTGCGGGGGGGGGGGGAGTGGAGTATGCAGCAAAAGTCCTGCAACCTGACAAAGTTTAAAAAGATCAATCCCTGCAATGAGTGTGAGGACTCAAGCTGCGGGCCGGAAAAGACGTCCCAGCGGGCCGGATGTGGCCCGCGGGCCGTAGTTTGGAGACCCCTGGTCAAGACCAATGAGCTGTCCAAGGATGTCAGGGGCAAGATTGTAGACCTACACAAGGCTGGAATGGGCCACAAGACCATTGTCAAGCAGCTTGATGAAAGGGTGACAACAGTTTCAGGAAGAAACACAAAATAACTGTCAATCTCCCTCATTATGGGGCTCCATGCAGGATCTCACCTCATGAAGTTTCTATGATCAAGAGAAGGGTGAGAAGCCCAGAACTACACGGGAGAATCTTGTCAATGATCTCAAGGCAGCTGGGACCATAGTCACCAAGAAAACAATTGGTAACACACTACGCTGTGAAGGAGGACTAAAATCTTGCAGTGCCCTGCAAGGTCCCCCTGCTCAAGAAAGCACATGTACAGGCCCGTCTGAAGTTTGCTAATGAACATCTGAATGATTCAGAGGAGAACTGGGTGAAAGTGTTGTGGTCAGATGAGACCAAAAGCGAGCTGTTTGGCATCAATTCAACTTGCCATGTTTGGAGGAGGAGGAGGAATGCTGCCTATGACCCCAAGAACACTATCCCCACCACCAAACATGGAGGTGGAAACATTATGCTTTGGGGGTGTTTTTCTGCTAAGGGGATAGGACAAATTCACTGCATCAAAGGGTTGATGAATGGGGCCATGTACCGACAAAACTTGGGCGAGAACCTCCTTCCCTCAGCCAGGGCATTGAAAATGGGTCATAGATAGGTATTCCAACTTGACAATGACCCAAAACACAAGGCCAAGGCAACAAAGGAGTGGCTAAAAAGAAGCACATTAAGGTCCTGGAGTGGCCTAGCCATTCTCCAGACCTTAATCCCATAGAAAATATGTGGAGGGAGCAGAAGGTTTGCGTTACCAAACATCATCCTCGAAACCTTAATGACTTGGAGAGGATCTTCAAAGTGGAGTGGGACAAAATCCCCCCAGAGATGTGTGCAAACCTGGTGGCCAACTACAAGAAACATGTGACCTCTGTGATTGCCAACAAGAGTTTTGCCACCAAGTACTAAGTCATGTTTTGCAAAGGGGTCAAATACTTTTTTTTCCCTCACTACCCTTGAGATAAAGATTTTATTTAAAAAAAAAAACTGTACTTTGGCCGCCACCTTTAGATCATCCCCCACAGGTATTACCTTTTTTACCACCTCCCCCTCCCTTTAGATTGTAAAAGCTCCAAGAGCAGGTCCCTCCTATTTGTTCTGTATTGAACTGTATTGCAATTGTACTGTCTCCCTTTATATTGAAAAGCACTGTACAAACTGTTGGCGCTGTATAATATCGATATAGTAATAATATTTTTAAACAGGTAAATATAAATATTGCTTTTCAGTATTTTTTACCATTTGCAGACCATAGGTGGCAACATGTCTGCAAATTGTCTGTTCTCTAAGGGCTGTTTCTTAGAGCCCTTGCACACTGGGGCGGGGGGCGGCGTCGGCGGTAAAACGCCGCTATTATTAGCAGCGTTTTACCGTCGGTATGCGGCCGCTAGCGGGGCGGTTTTACCCCCCGCTAGCGGCCGAGAAAGGGTTAAATACCACAGCAAAGCGCCTCCGGTAAGGGAGCAGTATACAACACCGCTCCTTCACCGCTCCGAAGATGCTGCTGGCAGGACTTTTTTTACCGTCCTGCCAGCGCATCGCTCCAGTGTGCAAGCCCTCGGGGCTTTCACACTGGAATGAAAGCAGCGGCACTTTCGGGGGGGTTTGCATGCGCTATTATTAGCGCAATAGCGCCTGCAAACCACCCCAGTGTGCAAGGGCTCTTATAGCAGTTGCAAAAAAAAAGAAAACAGACTGAGTCAGAGGAAGGACAGGCCCTCAAAACACCCCCCCTTCCCAGCATTGATGAGTATTTATTTGGTTATTAAAACAAACAAAAAAAAGTAAATTTAATTGAACCAAAATTATTAAGTGTACTTTTATGCCCCGTACACACGGTCGGATTTTCTGACGGAAAATGTGTGATAGGACCTTGTTGTCGGAAATTCCGATCGTGTGTAGGCTCCATCACACATTTTCCATCGGATTTTCCGACACACAAAGTTTGAGAGCAGGCCATAAAATTTCCCGACAACAAAATCCAATGTCGGAATTTCCGATCGTGTGTACACAAATCCGACGCACAAAGTGCCACGCATGCTCAGAATAAAAAAGAGATGAAAGCTATTGGCTACTGCCCCGTTTAATGTCCCGACGTACGTGTTTTACGTCACCGCGTTCAGAATGATTGGATTTTCCGACAACTTTGTGTGACCGTGTGTATGCAAGACAAGTTTGAGCCAACATCCGTCGGAAAAAATCCTAGGATTTTGTTGTCGGAATGTCCGATCAATGTCTGACGGTGTGTACGGGGCATTACAGTGTATGTATACAACACAATTGACTTCTATTATTTGCTTCTTTGCTTTTGGCCTGTTAAATATACCATTAAAGATGTTTAGTTAGATCTGCTAAATAAGTGGAAAAAATACCTTGTGATCCGGCCCTAAATCTTGTAAACTGATAACTTCCTGAATTCTAGGCCTCTGCTGACTGTTACCAGTTAGCACTGTTCCCAGTTATCTCTATGAGCTACAAAGCACCTCCTCCTATGTTATGAAATAGAAAAAAGGAGTAGTGTTCTGTAGTCCTCTTAGTTTTTTTTTGTTTTGTTTTTTGTCAAAGCTTAATTGAAAAAGCTTAAAGAAGGTGATTGCCTACCATGTACAGCTGCAGCAGATTTTGCACTACAGTTTTAGTAAATCCACCCCCAAGTGTATTACTGTCAGGACTACCAGGTGAAAAAAAAAACAAATTAAAAACCCAAAAACCAGTCCATATCTTTAGACTGTTTTTTGGGCTTAGATACACTTTAACTGAACACAGATTGGTGGTATTCAAAGGTTCTATATTTTATTTTGATCACAGAAAACATTTCCTGTATGGGCCGATAACTGCTTCATACCTGTATGTCAAATTGAAATGGTCCCATTTGAGCAGGCCAGGAGTCAGGGTGTACCGCTTTGTCCTCAGATGATAGGGAAGTGGAAGAGATGGTATTGGAGCAACCACAGAGTCTACCTTAGAGAGAGCAGAAAGTGTTACAGAAGCAACTACTTTGATTTGATCACTGAAATAACAGCAAGCACAGGTACAACCACCAAAGGTGTGACTATTGTTAAAAAAAAAAGTGCACAATAAAGGCCTATCAGCACCACTCAGCTCCAAAAGAAAACTCTTCAAAGAAATACACTCTATTAAGATGATATTAACTGCATAGAGCCGAATCTAGCCACTATAAAAGACTAAGATATCAAATATTAATCACGTCAGCAGCTACTATAAGAAATATCCAAATGAAATAAATAGCATTTAAAAGTCCAATCCATCTTATGTCCTTAAAATGCCATAGCAGTGCTTATGTCAGTCCGTCCAAAT
This sequence comes from Lithobates clamitans, assembly GCA_037952925.1. Classification (NCBI taxonomy): domain Eukaryota; kingdom Metazoa; phylum Chordata; class Amphibia; order Anura; family Ranidae; genus Lithobates; species Lithobates clamitans. Next base: position 727,776 of record JBBGZY010001280.1, on the reverse strand, counting down.
GTGACAAGCATCTATATGGTTCAGCATATAAGAAAAATAGTGAATGACTTCTTAAACAGGTGAAGCTCTCAATATGGTGATCCTAATCGTTATCACTCGTGCACCACATACCAAGAACGCCACCATGTGAGAACACTTCCCTTAGGGTATTATATACTCACCAGATGTTAGTATTTCATGCGCCTTAAGGTAATACTTTTTTTTGCCACTTTAAGGACAAGTCATCCACAAATTCGTTCGGGGTGAAGGTATAAATGGCTCCAATACCACAGGATCATATAGGAAAATAAAAATGCCACATAGTGTAATCCTGCTTTCAAATTTTATTGTAGCCAAATGCCCCCCATTTAAAATATACATACTAGCTTAGAAAAACAATAGAGAAAATAGTATAACGTAGCGTAGTCACCAGTCCACTATATAGGAAGCCGCCTGTGTAATTTAAACAACGTCACTTCCGGTCATTGTGGAGAGCACACAGCTGACGCATTTCTTCACTTCTGACTTCAACTTAGGGTGTGATCTCACGAAGTAACGACCTGGTCTAAAATAGGATCCATGACTCAGCCTATATTTAACCTTTATGTGCCGATCGCTACACATCCTATATATGTAACGTGCTGTAGTTCGGCACAGCAGGGGAAAAGGTCTCAACAGCTGAGAGATGGAATACTAAAATATTTTTTGTGAAAAAAATATATCTGATAGCAATTCATGCTATAAAATAGCTACTTTCAGCAACCAATGAAAACATCATATATTCAATAAATCTGCATAAAAAAATGTACATCATACGTATGCATTGCTACATTATTGAGTACTTTCCAAATAAATGATAAATAAGTAAAAGAATTTAAAAATGAAACTTTTCAATATATGCACTAATAATAATTCCTGATCAAATTCATCAACAAAATCAATTTGTACCCTGCAAATATTGATTATAAATATCCTAATATCAATATACATCAGAATTTTAAAAAAAACTGATAAAATTATAGGACTACTTTACATATGTCATAAAGATATTTAAAGCATGACCCCATACTTTATTAAGACTAATTTCAAAAGTCACTAATAAAGCAGTTGATACCCAATTTGATATTTAACCCTTTTGGTGAGAGTAATAAGTGGTCCCTAATAATATTGGAACCTCTCCAGACTGGTTTTAGACACTCCACACCCCAGAATTTCAAGCCTGACAGTCTCGATTGTTTTTCAGTTTGAATCCTATTTTTATATTCTGAATATGTTCAGCTATTCTAATCTTTAGGGGTCTCTTTGTGTGTCCTATATACGTAAGCCCACACAGGCATTCTAAGGCATATACAGTACCACATGCGTGGTATTGCAGGTGATAAATTGTTGGAGGTGGATACAAAATGTTCCAGACCCCTTATAGGTCTGAATTTTTAAATTCATTTTAAATTAATTTTTAAATTCTTTTACTTGTTATTTATCAATTATTTGGAAGTACTCAATAATGTAGCAATGCATATGTATGATGTATATTTTTTTATGCAGATTTATTGAACAATATATGATGTTTTCATTGGTTGCTGAAGGTAGTTATTTTATAGCATATTTTAGTATTCCATCTCTGAGCTGTTGGGACCTTTTCCCTTGCTGTGCCGAACTATAGCACGCTACATGTATAGGAGGTGTAAAGATCGGCACATAAAGGGTATATAAGCTGAGTTATGGATCCTATTTTAGACCGAGTCGTTGCGTCATGAGAACACGCTCCCAGTTAAAGTTGGAAGTGACGAAATGCGTCAATGTGTGCTCTCCACAGCGACCGGAAGTGACGTTTGCGTGTCACGGTCAGCTGGGAATCACTACGAAGAAACAGAGTGGTTGTTCGAATTACACAGGTGCCTTCCTATACAGTGGACTGGTGACTACGCTACGTTATACTATTTGCTCTATTGTTTTTATAACCTAGTACGTATATTTTATATGGGGGGCATTTGGCTACAATAAAATTTGAAAGCAAGATTACGCTATGTGGCATTTTTATTTTCCTATATGATCCTTTGGTATTGGAGCCATTTAAACCTTCACCTCAATAGAATTTGTGGATGACTTGTCCTTAAAGTGACAAAAGGATTACCTTAAAGTGGATGTAAACCCAAATTTTTTTTAATTTTTTTTATATCATACTGTAGAGTATAAGATTTCCTATCATTTGAGCCCAGTCTTGCCACACAGAGTTAATCCATCTCTGAGCAATCCCCTTTTATTGTTCAGTGAGAGAAATCTTGACAAACTGACAAAAACTTTGTCAAATACTCCCCCTGGCTGTGAGTGACAGCCTAAGACACAGGCATGATTTTTTAATTCCCTCCCCCACTCCTTTCTTCAGCAGCTCTGCAAGGATTGGCTGTTCCACACCTCAGCATGATTTGGCATGCTGAGATCATGTGGTTACTTTTGTCTTCTCACTGGATGTTAGAGATCATAGCAGAACTTCAGTTAGAAATACACAGGAGAAAATGCATATTGACAAGGGGAGTGTAGAGGTGGGCGGGGAGGCTACTGACATCACGACTCCACCCACCGAGCTCCAGACAACAGACCCACCCACAGAATCTGCAGTTTTTCAGCTCTCATAACAGACAGAGGGGAGACATTTGACAGGTAAAGATACATGCAGGAGTCATGTATATCCTTATAGATAACCCCTATGGCAGTAGTTTAGAAAGGATGACATTGGGTTTACATCCACTTTAAGGTTATGAAATATTAATATTTGGTGAGTGTATACCCTAAGGGGAGTGTTACTCATGTAGTGGCGCTCTTAGTATGTGGTGCACGAGTTATAACGATTAGGACCGTAATGAGAGCTTCACCTGTTTAAGAAGTAATTTCACCATTTTTTTTATATGCGGAACCATATAAATGCATGTCACATTTGGATGGACTGACATGAGCGCTGCTATGGCATTTTAAGGACATAAGATGGATTGGACTTTTAAATGCAATTTATTTCATGTTTCTATTATTGTCCCGAAACTGGATCAGAAGTCACTGAAGACCACAATTGACATAAATGAATAAAAGAAGCAGCATAAACGCACCTTATATAGATCATGGTATGAAATGAGCATATTTACTCGCAACTTATTGAAGCTCCCTTATGCAAACTAAGGAAAGAGAAGGATAATATTATTGCTGAACTTGTCTACCTGACCCTATTTTCCATAAAGCATAATAATTGGCCTAATCTTTTACTTTAACAGATCATACACCTAGGCTCTTGGTCACATGAAAAGCACTGGAAGCAACTCAAACATTTTTCCCAGACTTAAGTATTTTCAGCCTTCTATTTTTCTTTAATTTTACAGCCCAGCAAGATTGTTAATTCGGCTTGAAGTTAATATTTTAGTACAGATGTGCTTTAAATAGAATTCCATCTTCCAGTGTATTAAATAAATGTGAGCATAATAGATATTTATTTAATATGAAAGTTGTGTACAATGCTTAACCCTAAAACCCTCAGTCTGACTCAATACGCACGGATGGGAAAGGAGAGAGCAAGATCTGCTCCTCCTCCTCCCGCCCCTCTCCTCCTGTGTGTGCCTGCAGCCCCGCCAACATTCCATAGAGAACAATGGGTGGTTCGATTAGTCCGCTCCTGTAAAAGGGCCCTTACAGTACAAGTGGAAATTCTGCAGACTCTGAAGTAACGGGCTCTGAGAAGCCTGATTAAAGGGGAATGTTGAGAATGATTATGTAAGTCGGGGCTCCAGTTACCAGGGACCACCTTATATCAGAGTTACCCTTTAGAACAGAGTCTGCAGCGTTCCCCTTAACTTCAGAGTTCTCACTGTCCAGAGTTCTCCCTTATATCAGAGTCTGCAGAATCCCCCCTTTCAGTGTAAGGGAACTCTGCGAGTTTAGATGTAAAGAGGGAACTCTGTGGACTCTGATGTAAGGAGGGACTTTTGTGAATATAAACAATTAGAATTGTCATTTAATCACAAAATATATGTATAGAGTATACTACAAAAAAGAATTTGCAGTGTGCTACTAAAGTCTTCGGGTTTGGCTTGAAAAGATGGCAACTCTACCCAAGACAGCAGGAAGAGGTCTCATATTAAAAGCCCCCGCAATGAGAGAAAAGTTCCCCAGGGCCAGTGGGAAGGGCCCCAGGGATCAGAGATCAGGGGCGCCCTTCATTGTTTCTTGCACTGGGGCCCTGCAGGTTCCAGTTACACCTCTGAACTACGAGAACGTAACATGTTACTAAAGGTGAAATTATCCTTTAAACTGGAACTACAGTAAAACCTTGTATTGAGATTAACTTGGTATAAGAGCGTTTTGCAAGACAAGCAACATTTTTTAATACATTTTGACTTGATAAACAAGCGATGTCTTGATATACAAGTAGTGTCACCTCACAACTGAGTATATAACAGAAGAGAGGTGCCTCTAAGTGTAGAAATGTGGTTCGATTTAATGATGGTACAACATTTAGCAACTCACATGGTTGATGATTAAAGCAGGCACATGTAAGTATGCAGGCATCCAGGGTAAAGCTGTCCACATAGACCAACCTCCGCACCGCCATCAACGTCATCCCTTCCACACTGTGCTCCACGAGCGCTTCAAGCCTCACTTTCAGAACGCTCTACTGCAGGTGCGGAGGATGGTCTATGTGGACAGCTTTACCCTATATGCCTTCATACTTAGATGTGCCTCTTTTAATCATTGACCATGTGAGTTGCTAAATATTGTACCTGCATTAAATATAACCATATTGCTACACTTAGAGGCACCTCTCTTCTCTTTAATACTCTAATCACAATAAGGGACATCTGCATGACCTGACAAACATGATCTGTAGGAAAAGCGCTACAGATGATATCCAGGAATGAGATAGATTCCTTTTTTGTCTTCAATCTCCATGTTTGGGGAGCCTAGCCAATTGCACCCTTTTTGTGCATTATAAAAGCAAACAGGAAATGGCAGTTTGTCACTTCCTGATGACGCCAGTACGGTGAAACATAGATAGAAGTGCGGACTCGTCACTTCTGGGTCTTCTGTGTGAAATCCTTTTGGTATATCCAGAATGAGGTAAGGATCGCACCCTGCCATGATTCCGATATATCCACCCGCACATACTGTAGACACCTTAGTGCTGGGTAAAGCACAGTCACATGAGAGTGCAAAATCTTTTGTTATCTTTTTAAACATTTTTTATTAAAACTTACACCATAAGAGATCTTTTTTGTGTGTCCTTGGTGGAGTCGGTTTCCTTCTCCTCAGCCACCATCTGGAGGGGGTTACACAGTGGAGAGATTACCTACCTAGGATTCTTCTGGTCCATTCAATCTAAGCGCATTTTGACCTACTGTTAAAAGTGGTCAGACACCTTTGGTGAGTTGCTATCTACCTCATGAGCACTCGTGGTGAAGCTTTTTGAAGGAACATCAAACCAGAAGATTCACATTTATTTATTTATGGTGTTGGGATTGTCACTTTGGACTTTATATATTTATTTGCCTTTTCATTGACTGATTTTGCTCAGTACTGTTCACACCCAATTTGTATTATTCACCTTGATGTTTTTAGCGCCAACACCTTTACATTTAATTTTTTCTATGATCTCTATAGTAATTGCATTTTGCATACAAACGTCACATAACCTAGCACCACCAAAATCACTTTAGGTGGATGTGGACCTCACATTTGCATGTATTCTGCAAAGAACAACTAACATTAAGGCTGCATTCCCACCTGAGCGTTTCAAAGTCGTGTGTTTACCTGCGATATTGCCGTGTTCTTGCCGCGATTTTGTTCAGGTCACCAATGTAAAAGGCAGAAAAATGCCTGTAATCTGCCCCAAAGAAGCTCATTTTCTTTTTTGAGCTTAGGGCGTTTTTCAGGCGTTTTGCTTCAGGTGACAAAATGCTTAGATGTGAATAGGTGCCATTGAAATGAATGGGATTTTGCTTGTTGGGCATTTTTTCTGGCCTTTTACGAGCATTTTATGAGCTGAAACCTCTCAGGTGTGAATGCAGCCTTAACATGTGGGCGTACAGAAAAGTCTTTGTTTTACTGGGATTTGCTTGTGCTTTATCTTGGCAGCTTTATGTTTATTCCAGCCTTGGGAATTTTCCCATGCTTGCTAAAGTGGTAATACTGGAGCCTAGAGTTTTATTAAGGGAATGACTCAGCACAAAGTCTGGAGCCTCGCTCGAACTGTACAAAGGAAAAGCGCTACAGATAAAGTGTGCTTCTGATTAATGCAAGCTCATGTATTTTAAATGTTATGATACCCTTAATGTTATTTGCAAGCTGTGGGTGTACTTATCAGGAATTCCAAATTACAGATCTAGAGGTGGAGATTTAGTACAGCTGGGGAAAAAAAAAAATAGTAAATCCAGCTAGTAGACCTATTTCTTCAGCGGATTTTATCATAAACATAAGTCTGAGTAGGGCTGCTTGAAAGAACCACTGAACCAAGCACTGGAGAGCTAGACATTTTGCCTAGGTTGTGATACAGCGGCCCAAAGGGGCAAGGGGGCCAATCAGGGCATACTGAGGGAGGAGGTGTTCAGGGTTTTCTTTGTTTCTGTTATAACATTTTGCAAATATTCTTTCTTCATAAATTTAGGCCAAAATGTATACTGCTACATTACTTTGGTGAAAATAACCCAAATCATTGTATAGTATTGTAGCACTAACTCTCGGTGAAGCTGCTGGTTTAAGCGGGCTTGTTACCTTCACTCTTCTTCCCTCTGTTTTACCGGCACCGGGTCTAGGGGTTCCGTTGAGTTTACCTCTGGACGACACGCACCAGCGCTTGAGTACGTTTTCAATGCTTTATTGAACAATTTACTAAGGAAATAGCAGGAAAGAGGCAGAAGGGAAACTTCAGAAGAAACTCAAATATCTTCTCATAAGGTTCTTGACAAATGTCCTGGTAGGATTTAGATATTATAATAGAATGCGCTCCCCTCGTGGGACACACTCCTTGCTCGCCTGGATAGGCCTCCCTCACTTGCCTAGCAGCCAGTACGTAGCACGAACAAAAGTCTCTGCCACAGACTTGTTTGGGACAAACCAGTACGATCCTCTGCCACAGGATGTATTAGTCTTTTTCTGCAATGAACGTCAGTCACAGTGCTTGAACCTTTAAGCCAACCCGGCAACACTATACTGTATAATTACTTTTAGGATACGTCCTCCAACCGAGTCACCAGGCCCCTCTCCAGACCAGCACGCTGCGTGATCCTTCCATGACGGGTCCTCCCCTGGGATCTCCTCGGTTGTCCAGCTTCTTCACTCTGGATAGACAGCTCAAGACCATTCCTCGGTAGTGTGGTAGGCCCCAGACAAGCTTCTGGGCCCACCCCTGCGCCACAGCGGCGTGTGCCTCCGGAACGGTATGCTCTCTAATGCATACCTGTTGGCCAGGAGGGCTGAAAAACAAACCCCTCAATATGGCATCTGTCCCATAAATACCCTCGCCCAGAATGCAACTGGGAGGGCCACCTCCACCGAGTTGTCTCCGGGACAGAAGAGCATCCATACGCCTCGACAGGTTGCCTCTCCAACACTGACCAGTAATAACAGCGACACCCATCGGTCAGTCTGGAAACACATACAACGTCAGCCAAGCTGGAACAGAAGCAAACTTAACCTATTTAACGAACAAGTTACTAAATTTACCTAACATATGGTAGATCGCAAATCTACCAGCGCTACAGTATTTAGTCTGTAGGAAAGTTATAGAGTCCACAAACTATGGTATATATCTGAAAATCGATCAATACTGATGGCTCATTTTTTGAGGCCCAAAAACGCCAGGACAGTGCAAATATCCCCCAATGATCCCTTTTTTGGAAAGTAGACAGTCCATGGTATTTAGTAAGAGGCATGGTGAGTTTTTCAAAGTTGTACTTTTTTATCACAAATTTTTGGAACATGAAGAAATTAAAAAAAGATGTGATCCTGGTGATCAATTTTGTGATCAGATTTTTTAAATATTTTTTTTATTACATTTTTTAAAATATTTGTGTACAGTTTTTTTCTGTACATACAGTGACCAGAGCAATTACATGTTACCATAGTAACACTGTACTACTCTGTGGAAGTGATCAGGATTTTTTTTTTTTTTTTTTTACACACGTATGTTTGATTATAACAATGAAATTTACTGTTATAAGCAACCATTTTTGCTGAATAAAAACTACTCATTCATATTGTGATTAGCTGTGATTGGCGACAGCCAATCACATTTTACAGATGGGCTGTGATTGGCCCTGTCTGTACCATGTAATCTCTGTGAGCAATCACAGAGATCATTACAATAGTACACAATGAATGGCATGAATCAAAGCCATTCTTCGTGTACAATTGTCATGTCATCTGTTGTGATTGGTCAAAGCAATCACATGTCATATGTTGTCCTTCCAGGATAACAGGGCCCCTGCTCAGCCATCATTTTACAATAGGCCAGACGGGAAGCAGTTAAATTAATTTAGGCAGCTCAAGCAAACCATACATAGAGCGATATGACTGCATGTGTGTGCATGCATGACCTCAGAATGACGTTGTATCATGCATTTTAAAAATTTGTGACGGTCATTGAGAATGTAAACCATCTCTGTCTATAAAGGGCCTCCTATAACCTAAAGTGCCCCAGGCCCCCAAGATCTATTTATGGCCCTAGTTGCACTAAACCTCGCACTACACGAGTGGGCGTTGAGGTGGATTGGTTTCATGATGTGCGTTGATATATGTTTTAATGCACATTTCAGTGCATATTGACATACTTTTTAACACTTTTCTATTGATCTCAAAGGAATATGCATCAGGCAAAAGGTGTTAATACAGCCTAAAGTTGAATGGTTAAGACCATAGTTACAGTGCCTTGAAAAAGTATTCACACCCCTTGAAATTTTCCACATTTTGTCATGTTACAACCAAAAATGTAAATGTTGTGTGTGGGATACACCAACACAAAGTGGCACATAATTGTGAAGTGGAAGGAAAATGATCAATGGTTTTCAAATGTTTTTACAAATAAATATGTGAAAAGTGTGGCGTGCATTTGTATTCAGCCCCCTTTACTCTGATACCCCTAACTAAAATCTAGTGGATCCAATTGCCTTCAGAAGTCACTTAACTAGTAAATAGAGTCCACCTGTGTGTAATTTAATCTCAGTATAAATACAGCTGTTCTGTGAAGCCCTCAGAGGTGTGTTATAGAACCTTAGTGAACAAACAGCATCATGAAGGCCAAGGAACACACCAGACAGGTCAGGGATAAAGTTGTGGAGAAGTTTAAAGCAGGGTTACGTTATAAAAAAAAATATCCCAAGCTTTGAACATCTCAGGGAGCACTGTTCAATCCATCATCCAAAAATGGAAAGAGTATGGCACAACTGCAAACCTACCATGGCCGCCCACCTAAACTGACAGGCCGGGCAAGGAGAGCATTAATCAGAGAAGCAGGCAAGAGGCCTATGGTAACTCTGGAGGAGCTGCAGAGATCCACAGCTCAGCTTGGGAGAATCTGTCCACAGGACAACTATTAGTCATGCACGCCACAAATCTGGCCTTTATGGAAGAGTGGCAAGAAGGGGGGGAGGAGCCCCCCCCTGCCCCAAAGAACCCACCCCCCCATGTTGAGGGCATGTGGCCTGGTATGGTCCAGGAGAGGGGACTCGCTCGCCCCCCATTTCCTGACCTGCTGGGCTGCATGCTCAGATAAGAGTCTGGTATGGATTTTGGGGGGACCCCATGCAATTTTTTTTTATTTTGGCACGGGATTTCCCCTCAATATTCATACCAGACTCAAAGAACCTGGTATTGTTGGGATCAAAGTTGTATCCCGTTTATTGCAGTTGAATGGAACTCGGCCATGAAGTCGCAGGGCAAAGTCGGATCCACAGTCATACGAGTCATACAGTCATACCAGTGTGAGCCTGGCCTAAAGCTTGGATCACAAAACTGTCTGAGTTCATCAGCAGACAAGAGTTAGGCTACATTCACACTAGCCTGGATGGTACAATGCAGCTTTTTACTGTAAAGGCTAGTGCAGTGTTGGTTTTGGTAGGGAGCAGTGCAATGCATGCTTCTTTGCATTGTGCTGCTTGTTTTTTTCTTTTTGTTTACAACTTTATTTAAAGTGTCATGTTACATAGTTACATGTAGTGACCCTTTGTTCATATCAACTCATAGCAGCACAGTGCATTGTACTGCTGTGCACTGACATGCGGTGCCACCCAGTGCAGTGTAAAAAAATGTAGACATGCTACATTTTTCTGCACCACAGTGCATCACACCAGTGTGATGGAGATTTTGCTCTATTTTCACCTTTTCCCTTTTTTAAATTAATCTGATCAGCTGGCATTCTCTGGAGAACCAGACATGAGCAATGATATCGTGCATTTAAAATGCTGATGTTATAGGACAGTAAGGGCTCTTTCACATGGGAGGCTGAGGTAGGGAGACAAAACCACTCTCCAGCCACCCACCTAATGTTTAACATTACAGCTGGACAGGGCTGTGCACATTCTATTGCTGGAGTCTTTTGCCCTTTGAGGTCACTGTAAGTGCACCACAAGTGCGAGTCAAAAGCTTGGCTTGGGGTTGCAGTGCAATTTTTAATACAGAATCTTCCTTGGGAAAAAAAACAGACACTTAGAAGGAGGCAGGATCATATCTTGAATACCTGCCAGTTACTGTTATATACTGCCTTTTAAAGACAATCCCCTGTGAATTGCTTTTCAGGGGGTGATAAGCACTGCTGCTAATGTGAAAGAGTCCTAATACTTTTTCCTGCACATTATTAATATTATTATACATGATTAAAATAGCACCAGCAGTTTACACAGCCCTTTAAAATAAAAAAGGGAGGCAGTACAGTTACAATACAAGAGGGCCCTGTTTAAAAGATAATAACTTACTGGCTGTAATTCCTTTTTATGGTCATCTTCTATGTTAACTTCAACAGTTTGTAAATAGAATTAAGTACATACAGTATACCATGTGCCTTATTTAGAAAAGTTCCTAAGCAAAAACATTCTGTTGCCCGGGACAACTACAGTTTTCTTCTCACTTTCCAGTAAGACACTGTGAGAACATCTGGGTGAGGAAGGACAATTCTTAAAACATTTTAATTCATGAGGCCCTGAGTGAGAATCCTGTCTGGAAGACCTTGTCCACACCCAAGGAAATCTTACATATTACATAGAATAGATAATTGTTGTATGTGAACAAGACTGCAGCTGTGGTAAAATTGACTTTTTTAATATGTTAAATAATTGCTGCCAGTTTACAGAAAATGTGACTTTGATGAGCTATTTATACAACTGGCCAAGCTGCTGTTCTTCTATAAACATATCATGAATACTTCTGTCCTGTACCACTACGTAATGTGAAAACAGACACCACATTCCAACTAATGAGCACTGACTGAAATCAAGAGGCTGGAGTGAGATTCCAGGCCTGAAAATCCATCTTTAACAAAGAAAAGACACAAAGAGAGGAGAAAGAGTGCTGCTCAACCCTAAAGATAAAAAGAGAAGATAGGAGTTCCCCCAGGGTGGAGTTTTTAGGCAGCAAAGTGAAAGGATTGAGTCAATGATATGTAAAAAAGTAGATGTATTTATTTTTACAAACATGGCATGACATGAAAGTTAAAAAATGAGCTCCAGTAGGAAGTACTTTCAAACTTATTAGACCAAACATACATTTACAGACATAATTCCATAACAACATTAAACAAGAAATGTCGACAATATGAAAAGTGAAACTGACGCGTTTCAACCCATATACCAAGGGTCTTCTTCAGAGGGTCAGACTGTTAAAAGATATATGATATAGGTACACATGTAAAAATTACTTACGCACAATGAAATTAATATACGGTGCATACATGTGATATAGTTACCCAACAATGTATGTCCAGCAAGGAAAAAAGGCTTCCTACATGGAGATCCCTTTAAAAGCTACTTTTTCTCTTTCCCCAAGGGGTCCCAAAGCACCTCCACTGCTACAGCAACCAAACACGGGCAGTAATCCAACGATGTGACTTACGAGAAGTCACACTAAAAGTCACCCCCCGCCAAGTCAGATGAAAATCCATCTTTATTCACTCATTTAGCTGATAAACACAAAACATATTCCTCATTTGAGTAGTCCTCAGGAATGAATCAAAAAGGGAACATACAGCATGTCATTTTACATCATTTCCACACACTGCACTGTCCCCCTCCAATCACTTAAAATCCACAGGAAGGACCCCTTTGAGAAGGACAGAAATCTTCACCCATCACCTGGCCAGGTAACAAACCATAGATAGCAAAAGTTTCTCCAATATCCTGCAATACCTTCAATAGCATTTTACATACACATTACAAACTGACTTAAAAAACTTCCACTAAAAGGATCCCAGAAGTAACCAACATGGGTTTCTTCTCTAATTAATCACGTGAAATTTCAATGCAAGATGCACACATGTCCATAGGCCAAAAGCACATTTGCAATAGGTATACACCTCTGTGTGCTTCTGGCAAGTTCAATTGTAATGTCTGGGTCTCTCTAGATAGCTGAAGGTCTAACAGTACACAATCATCAGAAAGGATCCACTGTCTTTGAAACCTACCACCTTTTTCCTATCCATTTATACATGTTGCAAGTGGGATTTAATTGGTTTAGAGTAACCGGGTACAAGAGGGTGAATTCCATATACTCCTGGTGGCCTTCATGCTGGATTGGGTCCAGAATAATGACCAATTAGTGAGGTAGGAAACTCTTATGCCGCATACACACTATTGGACATTGATCGGACATTCCGACAACAAAATCCATGGATTTTTTCGGAAGGATGTTGGCTCAAACTTGTCTTACATACACACGGTCACACAAATCTTGTCTAAAATTCCGAACGTCAAGAACGCGGTGACATACAACACGTACGTCGAGCCAAGAAAAATTAAGTTCAATAGCCAGTGCGGCTCTTCTGCTTGATTCCGAGCATGCGTGGAACTTTGTGCGTTGGAATAGTGTACACACGATCTGAATTTACGACAATGGATTTTGTTGTCGGAAAATTTGAGATCCAGATCTCAAAAATTCTGATGGAAAAAGTCTGATGGAGCCTACACACAGAATTTCCGATAAAAAGCTCACATCGAACATTTTCCGTCGAAAAATCTGACCGCGTGTATACGACATTAATGTTCTGTGTAATGGCCCCCAAATACCACTGCTGACCTGGCTCTTGTGGACTGATAAGTGGATGAATTCTATAAACCCCAGAAGGAATGCCTGCTGATCTGGGCTAATTGCAAGGGAAATATTTGTAAAAGTCTACCTTTTGTAAACAAGGCCTCTACATACTGGATAAGGCTTTGTTGCAAACTTTGGCTTTACTGATAACTTGTATAACTGTAACTAGTATAGCGGTAAATATCCAATGTGGATAGACATAGCATCATTTGTTACTTGCAGTCTTTGTCAGTTTTTGCCTGGAATTGAATGACATTTCTATTTGTGGTTGTAGGACAGCGGCTATTAACTTTGTGAGGCTGCAATTGTTCACAACTTTCTTAAACAAGGCTTATTAGACAAAAGCCCAACTGCCAAATGGGCCGTGGCCTTGACTGTGCCTGGCTTCCTTTAACCCACTCATGTATCTTTATGCAGGGCATTTACTATAAAACTGTTCTTTTGGGAAAATTTAGAGCAGGGGTCTCCAAACTTTCTAAAGAAAGGACCAGTTACCCACTGGACGGTCCAACCCTATGTAGCGGTACCCCCATAGGACCTGCTAAAAATTGTGGTTTGTCTATCACCCTGCCCAGCCCTGCATGTGCTAGCTGTCTAAACTAGGCTACTGATCCCAGTTAGACCTTTTCAGGCTCTGCCACCCCTCCTGGCTGCAGCTGCCTCTTTCCACTGCCCCTTCCACCACAGTCCACACTTCTGGTTCTGCACCCATCTCAGACTGCAAACTCCCAGTCCTCATGACTGTGCCTCACTCCCCAGCCCTCTTGGTTGCAACCAGTTGTCCTCCCTGGAGTCTCTTAGCAGTGCTCTCTCCCACCAAGGAAAAAAGTGCATAAAAACACTGTGCTAATACGTGAAAAGAAAAACAAAAGGGAGCAGCTGCATACAATCTGACAAAGACCATGAGAATATACCTTAAAAAATGCAGCGCATATTATATGTGTGAGTGATAGAAATAAGTGAATTATTTCAAATAAGTGCTTCAAAAAGAAAAGTAAAAATGGTTAAAGAAAAATCAGCCTGATGGCCTGTGCTAAGCATAAAGTCAATAATAACTGAACAGTAATGTCCAACAACACTGGGAAGTAAATGGACTCCAAAGTTTGGTGGTGTTCAGATGGTTATCCCAAATTGAACTTCATGTAAATCCGACCAAAACACAGGGATGAGACAATGGTAGAAAGGATGGTAGAGAGGATGGTATGTAGGAAAACTCTTACCAGATCCCGTAGATTCTCATGTCAGCGACAGGGAATCACATGTGCCTTGTGCCATCAGGCTGATTTTTCTTTAACCATTTTTACTTTTCTTTTTGAAGCACTTATTTGAAATAATTCACTTATTTCTATCACTCTCTCCCACCAATGTCCTCTCCTTGCTCTCTATTGTGCCTCCAGTCCAGGACCCCTTCATATGTTCCTGAAAGTGGTCCCGACTGCACCCGAGCCCAGGCCCAAGGTCACCCCCCCAGACTGGGGAGCTTCCTCAAAGTCCCCAATAGCCTCTGCACTCTCTCACTCTACCTGACAACTATTCCTCAGCTGGGCTGACCCTGGGTATTCAAGGAGGCCTGCCCCCTGCCAATCCAGGTTGGGGATTGGTCAGGATTTCCCAAAACACCCCGGACAGCTCTACCTCTCCTCTCCTCCTCTCTTTCCAGAATTTTCCAACAAACTCTAGAAAGAAGAGGAAGGTCTCAGTGATGCTGCCTGCGAGTCACCAGCTGCTACCCTGAGCCACTCCCAGCCTAGATCAAAACAAGCAGGCCTGGCTGACAGCCAATCCTGCCTAAATTTACCTGTCCTACAAAAATCCTACCTCTAGCACCTACCTACCTAGAGGGTGCTACACTCACCCCCACCAAAATCCAGCCAGTCCCTTGGCTGGGAAATTGAAAAGTAGCTCCTGGGCCCAAAAGCAAGGGCATCCCATAAATTTAATAGGAGGGGAAAATTATATAAACTTGGATGGGGAACACATATAGAAATAAATACGTATTAAAAATATAGAAAATTATTTGGTTCAATATTTACAGCATATACAGGCCAGCCAGGCCTGCCTAAATTTACCTGTCCTACAAAAATCCTACCTCTAGCACCTACCTACCTAGAGGGTGCTACACTCACCCCCACCAAAATCCAGCCAGTCCCTTGGCTGGGAAATTGAAAAGTAGCTCCTGGGCCCAGGAGCAAGTTCATCCCATAAATTTAATAGGAGGGGAAAATTATATAAACTTGGATACAGAACACATATAGAAATAAATACGTATTCAAAATATAGAAAATTATTTGGTTCCGTATGTACAGCATATACAGGCCAACCAGGCCTGCCTAAATTTACCTGTCTTACAAAAATCCTACCTCTAGCACCTGCCTTCCTAGAGGATGCTACACCTGTTATGATTTTCTTGTGTACCTACTTTACCATGTGTGCAGAGTTATATTAGAGTTGTTTTGTTATTATGCTTTGTATCCCCCCCCCTTCCCCCTTTTTGTTACTTGAAAAGAAAAATTTTATAAAAAATGATTGAAACAGATAGAAAGGGCCAGTTTACTGTCCTTCAGACTTTACGGGGGCTGGACTGTGCCCAGTGGGAGTAAACAATGCCTGATCTTTGGTTTTAGGGGGAGAAATAGTTGGTGTCAGTGGGAGGAATAGTGCCCCATTTTTGTTGTCATTGGAAGGAATTGCGTTCAATCATTGATGTCAGTGGAAGGAATACTGCCCAATTCTTGGTGTCAATAGTAGGCATAAAGGCCAGATAAAGGCAAGAAAAGGGCCGCAGTTTGAAGAATACTGGTCTAGAGTATATATTCAGTGGTCTTCAAACTGCGCTCCCTCCAGCCATCTGCGATAGGCCAAGGTCATCATGTGGAAATACATTTTAAATTACCCTCTCATTGCATTTTTTTAAACTGGTTATGGTAAGCCCAAGTCTTTCTCATTTATTGTTCGAAAAGCCTCAATATCAGGCATACTTCCAAACTGCCCCAGTTCCTGTGGGACTGTCCGAGGATTTTAACTAAATCCAAGCTTCCCGTGGATCCACCTCATGTCCTGGCATTTGGTGCTAAAGATTATTCAATCTTCTAACTATTCGATTAAGGTTAGAAACAATACTTATAATATTCAGCATGGAGTTCTGCATATTATGTTTTAAGTGGACTAAAACAATGTTGGCCACACACACTCGCCACAGAAAGTTCACTTCTGTCGGAGTGACATATCTTCTTTGCCATGGACTCTGTGTTAGGAGCAGAATCCAGCTGGTCCCACAGCCGTCCCATCACTCACCCTACGCTCACCTCATCCAAATGACTCCAGCTTGAATACTGGAAATCTGGAGCATCATGAGTGGAACCAGGCTGGTTCCGTAGACTTACATGAACCAGACCTGCATTTGCCCACATAGACATCTTGCTACGTGATTATGGGTGACAACAGCAGTGTAGCTCGACAAGGTTTCATTTTTTAAAAATTATCCTTTGTGCTGAAGTTTATGTGTATCTGTAAGACTATCATTTGTGTCACTGTATTAAGGAATATTTTGTGAGTACAAAGACTGCATTATATGTGTGCAGTGTATGCAGGATTAGGACCAGACTTTTTTCAGCCACCCCCAATGTTCAACATAATTTAATCATGCACACTGTTCTTCCTCATGTGCTTTGTGCTACAAGTCCTTGTCTCCCTAAAATGTCCTTCTTTCTTAAATTCTAATGTTGGGAGGTATGCATCAAGTGGTCTGGCAAACAGGCATATCTATTGCTTTTTCTTAAAGCGGAGTTCCACCCTAAAGTGGAACTTCCGCTCATCGGATTCCTCCCCCCCTCCGGTGCCACAATTGGCACCTTTCAGGGGGGAGGGGGTGCAGATACCTGTCTATTACTTGGCTTAGACAGCCGCAGAATATCCCCAGAAGCCCGCCCCCCCCACCGCCCCCCGTTGTGTGCTGGGAAACACACAGTTCCCAGCACACAACGGGGACCAGTGCAGAGGCGCAGCGCATCTCGCGCATGCGCAGTAGGGAACCGGGCAGTGAAGCCGCAGTGCTTCACTTCCCGATTCCCTGACCGAGGATAGCGGCGGGGGCAGCTGAGAGCCGAGCGATTGATCGGCTTCGGCTGCCGACATCGCTGGACCCTGGGACAGGTAAGTGTCCATTTATTAAAAGTCAGCAGCTGCAGTATTTGTAGCTGCTGGCTTTTAATATATTTTTTTAAAGGTGCAGCTCCTCTTTAAATTGGTTGTAAAGTCAGAAGGTTTTTTATCCTAATGTGAGCCAAAGGAGCTTGATGTGGGGGCACACGGCAGGAAGGAGGGGCCAGGAGCGTCGAAGAGGGACCCGAGAAGAGGAGGATCTGGGCTGCTCTGTGCAAAACCACTGCACAGAGGAGGTAAGTATAACACGTTTGTTACTGTTAAACAAAAATACAACAAGACTTTAGTATCACTTTAACTTCCAGTAAGTGGCACTGGCTTCCTAAAAGAGGCCCAAAACATCATTCATCACCTCATAAAAACATTTAAAGAAGTTTCTGTGAGTTTTTTGATGCTGGTAATAAAGTGTCACCTTTTCAACTTGAGTCTTCTGCAGTTCAAAATAAGTGCGATCTTGCTTGCCTGCCCTTCTAATGACTTTCTGTTTATCACTCAGAGTGCCCTGTTCTCCCAGTATAGCCATTTACTCTTGATACAGTGCAACCCATCGACATGTAAATATTTGGGTCAGTTCTGTGTAGCAGTTCCTTCACGCTCTGGTCTGGTTCTCTCACTGAATCCTACCACTGTCAGTTAGTGTCAAAGATCACAAAATTAGAGCCGCTCACCTGGTGTAGGTGTGTGTCCCTGAATGCACACTGTCTATGTTTGGGAGCATTCACCAGCACCTACATGACTATTAAATTGTGTCTACGCAGCCATTGCGCCCCAATAGACATGAATGAGACTGCCTGTACGTGGATGCATGTTACACCTGTGTGCGCTTAAAGTGTTACTAAACCCAATCACTATATCTGGTCTCCCACAGTACACAGAACATAGAAATGCAATTATTTTAGTAAATATAAACTGATCAATACCATTTCTCATCAGGAGTATATAGCAGCCTTGTGACTTCTATCAGTTCCTAGTAAAACTTGTAGGAGGAGTTTTCATTCTTCTCTGATCCTCTGTCTGGACAGTGCTGATTGGCCCTGTGCTGATCACATGCACCCTCCCAAGATAGAAAGAAACACTCTCTAGCAATACACACCAAACTGAGCATGTGCAGCCCGTCCCCTGGCTCTGTAAATATCAGGTTATTTTTTGGAGACAGTGAAAGAAGAGGAGGATCAGAGAGACAGGATCAAACAGCCTTTATACACAATGCAAAGGATTAACCCCTTAGGCTCCACAGTGAGTATAACAAGCATGCTTTACTGTATATACAGACTGATTTTACTGTTGTGGGTTTAGTAACACTTTAAGTATAGCTGTGTAAATGTGGCCTAACAGTTATATAAAGCTCTATTCAGTATTGCAAGGTGTAGCCTTCACTATAGATATTGGTAATACAGTTCAAAGATACAGATCTTGCAGAGCATTAGGAACATAATAGCTGCATATGAGGACACCTTATGTATCAATGCTTGTTCCAGGTCAGGCCTTAATATTTCGGCATTGTGCACAGGGTCCATAAGTGGCTGAGGGTAAAAAAAGAGTATTTATATTTTGATCACATTTAGTTTACAGGGCCCCTAGAAGGAATTGCCTATATTCCAGATTTACAGCCTAGCTATGGAAAAAAAAAGTAGAAAACTGCTAGACAGCAGAATTTACTATGACAACAGTGGGTGCAGCTAACCACCTCTGGGCCCAGGTGCCAGACGCGAACCAATGCCCCAGCTTATCTCACTTTATCAATTAAACATACATACCAAGCACACATATGATTTGCACAATACAGTTAACATGTGAGCAAGACAAGGGAATTGATTTAGTAAAAGCAACTAGACCGCACTTCCATACTTGCCAACTGTCCCGATTTTCCCGGGACAATCGCGATTTGGGGCCCTCGTCCCGATTGGAGGCCGTCTCGATCTAAATGCCGGGATTTTGCTTTTGTCCCAGGAAATCAGGACTGTTTTTGGCACCGGAGCTGCTTCTGGCTCCAAAAATATGGCCACCACCGCGAGATCTCTTTTCTGTTTCCCCCTAGCTCTCAGCTCAGATCCGAACTCCACCCCTCCAGCCCTCTGCACTGCAGCTCTACCCACTCTCCCTCGCAATGTTATTCGGCCGTCTACCACCCCCGCCCCCTGTTTTCATGATGTTGTACTGAGCCAGTTTTCCCCATGAAAGCGGGGGTGGGGGGGTTGCGCACAGGGGCGGGGGCGGTAAATGGCCAAATAACATTGCGAGGGAGAGTGGGAGGAGTTGCAGTGCAGGGGGCTGGAGGGGCAGAGATTAGGAGAAGCTGGAGTGCAGTAGGCTGGAGGGGCAGAGTTCCGATCTCAGCCGAGAGCCAGGGGAAACAGGTTTTCTGGGGGAAACCGATGTTGGCACAATACCTGTCTGTGAGAGGCAGAGCCAAGGGACTGTACTGCACTGGGGACACCTGATGTAAGGAAGCACTCTGCTGCCTGGGGACCACGATGTAAAGAAGCACTCCGCTGCCTGGGGACACCTCATGTAAAGAAGCACTCCACTGCCTCGGGACACATTATGTAAGGAAGCACTCTGCTGCCTGGGGACACCTCATGTAAGGAAGCACTCCGCTGCCTGGGGACACCTGATGTAAGGAGGCACTCCGCTGGGGAAACCTGATGTAAGGAGGGGCTCCACTGGGGACGCCTGATGTAAGGAGGGACTCCGCTGGGGACGCCTGATGTAAGGAGGGACTCCGCTGGGGACGCCTGATGTAAGGAGAGACTCTGCTGAGGATGCCTGATGTAAGGAGGGAATCCGCTGGGGACAACTGATGTAAGGAGGGACTCCGCTGGGGACACCTGATGTAAGGAGGGACTCTGCTGGGAACGCATGATGTAAGGAGAGACTCTGCTGGGGACACCTGATGTAAGGAGGGACTCCGCTGGGGACACCTGATGTAAGGAGGGACTCCGCTGGGGACACTTTATGAAAGGAGGGATTCTGCTCAGGGACACCTAATGTAAGGAAGGACTCCGCTCAGTTACACCTGATGTAAGGAGGGACTCCGCTCAGGGACACCTGATGTAAGGAGGGACTCCGCTGGGAACGCCTCATGTAAGGATGCACTCCACTGGGGACGCCTGATGTAAGAAGGGACTCGGCTGGGGACGCCTGATGTAAGAAGGGACTCCGCTGGGGACGCCTGATGTAAGGAGGGAATCTGCTGGGGACACCTGATGGCATCTTGTGGCAGGCGAAGTGACAAGTAACACTCAGGGCTCCCACTGATTTTGCATTATGGTGAGTTGAACTATTTCATTTTATATTACAATGTAATAATAGAAATAATGCACTTCAATCATCCTGACACCATAACAACCATGGTGCCTGGATGATTGAAGCGCTAACACCAGGTGTTTGGAGTATCTCTATCTGCTGATTGTTAAACTTTCTGGCATACACATATTTCTATTGTGGTGTAGGATCTGGGCCTGCTGTCCGTCAGACTCGGACCACACACTCTTGAACCACGCCCCTTTAGGCTGTACCCACTATTTAGTTTAAACCACACCCATTTTTCACCACATTTTCATTTGCTTTCTACATCACGCCTTAAAACGAATGCCCCACCCCCTAATTATAATAAGACAAAAAAGTGTCCCTATAAATTTTTTTTACAATGTTGCCAACTATGCACTTTGCAAGTGCAGTTGCTCAAGAGCTTTGCAAAGAATACCCAATTACATGCAAGAAAAAAAAAAAACTTTTTGCTTGCACATGATTGGATAATGAAAGTCCGCACAACTTCCCCTCATTTACTAAGCTCTGGAGCAACTGCACTTGCAAATTGCACAGTCTATTTGCCTTTAGTAAATCAACCCGGGTAACTGCTTTTTCCTAAACACACCGTTAGGCTTTCATTGGTTTAATAAATGGGGAAAAAACAATCATTGGCTAATCATGGTCACAATGGAGATCCCCAGGGACTACAGGCCCAACTATATCTGCTACTATTTTCCCATCATGAAGCTTGGATGTCAAAGCATGATTAGACTTGCACCTGTTTCTAAGGACAAATTAGTCCAAATCAAGGTTTCTGCAGAGAGCGCAGAGTACGTTGTTATGATCTTTTGCCCGTTTTACACTACAATGCATTTAAGTAAATGAGCCTTGCAGTAAAAATGTTTTCAAGTATATGTTTTCAGTGTACATGTTGCCTTTCATATGACTTTACAGGATCATAAAATGCAAAAAAATGAGGTAAATGTGAGCACAATCACACATTGCAGAGACAGTTTTATTGCTGCACACACACATTTCTCATAGTTCTATAGTCTCCTGGAGATTGTAAAGGAAATCAGACACTCATGATTTTACATCATGTGCTGAACATCTGTGAGATTGTTTCTAAAAAGTTTTGTAAAGCAGTCACACTTGCTGACTATGCAGATGAGTAATAAATCTTTATGCCAAGATCTGTTTTTTTTCTTTCAGGTCTCAGTTTGGGATCTATTTTTTTATGGCTTGTACACACTATATGTGATTCAGTAATGCATTATGCTGCAATGATCTTTCTTATGCATTGTGGCATGCTCTATATTACCACAGACCATTTATTTTAAATGCATTCCAACACAGGAGTCAATTCTGGCTATTTTTTTTTTTACTTTGAGGTGTTGTTTAAAATGCATGGCAGACCATACACAACTTGTTGCAGTTCACTGTGTCTGCGGTGAGTGATACAGCTCCTAAGGTGTTTTAGGATATGTTTTTAAAGCCCAATTCTTTTTTATTGTTTTGAGGGTGAATGCAGGAGGGTTCTTGTCCTGGTGACATAGAGACAGATGGTCCTTGCTGTCAATTGTGTTCCATGGTACATGACACTTCAAGCTCTGATGGCCAAGAGTTTCATTGATGCCCAGATCAGTTTAATTCTAAATATTGCATAATTATCACCAGCCCACAAACATTAGGTATTGGTTCATATGCCTTCACAATGTGACTCTCTTATATTTGTTTAATTTGGGATTGGAGCATAGACATGCAAGTACCAATCCCATAAGAATTGCATGAGTACTGAATTAGCAGGGTTTGTCCAATTCTCTAATTGCCATTTAGGAACAGGTATGAATCTTTTTGCCTGTTACAGAAAATTGGACAATGCTTTAGAAGGTTAGAAGGTTTCTATGCCTACCCCTGAACTTTTTTTTTGCAGCAGACAGTATGTAACTACATGTATACAAAACAGATGAATAGCAAATCAATCTGGGGGAAACTGACAGTTTTATTACTGTCTTGTGGGACAAGAAGCCCTGTGTGGGAAAATCTTGCCATTGGGTTCTCCAAGAAATACAAGAATCTGAGGTTAATTCACCTCCACAACTGTCTAAAAACTGAAATATTGGTGCTTTCAAACAGTAATATTTCTTTATGAGGTAATATCCAGCATACCACAAAGTGTACCATATAATTAACACATTAGACCTTATATACACATACACCAAAGACAGCACTTTGTGGATTCTTGTGTATTAAAAGTACTACTCAGTCTTCAGTGTAAAATGTTAAAAATAGATGTGATAATATCTAAAGCTTTTTATGAAATGCTCAGGAGATGCAGTGGGGTTATTTAGTTTATTGCCCATTAGTATTGGAATGGCCCACCTGGGTGTGTCAGGGGGCAAGTACAGTTTGTCTCCCACTACATTTGTGGTAAGGAGGGTAGGCTTATCATTAGTCATTGCATCATGTAGATAATGTCTTCTGAAATTTTCTCCCAAGGTGTCATATGTCAGCATATTGAGAAAGCTGAATGGCTTTCTCAATTTGTGGCTCCTGTGATTCAGTAGGAGATATTATTGACGTCTTATCTAACAAAGTGTCATAGGCCAGATCAACAGGTAGTCAAACTTCCCTCCTGAATATCAGCAGGTACTGTGAATAACCCATAGCATCATTTTCAGTGCCATCATAAGCATGTACTACAGCTGCAATGTGCCTACTCCAATGCTGATTCTTTTCAGCCGAGAGAATCCCAAGTATATCTAGCGGGGTGAGGGTGAATCATTCCAGCTGGGAGTTCATTTTTCTTTTTCTGGCTTTCAGAATGGCCAGAATATTTAACAGTCTTTTGATTCGCGTACTCTCAAAGTCTCTTCCCTGATCGAATAGATATGCTGAGGCTGGCCATAGTGGACAAAGAACGTTTCCACAAGAACTTTGGCTACGGTTGAGGCTTGTTCATAGGCGTGTGTACAGGGTGTGCCTGGGCACACCCTAATCACCCTGTATGGCACAGATTCCCCCTGTTTAAACGCCTGATATTTCATCAACGCCCCCTAACGGCTCCTAAGAAAAATTGTAAAAAACTAAGAAAAAAGAAAATTCTAGAAAATTATAAAAATAAAAACCGACACCACCCACTGCCCTGCTGACATCGTCACTATAAATACACATGCACACACATATGTGTTTGAGCTTTGAGGTACACACCTTAAAGCAATTGGCTGTGCACACCTATAGGCTTGTTGGTCTTTAGTTGAGAACACCTGTACTGGGTAAAGTGGTCAGTTACTACCAAGACTTTTCTTTGCATACTTGATTTAGGATCCAGACACATTAAATCGATGCACACCAATTCCATTGGTCCTTGACTTTGGAGATGGCCTGTGGGTGTGGCTTTGGTTAGTAAAGTCTTTATCTCAATACACCTTTACACCTTAGACAAGAGTGACCATAGCCCTTGACTTCAGCTTGTATGCAAGGCCACTAAGAGTGGTTTCTGAATAGCTTGAAAATTCTCGCTGTGCTTAAGTGACCATGCTTATCATGTAAAGCTGTTAATACAGTCTCTCTGTGTTTTTCAGGTAGGAACAGCTGCCATCTGTCATCAGGGTGGTCCGAGGGGCCCCTTCGGTAGACCACCTGATATCTCAAATGCAACCAATTCCACTTCCGGTGGAATAATCAAGCTTCTTTCAGAGGATCGTTTAGTAGCAAGTCTGGGTTTTGATTCTCGAGAGCTGTCAGCATTAGATTGCAAAGGGTATCATCTTCTTGGTCTTTTTGTGGATCCTTCTTTGACAGCCTGGGCAGGCCTTCACCTCTTATTTGGGAAAGGTCACAGGTATATCACCAGCTGTGGTGACTCGGACGACTTCAGCCCGTCACCGACTGGTGCAGTACTCCACTCCTTCACACAGGGCTTGTGCTCTTTCTGAAGTTAGTTGCATCTAGCTCTCTGTGGGGATGTCTGAACCATAAGGCCTTCTGGAGAGAGCATGGGCATCCTTGTTTCCGACTCCAGGGCAATACTTCAGGCTCCTTCTGGAGGAAGTTGTGTCCAGCTGTCTGTGGTGACGTCTGAACAATAAGGCCTTCTGGAGAGGGCATCAGCATTCCTGCTTCTGTCTCAAGAGCGAATATTTCAGGCTGAATTGGAACCCAGACAGAGCAGCCTACTACCTGTGCCTGGTGGCATCTAGTTTGGCTGTGGTGAGTACATAGGTAAGTGGGTTGTTGTCAGTCTTGACCATGAAATCTGCTCTATACAGGTAGCCCTTTAGCTTGTGTATCACCGCCTACTTTAAGGCCAGAAACTCTAATTTGTGAGTGGGGTAGTTTGTTTTAGCAGGGGTCAGACTTCTGATTACATATACAATAGTCGTAGATATCCACCATGCTGTTGGTATAGTACCTTGCCCTTGCATCAATGTGTAGTTCATATGGTTTAGGAGGGTCAGCATAGGCTAGCACCACAGCATTGATTAGACTCCTATTCAGATAGCAAAATGCCTGCTCGCACTGATCTGTCCACTGGTCTTGAATAGATTTTCAAGGCTTTATGGGTCCTATACTTGGCTTAATTTGGCTTGGGTGCATCCACATCTTCCTCCTCATTCTTTAACAACTCATTGAGGGGTTGGGCTATTTTAGCAAAACCTTTGACAAATCTACGGGAGTAAGAGCAGAAACCTAAAAATGACCTTAGTTCAATGTTGTTGTTCAGTCTAGGCCAGGAAGTGACCTCTTCTACCTTTTTTTTGGGTCAGTGGCGACTCCCTCTGCAGAGACAACATGTCCCACTATGGGGGTTTATTTTCCTGAAGTCGAAATGTGTGTTGAACACTCTTAGCACTGCCCATGACGTAGTTATGTTTAGTGTTTGTCCCTGTTTTGCCCCAGTAGGGAGAGGACACAAGACTGCTAAGGTATCAAATTTCTCTGTTTTCCTGAATGTGGAAAGACTGAATGTCAGTTGAATTGGGAGGTATCCACCATATGTGAACTTTTTTTCTGATACCACAAATCTTCCAACTTCTATAGGGGTATGTTTCAGATACTTGTCATAACAATCTCAATACAGTAATGTCACCTGTGCCCGTGTCCAGCAGAGCCTTGGTTTAGACCCCTTCAAAATGACTTGGGACTATAGACAAGGGACCCACCAATTGATCAGGGAACTTGTTTGGAGTGGGCTATGCAGTCTGGACTTGTGCTCTTTTAGTTTGCTTCTGTTTTCCTCACTGTTATTTGGCAATCCTGGGGGAATGATGTGCATTGGCTTCATTTATAAAAGTAAAAGAGAGGGGCAAGTGGGACTTTAAATGAAGCATGTCAATTGAAAGTATAATAATGAATACATGTGATTAGGTAAAATGATTGGATTTAATTTATAGTCAATAACCCCTAGGGGTAGTCCATGATTTTGATGCATACAGTACCAATAAAGTAGTATAGATACAGACATAGTCCCATAAAATTGATATATAAGCATATTTAGCAGTAACAATCATTGAAGACTCAGTAGTGTAAACACTACTCCACATGGGGAGGATGGTCGGTGCCCTGCCTCAACCCTGGTTGAGACGGTTATATCTCACAACCTAACAGATCCCATTGCTGGTAACTCTTCTTGACTTTTGGGCTATTTTGTAAGTAGCTTCTCTATTCAAAGTAGACAATTTGGACATTTCTGATACAATTTTCTCTGTTAGCCGGAGGTCCCACATGTATCAATATTTATGATGTTTCTTTGTTTTTCTCAGTTAAATTATGCATCCCACCGGTGATGACTGGCAAGAAGCCAAGAAACGCGCCGGGTTCTCAAACTAAGGATGCCCTATCAAGCCTAAATCATATTCCTGACATTTACCAATTTTTCATCGAGTTTTCTAATTTCATGCGATTTTGTGATTTTGATTGGCGATTTTAATTCATGTATTTCTGTTACGAATTGCATATATGTATGTCCATTGATTTGTTTACACTACTGAGTCTTCAATGATTGTTACTGCTAAATATGCTTATATATCAATTTTATGGGACTATGTCTGTATCTATACTACTTTATTGGTACTGTATGCATCAAAATCATGGACTACCCCTAGGGGTTATTGACTATAAATTAAATCCAATCATTTTACCTAATCACATGTATTCATTATTATACTTTCAATTGACATGCATCATTTAAAGTCCCACTTGCCCCAACTTTTTCTTTTATATATGGACCCGGGATGGAAGCATGCCATTGATATTTAGTTATGCGACTGGTCACTTTCTTTTCTTTTGTTTTTATTTTTCTTTTGTTTGCATTGGCTTCATGTGCCTATCTACCTGAAAGCAAAGAGTGTAAGTTGAGCAGCTGGTCAGGAGTCACATAGGAGGCTTATTTTGGTACTTTGGACTCCTGCAGTGGCTTCTTCACTTCTTTAGTTTTAGAGCTTACTGTAATGGATGGGCTCTTAATTGGCTCATTCACTGAGGCCCTTTGAAGTTTCCCTCCAGCTTCCCAGGAAAGAGTTTCTGTAATGCTTTCAGAATTTCAGCAGTTATGTTAGACACAGTCTCTCTGTTAGGGCATTGTGCCCTGAAATATCCAGCTTCCTCGCAATGATAACATCTTCATTAATAATAATGAAGTAATAACATGTCCCCTTGTTTGGTTCCTTACTCTGAAGTTAGACACAGTATGCTTCATATTTGTCAGATACTGTTATATTGTATGGGCCTCCATATCATGGTTTCTTGCATTTTTATCTGTGCCTGCGCCACCTGGGTCATCAAATCAAGTGCTGCACATTCCATTGTGGCTCTGGGGTTAGATGGTGTCCTTTCTTGACTCATATTCATCATCCCTCAGGTAACTACCCCTTTGAGTCACCTGCATGGAGGCTTTCTCTAAATAGCTTGTTCTGTATTTATTTTGTCTAACAGAGCCTCTTCATCTCTCATTTCTCCCACTAGTTCTGGATAGGTGGGAACAGATCTGGGTCCTTTTCAGTAGAAGCTTTAGCACTGTAGGGCGATTTAGGAGAGCTCCTTATAAGACTTTGGGGTCAATCCACCAAGAGTTAAATAACAGCTAATAAAATGCTGTAAAATACCGCAAGTGTTCAATTCACTAAGAATTTTGAGTTAAATACTGAATGCAGTATTTGTTTGATTTAGCGGTAATAACCGTATTACCCCATAAGAGGAACCCACGCCAAAAATAAACGAAAAAAAAAACGGCGCCCCCCCCCCCAAATCCATACCAGACCCTTATCGGAGCATGCAACCCGGCAGGTCAGGAATGGGGGGGGATGGGAACGAGCGAGTGCCCCCCCGAACCATACCAGATAGGGGGTTATCGGAATCAACATTGTACCCCTACCCATTCTCCAAATGAGGTTTCTCTTAAAATCCATACCAGACCCGAAGGGCGTGGTATGCATGGGGGGGACCCCACGCCATTTTTTTTTTCATCATTTTTAATTGTCTGCTTTTTCTTTACATTCAGCTGTCAGCAGGCAACCTGCTGACAGCTGATAAGTCATTGGTGGTTAAGGATGCAGTGGCTGGCTTCCTGGCCCGCTTCTTAGCAACCAGCTTTTTGTCAAAAAGCAGCGAGGTGGTCACCTTGACCCCCACGCTGTTCTTTTTTTTTTTATTGTTATTAAGTTTTACAATTACAACAATATCACAATAGCCTATATAACATCAGGCCTCTCACATGACATAGTACAGAAACAACCTCGGCACTGGGCTTTAAGTATAACTCGAAGGCTGGACATGAACATGTTCTTAGCAAGTTTCGCTGCATAAATACATTGGATGCAATTCTTTCCATTTAAAACATATACCAGCTCCACAGGTCTATTACAAACTGCAGGACAACCAAATGAAATCAACAGTCAGCATTCAATAGTTAATATCTAAACACAAAGCACACCTGCATATACAGTGGGGCAAAAAAGTATTTAGTCAGCCACCAATTGTGCAAGTTCTCCCACTTAAAAAGATGAGAGGCCTGTAATTGTCATCATAGGTATACCTCAACTATGAGAGACAAAATGTGGAAACAAATCCAGACAATCACATTGTCTGATTTGGAAAGAATTTATTTGCAAATTATGGTGGAAAATAAGTATTTTGTCAATATCAAAAGTTCATCTCAATACTTTGTTATATATCCTTTGTTGGCAATGACAGAGGTCAAACATTTTCTGTAAGTCTTCGCAAGGTTGTCACCCACTGTTGCGGGTATGTTGGCCCATTCCTCCATGAAGATCTCCTCTAGAGCGTTTACAAGGATAAAACCCTTTACCTGTAAAGAAAGAAAATTGTTTTTTTGGGGGATCAATCACGCTTTTTACTAACCGATCTCTCAGGGTGGGTGCCCTTTTATAGATGAACTTTGGTCTATCTGGTAGTACCTCTCTTAGGCCAGTATCGGATTTTAGAATATGCCAGTGGCGGGATATAATGCTTTCAATCTTTTTGTGTTGAAAGTTATAATCAAACACCAGGGGTACCTGGTCTTGCTCGCACATGGGTGTTTTATCTTCGAGCAATTCTTTTCTTTCCATTTGTCCGACTTCTACTATTTTATCTTTTATAAACTCTTGATCGTATCCTTTGCTGGTAAATCTCTCTCCAATCATTCTGGCTTGCATATAAAAGTCTTCTTGCAAAGTACAATTGCGTCTTAGTCGCATTAACTGGCCTTTAGGGATGTTAAATAGCCAGTTACTGTGGCAACTACTTAGAGGTAAATAACTGTTACGATCGACATTTTTAAAGAATGTTTTAGTGGTGTATTGATTGTTCATACGTGAGATCTCTAGATCAAGGAAAGAAATGGACTGTTCCTCAATCGGCCAGGTCAATACAATGTTTTTGATGTTATTGTTTAGTTTGAGGAAAAAAGAGGATAGGAGATCACGATCTCCTACCCATATAATAAAAATGTTGTTGATGTATCTTTTATACAGTCGTAGTTCTTCAGGGGGATCTGTAAACACCGCTTCCTCTTCCCATTGGGACATGAATAGCCCTGCAACACTGGGGGCAAATTTTGCCCCCATAGCCACACCTGTTTTCTGATGGTAGAATTGTTTACAGTACCAGAAATGTCTGTGTTTCAGACATAAATTGAAGCACTTAACAAGAAATTTCCTCTGGAACCGGGGAAGTTCAGTATATTTTCTCAGGCCCAACTTCGCGGCCTCACATGCCGCGAAGTGGGGTATGATCATATACAGTGACGATACGTCAGCTGTTGCCATCCATACAGTGCAGATATCTACTCTGTGTTCAAGTGTCTGGAGCATTTGTTTTGTGTCGCGTAGATAAGCATTTGTACTTTGTACTGCCGGTTGGAGGTATTTATCAATATATTCATCCAATTTCGCCGTGATTGATTCTATGCCATTAACGATCGGTCTTAGAGGAGGATCTGTTCTGTCCTTATGGATTTTAGGTAATGCGTAGATGATCGGAGTTCTACAGGCCTCTGGGACCAGGTACTTTGATTCTTTTTTATTGAGAATGCCCTTTTTAAGGCCCAGTTGAACTACTTGTTCAAGTTCTTTTTTCCATTTAAATATGGGATTATTGGGAAGTGTACAATATGTGTTCTGGTCTTCTAGTAGTTTCTTTTTTTTGTCACTTTTTTCATCTTTGTACCCCCATAGGAGCCACTGATGAGAATAGATCCTCTGTCCTTTGCCTCAACCTTTTCCAAAAAGCCTCAGCCCGTCCAACACACCAAGTTGAGTGTACAAACATACAATATCAAAGGAAATCACTGAAAGTTATACTTAGTACCCAATAGTAGTGTTATATCAAAGAAAACAGGCATCAAATTTAATATATTGTTACCCAATATGGCTGGTAACTAGGCAAGCATAAAATGGATTAGCAATAGTAAGAACACAATTTTTCATACAAATTGATTAACAGTAAGGACTAGGCATAAGATGACATTTGGCGTCCAGATTAGCCTAAATAGTAACAAGACCACCTCAAACCCAGTAGTGAGAATTAGTAAAGTCGAATCTACCGAGTTCTGGAATTATACTGCCAGAGCGCATTTATGGTGGCTAGTTCTAGATCGACTGGGCATACACTATCCAAAAGAAAATGAGGGTGGGTAGGGGCAGGGGGGTCAGGGTGACATAAAAGACTTGCAAAATTATTATGGGAGGGGCAGTCCTTTAAGATGTTTCCATAGGTGTGCGCAGCCTATTGCATTAGGGAGTGCACCCTTAAGCTCAAACACACATGCATGTGTATGTGTCTACATATATATGAACCCGGCACATTGATCTCCCTGCCGGCACAGTGAAAGAGAAAAGCATAAACACTTTTCTTATGGCAGGGCAGGTAAGAGGGAGATCTTTACCATGTTCCTGCTGCTACAGAGAGTGATAACACTAATGCGCACGCACACCCTGTGTGCACGCCTATGGATGTTTCTCTGCTTGCTATTGTTGGGGCCCTTTAAGAGTGTTGGTGCAATTAACAACAGGCCTAGTTAACCTGCATGTGGTATAGGTACAGTACAGGTATGGTATAGTCTCAGTACAGGTGCTGGTACATCTGTTTCAGATTCAGTAAATGTTTGGTATAATGCGGTATAGGGTTGGTATAGATGCAGTCTAGATTTGAAATAAGTGCAGTATAGAGTGTAGTATGGGTGCAGTATGGATTGGGTACACTTGGTGTCCAGCTCTTAGTTAAATCAAGTTAAATAACAATCATCTCTCACTCCTCCTACTGTACAGTACCTTTTTAGATCTGTAGTGCAAGGATACAATTGGCCCCACTATATGGCTGCCATCTCCAACTACAACTCCCAGGATTCTCAGCGCTCAGCATAGAAGTCTATAGGCTTGCTTGGCTTTAGCACTCCCACTGCTGGCTGGAGGAGAATGGTACACCATGTCATCAGTATCTCAGTAGAGGGAGAGAAGAATAAAAGGGAATGTCTACTTTTCCATATTGCTGTAGCTCAGCACCTGGCTACAGACACTATATTTCTTTTTTTTCTCTCAATAGCCACTCCTCATGGGCAGCCTCCTCTAATGGTCTTACCAAATGAGCAGCCCTTGCACAACCAAATAGCTGCCCTCAGTGCACACCCCTCCCCGCTTCCTTTGAGGAGAGATGGAGACCTCTAGAAGCGAGAAAACGTAAAACCTTTGCTTATGAAAAGTGGGGTACCAGGGGAATCAAGGGTAGATGAATACGTATTCTTAAGAGTGCTTTCATGGCTCAAATCCACTGAGCCCAAAATCTCGGTGTATTCTACTGTAAATTCAGTGAGCATACAGTTTTAATCCTCTTAAATCTTGAGAATTTACCTAAATCCAGAGACTTGGTCAAGCTGGACTTTAGGTCCTAGCAGTGGGCCACACCAGGCTTTGCAGGCAGAGATGAGTAACATGCATAAAATGTGTTAAATGTACAATATTCATACAAGAAGATTATTGTCAAAGTAATTGGTTTGGTAACAGGGTCCCGTTAAAGGAGGCATAAATGTGATAGCAGTATTTCTCTATGGAGAGGAAGTCAGCTGTGTGTTAAATAATATGGCTCCCTACCATTCCACCTTTAAACATCATCTGTTAAAGCCCAGTTGTACTTTCAGTTTAATCAGATATATAAGTTCAAGGTGCATTAAAACAAAACATGTTTAATGCTTTAGAATTAATTTTATTTACAAAACAGCCACAGTGTAAGTAGAAAAGATCGTCACCTGCCAGCATACTGCAAAAAGAATCCTTGCTCTCTTTCTGGAAGCAGTGGTCTTATTGCAGAGATTCAACATGCCTCCTATTCAGTCATACCTACCCTGTTTCCCCGAAAATAGGACCTAGCGTGATTGTCGGTGATGGCTGCAATATAAGCCCTGCCCCCCAAATAAGCTCTAGTTAAAGTCCTTGTAAGTCTTATTTTCAGGGTAGGGCTTATTTTTAGGGAAACAAGGTAGGGCTTATTTGGGGGGTAGGGCTTATATTGCAGCCATCTCCGGCAATCACGCTAGGTCTTATTTTCGGGGAAATAGGGTATATCTCTGCAATCAGAAAAGTTCATACTGCCTGCTGGAAAACTCTAGCTCTGACTCAGCAGGGGGCACCTTACACAAAGATCTTTACAGAGAGGCCACAGTTCCCCACATAGAGCAAGGGTTCTTATTTCTGCAGCATACTGGAAGGAGTCAGGACACAGATTTTTCTACTCACGCTGCTGTTGCTCCATTAAAAAAAATTAACCAACTTTGCACACCTTTTGCTGATGCACCTGGCATGTATTGAACTAATTTAAACTAAAAGCCCAGTTGGGCTTTAAATAAAGTGGTTGTAACCCTAAAAAAAAAAAAGCATGATACACAGCATAGTGCTTGTGCTGTATGATTTGTCCTTCTCTATGTTCTAAAAAACCTGGTTGATCCTGCCAGTTCCTATGACCCCCTGTCTGTGCTGACCACAGTAATCATGGCTATTGATCCGTGATTACCGTGTTCAGGTTACCTGCTTCTGTCAGCCCGCTGGTCTCCTCTATCCCCCTCCCTGATTGTCAGCTCGGGAGTCTAACATTACTAGTGAGAAATCCTGTAATCCGCTCTGTTACAGGGTAATGTAATTGTGCAGTGTGTGTGTTAGTTTAAAATTATTGCGCAAAATACCTTATTTACAGCACCGCTGATTATTCACATGACGACCTGACACTCTCCTCCTCTCCTCCCAGCTGACATCAGCAGGGAATCTTGGCCCCTCCCACTGTAGTCCTCAGAGTGGGGAAGGAGAGCTCTGGCAGGTCACCTAAGCGCTAGCAGCGCTGTAAATAAGTTATTTTGCACAATTTTAAACACGCACACAGCACATATCATCCTGTAACAGAGCGGATTACAGGATTTCTCTGGTAACTTTACAACCACTTTAAGTTTTAGAAACTTTCATATTGATACGGAAAATACAAACATCTCAAACCAGAGTATTTTAATATTACGTCTATTTTAAAATGATATTTTCCAATCACCTTCATGATTTCACTAACCGCAACAAATTATATAAATAATATATAAACGTACTGTCATTTTTTTCATTTAAAGAGGAGCTCCAGTCATTTTTGTGTTTATTAAAAGTCAGCAGCTACAACAACTGTAGCTGCTGACTTTTAATAAAGTCAGCAGGTTCCAGCAATGTGCTTACCCGAGGAGCTGCTTCTCTTCCTGGAGCCGGCATCACAACTGTGGGCACCCAGCTGTGACAGCTTGCAGCTTCACAGCCGGGTGCCCACTGCGCATGTGTGAGTTGCGCTGCTCCTCCTGAATGGTCCAGCAGTCTTCTGGGACCTGTGACGTGTCCCAGAAGACTGCAGGGGAGAGGAGAACTTTGCCTAGACAATCTAAGCGGAAGTGGGAGCAGGTACCTGTCAAAACTAGGTACCTGCCCCCCCTCCCCTCCCTCTGAAAAAATGACATACCAATGACAGTACTTAAAGTGGAACTTCCCCTATTAGGTGGAGCTCCGCTTTAAGATGTCACTCAAGTGCAAAGAGTGCAGTAGCTTACACTGTCCAATCAAAAGTCATCTTTTGTTAATTTGCCCACTCTGAATTTCTTTCTGATTGCCACAACTTATGCACATTCGCTATTTGCACAGTTTAATTAGGCCTGTTGTCACTGCTTGCAGAGAGCTACAGCTTTTGTGTACATTGCTGCAAATTTATACTGTGAGAAGATAAAACGGATTTACTAAAAATAGAACATGCAGCAATAAATTGATTTGCTTCAAGGTTCTTCAGG
Source organism: Lithobates clamitans (assembly GCA_037952925.1). NCBI lineage: Eukaryota > Metazoa > Chordata > Amphibia > Anura > Ranidae > Lithobates > Lithobates clamitans. Next base: position 693,317 of record JBBGZY010001280.1, on the reverse strand, counting down.
AGAACAAATATGGAGATGTTGCTCCTGAACAGTGTGTGTCAGGAGCACAGCCGCTTGTAGTCGTCACTATGGGTGCATATATTAGGGTGACAATGCAGAAACAGCTGTCACTCCACTAGCTGTCTACATCATTGCTTTGGACCAGCTTCCTGATGGTGAAAATGATATATCATGCCTGAACAGTTTGTGTCAGCAGGGCCGCTTGTAGTCTAGGGTAGGCTCCAAATTATGGTCCTCCAGTTGTTCAGGAACTACAATCCCCATCATGCCTAGTCATGTCTGTGAATGTCAGAGTTTTACAATACCTCATGGGACGTGAAGTTCCGAAACAGCTGAAGGGCCATAGTTTGGAGAGCCCTACACTACCATGGTAACATATGACAGGGTGACAATGCAGAAGCACAACAGAGAAACAGTTGTCACCCCATAACCAGAATTTCTTGAACAATGACCTTCATAGCAGGACGATCAGTTATAATTTTAATAATGGCTGTATATTTAAATATAATCAAAGCAACACTTGAAATTTCATTAAAAAGTAAGACGTATATGAAATTTTAGTTACTAGTTTAAGAAAAACCCAATTTGGGGCTAACTCTTACCTGTGTCTTCCTTTCTGCAATGGTAGAAGCGGTAAAAATGCCAGCAACTAGTACCATTAGTGCAAATGGTCCAAGAATTATCCAAAGGAGTCTTCTCTGTCCACTCCCAGCATCCTCCGCTCTTTGGCAGTCCATGCTGTCTGGCTAAGCTCTTCTGCTAGAACCTGACTATGGTGACTCTAATCTCTCTATCAACTGCAGGTTAACAAAAAATACTTTGCATAATTCCCATTTCTACTCTTCTGCTTAAATATCCGTATATGTCATCTAAATTCCTAATCTGCAATGTTATGTCTTCCTTCTATGTGACTGCAGATGGCTCTAGCGTCTAGTGATAATACAGTCCTGTCTGTAGACTGTCTGACTTCAGCTACACTGCCTCTCCATCACTGCTCTTTCTAAGTGGTTCTAACTCTTCTCTTTCTCTCACTTTCGTTAAAAATCCGAGCTGAGCATTGAGGGCTGCCAACTAGTCTTCCAATTGAAGCCAAATGTTCTCATCTTTCACAGGCAAAAAGGGTTTGGTCTGGGACTGTGTAGGGGCGAGTGTGGGGGGATCAGTGTATGCAGTCTACTTCCAGCTGACTGGCTCAGCAACAGGAGGGATAAATCTGAGCTTGACAGCTTGCTGTAAAGAAACCAAAAAAAGCATCATCATTAAAAAAAAAAAAAGTAAAAAAACACAAAAGCTTAATTCTGTGTAATGACAATGTAATCTTTGAAGACAAATGGCGTCGGCAGCATTTTAGTGTGCATGGTGTCAGGAACTGGAAATCGATATTAAAAAGAAACACCAAACAACACGTGGAAGTCAAACACTAAACTGTAAATGCAGGAAACATTGCAACTGTGCTGCAGTCATGATGTTCACTGAGAGAAGGGGGGAGGGTGGAATAGAGAGACAGAGGGAAGAAGAGGGGTGTGAGTGCTGCTGTGTGAACGCTGCCGGGCTCCTGAGCGCCTTGCGGTTATTCACCCCGACACAGCTCAACGTCTGAGTCTGAGGGGAGCCCGACACAGCCTTGTGCTAGCAGTGCGCTCCACAGACCGGACTCTCCATTTTCAATCAGGACACCACGGAGGATTCCTTGCTGTGTCTGGAGCGCTCCAAGAAGACGGAGGTTCGTTAGACCCTGCAGAGGGCTAAATCTGCTGGCGCATTAGATCTTACTCTTTAGGGGGTCCACCAGTTCGGGTAGGGGTCCCCACACCGAATGGGTTTTGTTTTTTTGATTCAAGGATCTCCCTCCCCCTCTTCTTGTTTCATCCTTTTTTCCTCCTTGGGTGAAGGTGGAAGGATTCTGGACTTTTACTACACCTTTGGAATCACACTGCTAATTTTTTTTCTGTTACGGACTCAATTATTATTTTTATAGAAAAAGAGAGAAACTTCCACCATATCAGGAAAAGTGTGGTGGTCCCATCCCTGATTAGACAAACCAAGAAAAAATACCCCCTAGATGGGACTTTGGAAGACCGCCAACACTGATATTTGTAGAAAAACTTTTTATTTATTATATCAAATGTTAAAAGATCAGACAGATGAACAAAATATAAAAAGATGTGTGACATCTAGTAGTGCATACAATAAACATAGCAAAACATCAAGAGTCAAAACAATTACAAAATGACACTGATACTCTCCGATAGGTAAAGACCCTAATACGACGCGTTTCAGTTTTTTTACACCTTCGTCAGGGGTACATGATGGAGAATGGTCACATGTATTAGCTCTAAAATAAAAAGGAAACATATCAGAGAGGACTGCAAACAAAAACATATACAGTGTGTCATATTGCTCAAAATAACATGTGCCAACATACAGGTCAACGAGTGCCCCCACATACCAATTGGAGCAATTCCATATCAGGAACTTGAAAAATCAAGTATCAGGAAAAGGCACAGGACACCATTCAAAATAAACATTGGCTTGAAAAAAACTATCGTGTGAGAACAGTTTTTTGCAAGCCAACAACGTTTGTTTTGAATGGCGTCCTGTGCCTTTCTTGATACTCGATTTTTCAAGTTCCTGATATGGAATTGCTCCAATTGGTATGTGGGGCACTCGTTGACCTGTATGTTGACGCATGTTATTTTGAGCAATGTGACACACTGTATATGTTTTTGTTTGCAGTCCTCTCTGATATATTTCCTTTTTATTTTAGCGCTAATACATGTGACCATTCTCCATCATGTACCCCTGACGAAGGTGTAAAAAAACAGAAACACGTCGGGTATTAGGGTCTTTACCCATCGGAGAGTATCAGTATCATTTTGTAATTGTTTTGACTCTTGGTGTTTTGCTATATTTATTGTATGCACTACTAGATGTCACACATCTTTTTATATTTTGTTCATCTGTCTGATCTTTTAACATTTGATATAATAAATAAAAAGTTTTTCTACATATATCAGTGTTGGTGGTCTATCAAAGTCCCATCTAGGTGGTATTTTTTCTTGGTTTTTCAATTATTATTTTTATCACTGTTGATGAAGAGTTTTTCATATAGACTTTCACATACTGATTTTCATTTACGTTTTGTTCACTCAGAATTAGTTTTATTGCAATAGTGCACCTTTTGTGTTTTTTCATTTGTTACACAGGATCACTTATGTTATAAGCGCAACTTATTTGTATACAATTTTTGCACTATGTCTTTGTTGCAGTTATATATACACGTTTGAAACTCTAGCGCAGTATAACCTTATATATTTTCCTATGATGTTCACTGAATGCTGAAAGAGACTCGGGGCTATGAGCACCAGATTCGGGACTATAGCCCCAAAAGCCACCCCCTAGCAACGCCACTGCCTAGCGTGATTGTCGGTGATGGCTGGAAATATAAGCCCTACCCCCCAAATAAGCCCTAGTTAAAGTCCTTGTAGGTCTTATTTTTAGGGTAGGGCTTATTTTCGGGGAAACAGGGTAGGGCTTATTTGGCGGGCAGGGCTTATATTGCAGCCATCACTGACAATCACGCTAGGTCTTATTTTTGGGGAAACAGGGTATCCACCCAGCTCCTTCAATTTTTGAAGAAGGATGTCATGCAGAGAGATCACATTAAGTAGATTACTGATTGAACTGTTCAAAATTCCATCAGTATATTGCCAGCTTTACACTGATGCAAGTCAAATTTTAAGATGGCCATATATGGGTCAATTTTTTTCGTTCAGCCAGTGGGTTGAACAAAAAAAAAAACTGAACAGATTCCCCTATCTATACATTTGAGGTGGATGGGGGAATCCTCCCCGCCGCGGTATTGTATTCTCACAGCAGGGAGACTGCCACACTGTCAGAATACACAGATCAACGCTGCCCTGATCAGTCAGCTTTTATCCGACAGGTCGCTTGAACAGAAGTTGATTGGTAGATCCCTCCTGAACTGGCCAAATTTTGATCCATCTATGCCCACCTTAAAACCATTCAGAAACAACGGATACTAGTAGCTATAAGAACTTTAGAATGTGGAAAATAGATATTACAATTAAATTAAGAGGCATTTAGCAGTTTGGGTGCATTCTCAATAAATGTAAGGAATGGAGGGTATAGCTTCAGAAAAATCATTTATTAAAGTCCATTTTGCCTGTAGAGGTCAAACTTCATGGCTCCATGCAGCTTCTTCTGCACATTTTACACAGCTGCCACCACCTGTCATTCAGTGGGGGAACACCTCTTAAACTTTGCCACAGCCAATGATAAAGTGTAATGCTGTCAAGGAAGGAAAAGGGGAGACTGCAGAGTTGTATGTGGCTTGTTTATTCTGAGCTTATGTTGCTTTTAGTGCACTTTAGCAAAATGAATAGTTTCTAAACTAAATAAATTTAAAAAAAAGCAATAAATCCCAAAAAATGTATACAATACAAAATGCAATTTCTTTATTGTTCTTTAAGGCACATAACCCCTCCCATTCCCAGCATGCTTCAGTTTGTTCATTAGTTTCTTAAGAGGATAGATGTTTTTTCTTTACTAAGAAACATTTACCTATTTTACTGGCCATTTTAAGTTAAGTTTAATTTTTGTTTTTTTGCCTCAATCAAGACTTCATCCACATGCTGCTGAGCTGGGCCCTTTATGCAGCTATCCAGATTGCTTTGTAGGCCGTACCTGGACCCTGCTGCACTGAAGATTGCTGGACCTGCCTGAAAAGCGAGCTTTGGGAACTGGGCTCTTCTTATGATGTGACCTTTGTTTACTTTATTAGTCATAGAGCACTTTCCAGGTCCAGAGCAATGGCACAGCCTTCAGAGTGACCCAGTCTCTGAAGATTTTGTTTTGTTTAAATCTAAAGGTTTTTATTGCTCAAGAAACACAAAACATCATCATACATGTAAGACATTGCATTTTTTAACGTGAATTAGGAGTCAGTTATACAACCATTAGTCACATCTTGCTGTATACATATAAATGAAGATATACAGTTCGTAGTAAAAAGAAAGTTAATAAATCATTTTTACCTGACGTGTCCTTTCAATCTCTTGTCAATTAGTCAATAATCCTAGCGTCTCCACCTCTGCCCCAGTGTTTGTACCTTTGCCTATCCAGGTGTGTCTTCAGGTATCTCTATGTACATCTAAGCAGCCTCATCTGTACCAATTCTCTGGGGCTTATACCTGGCGTATCAAGCCATGCTCTGAAGATTCTTTAATGAGTACTCCTTGTTGGCTGGACATAAAGAGCTGTGACATTATTGATAATGGTAACCTCCACCAATAATTCTCTAGTTCATAGGTTTTTGCAGAAAGCGTTATCTGCACAGAGGAATTAAGTGCTGCGTCACTAGATGAAGTGTTGCATGCTAACACTACGCTGTTTCCTTATTTCATCAATTTCTGCAGAACCAATGGAATAGGGAATTACAGGAAGTGGTTAGCCAATAATTGAGGTGGTTGTTAAAAATGGAGTAGCTTCCAATGCTTGGCCCACACAGCTTCTCATTAATGAAGACTAGGTCACACCATAGGTTGTACATTAGCTCTGGACCTGGAAAATTCTTTACAGCTAATACTTTACACAAAGTTTGGAAAGTGCCATAGGCAGAACCTGGGAAATACTCTGTGGGAAAAATCCTGACCTTTCTACAAAAAGGCCTGGATCAATATGTGGCCCTGCATACCATCAAGGGGCGAGTCTCAAGCTTTCTGGTGTTATTTCAGAGGCTGTCTCTCAGCCTTTAATTTAGACTTTGACATGGTGCCTCTCCTGTAGTTCCTCCTGTACAACCTCCTGGGACTCCATGGGATCTGAATCTGATTATTTCAGCATTTCAAAGACTGCCATTTGACCTTCTCAGGGATATTACCCTTTCTCTTCTTACTCACAAGGTTGTGTTGCATCCCTTGTGGCCACAACCATTTCTGGTCTTACACAAGGATAAGGTGGCACTGAGGCCTAGAGCCTCCTTCTTTCCTAAGGTGGTTTCAGCTTTTCACCTTCACCAGGACATTGTTCTTCTGTCTCTCTAGCCAGCTTCAGTATCAGAAGAAAATTTCTCTTCACTGCCTGGATCTGGTTTACACTGTGCGAGCTTACCTCTCAGACACTGCTTCTATTAAAAAAACTAATGCCGCGTACACACGAGCGGACTTTACGGCAGACTTTGCCCGGCGGACGGGATTTCGTCGGACAATTTGATCATGTGTGGGCTCCAGCGGACTTTGTTTTCTCAAAAGTTGGACAGACTTAGATTTGAAACATGTTTCAAATCTATCCGACGGACTCGAGTCCGGTCGAAAAGTCCGCTCGTCTGTATTCTAGTTCGACGGACAAAAAGCCACGCTAGGGCAGCTATTGGCTACTGGCTATGAACTTCCTTCTTTTAGTCTGGTCGTACGTCATCACGTACGAATTCGACGGACTTTGGTTGATTGTGTGTAGGCAAGTCCGTTCATTCAGAAAGTCCGTCGTAAAGTCTGTCAAAGTCCGCTGGGCAAAGTCTGACGTAAAGTCCGCTCGTGTGTGCGCGGCATCACTCTTTTTTTGTCATCCCTGATGGTTACCAAAAAGGTGAATCAGCTTTACAATTTACCATTTCTCAGTGACTCAAAAGAATTATGAGTCCCCTCAGGGCTTATGGCCTTAAAGATAAATTCACCTTTTCCCATCAAGGCCCACTCTACTAGATTTGTAAATGCTTCTTGGGCTTTTAGGCATTGGACAAAATGTTTCTCAGATTTGCCAGGCTACCACCTGGTCCTCTGTGTATGTTCTCTCTAAGTTTTACCAGTTGGATGTTCTAGCCTCATCTGATGCCAGCTTTGGGCATAACATCCTTCAGGCAGCTCTTTGAGCTGCAGACTGCCTCCAGTTTTTACTTATCTTGTTGTAAGGGCCTGTTGGACTATTTTAGGACATCCCAATGGTCTATGAATAACTAAATCCTGTGTTCCCTAAAGAGGATCTTCATCCTGTAAACAAAAATGTAAACGTCAGCAGCTACAAATACTGTAGCTGCTGACTTTAAAAGACACACACACGTCTCAGGATCCAGCGATGTCCTCACACAACCCGGCTCTATGCCGGTCTACAGGTCCAGCATCTTAACTGTGGGCAGTCGACTGTGATTCCTTGCTGCTTCACAGCTGGCTGCCCACTGCACATGCGCGAACCGCGCTGAGCCCCATGAATGGTCCTGCAGTCTCCCAAGACCTGTGACATGTCCTTGAGGCTGCGGGAGAAGGAGAAGGGGCCGAACATCACCTTTTGGGTGAAGCTCTGCTTTAAAGGAAAATTCTGGGATTAACCTTAAGCCTAGTACACACGTGCCGAATGTCGGGCAGCATTCGACATGTGTGTACTGCAGCCAGTCCAACAGAAGCTGGCCGTCTTCTGTCTTCTTCTATGGTGCTTGACCGAAAAAGGTCTACCGATTGGCTCCCGATCAGCGCTCTCAACCAATGGCAAAAGCACAGCAGGGGAGATCGCTATACAAACATTGCAGGGTTGCAGCTCCTCCAGAGCTGTCAGTTTTTTTTTCATTCAGCCCTGCTGGGTTGAACAAAAAAAAACAAAAACTACTAGTGTGTACTAGGCTTAACGAACCTTAAACATACTCCCTGTGTAAGAAAGCTTCATGTTCTTATTCATGCAGCTCTGGTCTGGTTCCAGGATCAGCTCCCTGGTTGTTAGTCAGAGGTGAGTTCAGAGGAGAGGAGGGAGCGCTAACAGGTGGGCCATTTTTCACACAAAGCACCTTCCAAGTCCTTCCTATCCCGCTCTTCTTTCAAGATGCACTGCATTCGTCTGTTTTCTCCTATTTCTCTGAGGATTGCAGCAATTTATTGGCTCGACCAGTATCGCTTTTTTTTTGATGACTTTGCTGCCTGGCTCCCCCACTTTTTTTCCTCTGAAATACCCACTATCATTCTTGGTGACTTCAACATCCCTGTTAATGTTAACAGCCCAGCTACAGCTCAATTTAACCTCATCGTTTGACCTAACCCAATAGACACACACTTCCACTCACTCCAGTGGTAATAACTTTGACTTTGTATTCTCCCATCTCTGCACTCCTGGCAACCTCACCAACACCCCCTTTCCTCTCTCTGACCACAACCTTCAGTTTCACAGTATGCTTGCCTCCAACCACCTATCCCTCTAAGCAGCAAAGGATTACTTGTAGGAACCTTTGCCACTTTAACCCTTCTCTTTTCTATTCTGCTACTGACCACCTCTATGACATAATCTCTCCCCTGTCCTGTTCTGACCTGGCCACCTCTGTCTACAACAGTTCACTCTCATCCTCACTGGATGCAGTTGCTCCTCTAACTACATGCAGAATCAGACCCCCACCATTACAACCCTGTCAACCTATGGTCACCCTCTTATTCTATACTATGCTCACTCACTCACATCTTCATTCTCTCCCTCTCTAGTGGCACCTCCCCCTCACCTCTAAAACATGCACAGATCACTCCCATACTTAACACGCCCTCACTGGACCCCACCAACCTGAACAACTTAAGATCCATCTCATTACTCCTATACACCTCTAAACTTCTAGAATGCTTAGTCTATAACCGTCTTAACTCCTACCTCAGTGAAAATAACCTTCTTGACCCCTTACAGTTTGACTTTCGCTTGCAGCACTCCACAGAAACTGCCTTACTAAAACTCAATAACAGTTTACTAACTGCTAAAACCAATGGCCACTACTCCATACTCTTACTACTAGATCTCTCTGCGGCCTTTGATGCTGTTGACCACGTGCTCCTTCTCAATAAACTCTGTTCCCTTGGCCTCCAAGATTCTGCTCTATCCTAGTTCTCCTCCTACCCATTACAGCGCTTTTTCAGTGTTACCTAGAACTCTGTCTCCTTCTGTCCATTGCCCCTTTCTGTAGGGGTCCCTCAAGGCTCTGTTTTTGGACCCCTTCTCTTCTCTATCTACACCTCCTCCCTTGGTCACTTGATAACTGCCAACGGCTTCCAATACCATCTATACACCGATGACACCCAAATCTATCTGTCTACTCCTCACCTCACTCCTTCAGTCTCCTCTCGCATTACTAACTTACTGACATATCAGCATGGATGTCACACCACTTCCTTGAACCAAATCTCTCTAAAACAGAGCTGATAATATCCCCCCACTCGTGCCCCTCTCCATGACTTTTCCTTTAAAATCAATAATGCACCCATCAATCCCTCCCCTCATTCCAGAGTACTAGGTGTAATCCTAGACTCCGACCTGTCCTTTTTGCCCCAAATCCAATCTTTGTCAAAAGCTTGCAGACTTTACCCCCGTAACATCTCTAAAACATGCCCCTTTTTAACGAATGAAACCACCAAGCTACTCATTCACTCCCTTGTTATCTCTTGCCTTGAATACTACAACTCCCTCCTCAAAGGCCTACCTCTCCATAGGCTATCCCCTCTTTAGTCTATCATGAATGCTGCTGCCAGACTCATCTACCTTATCAACTGTTCACTGTCTGCCACCCCTCTCCGCCAATCCCTACACTGGCTCCTGCAAATTAAATTCAAAATACTAACCACAACAAACAAAGCCGTTCACAACTATGTCCTGAACTACATCACTAATCACCAACTACATCACCAATCTTGTCTCTGAATATCACCCAAACCGTCCTCTCATGCTCTCATGCTCCCTTGTATTCTTCTACCATGTGCCCGTCTCCAGGATTTCTCCAGAGCCTCTCCCATCCTCTGGAACTCTCTACCTCAATCTGTACGACAATGTCCTACTCTTGCCGCCTTCATGCGATCCCTGAAAACTCATCTATTCAGAGAAGCCTATCACACCTCCAACTAATCTTTTATCACTGTCATCCCCACAGTTAGAAACTTTTGTACCATTTGCCCCACCCTATTATATTGTAAGTTCTTCTGAGCAGGGTCATCTTTTCAATCTTAGTTTATTTTCAAAAGTAAGAACATAGAGAACATAACAGAAAAATACCGTTCTTTACGGTATATCATCACATATAGTATACATAGATTAGTGAGGTGTACTTTACCCACGTATAAACAGGAGTGATCATTTTAACATACAGCTTTCGGTGAACTACTGGTATATCGTATTGTATATTGAAATCTTTATTATAAGAGAAGAATAATATGCGGGTGGGAGCCAACATATAATGAACCTTGTAGTTTCGCGGGTTGGTGTTATCTGAGGGTTCCCTCTCAACGAATTAGAATGCTGTAGAAATCTTTTATTCACCTATTATAGATAATCAAATCATTTAGCTATTCCAAAGATATGATCTTTAACTATATATGTGAGTGGTTGGTTCAGTACTTAACAAAGGGGAAACAGAAAAAGTCAGAAATAAGATCGTGAGTAGAAGTGAGGGATGGTACCTGAGGCACCAGGCACTCCAGCATGGCTAATCGGCGGGTAAGGGTGGGATATCTCTGACCCATAGGGAAAACTCATCAGAATATCGAAACATGGACCATGAGGCCCAGGTGGCGGTAGACTGCTCCTCCTTTCCCGCTTCCTCCGCCAACAGGCGCTCCAGATCTCTTATCTGGTCCACTTCAACCGCCCATTCTCCCAAGGAAGGCACATCTGTCGTTTTCCAATGTCGGGGGATCACTATCCTAACTGCTGCCAGAAAGTGGCGCAATACATCTTTTTTAATCGACTTGAGGGGGCCTGGGAGTATAGATAATAGGGCTATCTCTGGTGTGGGTTTGATTGATGTCGCCATCAGCCTGCTGTAAAGATCAAAGACCTTTTGCCATAGTTTCCGGATTGGAGGGCAAGCCCACCAGATGTGAAGCATTGTCCCGTTAGAGGACAGACATCTCCAACACACGTCTGTCAAAGAGGGGTTAAACCTTTTAATATCTATTGGGCATCTGTACCACCTCGTTAATAATTTAAACCCTTTTTCTTGGTTCTTGGTTGCCAGGGAAATCCTATGCGTTAGGATAAAGCTTTTTTGCCAATCAGTGGGGGAGATGGAGTGTTGCAACTCCGCTTCCCATTTCTGTGTATATGTTGGAAGGTCAGGGGCGTATTCGTTCAGTAGTAGGGAATACAACAGTGATACTACATGTATTGGTGGGTCTGGTTGTAAAAGCAGTTCGTCAAAGTCTGATGGGTCGGCCAGTATCGCTGAGATGGAGGAGAAAGTGCGTATGTATGACATTATTTGACCCCTTTGTAACCACATTGTTGAGGTCCCTAATTCCGTCCGAGAGGGTATGTCCGTTCTCAAAGATGGGTCAGAGCGTAAGACCTGTGCTAAACGTCTATGGCTATCCCTACTCCAGGGTCCAAATCTTAACTTATTCGCTGCTGGGGGGAAAGCCGGAGTCCCAAAGAGAGGGGTCATTGGGCCCTGGATTTTAGACAATTTACTCGCTGAGATCATGCAGTCCCAAATCTGGAGAGTTTGACGAGTAAGAGCAGTGGAGAATAAGCTGTCCCCACGCTCAGCCGTAGGGGTCCACGGCAGGGCGCAGAGATCAACCTCTTCAAGATATTTCTCTAGTTGAACCCAAAGTTTGGAGGAAGAGTGGTGGAACCAATCCACTATACGCACGAGTACCGCTGCCTTATGGTATATAGAGGCATCTGGGACCCCCCGCACCCCCCCTGACCTTCGGGAGAATCATTGTGTCATGTTTTATCCTGGGGCGACGTCCCTGCCATATAAATTTAGAGAAGATCTGACGGAGCCTTTTGAAGAACGAGGTGGGGATATAGATAGGAATGGTCTGGAAAAGGTATAAGAATCGAGGGAGAACATCCATCTTCAAGACATTCACCCTACCCAGCCAGGAGAGCTGTTTAGAAGCATATGTGGTCAGATCCGCTTGAGTTCTAGTAAGTAAAGGGGTGAAGTTGCTGGAGAATAGTTGGGATGCGACTGTTGGAATATGGATTCCTAAATAGCGGATAGATGTGGAGCTTGTCTTAAAAGGGAAGGAAGTCGTGAGCTGTTGTAGAGCCGCTGTTGGGAGTGAAATGTTGAGGATTTCTGACTTATTTAGATTAACTTTAAAATTACTAACCTCTCCATACCTCTGAAACTCCTGCATAATGGAGGGTAGAGAAACCTGTGGTTGGGTTACAAATATGAGTAGATCATCCGCAAATAGGGCAATTTTAGTGTGTAGTGGGCCTATTCTAACACCATGTATGGCCGGATTGTTTCTAAGGGCAATGGCTAGGTGTTCCATGACAATCACATAAAGAATGGGGGACAAGGGGCACCCCTGCGGCGTTCCATTTTGTATAGTAAATTTAGGGGATAGGGAGCCGTTTAGTCTAATCCTAGCGGAAGGAGATGTGTAGAGGGACATTATTCTGGAGATCATGTTTTGGCCTAGACCTAGTTGTTGTAATGATAAGCGGAGAAATTGCCAGTCGACACGGTCAAAGGATTTTTCTGCATCGACTGTGAGAAGGCACAATGGGATATTGTGGGCCCGAGCATAATCCGCAATGAGGAGTGTTTTTAGGGTGTTGTCACGCGCCTCCCTTCCACTCACAAAGCCAACCTGATCTAGGTGTATTAAGCGGGGTAACAATGGTTGCAACCTATTAGCTAAAATTTTTGCGTACACCTTTAGATCTACTCCTATTAGCGAAATAGGACGGTAATTAGCGCAAACATTCAGGTCTTTGTCTGGTTTGGGGATGAGGGTAATATGTGCCTCTAAGGTTTGTGGTGGGAACAATGATCGTTCAGAGATGGAGTTAAATACTTTTGTCAAGAAGGGAGTAAGAAGGGTAGCAAATTGTTTGTAGAATTTTGGAGTAAAGCCATCAGGACCCGGGCTTTTATCAGATGGGGTAGAAGCAATGGCGCGGGCAACCTCGTCCTCCGAAATCGGGGCCTCAAGGTCCTCTATCGTCTCGCCATCTAGAGTGGGTAATGCAGTTTGCTCGATGTATAAGGCTTGTGTTTCCGCTGTAATGAAGGGAGGTTCAGTGGAGTTCGCTGCAGATATATTATATAGGGATTGATAAAAGTCCAGGAACACCTGTCCCATCTCGGAAGGCGATGAGACAGTTTTCCCAGAGCTGTCCCGTATATGAGGTATAAAGGTGTTAGGTTGTTTGGTGTGAAGGGTGCGAGCCAGGGATCTACCACATTTATCTCTAAATTTGTATTGATGAAAGGCTAGTTTGTTCGCAAACGTGCGGGCTGATGCCTCATATAGCTCTCTAAGCTGAGTGCGAGCAGAAGAGACCTCCGTAAGCAGTTCAACCGTCGGGGAACGTTTATGAGTAGTTTCTAGTGTCCTTAGCTTATGTACTGCCGTAACTATCGCAGCTGAACGTTCTTTTTTCATGCGAGCACCCATCTGAATAAACCTACCCCGTAACACCGCCTTCAATGCTTCCCATTTAATGGGTGGTGAGGTGTCATCAGATGTGTGGTCTGTGAAAAAGTTTGATATCGTCTCTGCTATCTGTGTTTCAAACCCTGGTTCAGTCAAGAGAGAGTCATTTAACCTCCATGTCCATTCTTTTATTGGAGTAGAGGGGATTGTAAGCGTCAGAAATATGGGTGAGTGGTCGGACCAAACCATAGGGTCTATTTCACAATTGGGGGACCAATCTAAGCAGCCGTGCTCGACTAAAAAATAATCTATACGACTGTATGATTGGTGGACGTTGGAGAAGTGTGTGTAGTTTTGTGAGTCCGGATACAGTATTCGCCATACGTCAATGAGATGCATATTGTAGATGGCACGTTTTAAGGCCCGTATTTTTGGAAAGGATATAGATGAACGGGATGTCGATGAATCCAAAAGTGGATCCAGGGGAGTATTGAAGTCCCCTCCGAGTATGAGCTTGCCCTCCGTGAAACCCGCCAAGATCTTTAGGTATTGCAAGGCTGATGGGACTTGGTGTGTGTTAGGCAAGTATACGTTGGCTATTGTAAATTTAGTCCCCCATAATGAAATTTTTACAAAGACATACCTGCCTTGGGGGTCCGTCACCTGATCAAGCAGCTCAATAGGGAGTGTTTTATGAAACGCAATAGATACTCCTTTAGATTTTTGTGTCGGGTTGGTACTGTGTATCCATCTATTGAAATATCTATTGGAGCAGGAAGGAGTGGAGTCAGAATGGAAGTGGGTCTCCTGCAGCAAGAGTATGCTGACCTGTCTTTTGTGCACCTGATATAGAATTTGCCCACGTTTCGACGCTACGTTAAGTCCGTTTACATTATACGAACAAAGTTTCAGGTGTGGGCGCAAAGTCACCGTGTGAGCCATGCTGGAGTGCCAAAAGCTGTAAAGGGGAGAAGGTATTAAGATATGGAGGAAAGGTATAGGGAGCAGGAAAGAAAAAGAAAGAAGAGATGAAGAAAAAGATAAACAAAGGGGGGGAAGAGAGGGAGGGGAGGAAGAAAAATGAAAGGAGCGTGAGGATAATGGAAGAAATAAGATATAAATAAAAAGACACCTAAAAAGATGTGTCTGGAAAACTAATGTGTCCGCGAACGCAGAACACTGCGTGAAAATTCACGTTTTAGGCACAAACCGTGCCTGTCCTATTGCGGGGGAAAAGTCGAGATGAATGGGTCAGAGCCGTGTTCCCGACAGCATATCAGGCATGCAAGTAGTATGTGTGGCACACTTGATATTTAAAACGAGTGTGGGGCATAAGGCAGCTTAACCACAACATGTGATAACAATCAACCAAGTGTGTGCATTGGATTTAAATAATTAACCCTGAGGTATATATAAAACTATTACATTGTCTCATGTATATAAAGAAAGTTACTGCGCCAAAACAATTGGGTGGGTATATGGAGGGTAGGGAGAGTGGGGGACCCCCCTATGGGGGCAATCCTCTGCTCCATGTGCAACGTCCTTTAAACCCTGTATTCTCTGTAGCAGAGACTGAGTAAAACCAGGTGCCAAACCCCCCCTCCGAGGAAGGTATCCCCCCACTCCCGCCACACATCCCCCACTGCATATATCATCATGGGAAGGTGGGAGGAATCAATCTGAGACAATGCAAAACATCTTCAGAAAAACAACAGATAAAAAGGAAAAAAGAAAAACACAAAAACATAGCATTGGCATACATTCGCATTACCTGACGCTCTTCATAATGAGAGGCATAAGATTGACTCCAATCTATGTTCTCACCCGAACCCCAGCCAAATTGTAAATTGGCAAAGAGCAGGGAAAGAACCAGTGGAGACAAAACAAGCCATCAGTCTCTAATTAACTGTTGAGTTAATCTTCTGGGGAAGTAGGTCTTCTTATCCCTGGGCCAGAGGAAACTGATCTAGACCTAGGACGTCTGCGGCGCTGTGGAAGTGGACCAAGTCCCACCTGGCCTGATCTATCCTCTGGAGGGTCTAACCAGTTCAAAACTTCTACCGGATCTTGTTCGATAAAGAGGAAAAAGTCGGGCAGTTGGTCTGGATCAGAGAGCGTAAACCTGTTGCCGCCCCGTGTCACCTTGATGCTGAAGGGGTGACCCCATGTATAGGTAGCTCCAGCTTGCCGTATAAGGTCAAGTAGAGGGCGCCCCACTCTACGCATATACAGCGTATTGCGAGATAAGTCATTGTATAGGTGAATAGGGGCACCAAAGAAGTCAACAGGACCCAAGTTCCATGCCTTTCGCATGATGTCTTCTTTTAAAGTGTAATAGTGGACCCGGCATAGAACATTGCGGGGGCGACCATCTCGGGCCCCCCCCTGGTCCTCCTACCCTGTGAACACGATCCAGTTCAATTGGTGATGTTGCCTCTCTTCCCAGTGCTTTATTGAGGATAGTTATGACAGTGGGTTTCAATTCTGCTCCAGATGTTGCCTCCGGTATGCCTTGTAGTCTAATGTTATTTCTGCGACTGCGATTTTCGCTGTCTTCTATGCGGAGTTGCTGGTGGCGTATGCGCCTAAGATGTGTCGCAGGTGAGGATTCAGGGGCTGTTATACGTGCCTCGTGGTCATCCTGAGCCGTGGTTAAGACCGATACTGCTTCCTCGTTAGCTGTGACTTGTTGCCTCAGGGCGTTCAGCTCCACGTGGAGGGAATCTTCCATTTTGCTTGCCCAGGATTCGAAATCCATTCTGAAGGCAGAGAGGAGGGCAGCTGCTTCCGTTCTAATGTATTCTCCTGATAGGGGATGCGTAGCAGACTGGGATTCCCCGGTGCCTGTGTCGGGCGATGAGACTGACCTTGTGGAGGAGGCTGATGGCTCTCCCTTAGAATTCTGAAGTCTCTCATTATTGTCCTCTGCCGTGTGAGCTGCTGCTGAGGCGGAGGTGGGAGGCTTGGTCTTCCCTGGGTTGCGGCCGGGCGCCATCTTGTCTTTGGGAGTTCGGGGATCAATTGGCGTCGTTCTAAGTAGATACCTCTGTATGGTGCCTTGTTGAGGGTCGGTAAGCTCCGTGGAGTGTGAGCTAGCTGCCGCCATGTATTATGTGGGTGTGCTATGCTATGTAGATAGCCTGTAGCTGTCGGGATAGCACAGGACTCAGGGGTGCGGGTCTTCAGCCATCCATAGTCAGTCTCTCTCCATCAAAATCTTCCACGGAGATGAAGGGGACTGGGGAGGAAGAACAGGCCTGCGGGAGCAGCGGTGTCACCCTATTAGCATGGGCGCAAGGCTGGGACACCGTATGGGTTCAAGGGGGAGAGCACCGTCCAGCCAGGGCACAGTTTCTGATAGTGCGGGCCCGTCTTGTAAGCTAGGCCGCAAGGTGGTAAGATGGCGGCCGTCACTGGAAGTCTCTAGTGTTACTGGGGTCAGCGATGGGTCTGAGCTGGCTATAAACTTGTCAGATATGCCCAGGAGGTGGCCACTATAAGTGAAGGTGAATTATATGACCCCCTTACCTCCGGTTGTGGCGCCGAGATGCGGTGATGTTGGGGGCCTCACAGGCCTCGGGCCTGCCGCAAGCATCCAGGGCCTGTTTTCTCTGCCTTGTCTGGTGTCCCCTCCGCTCCGGATACAGTGCTCCCGGTCCCAGGGCCGCCGATCGCCCTCCACGCCGCCGACCGCGGCACTCGAGACCGGGGATTCTGTGTGTCTCGTAGTCCGCAAGATGGCGGCCGGCGTCTGTGGAGTGAAGCCGGCCGCGGCCCGAAAACAAGGCAATCCGTCAGCCAATCTGCTCAAATACTCCCAGTAAAGGACTCCTCCAGTGCCCAGTGGCCACCAGGTAGGCTTTGGGGCAGCTCTTGATGTCTGTGGAGGCCGAATGGCAGTAGATTGTAGAGGGCCAAGCGGAGCTCCTCTGCAGTGCATCCAGGGCCTGTTTGCTCTGCCCTGTCTGGTGTCCCCCTCACAGTCCGGTCCGCTCCGGATACAGCACTCCCGACCCCAGGGCCGCCGATCGCCCTCCGCGCCGCCGATCGCGGCACTCGAGACCGGGGATTCTGTGTGTCTCGTAGGCCTCAAGATGGCGGCCGGCGTCTGTGAAGTGAGGCCGGCCGCGGCCTGAAAACAAAGTAATCCGCCCGCTAATCTGCTCAAATGTCCTCAGTAAAAGGCTCCCCTAGTGCCCAGTGGCTATTAGGTAGGTTTTGGGGCAGTTTTTGACGTTTATGGATGCCGGATGGCAGTAGATTGCAGAGGGCTAGACGGAGCTCCTCTGCAGTGCGTCCATTCACCTCGCCGTTCGGACACGCCCCCCGAGCAGGGTCATCTTAACCCTCTTGTATTTTATTGTATTGTCTCCCTTTTAGATTGTAAAGTGCTGCGTAAACTGTTGACGCTATATAAATCCTGTATAATAATAATAAATAATCTTGAAGTTTGAAAACCTACTTTTTGAAGACTCCCACACATTTACTTCCTTGAATGCAGTAATACACTGCCACACATTTCACAGAGCCTGTTGCCTGAACTACAAATATATTGCAGAGGTGTTGAAGAGGAGGAGTATAGGAAATATGCCACTTGGGATTTGTAGTCCTTAGAAATTGAAACCAAAGGAATGAGAAGAGGAGATGTTACAAAGCATGTAGGTAATACAAGAAGATGTTGAAAGAGATGACCAGCAGACTGCCATAACTCACAACGTGAAAGGAGATTTTTCAAGTCTATATTGGATTGTTAAAAATAACCATTGTTTGTATTGCTTATAAAATGAAAGTGTATGCTGTGACTTTACTACTGCTTTAAAGAAGATCTAAACTCAAAAGCAAACCTTTATTATTTTGCAGCCTATCGATTCCTAGATGTGATGGCTGCATTAATTTTCTTTTTTAGGCTTTCTTTCTTCTATTTTCATCTGGTGATGCAGCCAGCAAGTCTGTTATTTTTCAAAAGCTCAAGCTCTCCAGCAGAATGTATCATTTACATGGATGAGACAAGCCATTTAAAAGAGAAGCATAGCTTATGAAAAAAACATTTATACTCACCCAGGTGGATGCAGCAATGATCCATCTGTCCTCCGCCGGCTCTGCAGTGAGAACTGAGTGATCAAACACTGCTGATTGCTCAGTTCTCCCCCTCCACTCTGAGCAGAGATCTAGTGACTGTCAGTCAGCGGCTCTCTGCTCTCCCCTCCAGCGCTTACTGGAGCACCAGGCTGTAGAGGGGTGAGATGCTGAGCCAGGTGCAGATCCAGGGTTCTGGGTGGATCCCGAACCACTAACTGCACTCCTGTGATCCATAGAAGAAGTATAGCCAAAAAAGCTTTGGCTATACTTCTCCATTAACACTAGCAGGGATGTTTAAAATTATCGGATTTATTTATTCATGTAAAACTTTAATCAAAAAAACAAAAAACAGTTTGCTGGAGTCTGGCCTTGTTGTGGAAATTTAGTCCCCCAGTGTCAGTTTTGCTGTAATTTGCTCATGCGAGCATAGTCGCACATACAGACATTGTTGGAAGACCATTGGCTGCGGAAAACTTCCCGTGGACACGGCAGATCTGTTTGCTCTTTTAGGGATGTTCGTTTATGCCTCACTAAGAGACTGGCCACCTCATGGCGACTGTATTAACGCTCCTAGCAAACAGATTTGCGTACATGGGAACCATAGTATAACCATACAAAAATCATGGCCCACTGAGCCACGATAGAGTACGGCTCACGTCATTGGTAGCAGTGGGAATGTGCACCCGATCGTGTTCAGAGCCATGTAAATAGTGTACAAATTGTGAGACACTTTGTGTCTCACAAGAAGCTTGCTGCATGGCTCTGCACACGACCGTCTGCACACGTCACTATTGGAATTCTATTTGAATATATACATGTGTGTGATTGGTTCTTTTGAAAGAATACAAGTGTCTGATTGGCTGATTCTGAAGCCACCACCTTATTTTGTTATTCATGTTTACAGTACACAGTAAATAAAAGCAACATATCATGGTAGAGAGGATTTTGCTAAGCTCAACGTGATACCAGCATCTGTCTGTGTTACTTGGAGATAAATAAGCGCACTTTACGTGCATTATACAAGAGAGCTATGATTGTGCTTATTAGCGCATGAAATTATTTGCTTATAGGAGAAGCTTTAATAAATCCACAACAACCTTAATTTGTTAGTGTGTTCAAATCTGCTAATATATATAACACTACCCTTCCCCCAAGACAATGCTGCTGTCTGCTGTGCCTCCTGTTCTCATTCATCCAGAGCAGTGTCTCACTAATACAGGAGGTGTGTTACTGACCAGGTCAGCAGGTGAAACAGGGGGAAAAAAGCCAAAGAAAGGAACACTAATGCAGTCATCACATCTAATGATTGGTAAACTGCAATATAGTACATTTTTAGCTTTGAGTTTAACCTCATTTTTCAAAATGACATACCCGTACGTCCCCTAGATGAAGTGGTTATATCGGAGCCATGGCTGCAGCTGCAGTCATGACCCCGGTTTCTTTCTTTTTTTAGTTGGCAATGCTGAATAAATAAAAGCGATTTGAGCAGCTAAATCTGCTGGATTGCTTTTACAGGTGGCAGAAGGGGATTCCCCCTCAAGCTGCCTTTTTATGCCTTTGCGGGCTCTCTTGCCCCACCGGCCTGTGAAAGCATCTGATCAAGCTGATCTTGGTTTGATCAGATGCTTTTAAGGGCAGAGGAGAGATCTGTGGTCTATTAGACCCCAGATGTCTCAGTAAAGTGAAGCTGTTGCTGCCCATGCTATCAGAAGGGATGTTGTTCAAACATCCCTTGAAAAAAAAAATTCAAAATGAAAGGGTAACTCCACTTTCGTGGGAAAAAAATTAGCAAATAAATAAAACCGTAAGTCGCATTGTAATTGTATGTTATTAAAAATTTACTCTCCTTTTCAATCTGCAGCATTGGAATTTTCTGTAAAATGCAATACAATATGACTCCCTACAGGCATTCTGTACACAGATGGTGTACAGAACGCCCCCTAAAAATGTTATTTCCTGCTTGAGTGATTGACTCAAGCAGATTGACTCAGCCGATTTTCCCAGAAGTCTGCATTAAGATGCAAATCAGATTTTTGGTGACAACCTTAAAGGGATTGTAAATTTAGAAGGTTCATTGTATGCATTAAGATAAAAAGCCTTCTTTGTGTCTCAGCTGTCTGAGATTTCCCCCCCGCGCCATTGGCTGTGGCTGCTGTCAATCAAAGTCAGATAGCTGTGACTCGGCTTGGGTGCCCCCATAGCAAGCTGCTTGCTGTGTGGGCACTGAACAGGAGGGAGGGGCCAGGATCGCCAAAGAGGGACGCGTGAAGAGGAGGATGGGGGCTGCTCTGTGCTAAACCACTGCAACAGAGCAGGTAGGTATAACCTGTTTGTTATTTTTATAGGGAAAAAAACTTTACAATCACTTTAAAGTGAATAACTCAACACCAAGTTCACTATACTGCTTTTATACATGTTGATCACACTCCCCCCCCAATCTCCATAGTTGAGTTTGAAAACCGCAGCTTAGCATTGCATGATATTTTTAAGCTTATGATCTACCAAAATGCCCAGATCCTTCTCCACCATTGATTCCCCCAGTTGTTAGATATCTATTTACTCTATTTTATCTATTTTATTATACCAAACAATTGGGTATTATGTTGTGTTTTTGTGCATAAAAATTAATCAAAGTGTATTTTAAAAAAAGAATACCTTTGAAAAACCTCTGCGCAAATACTATGTGACATAAAAATTTGTAACAACCACCATTTTATTCTCTAAGGCCTCTGCTTAAAAAAATATACAACCACTTGCCGACCGGCCCATAGCAAATTTACTGCTACATGGTGGCCGGGATACGCAGGATAACATATAACTGTGTAATCCTGAACTTCCAGGTATCGGTTGTGAGTGCGCACTTCCGGCGGCTCGCTCCCGCTGTGATTTTATGCAGCGGGAGCGGATCAGCAGGTCCTGTGAACCCAACGGCCGCTGGCACCCGCTGATCATGCTAGACACAGGCAGAATGGCGGTCTGCATATATAAACAAGGCAGATTGCTGTTCTGTCAGTACAGAAGGCATGGATCCTGTGTTTCTGTAAAGCATGAACACTAATCCATGCCTTCCACTGGTAAAAGCACCTCCCCACTACACTGAAACATTAGCTAGGTACACATTTAATCCTTTGATCGCCCCTAATGTTAACCCCTTCCCTGCCAGTGTCATTAGTACAGTGACAGTGCAAATTTTTAGCACTGATCACTGTATTAGTGTCACTGGTTACCAAAAAAGTGTCAGTTAGGTGTCCAATTTGTCCGCTGCAATATCGCAGTCCCACTATAAGTCGCTGATCACTGCTATTACTAGTAGAAAAAAAAAATGAATGAAATAAATAAAAATATCCCATAGTTTGTAGATGCTATAACTTATAAAACCAATCAATATACGTTTATTGGGATTTTTTTTACCAAAAATATGTAGCAGAATACACATTGGCCTAAATTGATGAAGAAATTAGATTTTTTTAATTTTTTTATTGGATATGTTTTAAAGCAAAAAAATTTTTTTTCAAAATTGTCGGTCATTCTTTGTTTAAAACGAAAAAATTAAAAACCGCAGAGGTGATCAAATACCGGCAAAAGAAATCTATATTTGTGGGGAAAAAAGGACATCCATTTTATTTGGGTACAGTGTTGCACGTCCGCACAATTGTCAGTAACGTAGTGCTGTATTGCAAAAAATGGCCTCTCAGGGAGGGGATCTTCTGGAGGTGAAGTGGATAATGTTTGGGGGTTAAAAGTTCTCCTACATGTAAAAATCATAATTTTTTTGCTAGAAAATTACTCAGAACCCCCTAACATTATATATATATATATTTTTTAGAAGACACCCTAGGGAATAAAATGGCGGTCATTGCAACTTTTTATCTTTGGTATTTCCGCAACAATTTTTCAAACGTGTTTTTTTTGGAAAAAAACTGTTTCATGATTTAAAAAATAACAAAACAGTAGAGTTAGCCCAATTTTTTTTATAATGCGACAGATGATGTTACACTGAGTAAATAGATACCCAACATGTCACGCTTTAAAATTGTGCACGCTCATGGAATGATGCCAAACTTCAGTACTTAAAAAACTCCATAGGCGACGCTTTAAAATTTTTTACAGGTTACATGTTTAGAGTTACAATGGAGGGCTTGTGCTGGAATTGTTGCTCGCGCTTTAACGCACGTGGCAATACCTCACATGTGTGGTTTGAACAGCGTTTACATATGTGGGCGGGACTAACACGTGCTTTCGCTTCTGAGCGCGAGCTACCAGGGACAGGGGCATTTTAAATTTTTTTTTTAATTTTACTTTATTTTTTTTTTTTTACTTTCTTTTACAACATTTTTTTTGATCACTTTTATTCCTGTTACAAGGAATGTAAAGATCCCTTGTAATAGGAATCATTCGTGACAGGTCCTCTTTATGGAGAGATGCGGGGTCAATAAGACCCCACATCTCTCCTCCAGGCTGGAAAGCATGAGATCAGGAAAAAAAATCTACAATCTCATGCTTACCAGCCGCGATCGCGGCTTTGTTTACAACCACGGCCCAGACGTGACGTCATAACGTCGCGCCCGGGCCTCCAATGGTCATAGAGATCACCAATGACCATCTGGTCACCAGAAATCTCTATGCTCGTCATCCGGCGGCAAGCAATTCTTTCTATGGGTCCCGATGGCACGGGAGAGCCCAGAGAAGCACCGGATGGCGGCAGGAAGGGGGATGTCCCCTCCTGTCGCCTGTAAGAAAGATCAAGCGGTGGAACTGCCGCTATGATCGTCCTTATGGTGCACAGAATCACCGGAGGAAAACAAGGATATCTGAATGATGCCTGTAGCTGCAGGCATCATTCAGATATTCCCACTGAAAGTCCAGGAGGTCATATGACGTCATTGGGCGGGAAGTGGTTAAGTACCTTGTTAGGTAGGCCATTACACTACACTTGGTGGATTTAGCCCTGGTTTTAAACTGCACACCGCATGTGATTCGCACAGGAATCGCTCCAAATTCCTGTGCAAATCACATGCGATTCTGTGCGGTGTGATTTGAGCCCATTCATTTTGAAAGGCTCAAATTGCACCGCATCTACATAAAAAAGGTGGGGGGTAGAGGGAGACTATATGCTGAGACTGTATCATGTGTTGCAACTTGCAAGTTTCTGATCAACTTTAGAAGCACAGCTGGATGTCCCAATTTGATTTAACATTGATGATTCCACCTGTGTTAACATAGGAGATCTACACAACACTCACTGCTGAGAGAAGACAGGACTGAGAAAATCTTTGAACTAGGGAGCAACGTTGCTTTTCTGCAAAAATACAGCTTTAGTCAGCATTTGAAGAATTAAAGGTATGTCAGATCCACTCCCTGCGTTGCTGAATACGCTTCTAAAGGGCGCAACTATATGAACAGTAGCAAATTATCACATAATCATGATTGTTTCTTGAGAATAGGATCTCTGTATCCTTTTTTTTTTTTTTTAAATCAGAAATAAGATCCCTGTATCTTTGGAGACACGTATATTTTATACTCAGGCTTGGAGGTGTATAGTGATTAGTTAACAGGTCTGCAACAAATGCTGTGAAGTGGAGATTTTTTTTTTTACCTGTTAAAGGGGTGCTTTGGACAACATACAGAGTGTACAGCAGCTCTCCAACACCATGCGGGTTCCCATCTGGCAATGGACCAATAGGCCATCAAGCTTTGTGCTGCTGATGATGCAACTATATATGCCTATTGGTCCATTGCCAGATGGGAACCTCCATGGTGTTGGAGAGCTGCTGTACACTCTATATGTTGTCCAAAGCACCCTTTTAACAGGTAAACAAAAAAAAATCTCCACTTCACAGCATTTGTTGCAGACCTGTTAACTAATCACTATACACCTCCAAGCCTTATGCGGTCACACTATGTTCATAATGAAAATAACCTTATCGTGACTATACTAAGTATAACCAAGGGTATCCTGATGATAAGGTGCACCAATAGTGCCTATATGCTGCCTCATTACTCAAAAGTCTATTTGCCTAGTCATTTGTGGCTGGTGTATGTACATTACGACATGCAATGCAACCTCTAAATACGACAGTCCAACAGGATGCAGAAGTATGGAATTCCCCAATTTATAGAACTGCATTCGCCTGACATGACCCTGGAGAGTCAATATTGAGGCTCTAAGAAAAGGGAGGTTGAATTTACCTTAGCACGAGAGCTTGATAGGTTTACTCAAACAGGAAAGATTTCGTTGATGGATTACCTTCTGTTTGCTGTAGTGTCCACACCTATTATTATATTATCATGGGTACGCGCAGCCTATTGCATTAGGGTGTGCAGGACAGGAGCACAGCGCTGTGTCACTTCTAAATACAGAAGCCTGGCTTCTGTACAGGGCAGCACAGGAGATGGCGGAACTCTCTCCTGCCATATTCCAGCTGAATAAAGCCCTGGTGTCACTTGGGTACTACCACCCCCCCATAGTGGTGTGTGTGTGTGTGTATATATATATATATATATATATATATATATATATATATATATATATACACACACACACACACTCTTATGGCAGAGCTGGTACAGTGAAAGAGAAGTGCGGTAGCACTTCATTAATGGCAAAACTGGTCAGAGGGAGATATTTCCCATCTACCCACCAGCACACAGAGCGATGATGCTAATGCACTTAGGGTGATTAGGTTGTGCCCAGGCACACCTGGCACACTCCCTGCACATGCCTATGTGTAGCAATAACTCTCGGTGGAGCTACTGGTTTAAGCGGGCTTGTTACCTTCACTCTCCTTCCTTCTGTTTCACCGGCACCGGGTCTAGGGTTTCGTTGAGTTTACCTCTGGACGACACAGGCACCAACACTTGAGTACGTTTTCAGTGCTTTATTAAACCATCAACGAAGGAAGTAACAGGAAAGAGACAGAAGGAAAACAGCAGAGGAAAACTCAAACACCTTTTTAGTAAGATTCTTGACAAATGTCCTTTGGGGTTGGATATTTCAGTAGAATGCACTCCCTTGGTGGGACACACTCCTTGCACGCCTGGATAGGCCTCTCTCACTTGCCTAGCAGTCAGCACGTAGCACGAACAAAAGTCTCTGCCACAGACTTGTTTGGGATGAACCCGTACGATCCTCTGCCACAGGATGTATTGTTTTTTTCTGCGATGAATGTCAGTCACAGTGCTTGAACCTTTAAGCCAAACCCGGCAGTACTATGCTGTATAACTACTTTAGGATACGTCCTCCAACCGTGTCACCAGGCCCCTCTCCAGACCAGCACGCTGTGTGATCCTTCCATGACGGGTCCTCCCCTGGGATCTCCTCGGTTGTCCAGCTTCTTCACTCTGGATAGACAGCTTAGGACCATTCCTCGGCTGCTGTGGTGGGCCCCAGACAAGCTTCTGGACCCACCCCTGCGCCGTAGCGACGTGGGCCTCCGGAACGGAGGACCACGAGATAGCTCTCTAATGTATACCTGTCGGCCAGGAGGGCCAGCAGGTGGCTGTAAAACTAACCCCAAAATATGGCGTCTGTCCCATAAATACCCTCGCCCAGAATGCAACTTGGAGGACCACCTCCACCGAGTTGTCTCCGGGACAGAAGAGCATCCATACGCTTAGACACGCTGCCTTTCCAACACTAGCCAGCGGTAACAGCGACACCCACGGCTCAGTATGGAAACACACGCAACGTCAGCCAAGCTGGAACAGAGGCAAATCTAACCTTCCTAACGAACAAGTTACTAAATTTACCTATCAGATGGTAGATCGCAAATCTACCAGCGCTACATATGTATGTTATGATAGTGTCAGATTTGTTACTGATCATGGAGAGTGGTTTGGCAAATTTCTTTTTAAACCCCCGTTTGCTCTCACTTTTGTTTAATGTGTAAACTGTTCTGCTAATATTTACAGTGCATCTGTAATACAACTTGCATCCATTTAAATTGAACTTGTGTTTTGTCAATGTAAGGTACAGCAACAGGTTTACTTTAAAGCCAACCCCCACCGCAGCACATACTTGCCTTCTTCTTGTTCTCCCAACACTTCCTTCACCATTGAGAAAAAAAAAACTGTCTGTAGTTTTCTTTTGTTCAGCCAGTGCGCTGATGAGAAAAAACAGATTCTTCCATCCATTCAGACAAGGTGGATGAAGAAACCCCCCGCGCTGGGAGAATATATTCTAAAAGCAGCTCCTGCCACTCTTAGGGCACTTTCACACTGGGGCGTTGGGGGCATTGGCTTTAAAGCACAGCTATTTTTAGCCGTGCTTTACCATCTTTTTAGCGGCGCTTTTCGGCTGCTAGCGGGGGTTAAAAGCTGCAGCTTCGGCGGCGCTGCCCACTGATTTCAATGGACAGGGGCACTTTAGGAGCGGTGTATACACCACTCCTACAGCGCCTCAAAGATGCTGCTTGCAGGACTTTAAGCGTCCTGCCAGCGCACTTCAGGCTTTCACACTGAAGTGAGAGGAGAGTCGCTTTACAGGTGCTATTTTTAGCGCTTATAGCGCGCCTGTAAAGCGCCTCAGTGTGAAAGGGGTCTTTGAGTAAAATGCACTGATCAGCAGCTGCAGCTGTTGATCAAGAAAAAATTTCCAACAGATCCCTTGGACAGAAGTCGATCAAAATGTTACTTCTATTCATGGGGTATAACCATACACTGATTATTATTTCAATCAGTGTATGACCAGCTTTAGGAGAATCCCTATGTAAGGCTGGCCATACACCTATAGATTATCTGCAGATTTTCTATGGTTAGATGGAAAAAGTGGAAGATTCCTCCATCCATACAGTTTAGCGAACATGGAGAAATCTGTTGCACTTTTTCCATCTAACCATAGAAAATCTGCAGATAATCTATAGGTGTATGGCCAGCTTAAGCTCTGAGTTGATTACCAATCATATCATGCATAAGGCTAAGGACTCTCTCCTTGCCCCATGTGACAATGATGGGTGCCTAAGCAGCCAAGTGCCAGCATGGTCACATGGGAAGAAAGAGGGTGAATCACATGCTCTATCGTACCATTTTTTTCGCTCCCAGTGACCAAATGGAACAGTGGGTAACAAAGGAAAGGTTAGTGCAGCGGTACCCTCGTAAGGGCTGCTAATAGACTCTGTACCCCACTGGTTGCCCCGACTCTGCAAGTCCTCCATCACCTCTGACACCCTGGGTTCAGTCATCTTACCAACTATATCAATAATGTCAGACTCACACACTGAAACAGTTCAAATTATTTACTGTATTAATGAAAACACAGAAAAATGTGACCACACACACTGCAAATGGCAAAAGGTATTTTTATCTGAACACTAACTCTATTTGTGAAAGGCAAACTAAAGGGCCATACACACGATCTGACTTTTTGACAACAAACATGCATATTAGCTGTTTTGGAGCAACATCCGACCGCATGTACGCTCCATCGGATAAACTTTTTCAGTTTCCATCGGACTTTTGTTGGCTGTGCGAACGGACAAACTTTCCGGCAACAAAAGTCCGATGGAGCAAAGTCCGATGGTGTGTACACAAAGCCATCAAACTTTTGTACAAATTTTCCTACTGCGGCGGGCGCGAGAGGGAATTTCCCTCTGGGGAATACCAAGCCTTTCGGTCTGGTATGGATTTTAAGGGGAACCCCCTACGCCGAAAAAACGGCGGGGGTCCCCCCCAAATCCATACCAGACCCTTATCCGAGCACGCAGCCTGGCTGGTCAGGAAAGGGGGTGGGTACGAGCGAACACCCCCCCCTCCTGAGCCGTACCAGGCCGCATGACCTCAACATGGGGGGTGGGTGCTTTGGGGGAGGGGGGCGCCCTGCGGGCCCCCCACCCCAAAGCACCTTGTCCCCATGTTGATGAGGACAAGGGCCTCTTCCCGACAACCCTGGCCGTTGGTTGTCGGGGTCTGCGGGTGGGGGACTTATCGGAATCCGGGAGCCCCTTTAATAAGGGGGCCCCCAGATCCCGGCCCCCCACCCTATGTGAATGAGTATGGGGTACATCGTACCCCTACCCATTCACCTAGGGAAAAAAGTGTCAATAAAAAAACACAGTACACAGTTTTTTAAAGTAATTTTATTAGGCAGCTCGGGGGTCCTCTTCCGACTTCGGGGGTCCTCTTCCGACTTCGGGGGTCTCTCCAGCGTGGTCATGTCATCCTATGACCACCCCTCCTTATGACCTCACAGTCCCAGCATGCCCCGGGACTGTGATGTCATAGGGGGCGGGGTCACCGCCTATATAAGTCCGTTGCGGAGCACATAGAGACCATTCCAGCTGAAGAGAGCGTCGTGTCAACATCTCTGGAAGAGAAGAGGGAAGAAGACAATCCAGAAGTCCGGACCACCGCTGGCAAAAGAGCGTCAGAAGATAGCGGTGGAGCCGGCAGAAGATGCGGACACCGGAGAGACCCCCGAAGTCAGAAGAGGACCCCCGAAGTCGGAAGAAGACCCCCGGAGCTGCCTAATAAATTACTTTTAAAACCGGTGTGCTGTGTTTTTTTTATTGACACTTTTTTCCCTAGGTGAATGGGTAGGGGTACGATGTACCCCCATACTCATTCACATAGGGTGGGGGGCCGGAATCTGGGGGCCCCTTTATTAAAGGGGGCTCCTGGATTTCGATAAGCCCCCCGCCCGCAGACCCCGACAACCAACGGCCAGGGTTGTCGGGAAGAGGCCCTTGTCCTCATGAACATGGGGACAAGGTGCTTTGGGGTGGGGGGCCTGCAGGGCGCCCCCTCCCCCAAAGTACCCACCCCCCATGTTGAGGGCATGCGGCCTGGTACGGCTCAGGAGGGGGGGGGCTTGCTTGTCCCCACTCCCTTTCCTGACCGGCCAGGCTGCGTGCTCGGATAAGGGTCTGGTATGGATTTGGGGGGGACCCCCACGCCGTTTTTTCGGCGTAGGGGGTTCCCCTTAAAATCCATACCAGACCGAAGGGCTTGGTATGCCCCTGGAGGGGAACCCATGCCGGTTTTTTATTTAAAATTGAGGAGTTCCCCCTCAAGATTCATACCAAACACAGTGCCTGGCATTGGTGGGGATCCAAGTCGGATCCCCGCACCAGTGTCAACCCGGATCGCAAGGTGTCAATCTCGCCAATAAAATTGTCAAGATTGACACAATATCAGACAACAATAAAGAAGTTGACCAAAGGGTGGTGGTAAAGAGCTGAAAAACCACGTGATTTGGTGAAAGTTAGCTGGAAAAGTCCTGTCGTCTGTATGCAAGACAAACTTTTGGGCAACGCCCTTTGTACAAAAATCCAAGGGAAAGTTTGTACAAAGTCCTATCGTGTGTATGGGGCTTAAGTGATTCAAACCCTCCAGTGGATAATAAAACACAGAGTACGCAACATGATTCAAATACAATTAGACCTTTCACAGAAACCTTTTGTGAACAGGTCAGCAGAAGGGGTGGGGACTGGCACTTTAGTTCCTGTCTCAGACTTGCTCCCTTCTGCTTCCTCAACCCAGAGGCTATTAACAGTATTACAACCTGACAAACAATATGCAAACAATTTATGTTAGAATTGGCTGCCTCCTTTAAATAAAGTTCCAGAGAAATAAGAACAGTCCCTCTGTGCTAAAACAACTTTAGTCACTTGAGTAGATGAAGAGAGGGTAAAAAAAAAAAAAAAAAAGGTTAAAGTGCTACTCCTTGAAATGCAGAAGTCTTCAGCCAGCTTGGTAAGGATGTGATCAAAGAGATCCTTGGCAATAGGGTATAACAGATTTAGCGGATCTGGAGTGTATCCTTATTTTACTTTAAACTCTTCCTGTATGATTTTAACTGTGTGATATCTGGTCAGATTTAGTAGCAAAGATGTGAACAGGCATAGATGTCTGCATACAGTGTCCTGAAAAATATATGAACTGGCTTCCAGTGGCACCACAAGTACCAGCAGACTGGGCAGAGCAAATAGATGTCTGTATGCAGTGTTCTAATCTAATTGGGCTATGCCCAATCACCACCCTGGATAAAGAAGCTGCTGGAGCAATGCAGGCGATGGATGAGACTCTCTCAGGAACTCCCTCTGGATTCTGGCTCTGGGAAATGGCATCTGGCGTCCAACACACCATGCTGCGGCCTACCCGGATCTGAAGTGCAGGTGATGGTGGATAACCTGGAACAGCCTCCGGTCTGCTGGAGAAGAGAAACTATGCTGTCCGCAAAGGTCCCTCTGGGTACAGCTGGGCGGCTCCCGCTGTGTAGGCCACAAATCAGCAGCAGCTCACAAAGACACAGAGCTCCCTGCTGGCAGATTCATACCGAGAGCGAGAGAGAGCGATGCATTCTGATGCAGCCCTTTTTATACCCTCTCCCAGCAGTCTATTCTTCTATTCCCGGCACTCTGGATGTTGTCGTTTAAGCCAGTCCCGCTGGAATGGAAACTTCAGTGTTCTGAACTACGCATCCCACGATGCTTTGCTTTGAGTTTTGTCAATAAATGACACAGAGTCCAGCCAACACTAGAGGGAGCCAACCCCACATTAATAATATGGCAAAATGTCTCTGAATTGCAGGCATAATAGCCTACTCCTGGCTACATTAGTATAAACTGCCAGCATTACATGCTACTTTCTCTTGCATGGAGAAAACACTGGTTCACTTTAACTAAACCTGGTATGATTCTAACAATATACAGCAACATATAACAATATACAATGTTACTTGTATAGGACACAGGGTGTCGGTGTTTACTAGGGATGGGCCGAATGGACCCTTGTTCAGTTCGCACCAGAACTTTCGAACATCGCGAAAGTTTGGACCCGTATAAAGAACCCCATTAAATTCAATGGGACCCGAACGTCAAAAATCAAAAGTGCCCATTTTGAAGGCTTATATGCAAGTAATTGGGCATACAATGGTTATTGGTGTCTGAGTCCTGCCCTGGGGGGACATGTATCAATAAAAAAAAAAAGTTTGTGAAAAACATCATTTTTAAATGAGCAGTGATATATATATTTTTTTTAAAGTGAAAGCATAAAAAAATAAAAATTCCTTCCAATATAGTACCTGGGGGGTCCCATTAGTCTATCTGTAAAGTGGCAGACCTGTACCACATCTAGAATCTGCTGCAAAAATTGCATTTATAAAGCCAAACAAAAATAAAATTTTCCCTGCAAGCTGCTTTTATTTTGCTCAGAAACAGCTGGGGAGCCCAGTGTCTATGATGAGCCACATGTAGTGCACTAGGAACAAGATTAGAACATTTTTGGATACATTCTGGTGTCACTTTGATTTTGGATTAGAAGCAACAGGTGCGTAAAAATTGGTCTTTAAGTGTCGGTGACGCCTTCCCACCGTAATCCTATAGAGGTACTTTTGATGAAAGCAAGAATTGGCCTTGCTATAAAAAATTGCAATAATATGCACCTGTCAAACAGGTGCAGAAAAATGATTCTTTGGATGTCCTGGGCGCCTCCCACCGTAACTCTATGGTTACTTTTTGCTCTTGATGAAGGCAAAAAAATTTGCAATGATATGCACCTGTCAAACAGGTGCTGAAAAATTGGTCTTTGGTTGTTAATTGTGCCCATGAAACCTATACCAAAAACATTCTTCCAGATGAAATGAACACCCTCAAAGCTAGGCAGCCTTGAAGTCCTGCAGAGATTCCACATCCCAAAAAGACTTAATCAGCGAAATCGGCATTAGGGGCTTCATAGCTGGTAATCCAGGACTGATTCATTTTTATACAAGTCAAGCGGTCCACGGAGTCTGGACAGAGTTGTTCTATGATCAGTAACAAAACCTCCTGCAGCACTGAATGCCAGTTTTGAAAGCACGCCGGATGCAGAGCAGCCCAACATCCCAATAGCATACTGGGGCAAGTTCTGGCCAGTGGTCTATTCTCATGACCCAGTAAGTCAGTGGATCGTCAGCTGGAAACCTCTCCATCTTTGTTTTGGCCCTGAGGTAATCATCCACCATGTGATGCAGACACTGTCGACGGGATATGGAAGATGACAGCCCTGACATCCTTAACCACCACTAATCGCTTTAACTGCTAATTGCGCGGTCATGCAATGCTGTACCCAAACGAAATTTGCGTCCTTTTCTTCCCACAAATAGAGCCTTCTTTTGATGGTATTTGATCACCTCTGCCGTTTTTACTTTTTGCGCTATACACGGAAAAAGACCGAAAATTTTGAAAAAAAATGATATTTTCTACTTTTTGTTCTAAAAAAAATCCAATAAACTCAATTTTAGTCATACATTTAGGCCAAAATGTATTCGGCCACATGTCTTTGGTAAAAAAAATGTCAATAAGTGTATATTTATTGGTTTGCGCAAAAGTTATAGCGCCTACAAACTAGGGTACATTTTCTGGAATTTACACAGCCTTTAATTTATGACTGCCTATGTCATTTCTTGAGGTGCTAAAATGGCAGGGCAGTACAAAACCCCCACAAATGACCCCATTTTGGAAAGTAGACACCCCAAGGAATTTGCTGAGAGGCATGTTGAGCCCATTGAATATTCATTTTTTTTGTCCCAAGTGATTGAATAATGACAAAAAAAAAAAAAAAAAGAAAAAAATTACAAAAAGTTGTCACTAAATGATATATTGCTCACACAGGCCATGGGCCTATGTGGAATTGCACCCCAAAATACATTCAGCTGCTTCTCCTGAGTATGGGGATACCACATGTGTGGGACTTTTTGGGAGCCTAGCCGCGTACGGGGCCCCGAAAACCAATCACTGCCTTCAGGATTTCTAAGGGCGTACATTTTTGATTTTACTCCTCACTACCTATCACAGTTTTGAAGGCCATAAAATGCCCAGATGGCATAAACCCCCCCCAAATGACCCCATTTTGGAAAGTAGACACCCCAAGCTATTTGCTTTGAGGCATGTTGAGTCCATGGAATGTTTTATATTTTGACACAAGTTGTGGGAAAGTGACAAATTTTTTTTTTTTTTTTTTTTTTTGCACAAAGTTGTTACTAAATGATATATTGCTCACACAGGCCATGGGCATATGTGGAATTGCACCCCAAAATACATTTAGCTGCTTCTCCTGAGTATGGGGATACCACATGTGTGGGACTTTTTGGGAGCCTAGCCGCGTACGGGGCCCCGAAAACCAATCACTGCCTTCAGGATTTCTAAGGGCGTACATTTTTGATTTTACTCCTCACTGCCTATCACAGTTTCGGAGGCCATGGAATGCCCAGGTGGCACAAACCCCCCCCAAATGACCCCATTTTGGAAAGTGGACACCCCAAGCTATTTGCTGAGAGGCATGGTGAGTATTTTGCAGCTCTCATTTGTTTTTGAAAATAAAGAAAGACGAGAAAAAACATTTTTTTTTTCTTTTTTCAATTTTCAAAACTTTGTGACAAAAAGTGAGGTCTGCAAAATACTCACTATAACTCTCATCAAATAGCTTGGGGTGTCTACTACTTAGTGTTTGTAAGTGACAGTGATCGATCGATACTGCACTTGGGTGGGCTGGGCGGGGCGGAGGGGCAAAACGCAGGTGCTAGCAGGTATCTGGGCTGATCCCGCTAACACTGCGTTTTTGGGAACCCTAAACTGCTGGGGACGCTAGTATAGATCTGATCGGATCAGATATTGATGCGATCAGATACTATACCACTAAGGGAGGTGTACGGTGCGTGCGTGGGTGTTAGCGGTACTGGCGCTAACCTGACGCTGCCTGAGGCTGGTGCTTGCCAGTTCACCAAAACGCTACCAAAAAAACTGTTAGCGATCGCAGGGATCAGGCCTGACTCTGCGAACGCTGCAGTTATGCGTTTAGTGTTTTGTAAGTGACAGTGATCGATCGATACTGCACTTGGGTGGGCTGTGCCGGGCGGAGGGGCAAAACGCAGGTGCTAGCAGGTATCTGGGCTGATCCTGCTAACACTGCGTTTTTGGGAACCCTAAACTGCTGGGGACGCTAGTATAGATCTGATCGGATCAGATATTGATCCGTTCAGATACTATACCACTAAGGGAGGTGTACGGTGCGTGCGTGGGTGTTAGCGGTACTGGCGCTAACCTGACGCTGCCTGGGGCTGGTGCTTGCCAGTTCACCAAAACGCTACCAAGAAAACTGTTAGCGATCGCAGGGATCAGGCCTGACTCTGCGAACGCTGCAGTTATGCGTTTAGTGTTTTGTAAGTGACAGTGATCGATCGATACTGCACTTGGGTGGGCTGGGCCGGGCCGGGCGGAGGGGCAAAACGCAGGTGCTAGCGGGTATCTGGGCTGATCCCGCTAACACTGCGTTTTTGGGAACCCTAAACTGCTGGAGACGCTAGTATAGATCTGATCGGATCAGATATTGATCCGTACAGATACTATACCACTAAGGGAGGCGTATGCTGCGTGCGTGGGTGTTAGCGGTACTGGCGCTAATCTGACGCTGCCTGGGGCGACGCATATCACCGCCGGGCGATCAGGGGGCTAAACCTTTATTCGGTAATAAACGGCGGGTGCCCTGACACTATAAAAAATAAACGAACTAACCAGCGTCACCCGTAACACTTATACGGTGATCAGTGGTGAAAGGGTTAACTAGGGGGCAATCAAGGGGTTAAAACATTTATTAGATAGTATATGGGGGTCCCTGACGCTATAAAACGCTGACGGCGAACCTAAATATTTACGTCCCTAACTAGCGTCACCAGCGACACTAATACAGCGATCAGAAAAATGATCGCTTAGTGACACTGGTGACAGGGGGTGATCAAGGGGTTAAAACTTTATTAGGGGGGGTTAGGGGGGTACCCTAGACCTAAAGGGGGGTAATACTAACTGTCCTAACACTGTAACTGTCACAAACTGACACTATGCAGTAATCAGAAAAAAAAAAAAAATACTGCTGGTGTCAGTTTGTGACAGGGGGGGGGGGTGATTGGGGGGGCGATCGGGGGGGGGATCGGGGGGGGATCGGGGGTGTAAAGTATGCCTGGCATGTTCTACTGTGTGTGTTTGTGTTGTGCACTTACTTACATGTCATCTCTCCTCGGCGCTGGAACGGAAACTGACAGCCGAGGAGAGATGACATCACATCCTCTGCCTGTGTGAAACTACACACAGGCAGAGGAGGATTCCTATTGGCTGGGAGCGATCGCGAGGGGGGGGCCACGATCGGATGGTCTCCCCCTCGCCTCCCGACGCTCCCAGTCAGATGCCGACCGATCGGACCCCCCGCCCGCGGGAAGGCAATCACGTACCAGGTACGTGATTTTGCCTGCCCGTGCCATTCTGCCGACGTATATCGGCGTTAGGCGGTCGGCAAGTGGTTAATGATCAGCCATTGGCGCAGGGAAAAAAAAGCTGAGGTGGCCTGAGCCTGTTGTCGTGCCGTATTCGCACAGGTACTCGTTGACGAGCCTCTGCTGCATGTATAGACGCTGCAGCATTGCCAAAGTGGAGTTCCACCTGGTGGGCATGTCACAAATCAGGCGGTTTACGGGCAGATGGAATTCCCTCTGAATTTCAGCTAACCGAGCACTGGCTGTGTACGACCGCCTGAAATGACTACAGACTCTTCTGGCCAGCTTTAGCACATCTAGCAACCCTGGGTACATATTTAGGAAACCCTGCACCAAATTGAGGACATGTGCCAGGCTCTGATTTGAATCTCTGATCCGGTCTGGTTCCTGTCCCCTAAACACACCAGCTGAAGCACTGCATGGCAACTTTTAGTCTGACTCATGGAATAGCCCTTTGAACGCTTAGGGGGTACCTGATGTTCATAGGACAATTCTGCAGAGGAGGGCATGGAGGTGGCGGAGGAACAGGAGGGGGTAGAGCTCACAGGTCTGGCATCATCACATCAGCTGTATGGAGACATGGGGGCACAAAAAGCTGCAGCACTGAGCCCTGATCTGCATCCTTTTGAGTTTCAAGCAGCGTTACCCAGTGTGCTGTGAACTAGATATATCATCCCTGCTTGCTGGACCATGTGTCAGCAGTGAAGTGGATTTTACAGCTGAATGCCTTGCCCAACGATGCCAAAACATTCCCTTCCACGTGATGGTAGAGAGAGGGAGCGGCCTTACGTGGAAAGTAGTAGCGACTGGGAACCTGCCT
The DNA here is from genome assembly GCA_037952925.1 of Lithobates clamitans. NCBI lineage: Eukaryota > Metazoa > Chordata > Amphibia > Anura > Ranidae > Lithobates > Lithobates clamitans. The sequence continues at coordinate 656,815 of JBBGZY010001280.1, read as the reverse complement.
TTGTGGTACAGCACATTGTGCAAATTCACAGAAGGGGGTAGAATCCACCAGGCTGAAAGGCAGAAGTTGGAGAGCCAATAGCTTTGTCCAGCTTACATTTAGACGCTGGGCATGTGGTCGTCAGAGACTGTATTTTTTTTTTTTTTCCTGCTGCAGCAGATGGGGCAGAAAAATTTGCCGGCTATAGTCTACAGCTGGTGGTGTACTGCTAGGACCTGGGACACCCTGTGCTATACCATCATCCCTGTCAGTGGAGGCTGCTGAGAGGTAATGACTCGGTAAAGCAGGGGCAGACTGAAGTGGGTAAGAAGGAGGAGGCCAGATTTTTGCCCCTTTTTATGTGTTTTTTAGGTGCTCTTGCTAACGGGCTGAGTGGTTGGACGTTAAATGCTTTGATCTGCTGCAGATGTGCTGAAAAAGGCCCAGACAGCTGAGCTTTGGGTAGTGGACCGGGAGATAACAGCTGCAGAATGTGATGGAATAGTCCTCCTCCTCCCAAATCTTGTCGGAAATTCCGAATGTCAAGAACGCAGGGACGTACGACGAGCTGAGAAAAATGAAGTTCAATAGCCAGTGCGGCTCTTCTGCTTGATTCCGAGCATGCGTGGAACTTTGCATCCGAATTTATGACAACGGATTTTGTTGTCGGAAAATTTGAGATGCAGATCTCAAATTTTGTGTGACGGAAATTCCGATGGAAAATGTCCGATGGAGCCTACACACGGTCAAAATTTCCGACGACAAGCTCCCATCGAACATTTTCCATTGGAAAATCTAACCGTGTGTACGGGGCATAAGTGTAGCGCCAGTCTTATGGGGCGGACTGGGCAGAGAGGCAAATTGGTCTTGCGCCCCCATAAAGCGGCCACACTGCTTCCAGTATGCGGGCGGCCAGCATTCTGCAACTGCGGGGGGGGGGGGGCGCTTCTAATTTTGACTGTCCTCTCAACTGGATCACAAACCTTCCTCACTGTGCTGTTTTCTGCTGCACCATTGCCATAGTTATATCTTCTTAGTCCTCTCCATAAAATTATCAGAAATTTGTGCTTAAAGTAGAACTATAGGCAACACTTTTTTTTTTTTTTTAATTTTGGCTAGAATAAGGGAGGGTTATAGCCCCTGTCAGTTTATTTTTTTTACCATTTCTGTCACATTGCAGAGATTTCTCTTCACGTCCTGCCCCATAGCCAAACAGGAAGTGAGAGGAAATCTATGCAAATTAAGGGAATCCATTGCCCCCCCCCTCCACCAGGCCCTCAGAACTAGTGTCCCCACTCAAAAATTTCAGGGCGGGTCTTAAACAGCAAGGGGTGTGGCCTTGACAGGAAGGGGTGGGTCATATTTAAATTAGGGGGTGCATAAGTTTAGTCAGGCCTAGGGCAGCACAAAATTAAAATACACTGCTGGCCCTGCCTGAGGACTGACCACCACGTCCACCTTTGCCTGTCGACACATTTGTTGCTGGCCCCCTTAGTACCAAGGGAACGTCTGCCTCTCCTTGTTGTCCTCCCAGACATTATTGGGGGGGCGGTGCTTATAAGCAAATGTAAAGAAGTGGAAATCTGTACGTAGATGCACTTTAATCAATGTAAAGTGGTGTTTGGTGCACTTTGAGTACTCACACTACACAGACACGGATACACTATAATATACTGCAATATAATGCGCCAAATGTACAGTGACGCACAGAACTATATGGCATTAAACTTGCAGTGACGCACAAAACTATATGGCGTTAAACTGGCAGTAACCCACACAGAACTATATGGCGTTAAACTGACAGTAACACAATCAAATAGACCGTGTTCAACCGTCACTACACTGACCCTATCTGAACTGTCCCTACTCTAGCTATACATTAATGTAAAGATTACTGACACGGTCTCACTACACTACACTGAAACTATCTGAGCTGTCCCTACTCTAGCTGCACACTATGCAAAGCTGAATGATGGTCCTCCTCACTATACTTACACTATCCCTAGACTGACACTAAACTAATGTTCTACACTGACAATTGAAGCAAAATAGCACAGTATAGCACACTAACTAACTAATAGCACTGAACAGAGCCTTGTTCTATCTCTCTCCACGCCAAAATCACACTAAAAATGGCTGCCATTGAAAGAATACTTACTAATCATGACTCTGACAGTGCTCTGTGCCCTGATTGGATGAAGCAGTGAAAGCTTCAGCCAATCAGGGCTTGCAATGCATTGTGGTCTGTTCAGGGGGCGAACAAACGGTCGAACAACACGTTTGTTCGGTTGTTCGCCGAACGTCCGAACAACGAAAGTTCGGCCTGAACTTATGCTCAGGGCGAACCGTTCGCCCACCCCTAGTGTTTACCTGCACCTTTTTTTGCAACCATCTTTTATGCTCTCTTAAAGCGGAACTAAACCTTATCTGAGCACCAAAAACTGAAAACGAAATGTAATTCATTTTTAATATTTAAAGCAAACCCACCCATCCATCCATGTCTTCATGCTTTATTTTGTTGAGAAATAATTTTGAAAAACACCCAATAGCGTTTCTGGCAGCTGAATGTGCTTAGCTGAGAAAACCCCTCCTCTCCTTCTGAAGACTTCTGGGATGTAAGGCATCATTTGCCCAGGCCTGGAAACCAGGAAGCAACTGAAGAAATGTGAAAAAAAAACTGTTAAAAAGAGGCAAATATGATATACTTTACTATCTATTTATTAATGCTATCATCATAAGGATTAAAAATGGTTAATGTTGATTGAGAGAGTTTAGTTCTGCTATAAAACCCTGAACTCATGGGCATCTTTTAATCAATCTGAGCTCCAAGTCCGAATTTAAAGTAGTTCTAAAGCCTAAATATTATACCTTTTTAATGCATTCTTTGCATTAACCACCTCCTGTCTGGCAGTTTTACTCCCTTCTTAAGCAAGCCATTTTTCGCTCTTTAGCACTGCGATACTTTAATTGGTAATTGTGTGGTAATGCAACACTGCACCCAAACTAAATTTTATATAATTTTTTTTCACACAAATAGAGCTTTCTTTTGGTAGTATTTAATCACCACTGGGTTTTTTTTTATCATATAAACGAAAAAAGACCAAACAGTTTGAAAAAAAAAAACTATATTTTTTACTTTCTTTTATTAAAAACTATCCAATTAAAAAAAAATTTTGGCCAAAATGTATTCTGCTACATGTCTTTGGTAAAAACAAAATGTGTATATGGATTGCTTTACATGAAAGTTATAGCATCTACAAACAATGGTGTATATATACTGGAATTTTTGTTATTTTTTTTAATTTATAATACTAATGGCGGTAATCGGAGACTTATAATGGGACTGCGATAGTACAGCGGACAATCTGACATCACCAGTGACACTAATACAGTGATCAGTGCTAATAATATACACTGTCAGTGTACTAATGACACTGGCTAGGATGGGGTTAACATCTTGGGTAATCTGACACTGAGTGAGAACTGACATCATCAGTGCTAATAACATACACTGTCAGTGTACTAATGACACTGGCTTGGGTAATCAAGGGGTTACCCAAGGGGTTAAATGTATGCCTAACACTGTGTAATATGTGCTGATTTTTACTAAATTTGTCTTTCTTTTTTTTATCCCTGCTTTGCAGAGATAAGAAACAGAGAGATTGTTCCCCCACTGTACAGAGCCCTGTGTTGATTGTCAACACAGGGCTCTGGGCTGTGATTGTACACAGCTGAAGAGCAGGTCCCGGGCATGAATCAGTGGTCGAGACCTGCTGACAGACTCCCGCTGTCTGTGTCTACAAATGCAGACAGCAAAGCTTGGGGGCGAGCCGGCACGAGTGCCCCCATAGACAGCGGCTTTCTATTTGGGCACTCTCTAGACAGAAGGAGCTAAGAGTAGCAGCGGGGGACCCGAGAAGAGGAGGTTCAGGACTGCTTCACACAGAGTAGGTAAGTATAAACCTGTTTGTAAAACTTTGACAATTTTAAAGAAAAAATAGCAATCACTTTAACCAAAACAAATATACCACAATGTCTGGGGAACTTCTGTTCTGTTCAATAAAGAACTGTCACAAGAGAAATTTGAGTGATTGCTATTGATCTCCTGAAATTTGTTAGTTGGCTGTCATGCTAATCCTCTGGCTTCCAGCACAATTTTGTACCAAAGGGGAAGTGAGGTAGGGCAGGGGGTCTACAATACAAGTGTTCTGCTATTGGTACACTTTAGCCAGATCTTTTTCATTAAAATTAATTCTTCACATGAGTAAACTAGGGGCATGTCAGCATTATCAAATCCTCTTTCTCTGAAAGAAAAATGTCTTCCTAGACATTATAAACGCACCATTAATTTTTTTTTCTGTGACCTCAAGTCTAGCCATAGATCATATATTCTCTCTCTTTACTTCGACTTCATTAGAGAATGCAGAGAGGAGTGCTTGCTCCCGCCAGGGCATTCTTGCCAGGCAATCTGCCCAGTGGCTTTTGGTGGCTACCAAACTTAAGTGGGGCACACACTATGAGAAAATCGGAAGACCGATCGTCCGTTTTTTTGTTTTTTGTTTTTTTTTCCTCGTTTTACATCAAGTCAGAACCAAGGAAGGAAATAATGTATGAAAATTCTCATACGACAAAGGCTTCTTTTTTTTTGTTTATTGTTTCTGATCATTCGCAGTCTTTAGTTTCTGATTTTTCTTCTTTTTCTTTCTTTCTTTCTAAAAAAAAAAAAATTGGTACACATTAAACGAAAATCGTTTGGTTCCCGTGCGAGAAATTTTTTGGAGGTTTGTCCCTTCGGAAATTTTTGTTCTGTAGGTTGAAATCGGCTGTTGAAAGTTTTGTACACACTATCATAAAATGTTTGCCCAATTTTTCTTTATCCAGATATTCCTCCGCCCCCTCCTCATCCTTGAAATGCCTGTCTGGGACCGTTGAAGGGGGATTTAGGATAGAGAGCAGCTACTCTTTAATCCCACCTGGTTAAAAAAAAAAAAATCTAGGGAGGACAAGGAAGAGCCTACTGTCTTCAATCGGACAAAGGCTGTCTAGTAGATCTGCAGTAAGGAAGGAACAGCAAGAAACAACCAAAGAGCAGGTCTGTGATATGTATTGATAAAACTATCACCCCATGTACATATATGATTACTGGTTTACCAGATAAACTACATTTTTAAATTATTGCCAAGCACTGATAACTTTTGTTAAGCTGATCTTTTCACACACAAATTTAAGAGATGTTACAAAGATGACACGTCTCCTTTAAACTCCACATCAAACCCAATCCCTTGACTGCCATATTACTGGAAATGTTACATTTAGCTTTTTCACTCTGCCGAATTAATATTTGCTCAAAGTCAAAAACCCAAGTCCTTATGTAACTGGGCACAGCTTTGGCAGGGGCACAGAGTGGAACTTCTTCTAAGCTAAACGTTTGCACAGAAGCAAAGAGGGCGACTAAGGCCAAACAGTAATGGCATTGACCCAGACAGTTAGGTCAGCGGCTTACAAATATCAAAAATGCCCATATTTTCAGACCAAAGCTGCTTGAGTTCTCTAAAGATTAATTCCACTTGCGGTATAAGTTGGCAATACACCAAGTAAAATGTTATTGCAAAATTTTTGTTTTTAAGACATATACAGAATCTCAAAAAAGTGAGTACACCCCTCACATTTTTGTAAATATTTTATTATATCTTTTCATGTGACAACACTGAAGAAATGACACTTTGCTAAAATGTAAAGTAGTGAGTGTACAGCTTGTATAACAGTGTAAATTTGCTGTCCCCTCAAAATAACTCAACACACAGCTATTAATATCTAAACCACTGGCAACAAAAGTGAGTACACCCCTAAGTAAAAATGTCCAAAATACCCATTTTTTTCCCCTGGTGTCATGGAATTCATTAGTGTTACAAGGTCTCAGGTGTGAATGTGGAGCGGGTGTGTTAAATTTGGTTTTATCGCTCTCACTCTCTCACTCTCTCATACTGGTCACTAGAAGTTCAACATGGCACCTCATTGCAAAGGACTCTGAGGATCTACAAAAAAAAGAATTGTTGCTCCTACATAAAGATGGCCTAGGCCAGTGATGGCAAACCTTGGCACCCCAGAGGTTTTGGAACTACATTTCCCATGATACTCAACTACACTGCAGAGTGCATAAGCATCATGGGAAATGTAGTTCCAAATCATCTGGGGTGCCAATATTAGCCATTACTGGCCTAGGCTATAAGAAGATTGCCAAGACCCTGAAACTGAGCTGCAGCACAGTGGCCAAGACCATACAATGGTTTAACAGGACAGGTTCCACTCAGAACAGGCCTTGCCATGGTCAATCAAAGAAGTGCTCAGCGTCATAGTGCACATCCATATGCTCAGCATCATATCCAGAGGTTGTCTTTGGGAAATAGACGTATGAGTGCTGCCAGCATTGCTGCAAAGGTTAAAGGGGTAGGGGGTCAGCCTGTCAGTGCTCAGACCATACGCCGCACACTGCATTAAATTGGTCTGCATTGCTGTCATCCTAGAAGGAAGCGTCTTCTAAAGATGATGCACAAGAAAGCCTGCAGTTTGCTGATGACAAGCAGACTAAGGACGTGGATTACTGGAACCGTGTCCTGTGGTCTGATGAGACCAAGATAAACTTATTTATATTATTTCTTACCTACAGTCAAGCATGGTGGTGGGAGTGTCATGGTCTGGGGCTGCATGAGTGCTGCCAGCACTGGGGAGCTACAGCTCATTAAGGTAACCATGAATGCCAACATGTACTGTGACATACTGAAACAGAGCATGATCCCCTCCCTTCGAAGGCTGGGCCGCAGGGCAGTATTCCAACATAATGACCCCAAACACACCTCCAAGACGACCACTGCCTTGCTCTAGATGCTGAGGGTAAAGGTGATGGATGTCTCCAGACCTAAACCCTATTGCGCATCTGTGGGGCATTCTCAAAGGAAGGTGGAGGAGCGCAAGGTCTCTAACATCCACCAGCTCCGTGGAGTGGAAGAGGACTCCAGTGGCAACCTGTGAAACTTTGGGCCCAATTTGGACATTTTCACTTAGGGATGTACTCACTTTTGTTGCCAGCGGTTTAGACATTAATGGCTGTGTTGTGTTATTTTGGGAGGACAGCAAATTTACACTGTTATACAAGCTGTACACTCACTACTTTACATTGTAGCAAAGTGTAATTTCTTCAGTGTTGTCACATGAAAAGATAAAATAGAATATTTACAAAAATGTGAGGGGAGTACACACTTTTGTGAGACACTGTGTGTGTGTGTGTGTGTGTATAGTGATATTGGGGATGTCTAACTCAGTGGTAGATGCGTTTTCAGTGAGTTCACAGCCAACAGAAACTTCAGTTTAAGGGCGTGGTAGCCCACTTTTATTGAATAGTAACAAAAATGAAAGTTCATACATGCACGGGTTGCCCACACAGGGGTTCCTCTCCCAAAAATTACAACAAAACAAAAATTCCAAGCCACATGGCTCTCAAGGCTCACTCAGCCTTGGTCGCAGGCCCACTGCTGGCCTCTAGGAAGAGACTCTCCTGACACTCCAGGCTTTTACACTCCTCCAAGAATCACGGTCCCCTCTGGTCCCCAGGACTATCTCTTCCAGTTGTCTCAGCTATGGTCTCCCCGACTCTCTCGGCTGGCCCAGCTCTCTCAGTCCACTGACCTGGAACCTCTCCCACATGGAGTGATGTCTCAAGGATATTGCCTGGGTTCTTAAACGGTAGCACACCTCCCTCCTGGCTGCAGCAACTGCTCCCACACCAACTCCCCTGAGCTATGCTCAGATCTACCTTCTAATGAGTGTGTGCACCTGGACACACACAACCTGCAGAACTTCTGGAAAGCCGGACACAGGACTGAAGACTCCATCCCTCCCAATGCTCTTTGAAGTCTTCACGTCCAGCCCCAAAATCCAGAAAAAACTTAAAGCTTAGCCTTCTCTGCTCACAAATCTTCTGCTGGAACTTCTCAAACTGCCTGTATTTGGACGCCCCTGCCTTTTCACGCACATGAACTTTAAAGCGGTTGTATACCACTGGCCCTTTTTTTTTTTTTCCCCCTACAAGGTAAAATCATAATGTGCTAGTAGGTATCGCCGACTAGCACATTATATGAAACTTACCTTTAAAACAAAGCTGTTCCAGTGCTGCAGCTGCTTCTATCTATACCTGTCTTGCTTCTGGGTTTGCGGGCTCCGGCTCTAATTAGCTGAAGCCGTGATGACGTCCAACATCAGTGCCTGACCTCACAAATGCGCTTCTGGAAGAATGGTCAAACATTCCCATAGACACACTCCCAAACCTTATGGACAGCCTTCCCAGAAGCAGTTATAGCTGCAAAGGGTGGGCCAACTCAATATTGAACCCTACAGACTAAGACTGGGATGCTATTAAAGTTCTTGTGTGTGTGTGTGTGCGTGTGCGTGTGTGTGTGTGTGCGTGCGTGTGTGTGCGTGCAGTGCTGTGAAAAGTAATTGCCCCCTCCCATGCTGAATCATTATTGAACTGTGATTAACCACTATTTTTTGGAAAGCTGAGTTAAATTTCACTTGCCACACCCAGGCCTGATTACTGCCAGACCTGTTAAATAAAAAAAAATCACTTAAATAGAAGCTGTCTGACAAAGTAAAGCACGCTAAAAGATCTCAAAAAGCAACACATCATGCCGTGTTCTAAAGAAATTTGAGAACAGATGAGAAACAAAGTCATTGACATGCATCAGTCTGGAAAGGATTACAAAGCCATTAATAAGGCTTTGGGACGCCAGCGAATCATGGTGAGAGCCATTATCCACGAATAGAGATAACTTGGAACAGTGGTGAACCTCACCAGGAGTGGCCGACCAACCAAAATGACTCCAAGAGCACAACGATGACTCATCCAGGAGGTCACAAAAGAACCCAGAACAACTTCTAAAGAACTGCAGGCCTCACTTGCCTCAGGTAAGATCAGTGTTCATGATTCAACAATAAGAAAGAGACTGGGCAAAAATGGCATCCATGGGAGAGTTCCAAGGTCAAAGGTCAAAGCCACTGCTGAAAGAACACAAAGGCTCATCTCACATTTACCAAAAAACATCTTGATTATCCCCAAGACTTTTAGGCAAATATTATGTGGACTGATGAGACAAAAAATGTGAACTCTTTGGAAGGTGTTCGTCCCGTTACATCTGCCATAAAACGAATATAGCATTTCATAACAAGCACATCATACTAACAGTCAGACATGGTGGTGGTAGTGTGATGGTCTGGGGCTGCTTTGCAGCTTCAGGACCTGCACGACTTACCATAATTAATGGAACCATGAATTCTGAGATCTACTAGAAAATCCTAAAGGTTAATGTCCAACCATCAGTTTGTGACCTCAAGCTCAAATGCACTTGGGTTATGCAGCAGGACAATAATCCGAAACACAACAGCAAGTCCACCTCCAAATGGTTCAAACAAAGCAAAATTTAGGTTTTGGAGTGGCCTAGTCAAAGCCTGGACTTAAATCAAATCGAGATGCTTTATCATGACCTTACACAGGCTGTTCATGCTGGAAAACCCTCCAATGTGGCTGAATTAAAACAATTCTGCAAAGAAGAGTGAGCCAAAATTGATCCACAGCAATGTCAAAGACTCATTGCCAGTTATCGCAAACGCTTCATTGCAGTTGTTGCCGCCAAGGGTGGCACAACCAGTTATTAGGTTTAGGGGGCAATTACTTTTTCACATAAAGCCAGGCAGGTTTGGACAGCTTTTTTCGCCTTAATAAATGAAACCATAATTTAAAATCTGCATTCTGTATTTACTCGGGTTATCTTTGTGTAGTAATAAAATTAGTTTGATCTTTTGATCTGAGTCATTTTAAGTGTGACAAATATGCAAAAAAATTAGAAAGGGGCAAATACTTTTTCTGACACACACACACACACATATATTTATCATTTTTTTAATTTTTTTTTAATTACCACCAAGGGAAAGCCTAAAAAATATGAAAATTAATTTGGGTACAGTGTTGAGTAATTGCCAGCCAAACTGTCACAGTGCTGAGAACTTAACAGCCTGGACAGGAAGGGGTTTTGGACACAGCAGGGAAGGGTTAGAGCCTCTGTCAGATTTATATTGCTGCACAGTCCAATCCACTAGGACCATACCCGATTTGCCTTATTGGTGGTGCATAGCCAACGCTGATTCTGCATTATAGTTAATTTAGATCAATGGCCAACAAACCAAATATTGAATCTCGAAATTTAAAAAGTGTACTGAGGAAATGCAAAAACCTTTTTAACTTTTGAGGATCAGTATTTGGTATTCTGGCTATTTATTTAAATTAGGTTTTCCTTACTGTTTTCACTCTGATGGCTGGTTCACACCAGATGTGGTGAGATTGCGTTGGGTGGCTATTCCAGGGAAAACGTTTTGTCTCCTATTCGCCCAGTTCTCATCTCTGCATTGCGGTGGTGTGCTGGCACAATGCGTTGGAAAAAATGTACTGCAGGCAGTACTTTTTTTCAGCACAGCGTGGTGCAAGGTAATCCACTGCCTCGTGGTGAATGACCAGCAATTAAAGATGTCTGTGTGACATCTGAAAAAGTTTGTTTTTCAAAAAAGGGAAACCGTTTGATCCGCCAAGCTTAAGGCATCATCACTGCGCTGATCTTAGCCAGATGACACCGCACACCAGCACTTACGGAGGAGATTTCATCAAGGCAAGGATCTGCCCCCTGTCTATGACAGCACAATGACAGAGAAGCAAAAGATTTAATTGTCTCATCTCCCTGTGAGTGTGCTATTTTCAGCATACTCCTTGTCAGCACTAATTAGAGACTGCAAGAGACTAAGAGACTGCTTGCATGTAAAAAAAAATGCATTTAATGATATTTTATGAATACAGAGTTGCATTACTTTGTGTCTTTTATACCCAGAGTTCAGCTTTAAACACAAAAATCCAACAGGAAAAACAAGACCTGTCAGAAAACCAGAGAACGGGTGATTTATACTGCCCAGAATGTGCCCAAATCCTAATTGTTTAGGTAACTGATGCTGAAAACATTTCAGTGTCAGGACTTCAGACAGAAAAGAACTTTTAAGGAGTGGTGAGCAGACCCATTTTTTCCCTTGTCTAATGATCCAGGTCTGTTTAAATGGCTAGCCACACAGTGGGCAGACTGACGGGATAACTCCCTCCATAATCATTCGAAACAGACTGAAGGTCTGATACTAGAGCCAGTAAGGAAACATTTGCTTAACGTTGTTAATGCAGTGTGTAGAACAGAGAGGTGGAATCCAGGCATCCATACAGCTCTCTCTGTTGGTGGCTATGTGGTATACATAGAGCTTCCCAAGTTCTATGCAAGCCAGGCGTTCAGTGTATGCCTATTAACACTCCATCTGTGGACTTAAAAAAGAAGTGTTTTCTGGCAGTTATTTTTAGCCTGAACTCCAATTCAACATAGATTGGAAAATGAGAGCCTCAATTAAAAAAAGTTCTTTATCTAAACGAAAGCAACACTATATAGTGATTTCATCAGTGATCCTCTAAGCTAAAGTGTATTTTCTCTGCCATTATGCCATATGTCGTTTGAACTTGCTCCAGCAGGATGTTCTAGAGAGGTATCATTCTGTGTCATGGATGTTTCATGGATGAATCAGTCTGACTGGGAACCCTACTGATGCATGCTGGGAGAACTTAAAAATTGAGACATTTCCTGTTCTGTCTATTCCCTCCTGGGCTTTTTCCTTGTGAGGATGTCACCTTAGAAGTTCAGTCTGTTTTTAGGTTTTAGGCCTAGCTATGAAAACATACAGGGATCTGCCTACCTGGCAAGAACCCCTGCAGGTGTTGGCTCCTGGAGACAAGTGTGTGTGTGTGTAGCCTAGAGTAAGCAAGCTGCTATAGTCCTCCACTTATGGGGTTAGTGACTGGGTGAATGAGAGGGGACAGGGACACAGGGACCTTTCCATCCTGAATGACGCCTATGACATGACATTTTTTATGAAGTAGTTTGGAAGCTGAAGATCAATATTTAGTTATATTCCTTGACGATTAGTATCATTGGGGGTACGCTAGTTTTTGGGTCAGTAGCAACAAGTAATAAAGCAAGGATGAGAACCTTTAAAAGTAAGCCAGTTCCCATAGATAAGGAAATTGTTCTTGTGATCTCATTGGCGTTGATCTCAGATTGTCAATAACAACTACTCCTGAAGAAAATGCTACGTTGTAAATAATAACCCCCAGCTGATGGCTACTTTTACTGGACAGTGCTGTCAAAGTTTGACTCTAACCCAGTGCCTGTACAAAATCAGCGAAGGCTGAAAACTGCGCCCACCTCTTGAACACCTCCCAACACTCCCAGGTGGGGAAGAGGATGGGGTCAATAGTGGCAAGTGTCAAGATGTTTCTGGCATGCAATAAAATAGTACCAGTGAAAAGTTTATAAGCCGTGCACAAATATGGGGCAAACAGTGGCAAAGGAAAAAATGTCCCAGGGTTGGAGGTGTCACTGCACTAAAAAAAGGCCTCTGAGTCAGTGGTGTCAAAGAAATTTAAAAAATGTTCTATAGACGGCGGTGTTGCTGAAAGAAGAAATGTGTCTCTGGTTGTCAGTGAAATGGAAAAAAAATGAGTTGGTGGTGCCAGTGGAAGGAAAAAATGCTTCTGTGTTGGTGGTATCACTGAAAAGAAAAATGTCCTTGCATGAATGGTGTCACTAAATAGAAAAAATGTCCCTGCGTCGGTGTAACTGAAAAGAGAAAATGTCCGTGCGTTGGTGATGTCACTGAAAGGCAAAAATGTCTCATGTCGGTGGTGTCACTGGAAGAAATGCCACTACAAAACTCCTTCTATCCCCCCCCCCCTCCTTTGCCCAGAACAGCTGTTCCCTCAACCCCATCCCACACTACAAGCTTCAGCCAATGCAGGAGGAGCAGCTGCTAGAAGGCTGTGTAACTGCTCTCTGTTCTGTAGCATGACAGCCCAGTCTCCTAGCAGCTGCTCCTCCTGCACTGAGAGGGAGTGCTGTCATTTGTAAACACAGAAGCCGGCACAGGAAGATGGCTTCTGTGTTTAGAAAAAGTCACCATGGGGAGCACAGGGCTAGTGCCTGAGGTGGCGGTACTTCTGTGCTCCAAGGTAAAAAAAAAAAGTCCTGCTGACACTGCAGTCACTCCTGTCAGTGAGAGGCGGGGAGAAGGGAGCAGCTGGAACTCCCAGTGTGGCCCCTTCACTACTACTAAGCTGCTGAACCTGGGATATGTGCCCCTTCTCCTCCTCCCGTACACACACTTCCTCCTTGTCTCGGCCCTGCTCCAAGCCATTTTCTGTGATTAAAGCAGAGAAAACAAATCTCTCCACTTTTTTGCCATGATACACTTTTAGTGGACAAAAACATAGTGTAGCGGTCATAATATATGTATAACTTAAGGTAATGTTGTATCTTATCCTCTGGCACCATCTAGCGGCCAAAATATAAAAGTACTACATCTTTATTTCTTTTATTGTTCAGAAGTTTGACATGGAAGTATTTTCTTTACATTGGGACATTAACTTGACCTACCCACAATGCTTAGTAACTCCCACAAACCTCAGGGAACAGAACTGCATTGTGGGAAGATTATAAAAGGGCTGGGAGCAGCCATCTTAGCTCTCTTGGACACACATGGCCAGCCTGGGAGGATCTATATGAGGTCTCCAGCACAGCGCGGCCTACCTCCATGGAACAGCGATCCGAACAGCGGTATTGTGATACACCAGAGAGCTGGACTGATGGCGGGGCAAGACTGGAAAGGAGCCAGAAGAGCCTGTCAGAGTCATCTGGGAGTTCCGGAGCGTCTCGTGGTGTGGAGCGGAGCATCGCAGCAGTGCCGGCCGGCCGGAGACAGGACCATATGCCCCAGAACGGAGTTTTCTGACGACACTGTCCTGGTTGGGTGAGAGGGCTGTTGCCCACAAGTTTCTTGATGCACTTTATTACATCCGTCTACACAAGGCAGAGTTGCTGGGACCCATAGTCCCACAAGCAGATTCAAGAGAATTTAGAACTGAGTCCCTGGCATCAAAGTTAGTTATAGTGCGGCTGCACCAGAACCTCACTGTCACATTTTCAATCTACTTTGATCAGGAGTCACTAACCCTTTGGATTACAAATCTATTTTGTTTGCTAGCAGAAGAAAAGAAGATAAAGAAGGACTGATTAGTAAAACACAAGGCCTTGTGTCCCTTTACTATATTGGGGTAGTGTGATACTAAAGGAGGGAGCTCCCTAGTGTTGTATTATACTTAATTAAGTCAACATTTGTTTTAGTATAGCAGTAAGTGCCCAGGAAATAGGACAGTGCTCATAGTGAGATACATTCACTCTGACGGTTATCCTATTTACTTTGCTATACTTCTCATATATTATTTCAGACATTTTATACCTGTATTGTACCTCCGTAATATAAAGTTTAGTTGTCTGTCAGACTATGTTAGTCTGACAGTACAACCATTGTAGTTTAACCCTTTCTAATATAACTACAGTAAATAAGGTTGTTATTCAAGTATAACTGTGTGAGTGTTGTTTGTCTCTTTATCACCAGCCAAGAGGAGGGTAAGGTAACTGCAGACAGGTATATTATATTGAGTATTGTCAACTTGCTTTATAATTTTGTTTTGGCTCACACTATTACACCACAGTTGTGTCAGGGGGACTGAGATATTCAGAGGGGAAACAAAGCAGAGTACAGACCCAAATAAATCAGCAGCTCCTTCGGGGGTCAGTGCTACAACAGTAACCACAATTTGTTTGGTCACAGAGACCAAGTTAGCAAAGACCCAAGCTAAGGTCCAATTTTATCTTTTTAAATTGTATTTAAACCCTAACAATAATCTTCTTATTTGAGTCCATTTGGTGTGTTAAATATACCTTTAGCAACCCTGCCCTATGCAGTTGTTCTAGATTTAGAATGTGTTTCTGCTAGGCTGTATCTATCCTGAGATGATATTTACCTTTTCTGGGTTCTGTAGTTTTTTCGTAAGCCTATAGGGTTGATTGCTTCAGCCTGTTGCTGGAAGGAGGCCCCAGTAATTGAGTGTGGGAAGGATTAACCACTAGTTCATGAATATTTATGACTCCGTCCATCCCTGATGGTGTTCAGTGGTTTGGTCTGGCAAGATAAATGTTTGGGAGCACTTTATCAAAACCATCTCTCCCTTGCAGTTTCTTCCTGGGAGGAGGCATGCGTGAAACACTGCTGGCAGGACTGGCCTCAGCATTGCTTGAAGAGAGTCCCACAGAATTAGGGAAGAAGCTGCCATCTGGACATTGGAAGAGGGATTTTTGCCTGGCGCTCAGTTATTTCTTTCTGCTTACAGAAGGACAGAAGTCTAATTTAGGAGCACTAAAACACTGTAACTGTTCTCCATTTTATAGAGGTTGCTCTCATACTACCTACTGTTGATTCAGTGTATCTTTTTCCAGTTGGCTCTAGGGAATCATCGCTACATAGTTGGTCTGGTTGGAAAAAAAAGTCTAAGTTCAGCAATATTGTAACATATTTAACTAAGAAGTAATGCACTCACTCGAAAACGGATAAAAGCAGGCACATCATGGTAAATGTCAGATCTTTGATCCTGGACAGTTGATCCAGAGGAAGGCAAAAAAAACCCAGCAAAACATGATCCAATTTGCTCCAGCAGGGAAAGAATTTCCTTCCTGATCCCCCAAGAGGCAATCGGATATTCCCTGGATTAACTTCACCTATAAATGTTAGTATCCAGATATATTATGCAGACATCCCAACCTGCAAAAACTAATTTCAGGGAGGTGGCGCTCCATGATAACAACCCCCCTCCCATTTTACACAACTATATAAAAGTCGCTGAATGGCCCCTGCAGTGCTGGCTCAGTGTCCTAAAATGGCCCCTGCTCAGACTTGGCGTACTGTGACTCACTGCTCTCTGGGATCATCCAATCATCCTGAGTGACACATGAGTGAATGAGCTGAGATGTGCTGAGAGAGCGACACACAGTGATGCTCAGCATCACTGTGTCACTCTATTCACGCTCTGCAGAATTCGCACACTCTGGAGGACCAGCCTGTGCGCACCAGAGTCAGTGTGACCCCCTCCCTCTTCACACAGGCTGGTCTTTCTGGAGAGGACGTGTGTCATCACATCCAGCCACCGGGCGGGTTCACACTGCTGGCGGCTGCAGACTGTTGCACAGTCTGTCTTCCAGCTTACACATTGACTGTGTCTGACACCATGGCTGGCCCCGCATGATGATTTGGGGATCTGGACCCGCCGCTCAGCTGAGTGAATAGAGTACGGTCGCGGCGCCACTCGGGCTGCTGTGCCTGAGTGACAGGCTTAGCCGGGATATCATGCGGCACTTGCGGGTGTCCGGGAGCCCGCAGTCAAATGCGGGAGACTCCTGCACCTTGTGGGAGACTTGGGATGTCTGTATTATGTACATTTAGGAAAGAATCCTGGCCTTTTTTTTAGAGCAATCTGCTGAGCTGGACAGAACTAGCTCTTGAAGGAGCCTATTCCACATTTTCACAGCTCACATACGTAAAAGTTTCTTCACAGTAGGGAGATGAAATCTCTTTTCCTACAGACGTAAAGAGTGCCCCTTGTGCTCTGTGATGACCTTAAATTGAACTCAACACCATGTTCACAATAAGGACCACTTATGTATTTACTGTATACACACTGATCATATCCCCCCTTAATCTCCTCTTCTCAAGAGAGCATATGTTCAGTTCCTCTAATCTTTCCTTATAGCCGAGTTCCTCAGCTACTACATACCATTGAAAGTTTTTGTTACATCTGTTAGATAAGCAAAAAAATATGCCTTTTGATCTTGCCAGAATCCTTGTTAGCTGATAACATTTTTGTGCTCTTTGCCTGCTCTGACCATTATCAATTGCATTGTTCTCTGAGGACAACAGAGCTATGCTCCTCAGTTGTGGACATTTGGTGAAAGTCAGGGTTCTGTAATCCTACCTTGTTTCTGTTGTCCTGATACCAAAGTGCAAATAAGTGCTCTCTTCCTAGGACTGTTTTTTTATGTATGGGTTAGATGCATTTTAAGCTCCTGCAAGTTCTCAGAAACTGTATAGATCAAGGGTCAACAACATCCAGCATGCATGCCCAGGCGAGCACATGATGCCTTTTTCGGTGGCATCCTGATCTAAGGTCTGATGGTGCATGAATTGGGACTGAGGGTTGAATTTTATGATTTTTGTGCGCACCAATGAATATAATAGCAAATTAAACTCAATTATTAGCAGTAAAACTATCATACCTCCCCAACGTCAGAAAACGAGACAATCTGGAAGTAGCAAACATGCAGCATTGCGTAGTGCGCCAAGTGGAGCCCCTTGGGAATTGTACTTTGAGTCCCACATAAAGCAGCTTTCCATGCGTGAAGACTACAATATCCAGCATGCACTGCGGCCCAGGCGCCCCTGGATAAATGGCAGTAAATGTGGTATGTACCCCCCTCATGCCTAGACTGCGCATACAGCGCTGGCGCTCTGCACAGGGAAGCACATTGTCTGGGGCCCAGCGAGGAGGGGGCAGGACTGGTGGAAATCAAAGTAATTTCTTGTGGGGCAACAGGGGTTCTGGCATCTAATAACTGAATATTCTGTTTTTAATCACACATGCACACAGTCTTATTCAGATATTTTATCCTCAGAATATCAAATATATGGACATAAAGAAAACCAACAGGCTTGAAATATAGTTGCGTTTTAATGTATTATGTGGTGGGGTTGACTAGAGTTCCCACCTCATCCCTTTAAAACTGAACACATATTCATTACACAGGTTCTGTGGCTGATTAAGGTAGTAATTAAACTTACTTGGTGCCTCATCTGCATTAAATTAGCCTCAGAACCTGTGTAATTAATATGGGTTTGGGTTTAAAGGGATAAGGTGGCAACTCTATGGTTGACCAGAGGTACCCTGTCAGGTTTGCTGTCTCATGATTTTGAAATTGTGGCCCTAGCTTATTCCTGCCCCTGCCATTGTTGGGCAGAGTGATTTCCTGCTTGACGTGCATTATAGTTCTGGCAGAGGGAGCCAGAGACTTGAGACACAGAGCATGGACAGGTAAGTAATTCATTGAACATCTGCGCTTCTTCTTTCCTCCCACTGGGCCTTTTTTTTCTCCTGCTGACCACTGTCTACAGGTTTCTGTTGCTACTGTTCAGATGAAAAAACCATCAATACCAGGCATTCGTTCCTACCATTGCCCGCCAACACTGGCCTTTTTTTCTCTCACTTTGACCATCAACCCTAGGCATTTTTTTCCTCCCCCTTCTGACCACTGACACAAGACCTTTTTCCTTCCCTGGACCATCAATGCTAGGAACTTTTTTCTCCTGCTAACTACCAATGCAGCCATCTTTTCTCCCTACTCGCCAGCAATTTAAGGCATACGTTTATATATACTGCCAACCACTGCTTTTCGTGATGACCAAAACTTTATTTGCCTCAAAAGTTGCTATGTAGTTTGTAAGTATTTTAATGATATAAATTTAATTTATTATAGGCTCTGACAAAGTGATAGCTCTTTGTCCATATCCCATATTTTTTAAAGACGATCCTTTTTGTATATGTGTGTCTGTGAAAATCTCACTTTTAGTACAGTAGTTAAGAAGAGTTTTATGAGACCAAGGGCTGTGGCATATGTGTGCATTGTATACCAAGAATAGGCTTAGATTATATTTAGTCATGCCACACCCGATATCTAAGTAAATAAATAAGTGCAGCGCTAAGGTTTACTAAATAAAAGTTCAATAAAGTTCATATGTTCATGAATAGTAACACATGTAGATAAAGAGACACACAGACGTCACTGGTGATATAGGGTGCTTCATGCAAAAGTTTAAGGTGATCCTTGATCCGTGCTCACACCATTTGTTTAGTCAAACTGCTCACCTTGCTGACTAGACCCCTGAGCTAACAGGAAGGTCATGAGAGCTTTCACCACCTCCGGTGGTAATGGTAAACTTGTAGATGGAAGATGGACACCTCTCAGACTCCGCAGATAAGCCTTATGACTCTCCCACAGCAACATAAAACATAAAGAAAAAATCTAGTGCTCTCTGTATGACTAGTAAAAAAGTAGCATTTATTAAAAGACGGGTACTCACATAAATAGCACTTAATCCAAGTGCTAGGATATCAAGCATAGAAAGATTGGTAACAGCAAAGCTGGTAAGGTGGCCGTAGTGACATTAAGATGAACTCCCGCACGCGTATCGTCCATAGGACTTCCTCAGCGATAGTGGAGTCTCGAAATGCCACTATAGTTTAAATAGATAGCCCCTTATCACACTCACCTGTGTAATTGGAGAACAAGCGGTAAGTATCCAATCAGGACGCACCACTTACTAACAGGAAGTGTGTATCCAGAGAGGTTGCCATGGCGATCACTGGAGCGCGTCATACAGCGAGGAACCCCTTGCCACACTCACTTGTGTAGTTAAAAAACGAGTGGTAGGCATCCAATCAGGACGCACCACTCGCTAATAGGAAGTGTGTATCCGAAGTGGTTACCATAGCAATCACTGTAGCGCGTCATGCAGCGAGAAGCCCGTATGACAATCAGACTGTGTATTAAAAAGAACCGAGCGGTAAGCGTCCTATCAGAACGCACCACTCGGACATAGGAGAAGTTTGATAGGCTGTATCTTCATAGTGGTCATAGCGCCGCGACGGCGCAGCGGCATGTCAACGTGACAGCGGATCACATGACCACGCTCCTCAGGAGATACCGCCCACCTCGGACAGGCGTACGCGAGGCTGCAGTCTGTTTACATGTAACCATAGTGATCCGGCGTCGCGTCCGCAAAGCGGCAACACTCACGCCAGTCATCCTCACATTATACCGCCTCCCAGAGGCAGAGTAACCATACAGCCTTCAGCGTGTGTGGTTGTCTCAGCAGCCAAAATAATGTGTGGGCTGGGTACATACCACATCACTGCTGGAGACCAAATAACATTCAAAGATAGATGTATACCATACCAGGCTTAACGGTACCCACCCTACATTAAAAAAGGAAGAGTCTCCTGGGAACCAGCCTGGCCTAAGGCTCCCTCAAATTAGGAATTAATGATAATGTCTACATAATCTGTAGTCACCAATACTAACCCCTCATCCGGCATCAGAGGTGCACACAATATTTAAAGGTGTAGCCGGATGAAAACAATACCTAAACAGGTGTCCAATAAAGGACATCCTAAAAAAATCGTTAAAATTAATAAGAAACTATTTAAAATAATTTAGAATAATCTTAATTAGTCACTACGGCCACCTTTTACAATCACCCAAATATCACAAAAAAAAAAAAAAAAAAAAAAAAAAAAAAAAAAAAAAAAAAAAAAAAAAAAAAAAAAAAAAAAAAAAATTAACGATCAGAAATAAAACAATTCAAATCAAACTCGACATTGAGCCCCGTAGGTACTCCCACATGTGTTTCATATATCCAAAAAGACTCACGGCGGCTCAATTGCCTAATGAAATTGCCGCCCCTCCAATGGGGTGTTACTTTTTCCACTCCCCAAAACTTTAGTTTAACAGGACTGCGTTTATGAAAGAGTTTAAAATGTTTGGAAACATTGTGAGAATCTAGGCCCTTCTTGATATTGGTGATGTGTTCACCAATACGTATGTGAAGGGACCTAGATGTTCTGCCCACATACTGTAGGCCACATTCACATTCCATGATATAAACGACTCCTGATGTCGAACATGTGATGAAATCCCTAATTTGATAAACCTTATTTGTGGCTGTAGCTACAAACTCTTTACGTTTTTTCTTATTGCCCTTGGTTTGTTTACATGATGGGCAACGCCCACATGCATAGAAACCAGTCATGATGTTCGAAATCCTATTTACACAGGAGAGAGGTGGATCTATTACGCCAGGGGCCAATTTATCTCTTAAGGACGGTGCCCTCTTGTAGACAAACAGGGGGTATTCCGGGAGTACAGGGCCCAAAGTTTTATCCTGTCTGAGAATGGGCCAATATTTCCGGACTATTTTTTCAAATTTTTTGTATTGAACATTGTAGTCCAAGATCATTCTAATATTGCCCGTACCTTCGCGTTTCGCCCTGGGGCCACTGGATACCAGTGTCTTTCTCTCTAAACCTCGAACGGTCTCTATATGTTTATCAATATCGGTTTTGTTATAACCCTTTTGGACAAAACGGGCAGATAGAACCTCAGATTGTTCCAGGAAGTGATGCTCATGCGTACAGTTCCGCCTAATCCGTACAAATTGCCCCTTGGGAATGTTACACAACCATTGGAGATGGTGGCAACTCCCGAGGGGTATGTACGCATTGCGGTCTGTAGGCTTGAAATGATTTTTTAACTCCAACTGATTATCTTTCAGAAAAATGTCTAAATCCAAAAAGGTAACGTGAGCTATGTCTATATTCCAGGAGAGAACAATATTTCTATTGTTCTCATCTAGCTTTTGCATAAAGGTATCCAAGTTCGATCTACTCCCATCCCACACCATAATGATGTCGTCAATATAGCGTTGGTAGCATATAAGTTCAGGGGGTGTGTTCTTAAAGATAGACTCTTCCTCCCAGTGTGCCATGAACAGATTGGCAACACTGGGAGCGAAGCGGGCACCCATCGCAACTCCCCTGGTTTGGAGAAAAAAACGTTTATTGTACCAAAAATAATTTTTTGATAAGCAAAACTTAAGACAATCTAAGATGTAGTTTTTATGTCTTCTGGTCAAGTCCGATGTTCTAAAGGCCCATCGAACTGATGCTAACGCATCCTCATGACTGATAATCGTATAGAGGGAGCTAACGTCCGCTGTTATTAACAGACAAGAAGAAGAAAAGGAAAGGGTTTCTAAAATTTGGATGATGTGTTTGGTATCTTTGATAAAGGAACGAGTTCCCATAACCAAAGGTTGTAAAAAAGAGTCAATGTATTGACCCAGTCTAGAAGAGACTGAGTCTATACCATTGACTATAGGGCGGCCGGGTGGATTGGTACTATTTTTATGTATTTTGGGTAAACAGTAAATAATAGGGGTGCGGCAAAAAAGTGGATCTAAATAAGAAGCTTCTTTTTTATTAAGGACTCCAATATGTTTGCCTCTTTCTACAAGAAAGTGTAATTCCTCTTTATACTCAAACATCGGGTCTTTACTAAGTAAAACGTAGGTACTGTAGTCTTTAAGCATGTTCTCCATCTCGTTGTTATAATAAGTTTTACTAAGAACGACCAGGCCACCCCCCTTGTCCGCTGGGCGTATTACAAGATCCTTCCGTTCTAAAAGGGACTCAATGCCCCTTTTGACATACGATGGATCTTGTGCCTTCCGGATCTTGAGTGTATCGAGATCTCTAGTCACCATGTTCTTGAAAACTTCCAAAAACTTGGTGTCTCGATTAGGAGGATTGAAGACCGATTTATTGCGGAGAGACGAATGAGTACTCAAAGGTTTAGAATCGTTTGATAAAGTCCGTGATATCGGGTTAGAAAGATGATACTTTTTAATATTCAAGCTTCTAATGAATTTTTGTAGTCCTATGTAGGTCTGGAATTTATTTAAGTTACGAATGGGGGCATATTTGAGGCCCTTATCTAGAACCATCATCTCATCCTCGCTTAGGGGAGAGCCACTCAGGTTGTAGATACCCGCCCCTATTGTGGTCTGACTCTTTTGAGTTCGCCTGCCTCCTCTCCTTCCTCTATGAGTTTTCTTTTCCTTGGACCGTTGTCTAGATTGGGAGGTGGCGGGGGAACGCTCCACCCCCCCCCTGGTTTGGGTGGGATGGACGGAGTTCCCCTCCCCATCCCCCTCTGGGTCCTGTGAAAATCCCCTCCTCTTCTGGGGCCAGAACTCTGTAGTGGTGCAAACCTATTCTGGGTATGCACTGGATATCCATAAGACTGAGATTCTCTCCCTCTGTTACGAGGGGTATTGGAGGAGTTAGTATGATACTGGTTGTAAGGCCGAACATCATTAGGTCCCCAATTTCGGTCTGTACCTTGATGATAGGAATCTTGATGATAGTAAACATCATCATTTATATGGGGTGGATTCCAAGGGTACTGTCTGAACGGAGACTCATACACATCCCGCCTAGTGCCCCTGCCCTTTTTATTCTTACCTCTTTTGTTATATACAGTTTTGAATAAATTACCTCGAGAGGGGGTTGGGGTGCTGGTATAGTCACACTGGTCATAGTGGACAATCCCCTCCCCTTTGTGATTGTCAAGAGGAGTTTGAGGGGGTTCAGAAGATGTGGGACGCAACACTGGCTGATTAGTAGGGGCGTCAGCGGGTTTAATCTGCCATTTATAGATATTCCCTCTCCCAAAATCATCTGTATCTCTTATGTATTTCTTCTTCTTTTTATTTTGAGTTTCATAGTCCCATTTTATGAGCTTATTTTTCAGCTCTGCTGAAAGTCTAAGAAATTCTTCAGACTCTTTGTGGGATTCGATGGAACTCTTAAGTTCTGCAATCTGAGTTTCAAGAAGAATCATTTTCCGCCGTTTCCGTGATAGCAGAAAATCAATTAATTCTAGGCCTTTCTTGGTAAAAAAATCCCCCCATTCCTTTATAGAATAATCATCCATGAGGCCATCATTGGGAGGTACCTCCCATCTTAGTCTTCTAGGGATCAGCTTTGCAGTGAGATATTGCTCAAACGTTACTATATCCCACCAAGTTTTTACTTTTTTCTCAAACAGATACCCTAGTTTCCTAAATCCGAGAGATAAGGTATTAACCTCCTCCGGATTCTGATTATTGGAAAAAATCTCTCCCAATTTAATTTCTCTTTTTTCTATATATTGAAAGATATCCATTAGTATTGCTGCTAGACTGGAATATATTATGTAAACAGGTAACCAATCAAAAACAAACAGTCAGCGCAAAACACAATGACTAATCACAGCAGCTGGACACTAAAGGCAAATATATAAACCCTTTTGAACTAAGTAAATAAATAAGTGCAGCGCTAAGGTTTACTAAATAAAAGTTCAATAAAGTTCATATGTTCATGAATAGTAACACATGTAGATAAAGAGACACACAGACGTCACTGGTGATATAGGGTGCTTCATGCAAAAGTTTAAGGTGATCCTTGATCCGTGCTCACACCATTTGTTTAGTCAAACTGCTCACCTTGCTGACTAGACCCCTGAGCTAACAGGAAGGTCATGAGAGCTTTCACCACCTCCGGTGGTAATGGTAAACTTGTAGATGGAAGATGGACACCTCTCAGACTCCGCAGATAAGCCTTATGACTCTCCCACAGCAACATAAAACATAAAGAAAAAATCTAGTGCTCTCTGTATGACTAGTAAAAAAGTAGCATTTATTAAAAGACGGGTACTCACATAAATAGCACTTAATCCAAGTGCTAGGATATCAAGCATAGAAAGATTGGTAACAGCAAAGCTGGTAAGGTGGCCGTAGTGACATTAAGATGAACTCCCGCACGCGTATCGTCCATAGGACTTCCTCAGCGATAGTGGAGTCTCGAAATGCCACTATAGTTTAAATAGATAGCCCCTTATCACACTCACCTGTGTAATTGGAGAACAAGCGGTAAGTATCCAATCAGGACGCACCACTTACTAACAGGAAGTGTGTATCCAGAGAGGTTGCCATGGCGATCACTGGAGCGCGTCATACAGCGAGGAACCCCTTGCCACACTCACTTGTGTAGTTAAAAAACGAGTGGTAGGCATCCAATCAGGACGCACCACTCGCTAATAGGAAGTGTGTATCCGAAGTGGTTACCATAGCAATCACTGTAGCGCGTCATGCAGCGAGAAGCCCGTATGACAATCAGACTGTGTATTAAAAAGAACCGAGCGGTAAGCGTCCTATCAGAACGCACCACTCGGACTCGGGTTCCTCGCTGTATGACGCGCTCCAGTGATCGCCATGGCAACCTCTCTGGATACACACTTCCTGTTAGTAAGTGGTGCGTCCTGATTGGATACTTACCGCTTGTTCTCCAATTACACAGGTGAGTGTGATAAGGGGCTATCTATTTAAACTATAGTGGCATTTCGAGACTCCACTATCGCTGAGGAAGTCCTATGGACGATACGCGTGCGGGAGTTCATCTTAATGTCACTACGGCCACCTTACCAGCTTTGCTGTTACCAATCTTTCTATGCTTGATATCCTAGCACTTGGATTAAGTGCTATTTATGTGAGTACCCGTCTTTTAATAAATGCTACTTTTTTACTAGTCATACAGAGAGCACTAGATTTTTTCTTTATGTTTTATGTTGCTGTGGGAGAGTCATAAGGCTTATCTGCGGAGTCTGAGAGGTGTCCATCTTCCATCTACAAGTTTACCATTACCACCGGAGGTGGTGAAAGCTCTCATGACCTTCCTGTTAGCTCAGGGGTCTAGTCAGCAAGGTGAGCAGTTTGACTAAACAAATGGTGTGAGCACGGATCAAGGATCACCTTAAACTTTTGCATGAAGCACCCTATATCACCAGTGACGTCTGTGTGTCTCTTTATCTACATGTGTTACTATTCATGAACATATGAACTTTATTGAACTTTTATTTAGTAAACCTTAGCGCTGCACTTATTTATTTACTTAGTTCAAAAGGGTTTATATATTTGCCTTTAGTGTCCAGCTGCTGTGATTAGTCATTGTGTTTTGCGCTGACTGTTTGTTTTTGATTGGTTACCTGTTTACATAATATATTCCAGTCTAGCAGCAATACTAATGGATATCTTTCAATATATAGAAAAAAGAGAAATTAAATTGGGAGAGATTTTTTCCAATAATCAGAATCCGGAGGAGGTTAATACCTTATCTCTCGGATTTAGGAAACTAGGGTATCTGTTTGAGAAAAAAGTAAAAACTTGGTGGGATATAGTAACGTTTGAGCAATATCTCACTGCAAAGCTGATCCCTAGAAGACTAAGATGGGAGGTACCTCCCAATGATGGCCTCATGGATGATTATTCTATAAAGGAATGGGGGGATTTTTTTACCAAGAAAGGCCTAGAATTAATTGATTTTCTGCTATCACGGAAACGGCGGAAAATGATTCTTCTTGAAACTCAGATTGCAGAACTTAAGAGTTCCATCGAATCCCACAAAGAGTCTGAAGAATTTCTTAGACTTTCAGCAGAGCTGAAAAATAAGCTCATAAAATGGGACTATGAAACTCAAAATAAAAAGAAGAAGAAATACATAAGAGATACAGATGATTTTGGGAGAGGGAATATCTATAAATGGCAGATTAAACCCGCTGACGCCCCTACTAATCAGCCAGTGTTGCGTCCCACATCTTCTGAACCCCCTCAAACTCCTCTTGACAATCACAAAGGGGAGGGGATTGTCCACTATGACCAGTGTGACTATACCAGCACCCCAACCCCCTCTCGAGGTAATTTATTCAAAACTGTATATAACAAAAGAGGTAAGAATAAAAAGGGCAGGGGCACTAGGCGGGATGTGTATGAGTCTCCGTTCAGACAGTACCCTTGGAATCCACCCCATATAAATGATGATGTTTACTATCATCAAGATTCCTATCATCAAGGTACAGACCGAAATTGGGGACCTAATGATGTTCGGCCTTACAACCAGTATCATACTAACTCCTCCAATACCCCTCGTAACAGAGGGAGAGAATCTCAGTCTTATGGATATCCAGTGCATACCCAGAATAGGTTTGCACCACTACAGAGTTCTGGCCCCAGAAGAGGAGGGGATTTTCACAGGACCCAGAGGGGGATGGGGAGGGGAACTCCGTCCATCCCACCCAAACCAGGGGGGGGGTGGAGCGTTCCCCCGCCACCTCCCAATCTAGACAACGGTCCAAGGAAAAGAAAACTCATAGAGGAAGGAGAGGAGGCAGGCGAACTCAAAAGAGTCAGACCACAATAGGGGCGGGTATCTACAACCTGAGTGGCTCTCCCCTAAGCGAGGATGAGATGATGGTTCTAGATAAGGGCCTCAAATATGCCCCCATTCGTAACTTAAATAAATTCCAGACCTACATAGGACTACAAAAATTCATTAGAAGCTTGAATATTAAAAAGTATCATCTTTCTAACCCGATATCACGGACTTTATCAAACGATTCTAAACCTTTGAGTACTCATTCGTCTCTCCGCAATAAATCGGTCTTCAATCCTCCTAATCGAGACACCAAGTTTTTGGAAGTTTTCAAGAACATGGTGACTAGAGATCTCGATACACTCAAGATCCGGAAGGCACAAGATCCATCGTATGTCAAAAGGGGCATTGAGTCCCTTTTAGAACGGAAGGATCTTGTAATACGCCCAGCGGACAAGGGGGGTGGCCTGGTCGTTCTTAGTAAAACTTATTATAACAACGAGATGGAGAACATGCTTAAAGACTACAGTACCTACGTTTTACTTAGTAAAGACCCGATGTTTGAGTATAAAGAGGAATTACACTTTCTTGTAGAAAGAGGCAAACATATTGGAGTCCTTAATAAAAAAGAAGCTTCTTATTTAGATCCACTTTTTTGCCGCACCCCTATTATTTACTGTTTACCCAAAATACATAAAAATAGTACCAATCCACCCGGCCGCCCTATAGTCAATGGTATAGACTCAGTCTCTTCTAGACTGGGTCAATACATTGACTCTTTTTTACAACCTTTGGTTATGGGAACTCGTTCCTTTATCAAAGATACCAAACACATCATCCAAATTTTAGAAACCCTTTCCTTTTCTTCTTCTTGTCTGTTAATAACAGCGGACGTTAGCTCCCTCTATACGATTATCAGTCATGAGGATGCGTTAGCATCAGTTCGATGGGCCTTTAGAACATCGGACTTGACCAGAAGACATAAAAACTACATCTTAGATTGTCTTAAGTTTTGCTTATCAAAAAATTATTTTTGGTACAATAAACGTTTTTTTCTCCAAACCAGGGGAGTTGCGATGGGTGCCCGCTTCGCTCCCAGTGTTGCCAATCTGTTCATGGCACACTGGGAGGAAGAGTCTATCTTTAAGAACACACCCCCTGAACTTATATGCTACCAACGCTATATTGACGACATCATTATGGTGTGGGATGGGAGTAGATCGAACTTGGATACCTTTATGCAAAAGCTAGATGAGAACAATAGAAATATTGTTCTCTCCTGGAATATAGACATAGCTCACGTTACCTTTTTGGATTTAGACATTTTTCTGAAAGATAATCAGTTGGAGTTAAAAAATCATTTCAAGCCTACAGACCGCAATGCGTACATACCCCTCGGGAGTTGCCACCATCTCCAATGGTTGTGTAACATTCCCAAGGGGCAATTTGTACGGATTAGGCGGAACTGTACGCATGAGCATCACTTCCTGGAACAATCTGAGGTTCTATCTGCCCGTTTTGTCCAAAAGGGTTATAACAAAACCGATATTGATAAACATATAGAGACCGTTCGAGGTTTAGAGAGAAAGACACTGGTATCCAGTGGCCCCAGGGCGAAACGCGAAGGTACGGGCAATATTAGAATGATCTTGGACTACAATGTTCAATACAAAAAATTTGAAAAAATAGTCCGGAAATATTGGCCCATTCTCAGACAGGATAAAACTTTGGGCCCTGTACTCCCGGAATACCCCCTGTTTGTCTACAAGAGGGCACCGTCCTTAAGAGATAAATTGGCCCCTGGCGTAATAGATCCACCTCTCTCCTGTGTAAATAGGATTTCGAACATCATGACTGGTTTCTATGCATGTGGGCGTTGCCCATCATGTAAACAAACCAAGGGCAATAAGAAAAAACGTAAAGAGTTTGTAGCTACAGCCACAAATAAGGTTTATCAAATTAGGGATTTCATCACATGTTCGACATCAGGAGTCGTTTATATCATGGAATGTGAATGTGGCCTACAGTATGTGGGCAGAACATCTAGGTCCCTTCACATACGTATTGGTGAACACATCACCAATATCAAGAAGGGCCTAGATTCTCACAATGTTTCCAAACATTTTAAACTCTTTCATAAACGCAGTCCTGTTAAACTAAAGTTTTGGGGAGTGGAAAAAGTAACACCCCATTGGAGGGGCGGCAATTTCATTAGGCAATTGAGCCGCCGTGAGTCTTTTTGGATATATGAAACACATGTGGGAGTACCTACGGGGCTCAATGTCGAGTTTGATTTGAATTGTTTTATTTCTGATCGTTAATTTTTTTTTTTTTTTTTTTTTTTTTTTTTTTTTTTTTTTTTTTTTTTTTTGTGATATTTGGGTGATTGTAAAAGGTGGCCGTAGTGACTAATTAAGATTATTCTAAATTATTTTAAATAGTTTCTTATTAATTTTAACGATTTTTTTAGGATGTCCTTTATTGGACACCTGTTTAGGTATTGTTTTCATCCGGCTACACCTTTAAATATTGTGTGCACCTCTGATGCCGGATGAGGGGTTAGTATTGGTGACTACAGATTATGTAGACATTATCATTAATTCCTAATTTGAGGGAGCCTTAGGCCAGGCTGGTTCCCAGGAGACTCTTCCTTTTTTAATGTAGGGTGGGTACCGTTAAGCCTGGTATGGTATACATCTATCTTTGAATGTTATTTGGTCTCCAGCAGTGATGTGGTATGTACCCAGCCCACACATTATTTTGGCTGCTGAGACAACCACACACGCTGAAGGCTGTATGGTTACTCTGCCTCTGGGAGGCGGTATAATGTGAGGATGACTGGCGTGAGTGTTGCCGCTTTGCGGACGCGACGCCGGATCACTATGGTTACATGTAAACAGACTGCAGCCTCGCGTACGCCTGTCCGAGGTGGGCGGTATCTCCTGAGGAGCGTGGTCATGTGATCCGCTGTCACGTTGACATGCCGCTGCGCCGTCGCGGCGCTATGACCACTATGAAGATACAGCCTATCAAACTTCTCCTATGTCCGAGTGGTGCGTTCTGATAGGACGCTTACCGCTCGGTTCTTTTTAATACACAGTCTGATTGTCATACGGGCTTCTCGCTGCATGACGCGCTACAGTGATTGCTATGGTAACCACTTCGGATACACACTTCCTATTAGCGAGTGGTGCGTCCTGATTGGATGCCTACCACTCGTTTTTTAACTACACAAGTGAGTGTGGCAAGGGGTTCCTCGCTGTATGACGCGCTCCAGTGATCGCCATGGCAACCTCTCTGGATACACACTTCCTGTTAGTAAGTGGTGCGTCCTGATTGGATACTTACCGCTTGTTCTCCAATTACACAGGTGAGTGTGATAAGGGGCTATCTATTTAAACTATAGTGGCATTTCGAGACTCCACTATCGCTGAGGAAGTCCTATGGACGATACGCGTGCGGGAGTTCATCTTAATGTCACTACGGCCACCTTACCAGCTTTGCTGTTACCAATCTTTCTATGCTTGATATCCTAGCACTTGGATTAAGTGCTATTTATGTGAGTACCCGTCTTTTAATAAATGCTACTTTTTTACTAGTCATACAGAGAGCACTAGATTTTTTCTTTATGTTTTATGTTGCTGTGGGAGAGTCATAAGGCTTATCTGCGGAGTCTGAGAGGTGTCCATCTTCCATCTACAAGTTTACCATTACCACCGGAGGTGGTGAAAGCTCTCATGACCTTCCTGTTAGCTCAGGGGTCTAGTCAGCAAGGTGAGCAGTTTGACTAAACAAATGGTGTGAGCACGGATCAAGGATCACCTTAAACTTTTGCATGAAGCACCCTATATCACCAGTGACGTCTGTGTGTCTCTTTATCTACATGTGTTACTATTCATGAACATATGAACTTTATTGAACTTTTATTTAGTAAACCTTAGCGCTGCACTTATTTATTTACTTAGATATCGGGTGTGGCATGACTAAATATAATCTAAGCCTATTCTTGGTATACAATGCACACATATGCCACAGCCCTTGGTCTCATAAAACTCTTCTTAACTACTGTACTAAAAGTGAGATTTTCACAGACACACATATACAAAAAGGATCGTCTTTAAAAAATATGGGATATGGACAAAGAGCTATCACTTTGTCAGAGCCTATAATAAATTAAATTTATATCATTAAAATACTTACAAACTACATAGCAACTTTTGAGGCAAATAAAGTTTTGGTCATCACGAAAAGCAGTGGTTGGCAGTATATATAAACGTATGCCTTAAATTGCTGGCGAGTAGGGAGAAAAGATGGCTGCATTGGTAGTTAGCAGGAGAAAAAAGTTCCTAGCATTGATGGTCCAGGGAAGGAAAAAGGTCTTGTGTCAGTGGTCAGAAGGGGGAGGAAAAAAATGCCTAGGGTTGATGGTCAAAGTGAGAGAA
The DNA here is from genome assembly GCA_037952925.1 of Lithobates clamitans. Taxonomy (NCBI): domain Eukaryota; kingdom Metazoa; phylum Chordata; class Amphibia; order Anura; family Ranidae; genus Lithobates; species Lithobates clamitans. Next base: position 625,522 of record JBBGZY010001280.1, on the reverse strand, counting down.
AAAAAGGCCAGTGTTGGCGGGCAATGGTAGGAACGAATGCCTGGTATTGATGGTTTTTTCATCTGAACAGTAGCAACAGAAACCTGTAGACAGTGGTCAGCAGGAGAAAAAAAAGGCCCAGTGGGAGGAAAGAAGAAGCGCAGATGTTCAATGAATTACTTACCTGTCCATGCTCTGTGTCTCAAGTCTCTGGCTCCCTCTGCCAGAACTATAATGCACGTCAAGCAGGAAATCACTCTGCCCAACAATGGCAGGGGCAGGAATAAGCTAGGGCCACAATTTCAAAATCATGAGACAGCAAACCTGACAGGGTACCTCTGGTCAACCATAGAGTTGCCACCTTATCCCTTTAAACCCAAACCCATATTAATTACACAGGTTCTGAGGCTAATTTAATGCAGATGAGGCACCAAGTAAGTTTAATTACTACCTTAATCAGCCACAGAACCTGTGTAATGAATATGTGTTCAGTTTTAAAGGGATGAGGTGGGAACTCTAGTCAACCCCACCACATAATACATTAAAACGCAACTATATTTCAAGCCTGTTGGTTTTCTTTATGTCCATATATTTGATATTCTGAGGATAAAATATCTGAATAAGACTGTGTGCATGTGTGATTAAAAACAGAATATTCAGTTATTAGATGCCAGAACCCCTGTTGCCCCACAAGAAATTACTTTGATTTCCACCAGTCCTGCCCCCTCCTCGCTGGGCCCCAGACAATGTGCTTCCCTGTGCAGAGCGCCAGCGCTGTATGCGCAGTCTAGGCATGAGGGGGGTACATACCACATTTACTGCCATTTATCCAGGGGCGCCTGGGCCGCAGTGCATGCTGGATATTGTAGTCTTCACGCATGGAAAGCTGCTTTATGTGGGACTCAAAGTACAATTCCCAAGGGGCTCCACTTGCTGGATAGGCCTGCCATTTTATAGCTGCACTGTAGCGATGTGTGCAATCACCTGGGCCCCTACGCTTGGCAGTGTGACACAGCCCCGATCGATGGAATGTCTGGATTTTGTTAAAATCCCAGGGCAGTCTTGTGGAATCCAGGACTTTTGGAAGGTATACAACTATGAGTGCAAAAAATGAAAACAAACTATATGTTTACAATGTGCCATTTGTTCACTGGCACTCCAGTTTTCTAGTGCTTATAAAAAAAAAAATTAAAAAAAAAACACTTCAAATGCAAAAGGTTTCTGATCAAAATGAATACTGAGATATTATACACTGCTACTCGGGAGACAGACAAATTTTCAGTGGACTTTAGTCTTCCGCTGCAATGTCTGTAAAGTAACGTAACAAAGCCAATGAGGTTAACATATGTAAGTGGAGAGCGTACATTTGGCAAGCTGACCCGTCCGGTGCATTCAGTATAAAGGAATACTGTGTAAGAACTCCCATTTCTTGTGTATTAGAAATTCTCCTGTGACAACCCGTACTGTACTGAGATCATAGTGAAAGAGGCTCTGTGTTCTCATAATATCTCTGTCTGGGCTAATGTTACCACCAGTCTCACCATCTCCTTTGTTTTTGCTCTACTGCTTCCCATTGATTCTAACTCGATACGCAGCGTATATGTAGAAATGCCTCCATTTTCTTTTTTCATTATGCAGATGCTATTAACCACTTAAGGACCGAGCCTCTTTTTTGGATGTGTTGTTTACAAGTTAAAAAATGTCTAGAAAATTACTTAGAACCCCCAAATATTATAATTTTTTTTTTCTAACACCCTGGAGAATAAAATGGCGGTCGTTGCAATACTTTCTGTCACACCGTATGTGCGCAGCTGTCTTACAATTTTTTGGGAAAAAATACACTTTTTTGAATTAAAAAATAAGACAACAGTAAAGTTAGCCCAATTTTTTTTTATATCGTGAAAGATAATGTTACCCCGAGTAAATTGATACCCAACATGTCATGCTTCAAAATTGCACCCGCTTGTGGAATGGTGACAAACTTTTACCCTTAAAAATCTCCATAGGCGACATTTAAAAAATTCTACAGGTTGCATGTTTTGAGTTACAGAGGAGGTCTAGGGCTAGAATTATTGCTCTCTCTCTACCGATCGCAACGATACTGCACATGTGTGGTTTGAGTGAATCCGCAGCAGAGACCACTTTTATCTTGTAGTGGACCGCCGGCTGAACACGAGGATACCAGAATTATGGCAGCTAGCTGCTGCCATAATAACGATATCCGTCCTCAAAGAAAGGACGTATAACGGCGTGCGGTGGTCCGGAAGTGGTTAAAGGAGATAAATATTTAATCTGTCATGACTTTTTTAAATCACAATCCTCCTAATGTCTTTCTTGTATGTTGGGACCATTCTGCTTAAAGTGATTGTAAACATTCGATTTTTTTCTTTTTTTTAAATGACAAACATGTTATACGTACTTGCTTTGTGCAATGGTTTTGCACAGGGAAGCCCCAATCCTCCTCTTCTGGGGTACCCCTGCCAGGACTCCTTGCCTCTCCCCCCTGCCTAGTGCCCACCATAGCAAATCGCTTGCTATGTTTGCACTTGTGTGGGCTTGCTCCCGAGCTGGCTCTGTATGTTGTCCATTGACCCACAGAGCATGGTTTGGCCTGCCCCGATCCCTCACTTGCTGTGATTGACAGCAGCAGGAGCCAATTCCTCCCAATGACACCAACGATGGAGCACAATTTATCTCAAATGCTCCCACTGAAACAAATGAGGAGGCATTATTTTTTTCTCCCTGATATTGAGACCTTTTACTCCAAATAGCTACTGTCTAGTCCCCCTAAACTTGCCCTTTGTTTAGGTTTGGAGACTCCTGCCTTAGAACATAGGTGTGCGCAGCCTATTGCATTAGGGTGTGTACCCCAAAGCTCAAACACATGCCTTTCTCTGCCTCAGCTGCACGGGGCAGTAAGTAAATGGGAAGTACTTTGTGCTTAGGGGCTTCCTGTTCATTCACAAAGTGAAGCATAGTAAACACAGTTTACCATGCTTCCGTTATGAATGGACACAGTGAGCGAGTGTGTTCACTGTGTTCATTTAGAAAAGGAAGGGGCTGGTAAATTACATATATACTAGCCTCTCTCCCCCTCCTCCATCCTGAAACATCCCTGCAGCAGCCGGGGGGAGAGGAGGGAAGCCAGTAGAACAGTAGGGGGGGGCCTGGACAGTAGGGGGAACCGGCACCACACATAGTGATTGGGTGTGTCCAGGCACACCTGGCACACCCCCTGCGCATGCCTAACTTTTAGAACCACTTTAAAGCTGAACCCCAAGCTAACAGGTAAATACAGAGATGAAATACTTACAGTATATGAAAGCTGTTTTACCTCTTAAAAAGTGAGTACACCCCTCACATTTTTGAAAATATTTTATTATAGCTTTTCATGTGACAACACTGAATAAATGATACTTTGCTACAATGTAGTGAGTGTACAGCTTGTATAACAGTGTAAATTTGCTGCCCCCTCAAAATAACTTGACACACAGCCATTAAAATCTTAACCGCTGGCAACAAAAGTGAGTACACCCCTAAGTGAAAATGTCCAAATTGGGCCCAATTAGCCATTTTCCCTCCCCAGTGTCATGTGACTCGTTAGTGTTACAAGGTTTTAAGGTGTGAATGGGGAGCAGGTTTGTTAAATTTGGTGTTATCGCTCTCACTCTCTCATACTGGTCACTGGAAGTTCAACATGGCACCTCATGGCAAAGAAAGCTCTGAGGATCTGAAAAAAAGAATTGTTGCTCTACATAAAGATGGCCTAGGCTATAAGAAGATTGTCAAGACCCTGAAACTGAGCTGCAGCACGGTGGCCAAGACCATACAGCGGTTTATCAGGACAGGTTCCACTCAGAACAGGCCTCACCATGGTCAAACAAAGAAGTTGAATATTCAGAGGTTGACTTTAGGAAATAGAAGTATTAGTGCTGCCAGCATTGCTGCAGAGGTTGAAGGGGTGGAGGGTCAGCCTGTCAGTGCTCAGACCATACGCCGCACACTGAATCAAATTGGTCTACCACTGCTTTGCTAAAGAAGCTGAGGATAAAGGTGATGGACTGGCCAAGCATGTCTCCAGACCTAAACCCTATTGAGCATCTGTGGGGCATCCTCAAACGGAAGGTGGAGGAGCGCAAAGTCTCTAACATCCACCGTTCTGTGATGTCGTCATGGAGGAGTGGAAGAGGACTCCAGTGCGCAAACTGTGAAGCACTGGTGAATTCCATGCCCAAGGGGGTTAAGGCAGTGCTGGAAAAAAATGGTGGCCACACAAATTATTGACACTTTGGGCCCAATTTGGACATTTTCACTTAGGGGTGTACTCACTTTTGTTGCCAGTGGTTTAGACATTCATGGCTGTGTGTTGAGTTATTTTTAGGGGACAGCAAATTTACACTGTTATACATGCTGTACACGCACTACTTAACATTGTAGTAAAGTGTAATTTCTTCAGTGTTGTCGCATGAAAAGACATAATAAAATCGCTTCTCGGCTTTTTGGCTAAGATCAAGTGTAGTATCTGTTCTTATCAGTTGCCAGAGGAGGCGCTGTGCTGCTCCCAACGCGGAGGGCTATGCAATCCTTTGGTGTGATGTAATCTGGATGGTCCATCGCAGCAGGGGCCAGGCTGGCGCTACTAGGAATTTAAGGAGAATTTAATTGTACTCGGTCAAGTCTGAGCAGGCCAGAAGGGCACTCCTGGTAGGGATGGGTGCTGCACTGGTCTGGCCGAAGGGCTGGGTCATCCCGGCCTTCTGGCTAGGATTGGTGTGGTCGCTGTTGCTGTCAGCGTCCGGTGGAGGAGCTGTCACCCTGACTGAGTGGATCTGGGCGTTGCCATGCAAATCCACTGGAATGATGGGTGCGTTTTAAAAGCTAGTACCGGTGAAAGCTGCGTTTGATGTCCATGGTTCTTCCTGGAATTTAACGGGCAAATTTTCAAACCTTTGCTTAAAATGAAGAGCTCTTCCTTAGAGAAAGAGATCTCAGTGAGGTTGAATATGCCTTTCATTAGGTCTCTCTTTTTCTTTTTTTGTCTACCCACTCTGCATCTCCTCCTCCGTTTCCTCCTTGAGGGTGGGTAGCAGGTTTGGGGTAAGCATGTTTCCCCCTCCAATTGGGTTGTTGATGACCTCCCCTTTGTTTATAATCCATTGGGGCAATTTTGAATGGTTCCCTCTATTCCCTCCATTCCCCCTTGTGAGTGATAAGGTGTATTATAAGGTCTACCTCTTCCCCTCACCCTACCTTTAGGGTTTCCCCCTAAAGTTCCCTCTGGGTGGTCTAAACGGTAATTGGTTCCCATACCTGGTGTGGGCGGGGTCATAGGTGACTGGTCCCTAAGAGGGGCATAATAATTATGAACTGGTACTCTATAGTGGGGGTTCTTGGTGAAATGTCACCTCCCCCTCTTCTAATAAGATGGGTGTATGGGAGTAACTCCCTTTGGGTGGTTTCTTGATTTTTTTTATTTTTTTTTTTATCCTGGAGTTTGGATGGGCCGTCCACCCCCATTGCTGGTTTAGATCGAGTCTGGAGGTTACCCTTCACATACACTGATCCAGGATCCAACCACTTACAAAAAATTACCAGGGAATCCCACTATTAAGTTAAAATCTGCACTTAGTCAATTGATTGACAAAGGGTTCAAGATAGGAATATTGAACAAAAATGAGGCCAAATACCTCCTTCCGAAAGTTCCCAAAATTCCAATGATTTATCAGGTCCCAAAGATTCACAAAAATAAGAACATACCACCAGGTAGGCCCATAGTCAGTGGAATAGGTTCCCCCTATTCCAGACTAGGGGAATACATAGATACTTTTTTGCAGACGGTTAACACAAGGTAAAGCTTATCTAAAAGACAGTAGGCAACTCATCAATGCAATAAAGGATGTAGAGGTAGGGGAACACACATTGCTGGCTACAGTAGATGTAGAATCCCTCTACACCAATATTAAACAGCATGCTTTGGCTGCCACCCTATGGGCTCTTAATAAATATTCAACACTGACCACTACACAAATAAATTATTTGGTGGAAACTCTTCAAATGATGAATAACTATTTTTGGTATTCAGGGGAGTTTTTTAACCAAATTAAAGGTGTGCCGATGGGGGCTAGATATGCCCCCAGCATCACCAATATCTTTTTGAACAAGTGGGAGGAGAAAAAAATCTTTTATAATCAGTGGCCACAACTTAAAACATGCACAAGGTATATAGATGATATATTTATCATCTGGGAGGGTTCACAAGAGGGACTCAAAGAGTTTCTGACCTATATGAATGCGAACAAGTATAGCATCAAATTCACCAGTTCTTGGCATAAGTCGTTTATACATTTTCTGGATGTAGAAATGGGGGAACTCCCTGGGGAGTCACACATTTCAAAGAAACCGATCGCAATAGGTACATCTCGACCGGAAGTTGCCACCACCACAATTGGGTAAGAGCAATACCAAAAGGACAGTTTTTAAGAATAAAATTATATTGTAAAAAGATTATCAAGCCCAAACAGAAATGTTGATGGTTCCTAGAAAAAGGTTATAGAAAACAACTGCTTAATACCAGGACTGGACTGGGACAAATATTTGGCCCTGGTCTTCATCCAGCCCACTTTAATTTTGCAAACAGGCACATAAACAGTATCCTGTACACTTGCGCAAGTGTGACGTCATCATGGTCCAACTGTCCACACAGCAGGAGCACGCAAACCCAGAAGGAAGACCGGGTGAAGGGGAAAGCCCCCGGCAGCAGTGACAGCACGCTACTGGAGTGCTTCACTTCTCTGGATTGTGTGATACCACTTCCTTCCACCTTTCACAAGTGGGATCCCACTACCCAGAGTTTTTTTTTTCTTGCACTGGGACACTTTACTCTTACTGCTTTGATTGCATATTTTGCAGTTTTTTTTCTGCACATTCGAAGAGACTAATTTGTACATTTTATTTTTTTTTTTTGCACTTTAATAATACCATGGACATAGTTTTGCTATAATGGTTTTAATTTATAAGCATGGTTTATGTATGAATTTTTTGCTGAAAATATTTTTATGCACTTATTTTTTGCACATTTCAATATTAATTGACATTTTTGATGAACTTTTAGCTACGTTGGATTTTGCATATTGTTTGCACCGAATGGATTTTTGATGTTATTTTGATGTCATTTTAGTTAGCGCCACATCCTTTGCTATATATTCAATGGTTCTGCATTATGTGGCTGTGCCAGGCCGGCCGGTTACCTGGACGGGTTCCTCAGGGCTCAAAATTTCAAGTCTTGAGCTACTAGCCAGGCCTCAAGGGTTACTCGCCACCAGTTGCCCCACTCAACCCCTACCCTGCCCTGCCCCTAATTCCACCCCTAAACGCGCTCTCATAAATGATCTCATGAAATGACACTTAAATGTTTTATGCAGAATTAAGTTCCAAAAATAAATATTAACAACAACTTTATCAGTGCCCCTCAGCACAGCCTCCCCAGTGCCCATCAAAGCAGGCTCACCTGTGCCCATCAATGCAGCGTGACCTGCGCCCACCATTGCAGCCTCAATGTGTCCACCGTTGCAGCCTCACTGTGTCCATCATTGCAGCCTCACTGTGTCCATCATTGCAGCCTCACTGTGTCCACCATTGCAGCCTCACTGTGTCCACCATTGCAGCCTCACTGTGTCCACCATTGCAGCCTCACTGTGTCCACCATTGCAGCCTCACTGTGTCCACCATTGCAGCCTCACTGTGTCCACCATTGCAGCCTCACTGTGCCCACCATTGCAGCCTCACTGTGTCCATCATTGCAGCCTCACCTGGGCAGAGGAAGAGAGAGGGCGGCTGGATCATGACTGGGGGAAGAGGAGAGCCGCGGGATCACAGAGCAGTATAGCACGCCAGAACAGCTTACATTACAATTGACTCTGCTCTGCTCGCCGTCATACAAAGACCCGCCTTCTTCTGGCCCAACGCCTGTAATCGACAGAACACATCCCAGCATTGGACCCACGTTCTCTTTATCACAGGCGTGGGGCCAGGAGGCTGTGTATGACGGCGAGCAGAGCGAAGTCAATTGTAATGTAACCTGTAGTGCAAAATTAAAACAAATATATTGCGCTGTCTCTTTTTAAATGTTAAAGTAGCAGCCAGCACAGCAAAAGATTAGTTTTCAAAGTGAAAAATAGGTAAATAGAAGTGCAGCATTAATGTGCTGTCTTTACAATGAACTAAGACAGAGTATTTTAACACGGTGCATATTATAAATGAACAACTTGAAAGAATTAATATACTTTAAGTGTATACAAAAATAAATGTATACTATATCAAAAATTTAATGAAACAGTGCTCATATAGACTGTTGAGAAAAACATGAGAAAACATAATAATCAATATAGGTATTGAGTAAACGTGACTCTAATGTGTAAAATAAAAACTCAGGTGAAAAGCAAAAAATATTAAATAAAGCAAAAGTCCAAAAAGTGAAATAATTCAAAGTCCATGAGTGAATGAACATAGTAACATGGTGACTTGAAATATAAATTTGTGTATACAAGATTTGTCAGTAGACGATCCACCACCAATAAGTATGAGACTTACCAGAGGGACTGAACTCAAACAGGCCTATGCCTAATGAGTCAATCAAGCTTGTGGTGTAATACACCAAGGGAGAACCAGCAACCACACACGCTATCTCCGGTTGAGGATATATGCTTCTGTGGTCCTTCACAGCAATGCTTCCAATGAATAACCCTCAAAGGTGATGGTGATGGATAAATGAGCTCTCCCGTGTAGTGTTATTTATGGGAAGAAAAGGAGAGAGGCCACATAGTGTAATTTCATCTCAGTAAAAAGGTATTTATTATGTAAAAAAGGAACACTCACATTTGTGAAGATAAAAAAGTGCTTGTTATAAAATATGGATTTTGACGCAGTGGCATCAGCAGAGCCCGTCCCGACACATTTTGTCTAATAAGACGTCATCTGGGGTGCTTGTCCACTGCAGCCACTGCCTTTATATACAGTAAAACTTACCCCATAATGAGACACAGTATCCTGGTAATTTAATGTATTAGTACTTGCTTCCAGTCGTAACAAAGATGGCGTGGAAGCATGCGATTCAAGCCTCGTTCTGAAATGTAATAAGCTCAGATGTGCGGCTCAAGCCTCGTTCTGAGGGGAAATACCCTCGGAAAGTGGTGGAAATAATGTCCCCGCGTATATAGAGATTGCAAAACGCCATTGGATGAAGCTTACTAGTATTCAAAATTATATATGGCCACTTCTGGTCCTAGCCAAAATGGCGCGGAACTATGCAATTCAAGCCTCGCTCTGGAATGCAATGGATTCAAGGGAAATTTATTCAAGCCTCATTCCGAGAGAAAATGTCCTCAGAAAGCGGCGAAGATGACATCACCGCATGTATTGGAATTGAGAAGCTAAACTAGACATAACGTCGAGCCAAACCTCACAGTCAAATACCGGAAACAAGGCTCTAGCCTCGTTCTAGAACTTGACATGGTCTATAATGAAAATAAATGGTGCCCTGTATGTAATCAGAGTCAGCGCTGGGCCGCAATAATACAACATCAAAACACCCCGAAAAAACGTATATGCAAACTTGAAAATAGAACTACAAGCCTAGGATCAGTGACATTGACCTGTGTTTAGTGATTTGCCAAATGTGAGCCTGATATTGAAAAATGTGAATGTAAATTTTAACTGTAATTCAATGTAAACCAAAGAGCCGACACTCAATCAGGGGCTAACAATAAACGAAAATTGAATAAATGAATATACCAATTATAACAGAAAATGGATAAACAAAATAAAAATTCAAATGAAATAAATCCAACATCCTCATTTGAAACTCATACAGTTATGATATAAAAATCAAACAGGCCATATGAAAATGTAGTACACAAAAAAGTCCAAAGAAATTAGAAACCACTAATTCTCCTAAGCTTTATTAAGAAAGGCATTAATGTCTCACTCTACATTCATTCCTAGTGGGGAGTGGGACTGTAGCTCATATATCCAGTACATTTCAAGACAGGAAACACCCCTTGTCATGGCTCCACCTCTCCAAGGAGGGATATACAGTGGGGACGGAAAGTATTCAGACCCCCTTAAATTTTTCACTTTGTTATATTGCAGCCATTTGCTAAAATCATTTTAGTTCATTTTATTTCCTCATTAATGTACACACAGCACCCCATATTGACAGAAAAACACAGAATTGTTGACATTTTCGCAGATTTATTAAAAAAGAAAAACTGAAATATCACATGGTCCTAAGTATTCAGACCCTTTGCTCAGTATTTACTATAAGCACCCTTTTGATCTAATACAGCCATGAGTCTTTTTGGGAAAGATGCAACAAGTTTTTCACACCTGGATTTGGGGATCCTCTGCCATTCCCCCTTGCAGACCCTCTCCAGTTCTGTCAGGTTGGATGGTAAACATTGGTGGACAGCCATTTTTAGGTCTCTCCAGAGATGCCCAATTGGGTTTAAGTCAAGGCTCTGTCTGGGCCATTCAAGAACAGTCACGGAGTTGTTGTGAAGCCACTCCATTATTTTAGCTGTGTGCTTAGGGTCAATGTCACATGTAGCATTACCCTATGTGGTTAAATGGGGTTAGATCCCACCTTAATTCCCTTCCTTTTCATAAATGACTATTTTTAATTTTTTTAAACTTTTTTTTTTTTGCTATTGTACCGTAATACCATCACCATTACTACTTTGAAATCCAACATATAGTATTTTAATTCCCCCACTAGAGGGAGCTAAAGAGTGTTTTGTCCACCATTGGTATACTCAATCTAGGAAACCAGGTTTGTGATGGGGGATATGTTATATTTGAGAGTGTTTTGCAAGACAATGCAAATTTTTTTTTTATAAATTTTGATAAATGAGCGATGTCTTGATATACAAGTATCGTCACGTCACGACTGAGTATAAAAGAGAAGAGAGGTACCTCCAAGTGTAGCAATATGGTTGACTGTAAAGCGCCTGATGTAAAAACGGCCTCCCATGCCCTACAATGGGTGCTTTCACACTCGGGCGGTGCGCGTGACGTTCCGAAAAGTCCTGCAAGCGGCATCTTTGGGGCGCGTTGGGAGCACTGTATACAGCCCTCCAAAAACGCCACTGCCCATTGCAATGAATGGGCAGCGCTTCGGAAGCAACGCAACATGGGAGTTTTTAACCCTTCTTTGGGGTTAAAAGCTCCCCGCTAGTGCCTCTAAAACGAGCAGCGCTTTACCGCGAACCCAGTGTGAAAGGAGTCTGAAGCTTAGTTTGTAGACAGCTATTGATTTTTTTGGCCAAGCCTCCAGGCCCAACTCATGTACCACATTTTGAAATGCGATTTACCATCCAACCTGACAGAACTGGAGAGGATCTGCAAGGAGGAATGGCAGAGGATCCCCAAATCCAGATGTGAAAAACTTGTTGCATCTTTCCCAAAAAGACTCATGGCTGTATTAGATCAAAAGGGTGCTTCTACTAAATACTGAGCAAAGGGTCTGAATACTTAGGACCATGTGATGTTTCAGTTTCTTTTTTTATAAATCTGCAAAAATGTCAACAATTCTGTGTTTTTCTGTCAATATGGGGTGCTGTGTGTACATTAATGAGGTAAAAAAATGAACTTAAATGATTTTAGCAAATGGCTGCAATATAACAAAGAGTGAAAAATTTAAGGGGGTCTGAATACTTTCTGTCCCCACTGTATCTATCGATAATGAGAAACTCTGTACCTACATACACACATATATATATATATATATATATATATATATATATATATATATATATATATATATACACACACACACACTATACAATTTTCTTTAGATTTACCAAAACCATATAACATGAGGTCAAACCTAAACACGTTGGTGGACAGCCATTTTTAGGGATTTAAGTCAGGGCTCTGGCTGGGCCATTCAAGAACAGTCACGGAGTTGTGAAGCCACTCCTTCATTATTTTAGCTGTGTGCTTAGGGTCATTGTCTTGTTGGAAGGTAAACCTTCGGCCCAGTCTGAGGACCTGAGTACTCTGGAGAAGGTTTTCGTCCAGGATATCCCTGTACTTGGCCGCATTCATCTTTCCCTTGAGTGCAACCAGTCGTCCTGTCCCTGCAGCTGAAAAACGCCCCCACAGCATGATGCTGCCACCACCATGCTTCATTGTTGGGACTGTATTGGACAGGTGATGAGCAGTGCCTGGTTTTCTCCACACATACCGCCTAGAATTAAGGCCAAAAAGTTCTATCTTGGTCTCATCAGACCAGAGAATCTTATTTCTCACCATCTTGGAGTCCTTCAGTGTTTTTTAGCCAACTCCATGCGAGCTTTCATGTGTCTTGCACTGAGGAGAGGCTTCCATTGGGACACTCTGCCATAAAGCCCTGACTGGTGGAGGGCTGCAGTGATGGTTGACTTTCTACAACTTTGTCCCATCTCCTGACTGCATCTCTGGAGCTCAGCCACAGTGATCTTTGGGTTTCTTCTTTACCTCTCTCACCAAGGCTCTTCTCGCCCGATACCTCAGTTTGGCCGGATGGCCACCTCTAGGAAGGGTTCTGGTCATCCCAAATGTCTTCCATTTAAGAAAAAAGGGGAAGAAACACCTGCGCAATGGGATACGTGCAATGAAATAAAGAAAATATTGTTGGAACTGCTACCGCTACCAATTCCACTAGGTGGAGTGTAATACAAAGAGAAAGAAGTAGATGTGGCGCCGTTCCAGGCCTGATGGATTCAGGTGTATGCTGCTCCCTTAATGGGGGGGAAGGTATTAAGTGGGAAAAAAATTATATAGATCGTGCCTATTCAAGGAGTGTCTCCAAGTACTGCACAGTGCAACTGTGCGTATAAATGTGAAGATGTGTGTAAACTCCTAAAATGTGCGTGAAGTCAAGCTGTCTACCTGACTTAATAAAGTGCAATGTGTAAAACTAACTTGATCCATAAAAATATAAATTAAAGTGCAGTGCTCCTATTCATTATACGCATTTAGCCATATAAACAATAACACAGTAAGTTCAATAGTGTAAATTTAAAGTGCTGATGTGAATAGCAGGTGAACCTATTATTATTATATGCAGTTGAGTTATAAGGTGCTTTTGTGCCGGTGAAGAAATCCGCCTGGATTCTGGTGGATATTCCAATGAGTGAACACTCAGTGTGTGTCTTAATCCGTGCTCTTATAGTGACTGCACTCCCCAGATCCTTCACCACCTCTTGGGGTCTCACACATCCACAGTATATGCCACTGTGTAGCAATGCAGGATAACTCCGTCCTTAATGTGGACTATGAGGGGATTCCATAATGAAAGAGAAAGAGGGAGCCCACATAGTCTGATACTGTGTAAAAATGTGTTTATTGATATAAAAACGTTTAAAGGTACTCACATTCGGTAAAGGTAAAAAAAGCCTATATTGCTGACACAACCCTCTGAAGCAGGAAGTGATGCAAGAACGTATGCTGACTCCGCCCTACCCATTTCATCAGATGACGTCAGAGTGACGAAACACGTAGGGCGGAGTCAGCATACGTCCTTGCATCACTTCCTGCTTCAGAGGCTTGTGTCAGCAATATAGGCTTTTTTTTACCTTTACCGAATGTGAGTACCTTTTAAACGTTTTTATATAAATAAACAAATTTTTGTACAGTATCACACTATGTGGGCTCCCTCTTTCTCTTTCATTATGGAATTCCCTCATAGTCCACATCAAGGATGGAGTTATCCTGCGTTGCTACACAGTGGCATATACTGTGGATGTGTGAGACCCCAAGAGGGGGTGAAGGATCTGGTGAGTGCAGTCACTATAAGAGCACGGATTAAGGCACACACTGATTGTTCACTCATTGGAATATCCACCAGAATCCAGGCGGATTTCTTCACTGGCACAAAAGCACCTTATAACTCAACTGCATATATTAATAGGTTCACCTACTATTCACATCAGCACTTTAAATTTACACTATTGAACTTACTGTGTTATTGTTTATATGGCTAAATGCGTATAATGAATAGGAGCACTGCACTTTAATTTATATTTTTATGGATCAAGTTAGTTTTACACATTGCACTTTATTAAGTCAGGTAGACAGCTTGACTTCACGCACATTTTGGGAGTTTACACACAGCTTCACATTTATACGCACAGTTGCACTGTGCATTACTTGAAGACACTCCTTGAATAGGCACTATCTATATCATTTTTTTCCCACTTAATACCTTTTCCCCTTAAGGGAGCACCATACACCTGAATCCATCAGGCCTGGAACGGCGCCACATCTACTTCTTTGTCTTCCATTTAAGGATTATGGAGGCCACTGTGCTCTTAGAAACCTTAAGTGCAGCAGAAATTTTTTTGTAACCTTGACCAGATTTGTGCCTTTCCACAATTCTGTCTCTGAGCTCTTCAGGCAGTTCCTTTAACCTCATGATTCTCATTTGCTCTGACATGCACTGTGAGCTGTAAGGTCTTATATAGACAGGTGTGTGGTTTTCCTAATCAAGTCCAATCAGTATAATCAAACACAGCTGGACTCAGATAAAGGTGTAGAACCATCTCAAGGATGATCAGAAGAAACGGACAGCACCTGAGTTAAATATATGAGTGTCACAGCAAAGGGTCTGATTACTTAGGACCATGTGATATTTCAGTTTTTCTTTTTTAATAAATCTGAAAAATGTCAACAATTCTGTGTTTTTATGTCACTATGGGGTGCTGTGTGTACATTAATGAAGAAAATAAATGAACTTAAATGATTTTAGCAAATGGCTGCAATGTAACCAAGAGTGAAAATTTTAAGGGGATCTGAATACTTTCCGTCCCCACTGTTTATATATATATATATATACACACACTCGGAAGGGGTGAGAGGCACCCCCCACCCGGGAAGGTAGGTGAGGAGATGATGCAGCGGATCCAGTGCTGTTAGTAAAATATAATTACTTGCAGTGTGTGGTGCATGACAGGGCACAGCCACAGTGGGTCCTCCTTCCATCGGGGTCATGTGCCTCCGCACAGTTCTGTACACTGGATAATACACTGGTGCCTGGGGTGATGAAGGTGTGCCCCCTGCGGATGCCTATGCTCTTGGCTATACAGGGTTCATTTGGTGCATGTAGGGCTTTTCCCCTTTAGAGCCTGTGCCTTTTGTTTGCTTCAAGCGGGTTTTGTATTCACATACAAGTCTAAGGGAATGCGAAAACCCATTTGAAGCTGGACAGAAGGTCAACTGCAGGTGAAATGGACCTGTGGATGAATTCTGAATGATCCCAGAAGCTGCAAAAACTGATGCCATCAACACAAGCCCAAAGTCCATTGACACAGGCCCTTAATCTGACATTTCATTCTGACTTCTAGGTATAATGTCATTCTGTCAAGTACCCCACACACCTCTTCTTTAAACAGAACTTCAACTTTTAATGAGGAGCACTCTATAAACAGAAGGTTTTCCAGCTGGCGGGGAATGTGGAATATTTTGCACAAGCCGTTCCAAAATAAGACAAATCCAGCGTTTGGTGGTAGTGTGCCAGAGAAAGGGAGGGCTGCAGTCACAGAACTAGGTCAGAGAATAACTGAGGGTGAATTTCCATTGACTCATGCTGCTGCCTCCTTGTCCCGTACAAACAACCTCTTTTAACTCCCCTTCTTGTGTGCATTGAGCAAAACTGATGTGGGATGTATATTTCTTTATTAATGACCTGTGCCTGCTCCTCCATGGCTGCTATAGGCCTTGGCAGCTGCTGTGACATCAGCTCTGTTGGTACATTCATGATGTATTGGTGTGTTTTGGAATTTTAAGTTAGGATTTATCCTTCAAAGAGGATACCTTTTACCACCCATTACGAAACATAGTGCAATATCTGTAAATATGTTTTTAATTTAATGGAGCTGTTTTTTTTAGGGTGTTGGCCACATTAACAGTAGCATACTATTCATTGTTATTGTTATTTTACCCCAAAATAACTGTGATTTGGGGGGGGATTATATGTTCTTGCAATCTTGCATTTAAAAAAAAAGTCTTCCTCAGATTCAACCACTCTGCCATCTATTCCTGAGAAAATGATGCTGTGCATCGCCTACAACATGTCAGAATAGTATTTGTTCTGCTGGCTATTTTAGTATAGGAATAATATAATTTTTTGCATTCCCATGCACGGTATTCCTGTTGCTGGTCCACATGCTTGCTTCAGTTGGGACAAGCCGAGCAGGGCCGTCTTTAAGGCAGGGCAAAAGGGGCAGCTGCCCAGGGCCCTGTCATTGTTGTGGGGCCCAAAGCAGCTGCCTCATACTTGCCAACTATCCCAGGTTAAAATTCCATTTTCCTTGAAGATTTAGTCCTGTGCTGTGTCCCGATATCTCAGTGTGAAGTGCTGGTACCAATGCTGCCCAGCTCTGCCCTATTGTTGTGTATAGATGACTCACCTGCAGACCCTGTGTTTACATGTAAATAACCGGCATTCATATGTAAATAGCGGTAACATTGATAAGTAAATAGCTGCAGCCGGCAGCATTGATATGTAAATAAAAAGGCATTCATATGTATATCATGCCCCCTGCAGTGAGGAGATGATGTGCTGTAACCTCTAGCAACCAATCAGTGAGCAGTATTACTGTACAGTAATCTCTAGCAACCAATTAACAAGCAGAAATCATTTGCTGTAACCTCTAGCAACTAATCAGTAAGCCGTAATGTGTGCTGTAACCTCTAGCAACCAGTCAGTAAGCAGTAATTATATGCTGTATCTGCTGGCAACCAATTGCAATTGCTGCCTGATCTGATACAGTAAACTGATTTTAAGTCTAGCTGCTATTTATTGTATGTCTTAGAGCAGGTGAAGGGTGAAATTGCATGGGGGGGGGGGGCAAGAAAATTTTTGCTCAGGGTCCAATCAATAAAGATGGCCCTGAAGCCGAGCCACTATTTGAGATGTGATCGTGGAGCCTAATCTTGCCTGGAGCGCCATGTGAAATATTTGATGCTTTGCAAACTAGCTGTTCTTCCAAGTCAACTGATACCCACTGAAAATAAAAGGTCTGGAAAGCTGGAATGTTTTGCCTTTTTTCAGACTAAAGTCGGGTACACACTAGTGGATTTTCTAATGATCGTTCACATGATAATCGTACAATAATTTTTAATGCATTCAAAGACTTGACTAAAGTTGTTTTGAAAGTACTTAAAAATTGTGTTTTGGTTTTTTAACATTTGATTTTGGAATAGGCGGGACTATCTTGGCACGCACAACGTCATTTCCGCGGATCGTGGTTCCGGATACTCAACCGGTGGAACGCAAGCGGCGGTTCACGCTGACGCTGCGGCCCCGGAAAACGGGGAGAGTATAGGAGACTGTGAGCTCTCTCTCCCACTTGGATATATTAATATTTTTTATCCGCCAGTGTGATATCAGCCTACTTTGACTGGACTGTTTTTTATATAAATAAATGAATACATTTTTAAACAGAATCACGCTATGTGGATACCTTTCTTTTAACATTTTTAATACTTAAGTGGATATCCAGTGGGGACCTTTAATACATCAAGGGACAGGAAGTCCCCACCTCCTTGTGTGTAAGCAGCTGCCTTTGGGATTGGGACGCGTGGAAGGAAACTGACACCCACACGACTGGAGTGACAGGACCAACATCACACGCTCGTACCCCTGCAGGGGTGGAGTGCTCCGGTGAGTGCAACCACATTGGGGGGTACTACCAGTTATTACAGCACGGCACTTTTCCACCAAAGAAGAACTTTCTGCACAATTGTTATGAACATTTTTTGCACTAAACAACATATGGGATTTTTTCTTTGATACTTAGTTGCGATTTGACACACTATTAATGATTTATTATTGCGAATGGTTATTGCACATTTATGCACTATTGTTTGATAATCACTGCTTCTGGCACTTATCACTTTATATTTATATATTTATATATATATAAATATAATTATATATATTTATTAATGTGAAGATTTATTTATGTGATTTAATGGTGTCGTTTTAATATTTGCGATTTTTTTTGCACATATAGTAGCATTTTTTTCACTTAATAAGGTGTTTTTCACTAATATAAGGACAGAATTTTTTGTAAGAAATTTCTGAATCGTACCAATATATATTTTTTTCAATTTTAAATAGTAATTATTTTATGCACTTGAACATTTGTTTAATTTTCAATCACACTCCCAGTTATAACACAGCGCCATTCCCTATATTTTGATTTCCATTTCTCTTCTCTTTTATACTCCTGGTGGATTTTGCTTCTAATCCCCTTTTGCCATTTGTGGCTGGACATTTTATGGTTACACAACCTATCGCATTGCTATAATCTTTTTATATGGACTATAAACTTAAGGACTTATGAATAAATGGTTGTGGAAGGAATCATCTGAGTTTCAATTATTTCTTATGGGGAAATTTGCTTTGATATACGAGTGCTTTGGATTACAAGCATTTCCAGAACAAATTATGCTCGCAATCCAAGGTTTTACTGTAATGCACCAAAAAGAGGAATGACTAACGAGTAAAGAGAGACAGGGGGATTTGGTTCACTGCCACGAATTGTAAGACAGTCACTTGATCTTACCCCCTTCATGATTAGGCCATTTTTTGCTATTCAGTGCTGCGCTACTTTAACTGGCAATTGCGCGGTCACAAATGACACTGTACACAAATTAAATTTATATAATCTTTTCACATAAATAGAGCTTTATTTTGGTGGTATTTGATCATGACTGGATTTAAATTTTTGTTGCTATATAAATGAAAAAAGACCTGAAAATTAAAAAAAAAAGAAAAAACCTTGATATTTTCTGGCCATCGATGGATCGTTTTTTTTCTGATTAGCCAGCCGGCTGATCAAAAAAAAAAAATCTGAACAGATTCCCCCATCCACACATTTGAGGTGAATGAGGGAATCCTCCCAGTTAATGCTCTCCTACCATCAGAATACAGCCCTGCACGCTGATTAAAGCAAAATTTTACAACAAGCCCCTTCAACTAGCCATAGATGGATCCAAATTTGGCCAGTCCCTGGTGAACCGGCCGAATTCATCTATGGCCAGCTTTAGTGTTGTCAGCTTGCAATAAGAAGTACTGTTACTGGCAGGATCTTCTGTTAGGAAACTTTAGCATTACTGTATATGTTGATGCCAAAGCAAATCATTGCAAACATACTGAAAAATTTGGGTATATGTGTTAATATGGCTTTTTTGATGAGTCCCATAATAGCAGCTTCAAGATTTACCGCGGGGTTGGATCTGGTCTGTTTAAACCACCAGAGAACAGTGACCAGCACTGCCGCCCGGTAGTATTTCATAAAGCTTGGTAAAGCTAGACCACCAGAGGATAGGGGGAGCTGTAGTTTGCATTTCGCTATTCTGGGGGTTTTTTTCCGCCCCAAATAAAGGAAGGTACTATTCCATCCAGTCTTTGAAAGAAGGAGGTAGGGATGGGGACTGGGGTGTTTCTAAAAATGTATAGAAATTTAGGGAGAAACGTCATTTTTAATAGGTTCACCCTCCCCACCAGTGTTAAAGGGAGTGTTTTCCAGGCTTGGCATTTTAAGATCAAGGTTTGCAAGACCAGTACAGGTTATCTGTTGGGTATTGTGTCAGGTCGTTACTGATTTCAATACCAAGATCTCTAAACTTAGAGACTCCATGTAGGGAAGTCAAGTTCGACGTAGGAGGGGGGCAAGGTCAGACAGACGAAATAGGCTGGATTTACTCCAGTTAATTTTTACCTCAGAGAAACTAAACCAAATTTATCTATAATCGCCAGGGCCGCTACAAGGGAGTGAGAGTCATCCCCAAGATAGAAAAGAGTGTCGTCTGCGTATAGTGATATCCGCTCTATCAATGGACCTACCTCTAGTCCCTTCACCTCATTTGCCAAATGTAGTAGTATAGCCATGGGCTTGATAGTCAGGGCAAAAAGCCCTGGGGACAATGGGCATCCTTGTCTTGTCCCTCTACATAGTTGAAGGGGGGGGGGGATACCACCAGCTCGCATCTCGAGCCATAGGTGATCTATACAGCAGCTTGATCCAGCTAACAAATTTAGATCCAAACCCGAATTTGGCCATTACCTGATATAGGAAGTCCCACTCTACTGAATCAAAGGCCTTCTCTGCGTCCAATGAGGCCACTGCCCCACTAATATTTTGGTCTCGAAAGGTTGCTATATTGGTGTGGAGCCTACGAATATTTATATCTGTACCCTTGCCCAGCCTAAACCCTGTCTGGTCGCCATGAATTAGGGAGAGTATCCCTGCGTTCAATCTATTGGCCAAAATCTTAGTCAGGATTTAGGTATTATGACAAACACAGCCTCCATCATGGAAGCCGGAAGGCACTGTTGCTCTAATGCTTTAGTGAGCGTGAAGTGATGTTATGGGCCCACTACTTCTAGGTTAGTCTTGTAAAACTCCGTAGGGAGTCCATTGGGGCCTGGGGTCTTGCCTGCCTGTAAAGATTTAATAGCTCCTTGGACCTCTTTCAGTGTAACGGGATTCTCGAGTCTGACTAGCCGTATTTGTTAGGGTTGGGAATTCCATTGTGTGGAGAAATGTCCCTAATGCCCTGTACACACGATCGGACATTCCGACAACAAAATCCATGGATTTTTTCGGACGGATGTTGGCTCAAACTTGTCTTGCATACACACAGTCACACAAATCTTGTCGAAAATTTTGAACTTTAAGAACGCAGTGACATACAACACGTACGACGAGCCGAGAAAAATGAAGTTCAATAGCCAGTGCGGCTCTTCTGCTTGATTCCGAGCATGCGTGGAACTTTGTGCAGTGGAATTGTGTACACACGATCGGAATTTCGGACAACGGATTTTGTTGTCGGAAAATTTGAGATCCAGATCTCAAATTTTGTGTGACGGAAATTCCGATGGAAAATGTCTGATGGAGCCAACACATGGTCGGAATTTCCGACAACATCAAGGATTTTCCATCGGAAAATCCGACCGGGTATACGGGGCATAACTCTTCTGGGGAGTGTGTTACTCTGAATGTGTAGAGATGCCCATAGTACTGCTCAAATCTGGCATTAATTGTTATAAGGTCTGAGAGCAAAGTACCATCTTAATCCCTAATGTTTGCTATGCAGGAACTCCTCAACCGTTCAGTTGCCAGCCAGGCCAGTGGTCTACCTGATCGCTCGCCCTGCTCAAAGATGCGCTGGGTCTGAGCGAGGAGGAAGCGATGGCAAGAAGCAGCGCGTAGAAGCGCCAGTTCTCTGTAGGCGATAAGCATGTCAGCGTGTGATCCTTGGTCAGGGGATTCTGCATACCAAGTCTCCATTCTCAAAGCCCGTCTCTCAGCCTCTGACATTTCTAATCTGGAGTCTTTCCTAACTTTGGAGATATTGAACTGATATCTACCTCTGGCATACGCTTTAAATGCGTGCCATATCACGGCTGGGGGACCCGATTGGTCATTATGGGTCCAGTAGTCCCCAAGTTCAGATAGCATTAGTGGTTCCATCTTTTCCTTTCCATCTTTTCATTTGTGATCCAGTACCTGGAAAGTCTCCAAAGTCCCATTCCAGCCACCAAGTCCGCATTTAAGAGCATGGTCTGATATGCCATGTGTTACCCTGGACAGCAAAAGTGCCGCTAACATAAACTAAATCTATGCGAGACAGTGTCGCATGAGTTGCAGAATGACATGTAAATTGTTTGCCATGCGGGTATTTCCATCTCCACGTGTCATGTAGACCATATAGCTCCGCCCAGCGGGACAACGCCGAGTTGGTCGTCTGGCCAGGGTTAACTTGTCAGTACTGGGATTGGGGGCCATATTAAAGTCACCTGGTAGAGAATATGTTAGATGTGGGGTAGCTAGCAAAAATAGCCTGTATTTTATGTAGAACTGTCATATTTGCCGGTGGGGGTACATATAGGCCAACGACCACCACATCCAACCTATCACATATAGCATGAATAATTACATATTGTTCGTCAGGGTCCAGGGGGAGATCCATCAGCACAAAGGGAAGTGCCTTGTGAATTAAAACACTAACACCATGGGAGTGAGAGGAAAAAGTCGACTGAAAATAGGATCCCACCCAGGGCTTTTTAAGAGAGAGAATTCTGGACCCCATGAGGTGGGTCTCCTGGAGTATACATATGTGCGGGTGGAGTTTCTTCAGGTATGAGAATACCAGGGATCTTTTGAATTTGGAGTTTAACCCACGCACATTCCAGGATATCACCTTCAGGGGGGCCATAGTGGTAAGGGAACATTATTTACACCTCTATCCCCGTCTGGATCTCCACCTAGACCCATGAGCAAGAGCAGATACAAAAGCATTTCATCCAGCAGTGTCACTACCCCTGCCAGATATGTCAGGAATAAACTTAAAATATAACCATAAGCATCACAAAAATAACCAAGACTGTACCTTTGAATAAAACCCATTCCCCCCCCACCCCACGCAACCCCCAAAACTTGGGTGCGTTTGATAACCCAAACAAGGCATGACTGTTAGTCTCTGGGAGGCAACGCACCAACAGGGCGCCTAGGAGGCACAATAGGGAGTGCTTGTAAGCTAGTCAGCAGCTATGCTGCCTGCTCTTCAAACAGTATCTGATTTGAGATCAGGAAAAAAAAATTGTTCTCCCTGCGGGAAGAGTTATTCACCCAGATAGTACTGGGGGCAAATTCTTTTGCAGTGAACCATAAAAAGGCACTTATAAAATAGAAAACAGGTATGTAAAACTGAATTTGGATAATAAAAACCAAACAAAGAAAATGGGAAAAAGGTAAAGGCTGTATTGAAACAGCAGCCTCTCGCTCTCTCCTTGCCTCATAATGGAGGATCAACAATTGACAGCATTGAGAAGAACTCCCCCGTACAAAGGGGAGAGGCCCCCTGCTCAGGAGTATGTCTAGTTGAAGTGTACATCGGTACTAGCAGTGGCAGGGTAAAGTGCAGTATTAGATTCCGTACCGCAGAGTCAGCAAGGAGAGGAGGCAGTATCTCGCGCCAGTAGGAAAGGGGGTAACAA
Source organism: Lithobates clamitans (assembly GCA_037952925.1). Taxonomy (NCBI): domain Eukaryota; kingdom Metazoa; phylum Chordata; class Amphibia; order Anura; family Ranidae; genus Lithobates; species Lithobates clamitans. The sequence continues at coordinate 602,496 of JBBGZY010001280.1, read as the reverse complement.
TGCAGTAATTAATGTCTAGTAGTCAGTAGGTGTAAGTGGGAGTGCATTGTACCGCATAGGGACTCACCCACCGGAGAAAGGAAAGCAAGGCGTCTTGGCGTTCGGTGAATGCAGCGGGGTCGTATTCCTCCAGTTGCGGTTCTCCGCGTCCTCAGCGCAGTATTTAAGGGCTTTGATTTTGGTAGTGAGGGTGCGGGGGGAGGATGTGTGATAGGGGGATAGGGGGCACCCCTGTCGAGTTCCGTTCGACAAGGAGAAGGTGTCCGACAGGTGACCGTTGACCCTAATCCTCGCCGTTGGGGATGAGTACAGAGCAAGAATGTATTGGAGCGTATGGTCGCGAAACCCCATTTTGCGTAGAGCTTCTGCCATGTAGTCCCAGGCCACTCTGTCGAACGCCTTCTCCGCATCAAGGGAAAGGAAAAAACCCAGTGTATTAGATGATGTTAACCAGTGATGTATGCTGATGGCCTTCAGGGTATTATCTCGTGCCACTCGGCCGGGGATGAAACTTACTTGATCCAACGAGATCAAAGCGAGGGAGTAAAGGGAGTATATGGTTCGCCCAAATTTTTGCGTACAGCTTCACGTCAAAATTAATGAGCGATATAGGCCTATAATTTGGGACCAGGGTTGCATCTTTGCCCTGTTTAGGTATCACAGTGATGTGGGCCTCAAGGATGTCCGGATGTTTAATGGGGGAAGTGGGCAGTGCGTTGAAAGTTTTTAGTAAATGTGGGGTAAGCATATCCGAGAATGTTTTGTAATAACTTGTGGGTAAGCCATCTGGGCCCGGAGTTTTGCCCGGTTTCAGTAGTTTAAGAGCGTCGATGACCTCTTCCCCTGTGATCGGTTTCTCTAAATTAGCCGCTTCTGCGTCAGAGATGGGTCGTGGGCTGTATTGGGTTAGGAAGTCTTCTATCAGTTTCTTTCTCTCTTGGGATGGATCTGTCGTCAAGGGCGTTGGCAGGTTGTAGAGTTTGGAGTAGAATTGTTTGAATTGATTTGCAATGCCGGTCGAGGTTTCTATTTTGTTACCTAAAGGGTCCGAAATAGAGTGGATGGCCGAGGAGGCTTGTTTATGTTGAAGAGCTCTGGTTAGTAATTTGCCCGATTTTGTTTCCAAATTCGTAATAAATTCGCTGTGTAAGGGCGTATTTACGTCTGGTCAAATTGCCTAGTTCCTCAAGGAGGTCCGCCCTAGCCATCAACAGTTCCTGAAAAGTATTATCCGTTCGTGATCATTTGTGTTTCATTTCAAGAGAATGGATATGCTCCGATAGGCCAGCAATACATGCTTGTCTGGCCTTCTGCCTTTTCGCGGCCAAGGATATGAATTCTCCACCAACGACACATTTGTGCGCTGCCCATAGGGAGATCGGATGAGTAACGGAGGATGCATTCTCCTGAAAGTAGTGCTTTACGTATGTTTTTATTTTATGAAAGTGCTCCAGGTCATTGAGCAGGGAGTTGTCCAGACGCCAACTCGTTGGTTTTGTAGGTGTTGTCGGGAATGTAATGGTGATTGAGATGGGATGGTGATCCGACAGGATCATGGGATCTATGGTAGCAGTAAATAGGGAGTCTAGGTCCGTCTGGGTCAGAAATAAATATTTGATCCTTGTGTATTTGTTGTGTGGAGAAGAGTAAAAAGTGAAATCTTTAGTATTGGGGTGCAGTGTACGCCAAGTACCATGTAGGGTTAAGGTAGCGAGCTGCGTTTTAATCGCCCGCAGTGCTCTATACGTTATAGTGGAGGATCCAGAGAAAGAGTCAAGAGATGGGTAGAGGCCCAAATTGAAATCCCCTCCAACCACCAGCATGCCCTTGTAGAACGAAGTGAGGCGTTGTAAGGTGTTATATATATAGGCAATAGTGAGTCAGTTAAGTCAATAGCATTCCTTCAGTATTGCAGCAGCGCTGTGTGACCCCAATTATAAGGATCCTTTTTTCCAATCAAGTTCATAAAGTGCAAAGACAGGAAACAGATGATAAAAAGATGATATACATCCCCCTAGTCAATAATCTCGTGTTCTGTGAGGGTGAGGGTATTGCCTATATATATATATATATATATATATATATATATATATATATATATATATATATATATTACTTATTATTCAAGCGGCTGCTATTTATTTATTCATATGTTCAATTTTATATATATATGCTATATATACTGTTGGTTATATCGTTCTAAGCGCGGAGCATTGTTGTGAATAGGGCGGGTACATACAACATTCATCTTGACGTTGTAAGGTATTGCTAAAGAAGGGGACTTGTTGTTTGTTGGGGGCGTAGATATTAGCTAACGTAACGGGTTTGTTATGTAGTTTGCCCCTGAGAAAGATGTAGAGCGCATTGGTATCAAGAGCTGTGTCTTGAACTTGAAATGGGCAATTCTTGGATATTAAGATGGATACTCCTTTGGACTTGGAGGTGTCGTTAGTCGCATGAAATACCGTGGGTTAGAAGGAATTATGAAGTTTGTGGAAGTTGTCAGATCTGAAGTGAGTTTCCTGGAGAAACACCACATCAGCTTTAGTCTATTTTAGGAGAAGAAGCAGCTGTGACCTTTTTTCGGGGGTATTGAGGTATTGCTGTCTGCGCAAGTCAAGTCAACAATGAGAGTGAAATAGAAGAACGTAGAAAAACATAGAAGCACTCATAATGGTAACCATGAGAACATTTAAACAATTCTAATATCTTTCTAAAGATGTGTTTTTTCCCCTGAGGAGGCAGCACACAATCTTAAATACACATTTTAAGTTACAGTTAGAGCACCCCTCCATTCTAGCTACAGCAATAGGTTATGTCATACATATATGTGACTATGCTCATTAGATAAGGTGGCCTAGATGTGTGTTTGGCACTATCTGGTGTAACCAGGGTTAGCGATGACATCTCCAGGTTCCCAGAGACAGATCGGGGTCAAACTCCCCCGGCCTAGGGACTCTATAAGAGCTCATTGGAATATGTATTGCATATGAAGTTGCATAGGTAGCTAGGACAAGGATATAACTTGTTATCTTCCAGTGAGATACAAAACTCTTATCTCACATTCATGTGGGAACCTGAGAACTATGTGACCAGTATGGTGTGGGCATGTGATGTGCTGGCCAAATCCAGTACGTGAAAGCTATCAATATATCTGCGTGGGGATGCTGGGGACCAAAAAAAAAGGGGGGTGGGGATGTCCCTAGGCAATCAGAGCCGCATTGCTGGAGGCTAGGTGGGATGATACAGAGCCCGTAATGGAGGCCAACGTTGTGCGTGTAGGTGTGGGAGGGTCCTCTCAATATATGAGGTACCCTGGGCCCGGTTACGGGGTACAATAAGAGCGAGAGGAATCCAGCATGCCCTTAACCGTTTGTTTGTGTAACTCGTGTGACCCATACCTACAGAGCAAATAAAGTCAAGTCTGCACATGACCTGGAGACCTATAAACAAAAGCCGTTAAACATTTAAACATTTCGCACTGGTATAACCAAGGGCACACCTACTCGGAACCTGTGGGGTGGTGTGATAAAGCGCTGCAGGGCGCACCACCTTAGAAAGGCAGTGGGATCAATTCCCAGTCATTGAATGTATGTGGCGTTTGCCTCTGCAAAAAGCCTCAAAAGAGTCAGTGCCTCCCCGTAACCTTGGCACTCTGTAGTGGATGCATCTATACACACAGGATGTTATCCCTTGTGCTGAGGAGAGGAGGAGAGAAACAAGGGTCTTAAAGAGCAGAGGGAGGAGCTATATGCAGGAGGACTAATTGGGTTCAAGTCAGAGAAACAGGAGAACAAAAGAAACGACCAAAAGCGAACGAAAAAAGAAAAAAAAAAACAGGCAAAGTCATGGACTTATCTGTGTATTTTGATTTTCTGTATTCAGTTTCCAGGAGATTGACCTCGGTATGATCCGAAGTCCCATCTGGCCCGTCTTGGAAGTCGGTCGGGCTGCTGCCATTGTTGGAACTTCTGGTGGATGCGTGAGACCTGGAGCCTGAGGTGGACCTGTGTCTGCGGTACCTGGTGCTTTGGGCTTCCATCGGTTCTTCTTGTCGTCATTCTCTACTGGGCGGTTGGGGGTGACGGAATTCAGCATACCAATTCGGAACCTCCATCATTGGGATTTCCAGGGTTTCGGAAAAGGATTGTAGCTCTTCAGGTACTCGTAGCAACGCCGTGGTAGGTGGCAGAGAGGCCAAACGGGAACTTTTACCTATACTGTATGCCCTTGGTGCGCAGGGTGTCCAGCAACGGCTTCAGATCTCTCCTGTGCTGCAGCGTAATACCAGAGAGGTCCTGATATATGTGGATGTTAGCGCCCCCCTGTGAGAGTTGTATTCTATTTCACACTTTGCGGAGTATTTCCTCCTTTAGCTTGTAATCCACTATACAGCACACCAAATTTCTGGGGGGGTTCAGTTTCCTCTCCCTTTGGGCCTGAGCGCACAATGGATACGCTCCATTTGCACTGGTGTCTGCAATGCAAAAGGGCCAGTAACAGTAGCAGCAAGCTGTTCCGAATCAACTGATTCGGGCAAACCTCTGACACGCAGATTATGACGTCTGCCTCTGTTATCTAAGTCCTCCACATGACGCTGGAGGTCTCTCAATTGCAGGGTGTGAGTGTCTACCTTTTGGGTCACTCGGCGGAGGACCGTTCCGTGCTGTGCTGTCACCTTTTCCACGTCTTGCACCCTGTCAGCAATAGCGCGGATGTCTAATCTCAGGTCAGCTATGGCTGCAGACAGGGTCTCCTTGATGTCCGCTGCCACTGCTCTCAGATCCAGGAGGCTAGGATGCTGCTGATGGAAGTTGGCCTGATCCCCTGGCTCAGACAAGGGGATAGCTGGTGGCGCGGTCAGCGGTGATGGCGCTGGGGTCTGTGTCGGGTTCTGTCGGGAGGCCGCCATGTTGCTTCTCTGAGTGCGGAACAGCTCAGGAAGATTTTGGCTGAGGTTGCCTTGCTATCTCTGTGGAGAGCGGGATCGGGGAGTTCCGCGATGCTGTGCCCATATTTAGAAAGCGGGGCGAGCGTTGTGGAGCTTCCGTAAGAGCGGAGAGGCTGGATAGCGGCGGGAGCTCTTCTCTCAGGTGTCCATCTTCCCGCGAGGTCAAGCCACGCCCGCTTGCACGTGTTTTTTAAGCTTTCACTGGCTACATGCTTGATATATTTTTTGTTTTTTTGGATCAATTTTGCACTTAATTTTTTATGCACTACAGTTGCACTTTATTGTATTTATTCAGGCTGTCAGCGTACTTATAACCTTTTTTCCATGTTTTCCATTAGGCCTAATCACTAATTAATATCTTTAGCGCAGGGGATGGTTTTTTCACATGGTTATTTTCTTGAGTAAGGATAAAGAAGGGGAAAATTGCAACCGGCGCTCCAGAACCTTAAGTTCTCTTTCAGTTTGCTGTTTTGTGGCCCAAGCATCTTTTTTCATGGCGGAAGATAATGCAAGGGGACTGCCTTATGGGCTTCCCAAAGAGTGGGGAGGGAAATGTCAGGGGTGTTTTCCGCAAAATAAAATTTTAGGGTGGTTCCCAATTCTGTTCGCGAGGGGAGGTGTTGGAGGAGGAATTTATTCAACTGCCAGTTGTAGGGCCTACGGTTAGGAGACCTAGGTCAAGTGTAAGCAAGATAGGTCAGACCAAGAGATCGGAAATATTTGTGCTGATCGGGCAATGCGAAGAGTGGAGTTATTAACAAAGAAGTAGTCTATTTGGGAGTGTGTACGATGGGGGGGGGGGGGGTAGAGTAAAACGTGTACTGTCGATCTTTAGGATGGAGAACTTGCCAGGCATCAAAAAGAGCATAACGTCTAGTAATTTGTCAGAAGGGCTTCAAGTCCCTAAGGACTCGAGTTTGGGTGCCCCTGAGGTTCACCACATGGTGATCAGAAGCTGCAGAATGGTTTAGGTTAACATCACCCCCACAACCAGAAATTCATGGTCTGACCGAAAAAGACGGGCATAAACTCTAGACAGGAACCCAAGCTGTCAGACATTCGGGGCATTGGTTATTTTTTTTAATAGCATAAATATATGGAATGACTACTGGGTTAGTGTTCCTCTGCATAACAGGGTGACGGACAGTCTGAGGGGTTCAGCAACCAGAGTCTCCGTTGCCAAAGGGTTCACCTTGATCACAACCTGTGAACCATTCCACTCTGCCTCATTGACACAGGTGCTGACCCCTTCCTGCTGCCTTTCAAGACTCCCTTTGCTGAGGTTTAACCCCTTCAGGACCAGAGACCTTGTAGTCAGGGTTTGGAGGTTCCCTCCCAAAACTTTTCAAACCTTAAATTCCAGGTCCCTGATAGGAACTTACTAATTCAGAGAGTACTGACCATCATTCCTCTCTTTTCAACCAGACTACCCTGAAACCTCTCACCCTACATGGGTGAGAACCCCTGAGTACCAAACCAAGTCTTCAAACTGGCCTACTTAAAGGGACGTTAACTCAAATATTGGGGGAATATACCTGCTGTTCAGGATACACTCCCAGTGTCCTGTACACCAGTTACAGAACTATTTAGATATTAAATTGTTGAAATTAATATAGCAAGTGATTATTGCAATTATTAACACTAGTACATGATAGTACCTATTACAACTTGTACCACATTTTCCAAACTTTGCAATTATGATGATCCAGAAAGTCACAGTTGTGGCGCTGTACTGCCAAGGCACCTATAGACTTTTTTTTTAACAATCAGGAGTGCTTTATTGGAAACAATAATAGTTCATACAAATCGAATATACAAGTACAGGCGTATATAATCACAGTACATGCAACAGCTGAGTTACATCTTGTATCACCTGGTCACCATCCATACTACTTATACTTATCATTACACTACATAACAACATGTGTATTACACATCAATTCACGGTATCTGCAGCACACTAATCACATGGTAATGGATGTATAGAGAGATAAAATCAAAGGAAAAGAATATTTGGACCCAAGGCGGAGGGGAAGGAAGGAAGAAGGAAAAAAAAAAAAAAAAAAAAAAGGGGGAAAGAAAGGGGGGGGGGGGGGAAATGAGGGGGGGGGGGGAATGAGGGGGGGGGGGGCGGAGAACCAAGCCGTCCACACCCATACATCTGATCAGTAGCACCCTATGTCCACCCGGCCAGGAGGGAAAAAATTCTGTGCCTCCAACTGTGTTTACTAATTTATCCAGGATGCCCACACTTTCTCAAACTTCCAAGGGCATCCCCTGTTAATATAGGTCAATTTGTATAGGGGTAGGGCCGCATTGACCTTTTCTTCCCACGTCGATATGTTGGGGGGAGATGAGGAGGACCATCTACAAAGAATCTCCTTCCTGGCATAAAAGAAAAGATAGGAGATCAAGAGTTTACTATGATGCGGCCTCTGCTCATCTTCATGAATGCCCAGCAGGGCCAACTCCGGTGTTTTTGGGACCTCGAGCTCCAGCCTAACATTAAGTTGTTCATAAATTTCTGACCAGAATTTTGTAAGAGCTGGGCACTCCCAGAACATGTGCATAAAAGTACCCAGATGCATCCTGCACCTAGGACAATGAGGGTCTCTGTCAGAGTACATTTTGGATAAACGCACTGGGGTAAAGTAGACTCTATGAAGAAACTTTATTTGTGTCAATTTGTCCCCAGCTGCAACCACCAACCTGGGACCTGACTCCAGACATTCATCCCAATCCTCCCTCTCCAATGTGGGAATATCCCTCTTCCACAGTCTCCACAGCCTATCCATTTTGGGGGAGTCAGTATTCAGTAGTGTACCATAGAGAGCAGAGAGAGGCTTCTTCAGATCGCTGCAAGACAAAAGATCTTCCACAGGATCAAATTGCAAAACCGGAGGGTTTGGGAATTGTGCCCTAGCTGCATGGCTAAGCTGGATATAGCGAAAGTACATCCAGCCCGGTAATTCATATGATCTACGAAGTTGGGCAAAAGAGAGCAACACACCCGTTGGCATAATATCTCTTAAGGTCTTGATGCCATGTCTTGCCCATATCTGTGGGTCAGGGATGGTTCTAAATTGGGGCAAGTTAGGGTTACCCCATAACGGCTGCACTGGCGACCAGTGCTCCCTCTGAAAAAATCTACGTCTCGCCACGCCCCACACTCGCACAGTTGCCACTGTCGGAGCAGGTAGGTCCCCATGAGCCCCCAGTCCCCTGTATGCTAGGTTTTGTAAGGCCTGCAAGGAGCCCAGGCACGCCGCCTCCAGGCACACCGCCGCATTTGAGCACTTACCCTCAAACCACCAATAGACTGTAACCATCATTGCCGCCCAGTAATATACCCTCAGATCCGGGAGAGCCAGCCCCCCCAAATTAGTTGGTAAGTACAGCGTAGATTTTGCTAGACGGGGAGCCGAACCATGCCAAATAAAGGAAATTATACACCTTTCCACCTCACGGAAGAATGACACTGGTATCCATGTAGGGCTATTCCTAAAAAAATATGTAACCTTGGGGAGGATTATCATCTTAAGAATATTAATGCGACCTATTAGGTTTAGGGTAAGGGCGGACCACGATTGGCATTTTTCTCTGATAAGGCGCAACAGTGGAAGTACATTTTGGTTATAGTATTGAGCTGTATCTCTGACCACCCTAATCCCAAGGTATTTAAATTCAGTGACCCATTGTAAAGATGAGGGCCCTGTTCCAGCAGTGGGTTGGCCATCCAGCGGGAAAAGGAGTGATTTGGACCAATTAATTCTAATACCTGAGAAAGTCCCAAAGTTATCAAAGAGTTCCAGAGCGGCGTCCAAGGAGGGGCCAGCATCCTGCAGATAAAGGAGGGCATCGTCCGCATAGAGAGAAATTTTCTCTTCTAAACAGCCAATCCGTAACCCATGAACTGCTCGAGACTCTCTGATAATTATTGCCAACGGCTCTATTGCCAGAGCAAAAAGGCTCGGGGACAGCGGGCACCCCTGTCGAGTTCCTCTGTGGAGTGGGAAAAGCTCCGAAACTCTATTGTTTACACGTACCCTGGCCTTCGGAGCCCGATATAGCATCCGAATCCAGCGTATGAAAACGGGCCCGAATCCAAAGTGTTTCAGTACCCCCCAAAGGTATTCCCACTCCACAGAGTCAAACGCCTTCTCAGCGTCCAAAGAGGCAATCACCCTACTGCCCACATTGTCATGTGTGTGGGACAGATTAAGAAAAAGGCGCCTAATATTTATATCAGTGCCCTTACCAGGCATAAAACCAGTTTGGTCACTGTGTATCAATGTGGATATGACTGTAGATAGTCGGGTGGCCAAGATTTTTGCCAAAACCTTGGCATCCACATTAATAAGGGATATGGGTCTATAGGATGCACAATCCTGTGGGTCCTTACCCGGTTTTGGGATGAGGACTATAACAGCCTCATCCATAGACTCAGGCAACTGTCCCCCCTCCCCAAGCCCAGATAACAATTTTTTAAACCTAGGAGCCAGAAGCTCCATATGCTGGGTGTAGAACTCCGCAGGGAGACCATCCACCCCCGGAGTCTTCCCAGCCTGCAAGCTTCCCATGGCTGCCTGCACCTCCTCCAAAGTAATATCCTCCTCCAGAGACTCCCTGTGGACCGCAGACAGTGCCGGAAATGGAATTTTATCCAAATAGCCCTCCAGTTCCGCAGGTGTAGTACATGCCCGTGACGTGTACAGATTTTGAAAAAATCTGCAAAAACTAGAGCTGATATCCTCAGGAGATGATACCAACACCCCCTGGGCGTCTCGTATGCCTGCAATATGTGTGGAGCCCCTCATCCCCCTAGCCAGCCAAGCCAAAAGCTTTCCATTTTTATTGCCAAACTCAAAAACTTTTTGCTTGGAATATAACATGGATTTTTTCGTTTGTTCAGCATTATGTAATTGTAGGTCCCTCAATGCACTCCGCCATGATTCATGGTTTACCGCACTAGGAGATGCAATATACGCCTTCTCCAGCTCGGCCACCTCAGCCTCCAGCCGCTCCAAGGTTCTAGAAGCCTCTCTCTGCAACGATGCAATACGAGAAATATAATCTCCTCTTATCCGGGCCTTGAAGGTGTCCCATATAATTGTATCACTTGAGGAACCCTCATTAGCGTGCCAAAAACTACAGACATCCTCTGTAATATCCTCCTGCAATCTCTCATCAGTCGCCCAGAAACCGGACAGACGCCACAACTTCAGAGCCCCGGATTCATCCAGTGATAAATTTAATTGTAATGGAGCATGGTCAGAGATTCCCCTCACTAAATGTCTAACCTCCCTCATCCAGCGCAAGGCATCAGCAGACACAAAGGCCAGGTCTATACGGGAAAGGGAGCGATATGACGTGGAGTGACAGGTGTACTCCCTCTCCGACGGATGAAAGTGGCGCCAAACATCCGTCAGAGCATATGTGTCCGCCCATGTCCGCAGCTCAGACGAGGAGCCAGGCCCCGGGTGCAGTCTGTCCACTTCCCGGGAGGGCACCAAATTAAAGTCCCCCATTACATAAACCTCTCCTGTACCATACCCCAACACAATCTGCATAATGTCATATAGTATGTGAGCATTGGCCGGGGGAGGAAGATATAAACCTACTATTACCATCTTCTTATCATAAACTTGTGCATGTAGAATCACATATCTGCCCCCGGGATCTGTACGCACATCAATGAGCTGAAAGGGAAGAGACCTGCGGACCAGAACACTTACCCCCCTGGCGTAATTGGAGTAGGTAGAATGATACTGGGCTCCAACCCATGCTCTACGGAGACCAAGGATCCTGGATCCAATCAGATGCGTCTCCTGAAAAATGCCTATGTGTGGGGGATTTTTTTTCAAAAAATTAAAAACCAAGGCCCTTTTTACAGCCGAGTTCATTCCTCTCACATTCCAAGATATAATTGTAATGTTAGACATTATGACTCATGTGATATATTTGCTGCCAGGGTCCGCATGTCTCCTCCCCCCTCCAACCAAGGCCATCCGGAGGAGACCCGAGCCAGAGAAACCATCGGTCGGGTACAACTCCATAGCATGTATTGCAATCTAGTTCAACAGAGATGTAACAACGCAAGTGAATACAGGTACATTCATATTCGTGGCAATAATAAAGCGACTCCAAAAGAAAAATTAACCATAAAAACCCCCACATCTGCAACTGCAGAAAAACATGCCCCCCTCCCCGCATCCCCCAAAAATGGCGATGCATATGTCTCCCTGAACCCCAACTAGTAGAACTGTTCAAAGGGCGTGAATTTAAGACAGAGAACGTTCAAAAGTCACCTTAGAGATGCTGGTTGATTATGCTGGTAATGGTCTCCTGGTTACCCCAGGGGTACAGTTCTTAGTTGCAAAGAAAACAAACAAAAAGAAAAAACAAGGAAAGAAAGATTCTCTCATAAATGCGACCTCCGTCGAGAACAGTGGCCAGTCTCAAAATATCTGATCTATCAAACCCCCTTAACCGTGCATCTCCTGCTCCTCTTCACTTCCATGAGGCTATACGAGGGGGCACAGCTAGCACCATCCGGTCTAAGTATCCCAGTCTCACTTCCCTCGGTGGCAAAGCAGAGTCAGTGAGGGGGTGGGTATATCTGTCTCAGGACGCCCTTATTAGCACCAGAGCATTCAGCCTCCAAATGTTGCCTCACATTACCCGAATGACATTACCACCGCCCACACTAATTAAGTCCGGGTGACCGGAGTCAGACCTGCAGGGAATTTTCAGATTCATGCAGTGCATACCAGTCCAGGCTTTCCGCCCATCCCCCCCGTTAGTGTCAGCAATGACTTCCATCTTCTCCCATCCGTGGACAGTATATGTGTCATGAGGGAGTATATCCGGTGCATGCCACCATCTCATAGCAGCCAATCAATAGGAGTATCAGCAGCAGCAGGTAGACAAATACAGTGCACATAATGGCCATCAGTTATTACTGTTCAGCATACAGGAAGGTCGAGTAAAATAACAGAAACAGAAAAATAACCCCAAACTGACCACATAGGTTTCGTTGATACGGATGGCTCCTTCACTTCTTACCGCCTTCAACGGACGGGAGGCAGGGACTCCAACCAGGCAGCTGCCTCACGAGGTGATGTGAAAAATCTCACCGCTTCTCCATCCTGCACCCTCAATTTAGCTGGAAAGAGGATACTGTACTTTATATTTCTTGCCCGAAGCCCCATCTTAACCTGATCAAAGGATCTTCTTAGCTTCTGAGTCTCGAGAGAATAGTCCGGGAAGAACAACAGCTTGCCATTCTGATACTTAACCTCACCCGCTCTTCTAGCCGCCCGAAGAACCTCATCTCGATCTCTGAAGTTCAGCAAACGAAAGATCAGTGTGCGGGGGTTTGAACCAGGCGGGCCAGGAACCGGAGGGATCCGGTGAGCTCTCTCTACCGTGAAGTAGGGAGAGAAGTGAGCGTCTGGTAATACGGCGCGCAGGAGCTCCTCCACGAACACCGTCGGGTTCTTTCCCTCCACTCCCTCCGGCATACCGACAATCCGGAGATTGTTCCTCCTGTTCCGATTCTCTGCATCGTCGACCCTATATTCCAGAGATCGGACCTTTGTTTGGAGGGTGCGTATGGAGGCCGTGTGCTCCGCCACAGCATCCTCGGTCTGGCTGACTCTCTGCTCCGTCTCTGATACCCTCGAGCGGAGCTTATCGATGTCCTGTCGTATCAGGCCGACATCCAGCTGCACGGCTTCAATCTTGTTAGTTAGTGCCGCCTGGCAGGAGGCGATCGCCGCCATCACCTCCTGGAATCCCAGCTGGTTCTCTGCCGTAGGCTCCTCCACAGCCGTTTGCGACGCCATATTGCGGACTCCTCCCGCCACGTGTGTAGGCACTTTCGGGGATATAGCTTCCTCCGTCCGGGGAAAACGAAGCCTTTTTCCCTTATGTCTCGTCCCGTATGGCATCCGGACTAGGAGTAGGGAAGTATAGTGGCAGTAAAGTAGTCAGGAGCAGGATATTTAGATCATATCCAGCAGAGCTCTGGTATCTGCGTCCTCTCAGGTAGCCATCTTGGTCACGCCCCCACCTATAGACTTTAGATGGCAGCCAGGCATGCATGCACAATCTTGCTCTTTAGATCATTCCTTTGTGCAGTCAGTCTACAAACATACAGGTTCTATATTGTGGGGAGGGAAAAAAAATGCAGACCACAGCTTGTTTCAGGGTAGGACAATTTTCATGGTCTGGGAGAAGTCATCCTAGCTGATTTTTTTTTTTTTTTTTTACCTTTTAACAAGCCAGGGAACATTTGGGAAGACTGACATCTGAACTTTTTCAGCAGTAAGTAGCTAGACTGAGGAAACCTTCTATGTCTGTAAGTAGACACAGTGAGGGGCAGTCAAGTGCATTTGGCCCAATAGCCAGTCCTACAGTCCAGTGTTAGTGGCCTGCAATTTTCTTGAAGATGAAAGTTTTGGCATGGACAGAAAGTTTGACATTGTGAGGTTTCTCTAGAAATTCCTCTGCTTATTTTCTTTTAGATAACCGATCCAACATTCTTACACTGTTTAAGGGGAAGGAAGGAGGATGGGATGTGGGAAGCCTCAGCCATTCCTTTTAGAAATACAATCTCTTTAGCTACAGTCTGTGCAAAACTGATCGTTTGCTAAAGGGCAACTTTGAAGCAAGAAAAAAATTGCTATGGTTTGCTGGGTTATCTGTAGTTAAAATGGAAATCCAACAAAAAGAGAGTCTATAGTCTTTTACTGCAAAGGTTTACTGCAAGAGGCAACAAACTGCCAATGTATGCCTTGTTTGCACTCAAGTTCTACAGTTATCTTGAAAATAGCCCAGTACTCCTAGGTACAAGGCACAGTACTTCTGGGTACACGAGGAGGAGCTCATGAGTAGGCTAATGCATATTATCAGGGACAGACCAGAGGTAGAAAAGGCAACCACCTTGGTCACTGTGCTGCAGGGGGTGTAGCTGAAGTAGGAACCTCTCCTACCTCTGCATAACCCAGCTGTGTTCTGCACTGTGCAGGACTGAGCGATCAAACTGGCTGATCAGTCCTATAGATTACAACAGGAGATTGTGGGTCTCCCTGTATAATCAGCGGCACTCTTCTTGGCTGCCTGCTCTGTAAACAGTGCACAGTGTCTGCCTGCTCAGTGCTCTGATGATTACACGCAGAAAGCTGCATTCTCCCTGTGTATTCTGCAGGACTGAGCCATCCATTTTAACTGCTCTGCATTTGTAGGCAGGTGCACTATATTTTATCCACTGGAGGTGGCGTTCATCCGTAAGGGCAATGCAGGTGGTGGCGGAAGTCGAGAGCAGCCTTGTTTCCCTATCTCCTCGATAGTGGCAGCATCAGATGGGATGCTGGCATCTTGGCGGCCATCATGAGTCAGGCTCATTGTTTGTTGCGCAATAGTAATAGCAATAGTTGACAACTATTTTCATAATAAATTAGTTGTCATTTAATCAATTAGTTGTTTTGGCCCTACTCCCTCCCACCTCTATAATACTGCATTTGTTATTTTGAAGGACCAATCTACAGGAAAAATAAAATAGAGGTCAAAAAAGGACATTTGGTTGTTTTTAGTCGAACATTTTCTGCATATTAGGTCTTTGCGATCTGCATAGCTAAGGCTGTGGCGTGGTAAAAAAAACGCACCAAAAATACAACTCCCCACTGAAATGAATGGAAAATACATCAAAGATATGGCAAAAACGCATCAAAACCGCACCCACTGTTGCGTTTTTGGTGCATTTTTTGTCACATGTTCTTTTTTCACAGGTGAAAAACGCACCAGAAATGTGGCAAAAATGCCTATGCGTTTGTACCGCAATTTTGCAACTAAGCAGTGTGAAAGCAGCTTAAGGTATGGTGGCCAACCCTAGTCAACTCAATTGTTTGCTCACTCGAGGGACGTCCTCGTGAACCTTACCTTGTAGTTCATAGACCCTCTGTTCCCATTAGTCATATCCAGGACTACTAAATTAGAGAGTGTTGGACCCTTGTCATCGTGGGCAGCTGTCCATTTTGGGCTGCAGTGAGGTACAGCAGATGGCGGTGTGATGCATCACATAGTTTTCAATTTTTTGTCAATGGTATTTTTTGGGGAAAATTTATTTTTATAAATTTTTTCACATAGAAAAACATACAAAGTGGGGTATCCAAGATACCAGAAAAATACAATAACTTTATTGGCACAGCCGGATACTGAGGAAACATTAAGGCCACAAAAACAACTTTTAACATCCTCCAACTCCCCCTCAAGTGCAATACCTGTGCAAGACCTGAACAATTGAGAAACAACCTAGGATAATTCAGCATGACAATACCATCCTTACAGGAGCCCCTCGGCGATGTTAACATACTAGCCGGATTAATGTCGGAGCATCCAACATGGTTGCCAGCACAGTCGGATATCATCTACGTTCCTCACTATAAGGAATCAAATTGACTTATGATTAACTATGACGGGCTCAAGTAAGTGTAGATGGGTCAGACATTCGAGCATGCCATACCTTCTGAAATTTTTTGGGACCACCTCTATTTTGGTATGCGGCTTTATAGAATTCCCGGGATACCCACATTTACAATCTGGATTTAGGCATTATGTATATGCTTTTATGACAAATGTACTGATGCATTGTAGAACTCTCTGAGTGGGCACAGATGATTACAGCACTGCGGCAATCATGATCATTTGGGTTCTCTCCCTATCATCTTGATTGTTATTATCTTTATTCTTATTAATTCCCCACAGGTCAAGGGATACGTTCCTTCCCCATTAGTGGGTGGCCTCATTGGACAGTCCCAGGCAGTCAGCTGATTCCTCTTTGGCCTATCAGGAGTCGATTTGTCACATGACTCTATTACTGGCGTTTGATTGGCCATATGATTGGCATAGTTTTTATATAAATTTGTACAGTGTAGGAGAGGAGTTTGATGCCCCTGTTGAAGTCCATGTGGACGAAACGCGTCGGGTGAGCCTTACTCTTTCCTACACTTGATTTTATTGTTTTACACGTGATCACGTTTTATATCGTTTGTTGATTATTGGTTATATCCAATGAAATACGTCATTTGATCTGCACTATTGGCGTCCTATCTATCTTTTTGGGAACCATCCATGCTCTGGAGACTTGTTTGTGGCGGAGAATTCCCCCTTGTGCTTTTGAACGGACAGTTGTGACGTGGACCATAGAGGATAGATCCCCCTCAAGATCCGGGATTTCAAGGACCAACCATCGTCCAACAAGGTCTCAGAGCCTGTTTGATTCGGTGTCACCGGCATCCGAATCCACTCCTGCTGGTAAGCGTATTCCATCTATTCACTTCCCATGATTGTACAACTCATGATATACAAGAGAAGGTTTCTACATCAGTCCAACATTCATATTTAGCCTATGTTTGGGACTCTCTTGTATCAGATTCATAGCCATACATTGGGACTTTACTAGATCCCGTCTAATATTCAATTTTTTGGTATTATGCTTCATGTGTTTCAGCTATGTATATATTGGTAATGGTCACCATGTCTGATGTGCCTTTTACCATTGGTTATCATTTTTAGCGCTGCATTTCACTTTTACTTCTGTTTACAATATTGGTCATATTTTATGTAGCTGCTTTTCACATTGGGTTAGCGCAGTGTTATTTATATTTTCTTTGAGGCTTTATAGAATGGCAATACTTTATTGATTAGGGTCTTCCAAAAGGTCAATGAGGGTGCCTCAACTTTGTTCCAATATAAAAGAATCGCTTTACGTGCGTAAAAAAATAGAGTCCTCTGCGCCTTAAGGGGTGCCAATTCCTCCACCAGACCAAACACACAGCATTAGTCAAGGGCACTTTAAGAGCTGCAATATCCTCAAGAGCCCAGGCCACGGCCTCTTAAAAGAGCTGTATGAGTGGGTATAGCCAAATTATTTGCTCAAATTCTGCCGGGGGAATGCCGGCAACACCAACAGTCCGTGAAATCAGAATCCTGGCAAGCCTGGCCGGAGTGTAATAAACCCGATGAAGAATTTTTATTGAATGAGGCGATCCCTGGAAGACACCAAATATTTAAAGGGGCAATCCCACATCATCCCAATCGTCACCTTGGGTGTCACAAACATCCATCACTCCCTACACTTTTCAAGAGATTTAGGCCTGACTGGAAATAATTCTTTATAGACTGCGGACCGCATCTTTGGAAGTTATTCTGATGCCAGCAACTGTTCCAGGTCTGAGGATTGGATCTGTAGAGCGGTGCTTCCAAACTGCGAACAAAAAGTATGACGCAGTTGCAGGTATCGGAAAAAATACCAGTTATGCAGTTGACATTTATATTTAAAGGGGTTGTAAACCCTCTTTTTAAAAAAAAATAACAAACATGTCATACTTACCTCCACTGTGCAGTTTGTTTTGCACAGAGTGGCCCCGTTCCTCGACTTCTGGGGTCCCCTGGCACAGCTGGTAGCTCCTCCCCCGCATCAAGTTTCCACGTTGGAGAAGGCTCTCCTAAGGTGGACACTCCCGAGTCTTCCATCTGTGTACATTCACACAGAATGCAGGACTCGGCTCCGCCCCCCGGTGCCCGAGTCATTGGATTTGATTGACAGCAGCAGGAGCCAATGGCTGCTCTGCTATCAATCTATCCAATCAAGAGCCGAGACAACGGGCAGAGAGGAAGCCAAGGGAACGAACAGGCTCAGGTGAGTAAAACGGGAGGGGGGGGCTAGGGGACCGGTCAGTGTCAGAAGTTTTTTCAACTTAATGCATAGGATGCATTAAGGTGAAAAAACACAAGGGTTTACAACCCCTTTAAGTTCATTAAATGTATGCAGGTGCCCCTACCAACAATATATTTCAGCTGCTTGATTTTTTGTCAACGGTATTTGAAGTGCATAAAATGACACTTCATTCATGTCATGAAATGCAGTACCTTCCTGTGAGCTGCAGGAAAATGCAGCTTAATGCACAGCATGTGCGGGCTGACTTGCAATGAGAACAGGGTACAAAGAAAACAATTGTTTGCCATGTGCCCTAGGAGTGACCTGTGTTCTTCCAGTACAACACTTTTAAATGGGCAGTTGATAGGAGGCTGAGAAGTGTCTACAGAATACGTACAACCCCCTCATATCTCAGCCTTGGGTTAAGGATAGGGCAGTCAGGCTCAACCACCTATTTTTCCCACCTTCTGGCCTAAATCAGCCCTTACTGAAAAGTTCATATGTGTTTTTTTTTGTTTTTATAGTAACATCTTTCATTTTTATTTGATTTTATATATCAAAAATCATAATTTCTAGTCTCCTGCACATGCAATGTGATCTTGCAACTTCTTGGTCGAAAATGTGTAGGTGCCACTACTGCATTTCTTTGGCCTCACAGCTATCCTGGTTATCACTTAGACCCCTTTTACACTAGGGCGTTTTTCAGGCGCTTTAGCGTTAAAAAAAGCGCCTGTAAAGCGCCTGAAAGAAGCCTCATCTGCAATCCCAATGTGAAAGCCCGAGTGCTTTCACACTGGGGCGCTGCACTGGCAGGGCATTAAAGAAAGTCCTGCAAGCAGCTTCTTTGCAGCGCTTTCGTGTTTTTGCCACCGGGCTGAGTGCACCGATGGCCCGAGCCCTTTCAAACTGCCAGCGCCCAAAAAAAGCGGCGCTCTTAAGCAGGGCTTTACCAGCGTTTATCAGGCGCTGGCAGTGTGAAAGGGCTGTGGCTTTCACATTGGGATTGCAGATGAGGCTTCTTTCTGGCGCTTTACAGGTGCTTTTTTTAACTCTAATGTGCCTGAAAAACGCCCCAGTGTGAAAGGGGTCTTATAGTTGCATAGTTAGGTTAAAAAAAGAAACAAGTCCATATAGTTCAACCAATAATAAAAAAAATAAAAAAATCATACAATCCCATATACACAATCCTATACCCACAGTTGATCCAGAGGAAGGCAAAAAACCCCAGCAAAGCATGATCCAATTTGCTACAGCAGGGGAAAAAAAATCCTCCCTGATCCCACAAGAGTAGGGATGGGCGAACGGTTCAGCCCGAGCATAAGTTTGGGCCGAACTTTAGCTGTTCAGACGTTCGGCGAGTAGCCAAACAAACGGGTAGTTTGTTTGTTCGCTCCCCCGAACCGACCACAATGCATTGCGGTGCTAAACAGTGCATTGCAAGCTTCTGAACTGAAAGCTTCAGCCAATCAGGGCACAGAGCACTGTCAGAGTCATAATTGGACACTGTCATCATGACTTTATCCAATCATGGCTCATTCCCACCCCACAGTATAAAAGTATTCTTTCAATGGCAGTCATTTTTAGTGTGGTTTTGGCGTGGAGAGAAATAGAACAGGGCTCTGTTCAGTGCTATCAGTTAGTTAATGTGCTATACTGTGCTATTTTGCTTCAATTGTCAGTGTAGAATATTAGTTTAGTGTCAGTCTAGGGATAGTGTGAGTGTAGAGAGGAGGACCATCATTCAGCTTTGCATAGTTTGCAGCTAGAGTAGGGACAGCTCAGATAGTTTCACCGTAGTGTAGTGAGACCGTGTCAGTCATACATGTATTAGTGTGGAGTAGGGACAGCTCAGGTAGTTTCAGTGTAGTGTAGTGAGACCGTGTCAGTAATCTTGACAGTCGTGTAAAGCTAGAGTAGGGACAGTTCAGATAGCGTCAGTGACGTTGAACACGTCTATTTGATTGCGTTACTGCCAGTTTAATGCCATTTACTTCTGGGTGCGTTACTGCCAGTTTAACGCCATTTAATTCTGCGTGCGTTACTGCCAGTTAAACGCAGTTTACTTCTGGGTGCATTACTGCCAGTTTAACGCCATATTTTGCCTTTCGTTACTGCCCATTTAACGCCATTATAGTTTTGTGCGTTACTGCCAGTTTAATGCCATATAGTTCTGTGTGCGTTACTGCCAGTTTAATGCCATATAGTTCTGTGTGCGTTACTGCCAGTTTAACGCCATATCGTTTTGCTTGCGTTACTGCCCATTTAAGTTAAACTGACAGCAATGCACGCAAAATGATATGGTGTTAAACTGGCAGTAACGCACACAGAATTAAATGGCGTTAAACTGGCAGTAATGCACACAAAACGATATGGAGTTAAACTGACAGTAACACACGCAAAACGATATGGCGTTAAACGCCATATCGCTTTGCGTGCGTTACAGCCAGTTTACCGCCATATAGTTATGTGTGTCACTGTACGTTTGCTGCATTATATTGCAGTACATTATAGTGTATCCATGGAGTGTGTCTGTGTAGCTTGAATACTCAAATTAAAGTGCACCAACCATCTCTTTACATTAATTAAAGTGCATCTACGTACAGATTTCAACTTCTTCTTTACATTTGCTTATAAGCACCGCCCCTCCATCCCAATAATGTCTGGGAGGACAAGGAGAGGCAGACATTTGCTTGGCACTGTAAGGGGGCCAGCAACAAATGTGTCCACAGGCAAAGATGGACATGGTGGTCATCATTTCCTCTGTTTAGTGAGTTTGCCCGTGCTATCCACAGCATGCAGAGGAGGTGGTGGACTGGCTTACTAAACCTTCCTCATCCTCCTCATTCTCTGTCATGCAGAGACAAGTGTGCAGTCCCCTGCAGTTGCCAGAGTGGATAAACCTGCCTCCTTGTCCACATCTATTCCTGCAATAGCCCCAACATCAGCCATTGAGTCAGCTGAGTTATTTGACCACAGCGTCAGCCACTTGCTTCTTGATGATGCCCAGACCAGATGGAGATGATGATGATGAGGTCACTGATGCAACTTGGGTGCCAGATAGAGCAGAGGAGGAAACTGAAGGTGAGGCGGCATAAACCCATGGAGGTCGAGATCAAGAAAGAGTAGAGAGCAGCCACCCTATTCCATCTCATTCTGCAGCTGTTATCTCCCGGCCCACTCCCTAAAGCTCAGCTGCCTGGACCTTTTTCTGCACATATGCAGCAGATCGCACTGTTGCCATCTGCAAACTGTGTCTCAGGCACATCAAACATGGCAAAAATACCAACCATTTGGGTACCACATGCCTAACAAGGCATTTAACGTCCAACCACTCAGCCCGTTGGCAAGAGCACCTAAAAGCCACACAAAAGGGGCACAGATCTGTCCCTCCTCCTCCCACTTACCCACTTCAGTCTGCCCCTGCTATACTGAGTCATTACCTTTCAGCAGCCTCCACTGACAGGGATGATGGTATAGCACAGGGTGTCCCAGGTCCTAGCAGCACATCTGCCAGCCGCACACCCCCAGCTGTAGGACTGTAGCCGAAATTTCTCTACCCCATCTGCTGCAGCGGGAAAAAAAAAAATACAGTCCCTGCCACCCACATGCCCAGCGTCTAAATGCAAGCTTATCAAAGCTGTTGGCTCTCCAACTTCTGCCTTTCAGCCTGGTGGATTCTGCCCCCTTCCGTGAATTTTCCGTGAATTTGCACATGTGCTGTACCACAATGGCAGGTTCCTAGTTGCTACTACTTTTCACGTAAGGCCGTTTTATCTCTCTACCACGTGGAAGGGGATGATCTGGCATCGTTGGGCAAGGCAGTCAGCCGTAAAATCCACCTTACTGCTGACACATCAAGCATGGGCAGGGACAATATATTTCGTTTACAGCACACTGGGTAACGCTGCTTGCAACTCAAAATGATGCAGGCCAGGGCTTGGTGCTGCAGCTTGTTGTGCCCCGCCACGTCTCGATACAGCTGGTGGTGATGATGCCAGACCTGTGAGCTCTACCCCCTCCTCCTCCTCTGCCACCTCCATGCCCTCCTCTGCAGAATTGTCCTATGAACATCAGGTACCCCCTAAGCTTTCAAAGGGCTATTCCATGAGTCAGGCTAAAAGGTGCCATGCAGTGCTTCAGCTGGTGTGCTTAGGGGACAGGAACCACACCGGAGCAGAGATTCTTGCAGCTCTGCAGGGACAGGCCCAGAGGTGGTTAACACCACGCCAGCTGGAGCCAGGAATGGTAGTGTCCGATAATGGCTCAAACCTCCTGTCCGCTCTTAAACAGGGAAAGTTGACACATGTGCCATGCCTGGCACATGTCCTCAATTTGGTGGTGCAGTGTTTCCTAAGTATGTACCCAGGGTTGCAAGGTGTACTAAAACAGGCCAGAAGAGTCTGTAGCCATTTCAGGCGGTCATACACAGCCAGTGCTCGGTTGGCTGAAATTCCACCTGCCTGTAAACCGCCTGATTGTGACATGTCCACCAGGTGGAACTCGACTTTGGCAATGGTGCAGTGGCTATACTTGCGGCAGAGGGCCGTCAATGAGTACCTGTGCCAGTACGGCACGACGACGGGCTCAGGCCGCCTCGGCTTTTTTTTCCCCACACCAATGGCTGATCATTAAGGATGCATGCACTGTATTGTCATTATTTGAGGAGGCCACAAGGATGGTGAGCAGTGACAGTGCATGCATCAGTGCCACAATCCCTGTTGTGTTCCTGCTAGAGCAGACTCTGCGTGGCATTATGGACAGGGCACTGGAGGTAGAGCAGCAGGAGGAAGAGGAGGACTTCCTTTCCTCTCAAGGCCCACTTTATCCAGACACCATCATTCCTATGTCACAGAACACACAGGAGGAGAGAGGGGAGGAGGATGAGGAAGAGAATTCTGGCACTTTCCTAGGCTTCGAAGAAGAGGAAGACATGTGTCAATCTATAGGTGATGACTCCAGTAGGTTACAGTGTGGTGGAAAATGTTGTTTTGAGTCTTCTGTTGGTCAAGAGAGGAGCGTTGGAGAAAGCGTCCGCCTAAGTGAGGCATTTTGGAATTATTTTAGTAATCACCGCCCAGGGCTGTCAGCTTCCACATCCCATCGGCAGCGTCTGCATCACATGGTGGACGATTACCTCAGGGCCAAAACGTAGGTGGAGAGCTTTCCAGCTGACGATCCACTGACTTACTGGGTCATGACAATAGACCACTAGTCAGAACTTGCCAAGTATGCTATTGAGTTTCGTGCTGCCCTGCATCCAGCGGGCTTTCAGATTGGGCATTCGGTGCTGCAGGAGGTTTTGTTACTGATCATAGAACGCGTCTGTCCACAGACTCCGTGGACCGTTTCACTTTTATTAAAAAGAATCAGTCCTGGATTACCAGCAATAAAGCCCCTGATGGCGATGCCACTGATAGTCTTTTTGGGACGCGGAATCTCTGCAGGACTTTGAGGCTGCCTAGCTTTAAGGGTGTTCAATCATTTCATCTGGAAGAATGTTTTTTTTTTTTATAGGTTTCATGGGCACAATTAACACCCAAGACCAATTTTTCTGCACCTGTTTGACAGGTGCATATCATTGTAATTTTTACAGCAAGGTCAATTCTTGCTTTCATCAAGAGTACCTCTATAGGGTTATGGTGGGAAGGCACCACCGACACCCAAAGACCAATTTTTATGCACCCGTTACTTCTATCCAAAGTCAAAGTGACACCAGAATGTATCCAAACAATCTCTAATCTTGTTCCCAGTGCACTACATTGTGGCCTCATCATTCACACTGGCTCCCCAGCTGTTGCTGAGCAAAATAAAGGCAGCTTGCAGGGAAAATGTCTTTTTTTTTTTTTAGCTTTATAAATGCAATTATTGCTGCAGCAGATTCTAGACATGGTACAGATCTGCCACTTTACAGGTAGACTAAGGGGACCCCTCAGGCACTATATTGGAAGGAATTTTTAATTTCTATGCTTTCATTTAAAAATAAAAAAAAATCACTGCTCATTTAAAAATGACGTTTTTTACAAACTTTTTTTATTGATACGTGTCCCCCAGGGCAGAACCCAGACCCCTATAACCATTGTATGCCCAATTATTTGCATATAAGCCTTCAAAATGGGCACTTTTGATTTTTGATGTTTGTGTCCCATTGACTTTAATGGGGTTTGTTATTCGGGTCCAAATTTTCACGGCGTTCAGAAGTTCTACTATTATTTACTATAAACCATTTAAAACGGAATCCCACTGACAACTATAGAGTGTTTAAAAAAGAAAGCCCCATGACTAGGAATCAACATTTCTACTTCCTGCATAAAGGATTGCAGCCACAGTTATTTGTACAACCCCCTTCAGGAATGTTTTACAAACAGTGTGCAGGGGTCAGGAGTGTGTAATGCACAGTGTGGTGGGACAAGGAGTGTGAAAAATACAGTGAGCAGAACCCAGGAGTGTGCAACTTAGAGAGTGCAAGGATCTGGAGTAAAAGTAACATACAGCTAAGCAAACAAAGTGAAGGGGTCAGGAGTATGTAACATGAGTAGTGCAGGCATCAGGAGTATATACACCTTAGTGCACAGCGCCCCGCATGCTTCATTCCACCCCCTTTATTCATAGAACAGCAGTACCCCCTAAAGCGCATTTTGGCAACGAACACACAGACACAAACAGCTACCCACATTCACATACAGTACATACATACATGCATATAGCATCTTCTAAAATGATACATTCACAGTACCTAGCCAACATTCTCATTTAATCCTGCTGGATGTGGGACAGGTTCACAGCAAGGCATGGATAGAGTTCGGGAGGCGAAGCAGTTAGTCATCTACACGGTTTATACTGCCCTGGGGCAAGCTGTATAGACTGCTGTGGGGAGACGGTGATCAGTGCTGTGGGCTGCAGCAAATATACTGGTAACCAGGACAGTTTCTCCTGCATGTGACATCATATGGTCCCCCCTTCCTACATCAAAACCCTGTGCCTAGAGAAGCTACCCTTTTTGCTCCCCTTGCCTTGTTCTAGCCCTGGTTTAAAAGTCTGGATTTCTTACCAAACAACTAACTGTTCCTTTTGTACTCTTCTCTTGGTTGTTAATTTCCTTCAAATGATTATTCAAATTAGTAATAAAGGAGTCCAGGACTTTGGTTGTTCTTTTGTAGCTGCCCTGTGTTACACTGCAACTCAACTGCCAGTGCTTCCTCCCTAGATGATTTTAAATTCTCACGGTTTTACTCCTTTACATTTCCCCTATATTTACAGCTGTTATTTTGTATCCATGACATCATACCGCTAGTGCAAACCTTATACTTTTCTGAAGTTCAAAAACTTGTCATTGATCACAAGCAAAAAAAAAAATACTAAAAAATACAAAAAAAAAAGCATTGAAAAACTTGTCATTCTTTTGCTTTGATGTATTTTCTCTACAAAAATAAAGACATTTGGAATGCACCTTGTGGATCCTGCTTATTGAAGATGGGCATTTTTTGTTCTTAGCCTGGGAAGTGTTCATCACAGCTCAGTGAAGTTTCCTCTTTCTTGAGGAATTTTTCTAGGTTAACTCTATATTCCCTACTCTTCACTCCTCAGCGAAAGTTTGATACTAATTTTAACCTGTGGAATTTCGGAGTCCAACTATGTTATCCAAATGCAGATTGCGGTGTATTTTTTTTTTTGTCCCTTTTAGTTACTGCTTAACCCCTTTTTACACAGGGGTTGATGATCTCTCTACCTTCTCCCTTTTTAGGGCTCTGGGGTGATACTTTGAACGTCCTCTTCCTTTAATAACTAAATCATTTGTTTTATTGTCTTTAGTATTATGCATTTCCTCTCTCTGATGTCAAGGTTGGAGATATCCCACTGACACTTCCCTTCAAGCCAAGGGTTAGAACTTAAACTAGTAAAATAAGTGCTGCGCCTAAAAATTTAAACATAAATCACCAAGTGTGATATTAAATCATCACATATCCTGGAGTCCAGAAGCAGCCTGTCTGAGTTCCAGGAGTAGCTTAATACAGCTATAGGCTTTGATTTTTTTATGCTTGTGAGTACTTTGATCATTTTAATACACGGTTTTGCACTATGTGGATTCCTTGGCTTTCTTTTTATGGATATTGTAGTACCAGGGAGGATAATTAACAGAGACCTGGATAGGAGGATGATTGCATTGTACCACTGAGGATCCTTTATACAAAGGGAGTAATTGCCATCTCTTAAAGTGGAACTTTCGCTCGTTGTACTCCTTCCCCCCTCAGGTGTCACATTTGGCACCTTTTCGGGGGGGGGGGGTGCCTGTCTTCCACAGGTATCCTGTTCCCACTTCCGGGAGCCTCAGCCGTGGGTATTGACGTCACCGTCCAGGCTCTCGCCTCCTTCCCCGGCCGCTGGGCAAGTAGGAGAGAGGAACGGAGACTCGCGCATGAGCAGTAGAGTTCCCGGCGTGAAGCCGTGAGGCTTCACTGCTGGGCCCCCTTACTCGCAATGGAGGCGGCATGCACCTGTCAGCTGATGGAAACATAAGCTGCGGTGCCGACATCGCTGGACTCCATGACAGGTAAGTGTCCGATTATTAAAAATCAGCAGCTGCAGTATGTGCAGCTGCTGGCTTTTAATTTTTGCAGTGGTGTGCGGACGTCTGCTTTAAGAGGGTCAAATTATTCTGGTAAACGTGTTTACTAAGCATGCAGTGAAGGAACACTGTGGTGTGGTTTTCTAAAAGGGGATGATCTTCACTCTAGTGAAAGGAAGAGCTACTCCAATCTTTTTATTTCACAGCAGCACTTATTTTATAATTCTTTCTACCAATATATATCTGTTGGTGTACTAGCAGCTATTCATTTATTATACTTTGGGGTGCAATTTAAAAAAAAAAATCTTCATTAATAGTCTTATTACGCTCTTCAGCAAAGCACACATAACAAAAAAAACAGCATTCCTAATAAAAAGGACAGAAACATTCATATGTGCCATTACAATAAGAACCAAAAGGCACTAAACCATTTCTTTCTAATCGCCTGCAGTGCTGCTATATAGAGTAATCCCCTATAAAGAAGTATTCTTAAGCACTCCCAACTGATAGATAGTGGGTGTCCAGGTAAAGTAGTGCTTAAGCCAAAAGAGCTTATTTTTAAGCTTTATGCTGAAATAGTGGGTATGGAATGGGCTCTAAGAAGGAAGAGGGCAGAGAGAAAAGGAGGAAAGAGAGAGGGGAAAAAGAAGGACTGATGAGGACTGAGGAAGGGACCGAGACTAGCGTTCACCAAAAACTGTAGCCATTAAAGATCTGATCTTTAGACTCATAGTTCTGTGAAATACCATAATACCACGTTTACTGGAACTGTTCTTCCCTGCATTTCATAGCTGCTGTCAAACATTCCATGTCATGAATCTGGTTTACCACAGCTATCCATTGACCAATTAACGGTGGATCAGCACTGCATTTTCTTTTTATAACCAATTATAGAACTTAAAATAGACCAACATTGTTCTTCGGACATATTTTATTTTTCTAATTGTCTACCTAGTTAACCTGATTTTCAGGCGTTATTTTGTTCCACCTAAAATTTTTAGTGGGCGGTTACTTCTGATTGGCTCCTTTTTTTTTTTTTTATCTAACCTTCTTGCGGGCACTTATTTCCTATATATTGATTCCACATTGTAAGATCTCTAAATGGATATTACTCACCTCTCAGCTGGACTGCATTTGGACATCCCAATTATCTATAATTTTCGATTTCTGTGTCCCTCAATGGAGGATAAATTAAGAAATCAATAGGACACAGGTCCCGCAACCCCCCCCCCCCCCCCCCCCGAGTTCTTGGTCAAAAAACTGAGACAGGATGTTTGATGCCGGCTGTATGCGGTGGGCTGGCTTAAAGCGGGGTTCCACCCAAATTTTGAACAATATCTGTATGTATTCTCTTCCTTGCCTAGATGCTGACATGCCGTTTAAAAAAATTTAAATAGCTGTAATTATCTTTTATTTTTCTATTCTTCTTTGCACTTCCTGGTTCTCCTCCCGTGGGAGTAGGCGTGTTTCTAGCCTCTCCCAGACTCCTGGGAGCTAGTCTCAGGCTTCTCAGGATGCCACTGAGCATGTGCTGGAACGAGCGGTGAATGCTGGGAGCACAGCATTCACCACATCCAGGAAATAAATGCTTGTGGGCTTCCAATGTCCACAATGAAGATGGAAACGGCCTGCAGTGAATAATATAAGTTATTCTTTCCGACGAAATCTGACACAGGCGGACATATTACACACAATATGTGAGTATGTAATGCTGAGAAGAAAAGTTTGTGAATGAACTAAAAAAAAAAAAAAACGATAGATAGGTGGACCCCCGCTTTAATATTTTGTATTATCAAACCTCCTGAAGGCAATATACCCATTATCTATTATTCCTGTGTCCTTCAAAAAAAAAAAAGATTATTTTAAGGACAATACAAAAATCTAATTTATAAACAGATAACACAGTATATACACAACTGATTATGCCTTTATGTCATCTTCTGGCCATGGTATATGGCACATAAGACTAAATGTACATAATAAAAAAAATTGCATCTGAAATAGCTTATAGTTTTGGAGTTCAGCAAAATCTTTTACTTACCTGTCAGATGCTACATTTATTTGCCATAACTGTACTTTTGAACATTATTTACATTTCAGGGATGGAAACCTTACAAATAATATCTGTCTCCTAAGAATAAAAAACTACAAAGTTTGTAATATTAACAAGCCAGATTTTATTTTGGTTTTATACACCTTTTCATACATTGTACACAAAAAAATGAGCCATCTTTTAATTTGCTACTCAGCCCTGTCACCTGACAATTCATGGTGTGGTTTTCACAATGAAGAATCCTAAATATAATTAAATAATTTATTTCCTTTAAGATGTCTCCTTTACTGCCTACTGGTATGACTCCTATGTAACTTAATGATGGGCAGAATCTAACGTGACAGTCCATCCTTTTTTTTAATAAATTTTCTTGCAAATGACATCCTTTGTAAACTGGAACGAGCCACCCCTGTCAGTTATGGATTCTCGTATCTCGAACATTAGTCACAGATCAATTTTACAGTTCGACATTCCTTGGCCAACAATGGGTGTCTACCTATTGTTATTGCTGTGATGCTACATCTTGTGGGTCAAGTATGATGAAAATATATGCAACATAGTTTGTTGTTGGAAGGCTTTGATTTGGGTTCATTGTAGAGAAGCATACAAAATAAAACCGGAATGGGATTGACTGGTACATGGCAAATTTGAATGGGTAATGTTGTAGGCTTTTTCTGTCCCTCTGAAAAATGTGGTTTTAGGAAGACTGCACTATATTAGCCCTTCCAGTGTGGATATTGATAGATATTGTTTTTTTTTTTTAGTGTTTAGAACACACATACACAGCAGCCACGTTTTCGTCTTGAGCAGAGTTGGACCTCTCTCTTGTCTCCGAACACCTTGCCTTAAGAGGGTCAACCCTATCATGCTTTGCTCAGGCGTATATAGTGTCCTTAGGGTATACAGCGGTGCCCAACACTGCAGTCACACCAACAAGCCTGTTTCAAACAAATATCTGTATTCGTTCCCGGATAGCTTGCCTACAGATAGGGCATGAAGTGAGGGATGTACTGCATTCTGTGCAGGAACCATGGCCACACTGAAACACAAGCTTGATGTGACTGTCGATGCAGATAGGACAGGTGATCCGTTCCTCCATCTGACGATATCTGTTCTGAAGCTCTTCCATCATCTTTCGTGTATCTGATGCTTCTTGGCTGGGAATGCCATCCACCTCTGTGCTGTCTGAAAAACAGTTCACAAAACAAAATCATTACCTGCAATTAGCGCTGGAGGTTGCTGGTTTAAATGTTGAACATTATCAACAGAAAATTACTAATTCTCAGGATTTTTATGGTAAAATGTCCATGCTTGCACACCCTTACTGTGGTAGTTATCCTATATTCCACCTAAATATTCAAGTTATACTTTGAAGGATAAATCAGCAAGAATAGAAACACCTTAAGGTGGTTAGGCACAAAGAGCTTTATACATGACTTTAATCTGTCCAGAATTTATGTTTCAGATTGTTCTTTTTACAAAGCTATGTTGAATTGAAAGACGCCGACTCTCTTGGAGATCCAGTCAAAAGATCTCTACGCTTCAATATCAATCTAGCCACTGTGAAGGCGCTCAATCTCCCTGTTGAATTATTTATATCACCAAGGTGCTAATGATCATCAATTTCATATGTACAGTATTGTGCAAAAGTTTTAAGTAGGTGTAAAAAATATGGTGTGAATTAAGAATGCTTTCCGCAACAGAACTGGTAAGTTTACCTTTTTCAACGAACAAAAATAGGATTTTTAATAACAGCTTACCTGTAAAATCCTTTTCTTTCGATGGACATCACGGGACACAGAGCCACAGTAATTACTGATGGGTTATATAGGTATCACTAGGTATTGGACACTGGTCACACCCTAATAAGGAAGTTCAACCCCCTATATAATCCCTCCCCTTCCAGGGATACCTCAGTTTTGTAGCAAAGCAATATAAGTGTATTAGAAGAGGGGCGGGACCTCTGTGTCCCGTGATGTCCATCGAAAGAAAAGGATTTTACAGGTAAGCTGTTATAAAAAATCCTATTTTCTGTTTAGGACATCACGGGACACAGAGCCACAGTAATCACTGATGGGATGTCCCAAAGCAATGCCAACTGAGGGGGGGGGGGAATCACAACCCAGTAGGGTGCTATCAGACCTGAGGACCCTGTACCGCTGTCTGCACTACGCCCAAAGGCGATATTCTCATGCCTTCTCACATCCACCTGATAGAATCTGGTGAATGTATGGACTGAAGACCAGGTTGCGGCCTTGCAGATCTGAGCCATAGAGGCCTGGTGATGCACTGCCCAAGAAGCACCAATAAGCCCTTGTGGAATGTGCCTTGATCTGAAACGGAGGAACCTTCCGTTTCAAACCATGAGCTTGAATAATCAATTGTCGAATCCATTTAGAAATGGTCGCTTTTAACGCTGCCTGTCCTCTATTGGGACCCTCTGGCAGCACGAACAAGACATCCGTCTTGCAAATCTGAGCAGTTGCTTCCAGATAGGTCTTGACTGCTCTTGCTACATCCAAAGAATGTAGTGACCTTTCTTCCGAAGAACAGGGATCTGGAAAAAAGGAAGGCAGAACAATGTCTTGGTTTAGATGAAAATCTGAAACCACCTCCGGTAAAAAACTAGGATGAGGGCGCAGTACCACTCTATCCTTGTGTATAATCAAGTAAGGCTCTTTACAGGAAAGAGCTGCTATTTCTGATACTCTTCTAGTAGAAGAGATGGCTACCAGAAAAATTAGTTTCCTTGTCAGCAAGACCAAAGGAATCTGACGTATTGGTTCAAAAGGCTGTTTCTGTAACACCGACAGAACCAAGTTCAAGTCCCAGGGGTTTAGGGGCGCCTTAACCGGAGGATTAAGACGCATCACCCCCTGCATAAAGTTTCAGACCAAAGAATGCGAAGCAAGCAGCCGTTGAAACAATACTGATAAGGCCGAGACCTGGCCCTTGATGGTACTCAAGACCAGCTTCATCTCTAATCCTAATTATAGAAAATCAAGAATTCTACCTATGACATATTTCCTGGGATGCCATCCCCTGGATTCACACCAGGATACATAAGCTTTCCAGACTCTATGATAAATCATTCTGGAAGCTGGCTTCCTAGCATTGATCAAGGTAGATATGACAGGACCTGAAAGCCCACGACTTTTTAGAACGTGGGTCTCAATAGCCAACCCGTCAAATCTAGCGTTTGTAAGGCAGGATGGAACACTGGACCCTGAGATAACAGGTCTGGGCGTACCGGTAGGGTCCACCGGGAACCCACCGTCATCCTTGCTGTTTCTGCCTACCAAGTCCTTCTGGGCCAAACGGGGGGCCACCAGAAGTACCGACTTCCTTTCCTGCCTGATCCTGCGAAGGAGCCGTGGCAGTAACCGAATAGGAGGGAATGCATAAATCAGTGAGAACCGATGCCACGGAATCACCAACGTCCTGCCTGCAAGAGGATCCCAGGCAACCGGTAGAAAGGATTTCCCCTTCTGCAGGTTTTCGGGTATGAGCCACCCATTGAGGCTCTGACGCACCGCATGCGACAGGTGCATTGGAAAGTCTAATGCCTGAACCTTCTTGTTCCAGGCCGACAGAATACTGTGTTGCAGCAGTCCTGACTGGAACTGAGCATAGGGAACTGCTTCGAATGAAGACACCATCTTCCCCAGCAGCCTCATACAAAGGCGGACAGAAGGACCCTTCTTGGTCCTGACTGTCAGAATCAGCTCCCTTAGAGCAGTGATCTTTGCCTGCAGACACTTCTGCTGAGCAGGAAAAATGGGCACAAGTAGGCCTGCATCTCTGATGTCTATTGATGTCAAAAATTCTCCTCCCTGCAGGGTGGAGACTACTGTCTGAATTGATTCCAAACGGAAGGACTGTATCCTTAGGAATCGATACAGATCTCTTAAATCCAAAATGGGTCTGACATCCCCATTTGGTTTTTGGACCATATAAAGGTTGGAATAGAAGCCCAATCTTTGATCCTTTGTGGGAACCACCATAATGACCTCTTGTGACAAAAGTCGCTCTATCGGTAGAAGGAGCGACTGCTTCTTCTCTGGGTCTCTGGGAACACCTGATCTGAGGAAACGAGGAGAGGGAAATTCTTGGAACTCCAGTCTGTACCTTAAGGTTACCGTGGAAATTACCTATCTGTCCTCCTGCCAGAGCCTTGAGAGCTGCAGCAGTCTTCCCCACACCTGAAGAGGCCTTAGTGTCTTGTCTGGAAGACTTCTTCCCCCAGGACTTCTTCTGTCCCTGGGGTTGACTCTTGTTTCTTGCCCCAGACGGAGGAGGCCGTCGTGACTGCCTGAAGGCTGATGCCCCTGGTGCTGGGGAAAGAGTCAGTTTAAAAGAGGGACGCTTACTCTTCTTCTTAACAGGTAAGAGAGTGCTTTTCCCACAAGAGATTCTCTTGATATAGTTATCCAAGTCTTCTCCAAACAACCTTTCACCACGAAATGGAAACCCAGCCAGGAGCTTCTTACATGGTGCTTCGGCTGACCAATTTTTCAACCAAAGGATTCTACGCATATGCACCAACCCAAGTGAAAGGCGAGAGGTTTGCACGATAGAATCTCTGATGGCGTCAACAACATAACATAAGGCCACAGGAAGGTTAGCAAACCCCTGGGCCTGCTGTTCAGGTAATACTTTGATGACCTGCTTAACATGGTCTCTTAAGTATTGACAGACTCCAATCGCTGCTACTGCAGGTTGGGCCACTGATCCTGCTAAGGAAAAAACATCCTTCAATAAGAATTCCATCTTTTTGTCCACAGGATCCTTGAGCATCTGAGCGTTGTCTACAGGACAAGTCAGACTACTATTTATAGAGGAAATGGCCGCATCAATGGCCGGCATTCCCCACATCTTAATAAATTTTTCTTCCATAGGATAAAGTGTTGAAAACTTCTTCGGCGGAAGAAATCGCTTATCTGGGTGATCCCACTCAGAATAAAGGAGCTTTTCAAGTAAATTATGAACAGGAAAAGCATGTGCTGTTTGAGTAGGTTTCAGCGACCCCAAAGAAGATGAAGTTCCCTTAACAGACTCAGGTACGGGCAACTTAAATGTGGAGCGGACCAATCCAGTAAGGATCTGCACTAAGACCTTCTCCTCTTGGGAAGTCGCAGAGGGTCCTTCTCCACCTGATTCCTCCGAAGAGGAATCATCCGTCCCATCCCGATCCTCTGAAAGGAATTTGTCTCCTTTATCCCAGAGCTCCTCTGTTTGAGGGTCTTGGGAAACAGAGGAAGGCCTAGTGCGTTTTCTTCCACTGAGTGAAGATGTAATCACGGCCATTAATCTTTCCTCTAACCCAGAAATGGTTGAGGAAAAAACCTCCTGCGTAATGTATACAGGGGCTGAAGTGCCAGAAGCAGGTGTAGCCCCTGACCCCAACGGCTCTCCCTGGCTAGCCATCCCTGGCCCCTCAGGAGGGGAGGGTGTAGCAGACAGGGGGTCCTCAGAACCTGAACGAGATCCCCCAGTGTCTCTGGTTCTGGGGGTACTTGAACCTCTTCTACCCATAGTGCAAAGCAACAAGGTGTGAGGTATCCAAAAATGAACACTGACTGCTGAGCGATGTAGTCCGGCAAAGCCTTGCTACCAAATGCCCAGTCTGGTGTTCCCTTAGTAAATGCAGCCTAGGAGAATGCCTGTGTCCCACCTTACATGTGACTGTCAGCTCTGTGTCCTTCCAAGGCTCAGAGCACCTGTAAAGTGTGCTTTTAAATAGCCCTGCTTTCTAGCACTGTGGGCGTCTGAGCACGCTGACGCTGTGCTGACGCCCCCCCCCTCGTTTTTGAAAAACGAGCGCTTCCCGCACGAGCCGACCCTTCCTGACAAGCATGGAGGAAGGCTGAGGGAGGGGGAGGAAGGAGGAAGCCGGCAGTGATGGGCCCTGTATGCACAGGCGGCGCGGCGGCGACAGTGCGGTCTAAAATCGCCTTACAGCATATCTGAAGCCTGCCCCTAGCCTGGGGAGAACAACCCAGATGAAAAAACCCCCATCCATCTTACCTGGAGCCGGCGGAAGAGCTTGTGCAGCGAACGCTGAGACAGAATCAAGCATGAGATGATTTGTGCTCTTGGCAACCCCCGGTGGTCACAATAGGCATAGCATGCATTTACCTTAAAGGAGAAAACCCACTAGAATTAAAAAATTCTGTGGAATCTCCTCTTACCTTATCCAGCCGCAGGGTGCTGTATACACAGACCCAATCTTCACCTCTCACGGTGGGCTCCGTTTGTAAAAAAACGTCAGACACTGGGGCCCCCTTACGAGTAGGGGGATCCTGCAGTTCTGGCCCTGTAAAGCAGCCAGCCAGAAATTAGGAAGTTAAAAGCCATTTTCTGATCTGCGGGGTCCAGCTCTCTAAAAAGAGAAGCGTTACAGGTAAAACCTCGTTTCTTCGGACACGAGGCCCGGGTACCATCCAATTCGGCCATGAAAGACACTTTGAATGGATCCGGTCTGCCTGGTTCGCCCCAGTATAGGATATAGGATATAGGATATTCCCTTCAGCACAGGACATCTTTGCACGTCCAACACCTAAGACACTGGCGTAAAAACTGAGCTATCCCTGGAAGGGGAGGGATTATATAGGGGGTTGAACTTCCTGATTAGGGTGTGACCAGTGTCCAATACCTAGTGATACCTATATAACCCATCAGTAATTACTGTGGCTCTGTGTCCCGTGATGTCCGAGAAAGAAATGGCAAGTTAATAAACAGAAGAGAAATCCAAATCAATTTTTGGTGTGACCACCCTTTTACTTCAAAGAGGCATTAAAGTAGAACTAAGATTAAAAACTAAAAATCGATAAAACTAAGTAGAATGTGAAATATGTCTGTCTTTGTCATGTAAATGCAAGTATTTGGAGAAATTTACCTGCCCCCCCTCCAGCATGTCAGCTTTGTTTATTGTGGAGACAACGTAGCTTCCTCATTTTCTAAATAGTTCCGTTGTCCCCTTTTGTGTTATGCCGTTATTCAAAGGACTACAGTGCGGCGCTGTGATGTAATCAGGGGACTACCTTGTTTAATACCAACCTGTAGATTGTGTCTATCTGTCCTGCTGAGCGGCTATCAGCCTGTCATATACTCCAGCCAGATATCACGAATACTCCATCTGGACGAACCCATCTACGACTCAGTGACAGTCTGCAGGAACACCATGCAAACGCTCTTGCAGGGCAATCAGCCAAAAGCGTTACTGGCCTTTTGTAATAAGAGGTCCAGTACTGCTGGTAAGCAGGCATTTGTACTATTTTGGTGGCAGTGTCTCTGGTGGTCAGCTGCACATGGAATTATGAACTGACTGCGCGTGATTCTGGCTGGGATTCAAGTGTGCTAAAGTGGCCACAAGTTCTATCTTCAACTTTTTTTAACCACATTGGGAACTCTCCTCTATGATCACCCTTTGGACTTTTTATGTAAATGTGTGTTTAAACTGATAGCGTGACTTTTTTTATATATGCCATATTCTGTGCAATTATCAAACAGGAGGGTTGCTGTTTAATATACTACATGTCTGTTTTTGGATCAACCTGTTTAGCGCGTTTCTTTTCTTAGCCCCAAATCTATCTGTCTACTCCTCACCTCACTCCTCCAGTCTCCTCTCGCAATACTAACTTACATATAAGCATGGATGTCGCACCACTTCCTTAAACTAAATATCTCTAAAATTGAGCTAATAATATTCCCTCCTGCCCATGTTCCCCGCCATGATTTTTCCATCAAAATCAATAATACAATCATCAATCCCTCCCCTCACGCCAATGGTACTAGGTGTAATACTACACTCTGACCTGCCCTTTCAGCCCTAAATCCATTTGTTGTCAAATGCATGTAGACTTCACCTCCGTAACATCTCTAAAATTCACCCCTTTTAAACAAATGAAACCACCAAGTTACTCATTCACTCCCTCGTTATCTCTCGACTATTGCAACTCCCTCCTCATAGGCCTACCTCTACATAGGCTATCCCCTCTGCAGTCTATCATGAATTCTGCTTCCAGACTCATCTACCTTACCAACCGCTAAGTGTCTGCCACCCCTCTCTGCCAATCTCTACACTGGCTGTGTATACAGTTCTCAACATTGCCCATTTCTTTTTGCTTCTTCAAAAGAGCCTGAACAGCACATATTGAAATCCCAATCTGCTTTAAAATCTTTGTCTGGGAGAGACCTTGCTGATGCAGTATAACTACCTTATGTTATATAGCAGGTAAGACTGAAAAAAGACACAAGTGCATCAAGTCCAATCTGTGTGTGTGCTTTTATGTCAGTATTACATTGTATATCCCTGTATGTTGTGGTCATTCAGGTCCTTTGCTCAGTATTGCCATGGTGTATGATCTGTGACATGAAATTGTCTTCTACAACATCACCTTAGTAGGAAAGTTTGTCTGTTAGTCACCCAGTTTTACGTTTCCTATTAGGGATGAGCCGAACACCCCTGGTTCGGTTCGCACCAGAACTTGTGAACAGGCAAAAAATTTGTGCGAACACCGTTAAAGTCTATGGGACACGAACATGAAAAATCAAAAGTCCGAGCCCTGCCCCAGGGGACATATATCAATGCAAAAAAAGTTTTAAAAACTGAAGTTTCTTATGGAGCAGTGATTTTAATAATGCTTAAAGTGAAACACTAAAAATGAAATATTCCATTAAATATCATGCCTGGGCGGTGTCCTTGGTATGCCTGTAAAGTAGCGCATCTTTCCCGTGTTTAGAACAGTACCACAGCAAAATGATGTTTCTAAAGGAAAAAATGTAATTTAAAACTGCTCGCGGCTCAAGTGTATTGTCGGGTCCCGGCAATATAGATAAAAATCATCGGATTTTAGGGGGGACCCCTACACAATTTTTATTTTTAATTTTGGTGCGGGGTTCCCCTTAATATCCATACCTCACCCAAAGGGCCTGGTAAAGATATT
Source organism: Lithobates clamitans (assembly GCA_037952925.1). NCBI lineage: Eukaryota > Metazoa > Chordata > Amphibia > Anura > Ranidae > Lithobates > Lithobates clamitans. The sequence continues at coordinate 565,260 of JBBGZY010001280.1, read as the reverse complement.
AAGGCACAACCACCAATCATGACCGTGGGTTGCCTGCTCTCCGCATCCCCACCAGCAGAGTGCTGATATGGACGGAAAGACTTTAGCACCACCGGGGTATAATGCGACCTTGTCAGCAATTTGCAATTTACCACTGCAGTTTTGGAGGACATTGATTAGGTATGGGCTAATTGGAGAATCTTGATCGTTGTATTTTCGACAGAGGAATTTGTAGGTCTTGTTCCCATTTGGATAAGAAGGAATGCCATTCCTTTGAGGTTAGTGACAATAGCACCTGGTAGAAGTAGAAGATTTCTCAGGTGGTTGATCATTGACAAGGATGGTGTTTCTAGCAGAGTTAAGTCTGCTAGTGAACGTAATGGCTTTGGTAGTGATTTGAACATGGAGAGCTGTTGGTATCTCCACCGGTCCATGAATGACACCGTGGAAGATGGTAAGAGTGTAGAGAGAGGTAGAATACCAGTGGTTGATGTTACTTGGTGGAGTAGAATTGGTGTCTCAAAGATCCAAGTGTGAAACTTATGGTCAAGGTTCCCTGGAGGGAAATAGGCATGTCCCATTAATTGCATTAAAATACAGTTATACAGCCATTTGTGCGTTTTACATAATGAGCCCCAGATCGCGAGAGTAGACCAAGTAAGTGGTGAAGTGTTCGAGGATAGCTTCCAAAATTTCCTGGGTATCCATGTCTGAGGCAACAAGTCCACATCACTCTAATTCTAGTTGTACCCAAAGCTTAGATTCTCTATGGTATTTCCAGTCCGATATTAAAGAAACCCAAAGGAATCTTGTAAGGGATCATTTGGAAAAGGAAGAGCAGCCTGGGCACGATTTTCATCTTCGCAACGCTGATTCTCCCCAACCATGAGTGTGCTAGCTGGGTCCATTTTTGCAGGTCTGATCTAATCGAGTTCAGTAATGGGATAAAGTTTACACGAAAGAGAGAAGCTGGGTTAGGCGGAAGAAATATGCCAAGATATTTCATTGCGTGCGGTTGCCAACTAAAGGGAAAAGATGGTTTCAATTTAGCCGCAGTTTTATGTGGGATCAAGAGGTTTAATATTTCGGATTTGGACAGGTTCATTTTAAACTCGCAAATGGCTCCGAACATTGTAAAGGCTGACATCAGGTAAGGGAGTGAAATAATGGGCCGCTGAACATAAAATAATCAGTTGTCTGTGTATGCTGTATATTTATGCTCTGTGGTGCCTGTTTTAATTTCGTGGATGCTGGTATTGTTCCGTACCGTCAAAAGGAAGGGTTCTAACCAGAGGGCGAATAAGATAGGGGAGAGGGGACAGCCCTGACGAGTGCCATTGTGTAAAGCGAAAGGTTCACTTAAAGTGCCATTAATTTGCAATTGTGCTGTAGGGGAATTATAAAGTGCTGAGATCCGGGATAACATGGACAAGCCAATGCCCAGGTGAGATAATGTCAACATCAGATATTCCCAGTCCACCCTATTAAATGCTTTTTCAGCATCTGTGGATAGGAGAAGGGTGGACTGGGAAGATCTATGAACATAAGAGATCAAGGTTCTTGGGGAGTTGTCATGGGCCTCTCTACCTGAGATGAATCCAGTTTGGTCTCTAGATATCCATTGAGGTATCAGGGGCAAGAGCATATTCGCGATGGCTTTAGCATACAATTTAGCGTCTAAGTTCAATAAGGAAATTGGTCTATAATTGCCACAGATGCTGGGGTCTTTACCAGGTTTAGGGAGAATAGTGATGTGGGCGTGGAGAGTTTCTGGTCGGAAAGCATTACCTTCAGAAACTGAGTTAGCATATGACGTTAAACGAGGAAGTAATGTATCCATGAAAGCGTGGTAATAAGCTATTGTCAGACCATCTGGTCCCAGGCCTTGCCATTAGCTATGGTCTTAAGCACTACTCTTAATTCTGAGGTAGTGAGTTCCCCTTCCAGTGCTTCAAGAGCAGAAGTGGGTAGTTTTGGTAGGTTAGCTTGTGCAAGATACTCTTGGATAAGGGCTTCTCTGGTCCCCCTATCTACTGTAGTATGGTTCATGTGATAGAGTTGCTGATAGAAGAAGCAGAATTCTTTAACTATGGCAGTAGTCTCATGTACCAGGGTATACAAGGGTGTCTTAATTTTAGCTATAAATGAGGCTCATTTTTTTCTGTTGTAGCGAGTGAGCAAGGAGCCGGTTTATTAACCCATTCGTATAAGTGTTGGGAAACTATGTGGAATAGATTCTTTTGTTCCGAGTGGAAGAGGGATTTAATTCTTCTCTCTTCAAAGTCGGAGAATGATATAGTGTCTGGGAATGTAATGTTTTGTGATCTCTCTCTAATGATCCAATTTCCAGGATTAGCTTTGATTGTAGATGTTCTCTCTTTTTTCCTAGAACCAAGTTCTATGAGCTTTTCACGAATGTGTGCCTCCCAGAGTACACCAGGTGAAACATCTGGGGTCATATTGTCTTTGAAATAAAGAGAGAAGTCATGTCCAATCTGCTTTTTATCAATGTCTTCAGAGATAAGGGTGTCATTTAGTTTCCAGTTTGAAGTTTTTAAGGGTAAGGAGGGAATTTTCAATTCGAGACTGCATGATCCGATATTGTTGAGGTTTCAATGTTAGAGTGGAGTGATAAGGTTAGGTGGTGATGATCAATAAAAAATAATCTATCCTCGAGTAGGAACAGTGAAGGTGCGAGTAGTGCGTATAGTCCTTTGTTCGCGGATGCATCACCCTCCAAACATCCATGAGTTGAGCACCATGGAACAGTTTGCGGATGAAAGTCAAACGTTTGTGGGGAATACTAGATCTGCCCTGTGAGGTGTCTATGGCAGGTTGCAGGGGAATACTAAAATCCCCTGCTAGGAGAATGCACCTGCAAGCAAAGTCCCTCAATTTGGTAAGAGTAGCAGCTATGAAACCTGCTTAATCTTGGTTGGGGGTGTATATATTTGCTAAAGTGCAAGGCATATTACTCAGGTAGAAGGGGGGAGGAGGAGAGAGGGAGCAGAGAAGTGAGAAAGGCAGAAAGAGCAAAGTCCAAAAAGAGCAAATTGAAAACTTCAACTAACATATATGATTGCCTAGGATATGCACGCAAAATCTTGTGGTGAGTAGACAGGACAGGCGCGGGACCCAACACCTCCGAGCATGTCACCCAAAGAAGGGCAACAACATGGGGGCACAGGGTCACACGGTGCCCTGTATGGGGGGGGTTATGCAGTCCCGGACATCAGATAGCGTATACCAAACGGGTGCGTGCACCATCTGGGTGCTCCGGTGTGGGCACTGTGCATAAAACATTTATATGGTCATAAAATATAACTTAAGGCATAGTAACTAAAGCGCATACCCTCTTAGTAAACAACAAAAGTCATAACAAACCACTGGTGAGCAGTGATTATAATGTCCAACCGAACAGTAGGGACAGAAAAAACAAACATATCCACTGATAAGATACTTGCGTGTGGTAATCAGGGGTGAGACCCCTGCACAAGGGCAACAAGTCAGCATCATAGGGGATTTACTCCATCTGTGGTGAAGAGCCCGGAGTGGCAGAGCGGCATTTCTGGGACGTTTTCTGCCAGTGTACCTCAGATGTAGTAGGGAGCGGGGGGATGGTATCCTGCCAACCAGGGAGTTCTGCAGGATTGATATTGAGATCCATGCAGAACTTGTCTAAGTCCTCTGGAAAGTTAAGGACAGTGGTTTTGCCATCTCTATTCACGATCAGGGCAGCCGGGAAGCCCCATCTGTAATTGATAGAAGCAGAGCGCAGCTTATCCGCCAGGGATTTAAGAGCCCTACGACGCTCCAGGGTTTCCCTGGCCAGAAGACAGACAGGGTAACTCCATCAAATTCTAGGATGGCTGTCTCCCTTGCCCTTCGCATGAGGAGCTCCTTCTCGAAGTGGTGGACCCTGCAGATGACGTCTCTTGGTGTATCTGAAGACCAAGTTGCGGGGCAAAGGGCCTGGTGAACTCTATCCAGTTTTAAAGAATGACCTGCCTGGTTGCCCAGTGGGCTGTTAAAAATGCCACAGATAGAGGCGAGGCGGGAGATCATTATCTCTGGTCGCCTCAGGCAGGCCTCTGATCCGTATATTGTTCCGCCTGTTGTTGTTCTCTTGGTCTTCGACTTTGTACAGGGCCATTCTGTGAGCGATGAAGAGATTGCCGTGGTAGTCTGCAGGTCTCTAATGGCTGCTGTGTGGCGATCCAGGTGCAGCTCAGATTCCTCCACTCGCACCAGTACTTGTGAGAGGTCAGCTCGGACCGCGGAGACCTCTTTCTTTATGGCTCTCTCTAGGCTGAGTAGCATGGAGGCTCACTCCGACTTGGTGGGAAGTCCGCTCACTAGTGCCACAACTTCTGAGCACCTGGGAGAGCTCCTATCCTAGTCCAAGCCGACAGAGGAAGCTGGAGACCGGTGTCTGGATTTAGGCCTGTGTCGGGAGGCGGAGCCTGAGCCAGGAGGAGATTGACCTAGGCCGCCTGTCTCAGTGAAATCATCCGGTTCCGTGGCCAGGTAACGTTTAATGGAGCCCATAGAGGTGTTTTTCTAAGGCAGGGTCTTACCTGTTCTCGTGCCCATACTGTCCATATGGTAGATGCTGCTAAATATTGAAGTAATGCTGTTAACACGTGTGCCAGCGCCAGAGCTCACAGGAGAAGCATCCTCACTGCTTCATGCCGAAACCACGCGCCATCCAGTGTCTGTCATGACCACTGTTTGATGTGCTGGGGAGCTGGAAGTGGGGCTCCTGATGTAATTTCCAGAAGCAGTTGAATGGGGCTTACAGAGAACTCTTAACATAAGAAAACACTTACTGCCTTATGCATTAAATTGATATTCTTATTGATATTATTATATCTATTGTACATAAACAGCTGGACAGCTCACTCCTGAGGGTGTTTTAAAATGTCCTTCCCTTTGCACTGCTTATTTGTGCCCTCTGGTGTTCAGTGTTGTGTCCTGTGATCTCTGTGACCATCGAACATAGCAGATCAGAGCGGGGTACAGGGCCAATGGCCCTGTACCATGTGATCACAGTGATCACAAATGTAAACAAAGACTGTATGTTGCATCCAGTGCTCTATTTCTACTCACACTGATTGATTGGCATTTGAAAGGAAACAGCGTGTTTCCCCTGTGATTGGCAACAGTTTTTTTTTCTAGTGTCACCAGACCAGTACAGCATGGAACAGTGTTCCTGATCATGGTCACATGAGTCCCAGTGTCACCATACCAATGTAAGCCAGCTTACAGTGTTCCTGATTGTGTAGTGCAAGACTCCAGTCCCAGCCATCCCCTGCAACTGCACTCCTGGAACCGTAGGAACTCCTTATTCACCCTTTGTTCAGCTTCCTGGACAGTGAACATGGCATTCCTGGGGGCAGCCATGTACCAGTAAGCTAGGCTTGCTTGGCTTATAGGAACAGGGGCTACCTATAGGTAACCCTATACTAAGCTATATTCCATGACCACACATACAGAGGTGAGCTTTACAGTACATTGTTTTTGATACAATGTTGGTTGACTTTTGTAATACAGAGGATACAATGTTTGGTACATAATCAGTTCAGTCACTGAAAATATCCCACATAGGTGGTATCCTCATACCCAGGTAGCCACTTTAAACACAACTTAAAAAAGTTGTGTTAAAAAAAAAAATCCTATAACTTCTAGCAAAAAATGAGATATTCAAAAGACTCATCATGCTTCTTAAAAAAAAAACAAAAAAAAAAACCTTGGGGTGTCTGCTTTCCAAAAACCACATATGTGTGAGACTTGTATGCAGCTTAGGCACCTTCAGGCTTTCAAGGGGTAATTTCCTGACTACCTATCATGTTTATTTATTTTTTTTTAACAAATTCTGTTTATACATTTTAAGGCATATTGGTGCTAAAATACAGTATAGTAAAACACAAAAAAAACTATTCACAGTTCAACCAGGGAACTGGTGGTAGAGAAGTTGTGGTTAGTCTGTAGGGTTCAATATTACGTTGGCCCACCCTTTGCAGCTATAACATCTTCAACTCTTCTGGGAAGGCTGTCCACAAGGTTTAGGAGTGTGTCTATGGGAATGTTTGACCATTTTTCTAGAAGCACATTTGTGAGGTGAGGATCTGATGTGGACAAGAAGGACTTCCACATCAGAATTTCTCGCAGTCTCCGCTCTAATTAATCCCAAAGGTGTTTTATTGGGTTGAGGTCAGGACTCTGTGCAGACCAGTCAAGTTTCTCCACCCCAAACTCACTAATCCATGTCTTTATGGACTGCGAGCCAGGCCTTCTCGTCCAACATCAGTGCCTGACCTCACAAATGCACTTCTGGAAGAATGGTCAAACATTCCCAACCGGATTTGGGGCCCCGTATCTCGGGGCCACTTAGTCCTAGGAACCCCAGCTTTGGATATGTTATGATACCAGTTCCACTGGGTTTGTACACTAAATTTGGGGTTCCTAGCACAAAGTGGCCCTGAGATACGGGGCCCCAAATTCGGTTCAGAAAATGTCAAGCACTTTTCTGCAGCAGAGAATGACATTTTCCGAACCGAATTTGGGGCCCCATATCTCGGGGGCACTTAGGGCTAGGAACTCCAGCTTTGGATATGTTGTGGCACCAGTTTCACTGGGTTTGCACACTAAATTTGGGGTTCCTAGCACAAAGTGGCCCTGAGATACGGGGCCCCAAAGTCGGTTCAGAAAATGAAATTTTTTGCTGCAGAAAAGTGCTTGACTCCAGTATAAGTGGAGGGGGGCACTTTCAGCACAAAAAAATGTGCTGAAAAACTCGGCTTATACACGAGTATATACGGTAGTTAAGTAGAGTGGGCCTTGGGCAAGGGCTCAGCTTGCATGAGAGATTTCATACTATATGTGAATAGGGTGTTGGTCAAATTGAATTGAGAAGCACCTGCAGGAAACAGTTGAAGAGAATGAAAAAAAATAATACCAGCTAGGTAGAGAATATTTAGATTGTAACACCATGGGTTTCCATAATTTGTGCACTGCAAGTGCAGTTGCTCTAGATCTGAGGGATACATGCAAGGAAAAAAAACAACATTTTTGCTTGCACATGATTGGATGATAACAATCAGCAGAACTTCCCCTCAGATCTGGCGCAACTGCACTTGCAGTGCCCAGTATATTTGCTTTTAGTAAATCAACCTCCATGATAGCATTTTGTTATCAACAAACAAGTCCATTAAAATCTTGATCTCCTTCGATGCCCAGATAGCTTATTACAGCAACTGGAAAAAATTAGAGAGATTCAGATTGTTCCACAGGGTTATTTTTGGAGACCACCGGCCAGAATCAGCAGCTGAGAGTACCTTACACCTATTCCAAGCTTTAGTAGTCACTCTCCTTGTACGGGTGAAAAGTGTATGGGGCTCGGAAGCCCCTGTAAATGAGAGATTGTAGTGCCTCATAGGGACCTAAAATGGCTGCCTCTACCACTACTGCTACCTATCATGTTTGGAGGCCCTGGAGTGCCAGGCAAGTAGAAACACCCATAAAGTTACTACATAGTAGTAGTAGTAGGAATAGTAGTGGTTTGGGGTGTAATTCTAGGCATGCCTATGCTGCGTGCAACAAATATTTTCTTAATTGACAGCTGTGTATAAAAAAAATACATTTTAATTTTCCAAAAAATTTTGGCAAAATATGCGATCTTCAAAACACTCCTCATGCCTCTAATTAAATAAATGGAGGGGGGGGGGGGTCTACTTTGCAAAATGTGGTCATTTTGTGTGTGTTTCTCCTGTCCTGGCACTTCAGGGCCTCGAGAAATGTGATAAGTAGTTAGGAGAGCAAATGCATGATTTATGCCCTTGAGAGCCTGAAGGTGCTCCCTTTGGGCCTCCATAGTGGAAAAGTCTCACAGATGTGGTATCAGGAGCAGTAGGAGAATGTGTTTTGGGGTGTATATGTAAGTATGCCAATACTGTGTGTGTAGAAACTTGTTAAAATGACAACAGTCAGAACATCAGGATTGATCAATTTTCAAATATATACCATATATACCATAATTTTTTACCAAAGAAATGTAGCAGAATACATTTTTGTCTCAATTTTTAAAGAAAGATTATTTATTTTCAAAGTTTTTTTTCCCATTATACAGCATATTTAAAAAAAAAACAGTGCTAATTAAATACCACCAAAAGAATGTTCTGTTTTTTTAAAAAAACAAACAAAAAAAACTATAAAATTAATTTGGGAACAGTGTTGCATAATTGAGTAATTGTCAGTTAAAGTATTACGGTGCTGAAAACTGTCCTGGACTGGAAAAGGGTTTAACATGCCAGTCTTCAAGTGGTTAAAAACTATAAACATCAAAGTGCCTGAAATTGGGTTTTACGATTTTAAGAACAGAGTTAGACCGTTCTAAAGTGGTAGATTAGAAGGAGCACATTATAAACATATTATGTTGCTAATGAGGTATGCAAGGACATGTATGCTGTTTATTTTCTCCCTCATGTAAGCTGGAATGTCTGTCTACCCAGAAAAAACACATTGCTATTTCCCTGTGTCTTTCATTTCTACAACCCCTGTCTGTATTACCAAACAGATGACAGCATGGTAAGCTGCTGACAGACAGCCACACTATTTAAAAGGCAAAGTTCATCCAAAAGCAGTTTTTCCATTATGAGTTGCATCAATGTTTGGCTACTTGGGTTTGGAGGTCATTCAATCAGAGCTGCTAGCTCTGCCCAACAAACTCCTCACCTACAGTAAAATTCTGGAAACCCATCTTTAATTTGTGTACCTGCTTAGTACCTCCTTACCAATAATGTGAGTCTTCCAGTTGGCTAGAAAGGCTCAGGGCATTTATTTAGGGGTGGTAGGGTGTGGCCAATGTTCAACCTCTTTGCTGAAAAGGGAACTACAAAGCACCAAAAATTCAGCTTTGGCAGATGGACAGTGCATGCTTATCTTGGTGTACTCTATTATACCCCCTTAAATCACTTTATATTACTACAAGGTAGATCCTAGCACAAGCCATGCACCAAGAACTACTAGGAGTTGACTGTCGGGGACAAAGTCCTGTGACTGAAACTACCACCACCTTTATTTTATGTCCCAATGGTCATTACACAATATTACTTTAGAAGATCTTCATGGATACCTAAACATTAAATCAGCTTGACTAAGGTTCTAACCCTTCCCACACAGTCCAAAATATAAAAACATTTTTTTACTTCTACTTTACAGCAGCATTAAATCCAAAAGCAAACATTTATTATATTGCAGCTTATCAATTCGTAGATGTGATGGCTGTATTGGTTTCCTTTTTTATGGGTTTTCATTCCATCTGGTGATTCAGCAGCTATATTCTTTTTCAAAAACAAGCTCTCTAGCAGAATGCATCAGTTTACATGGATGAAACAAACCGCTCAGCACTGGTAGGGGTGATTAAAATGATCAACTTTTATTTATTCGTGCAAAACCTTTATCCCAAAAGGAAAAAGAAAACCATCGTTTGCTGTAATTGAAATGTGAGCTGAAGTTTGGCTTCAATTTGTTAGTGTATCTAAATCTGCTAATACATTCAACACTGCCCCTCACCATAGACGGACAATGTTGCTGTCTGCTGTGCTTATTCATTGAGAATTGTGTCTCACTAATACAAGAGTTGTGTTACTGGCCAGCTCACCAGGTGAAAACAGAGGGAAAAGTAAGCTGCAATATATAACATGTTTTGTGTTTAATAAGTAAGAACCTCCATTTTCAGAAAACTCATTTACATATACTGTAACATGGCCCAGTGATAAGTACTCACCTTGCCTAAGCTTTTTGGTGATTGTCACCTGACATTTTATGCATTTCTTCATTCTTCTGGAACATTCTGAGAAAACAAAAAATATATCATGCTGGTAACTGGTATGCCACCTTTGTTCACAAGAAAATAGGAATTTTGACATACCTGTAAATTCCATATCTTGGGAGTACAGTACAGGACACAGGAATTGATTCTTAGGCCACTGGAGGTACCCAAATCAAGGGGCGGGCAACAAAACAGACAGAACTGCAGCAACAGGTGCAAAGAAATAACAAGAAGGGTCAAAAGACCCGAACAGACTGACAACAGCAGAAGCACGTTATAACTCAGGCATGATCAGCAGAGGTTCAAACAACCAACTGTGAAGAATAGGTATTAAGAACAGGCATTGGCTCTGCGACCCTTGAAAGGACCAATGCTAGATGCTGTAGAGAGCTCATGAACCCTAAACTCCAGGTGGAATGGGTGCAGATAAGGAAAAAGGTACTTCTTTCCGAAGCAGAAGCCCTATAGAAAAGTACATTTACGGCCCAGTGAGATGGAAAGGGAACTGGGGGGATCTAAGAAACAGAAGATGGGTCAGTTAGCAAGCTAATACATGGCAGGTTGCTGTAAATGACAGTCCTGACACCATCGACAAGACATATGGTTAGTGTGTCCTCAAGGCACAACAGGGGGGGGGGGGGGGGGGTTGGATATGACATTCCCACGGAAAGTGATTAAAAAAAAAAAGCCCCTGGGAATCAAGGATAGGCTTCCAGGAAACTTTATTTCTATGTAGTGTAAGAAAAGGAAGTGGCCTCCCAGGTAGAATGCAGGGGAATCAAAAACAGAACTATTGCTTTTAGGGGTAATAGAGAGAAGAAGGTTTTGTTCTTACAAAGGCCCTTTTATAAAGGAGTACCTGTAGCTCCTTTTACACAAGGAAAGGGGTCTGTGTGGGCAGAAGCACCGGAGGAAGGCACCAGAGGGGCACAGAAAGTAAAGTCCTAGTAACACAGAAGACACAACTTCTTGCAAACGGGGGTGCACAAAAAATGCAGAACCAAAGTAATATATGAAGAAGATATAACCAAGACCTTCCAGATTGCAAGGGCTAAGTTATGTGTGAGGTTCTAGGGTAGGGTTCCCTTATTGGACTAGGTGAGAGCTAACCCACACAACAGATTAAAGAGTATGGGGGGAAGCAATCTGAATGTTCCCGAGAAGGATGAAGACTCAATCCAGAGGTTGGAATGTGCCTAACTAATGAATATTAGCGTATTAGAGATGCTGGGAGATATCTAAGCAAGAGTCAATAGAGCTTTCACACAATTGAATGTGGTTGATGAAGTGGGCAGACAATAATTTGTTACTGAGGTAGGGGCAATGCATACTTTTCTAGCACTAGGTCAGCATAGAAGTGTCAACCAGTGTTGAGGCCAATTACATGGCCAAGAGAAATATGGACTTTAAAAAAAATAAACAATCATGCACACCTAGGTGAATGCAGCATTGATCCAATGCTGCAGTTGTCCCCCGCTGGCTCTGCAGTAAGAACTAAGCTATCAAACCCCACTGATCCCTTAGTTAAGCGAGCCCTGACTGTCAGTCAACGGCTCTTCCCTCCAGCGCTCACTGGAGTGCTGGGCTGTGGAGGGGACAGGAGGAGATGGCTCAGGCTCTCAGTGGGTCGTTGAGAGGCTGAACCGGGTGCCGGTCCAGGCATCTGGTTGGATCCTGACCATATGGTCAGAATTTTTCCTGAGCCTGGACCGGCTGGGTGACATCAGCTGGCAGTGGATTTTAGACCATTGTCGGCTGCAAATAGTTCACAGGCATGCAGAACTGCACTCCTGTGATTTACAGGAGAAATAGCCCCAGTGATCCCTGACCTTGATACCGGGAGGGAGGACATATCAAGACTCAGAGTAGAGTCTGAGGGTTACAGACCAGGGAGGCCTGTGTAGAAAAGTTTGTCCATGTAATGGAGAAAATATACACACATAGTGAGGAGTGGAGAAACCAGTCACTGGCCTTTCCAAAGGAGTCAGCCAGCAGAACTGAGGGAAATTCGCAAAAAAGCTCAAAGGCACCCTAGTACATGAAGACTCGGGGTCTAGTGAACGGTCTATTGATATAGCATCACAAGATGTGGTGAGTTAAGTTTAGTTTTACATTGCTGAAGTATGGGGAGTAAAACGTCATCACATTATGGTTGCTATTAAGCCGTGTACACACGGCCGGACTTTTCGGCATCAAAGGTCCGACGGTCTTTCCGATGGACTTTTGACGGTCTTTCGAACGAACGGACTTGGCTACACACGATCACACCAAAGTCCGACGCATTCGTACGTGATGACGTACGACCGAACTGAAATAAGGGAGTTCATAGCCAGTAGCTGCCCTAGCGTCGGTTTTCGTCCGTCGGACTAGCATACAGACGAGCGGATTTCTCGATAGGAACTGGGTCCGGCGGAAAGATTTGAAGCATGTTCCAAATCTAAAGTCCGTCTGACTTTCGACCGAAAAAGTCCGCTGCAGGTCCGATGAAGCCCACACACGGTCGGATTGTCCGACGGATTCGTTCCGTCAGATGAGTCTGGTCGAAAAGTCCGCCCGTGTGTACACGGCATAACAGTTAGAGGATTTCTCATACAGGAAATATGAAGGTTTGTAGAAGCTTTGGCAAAAATCACTCTGCAGCGGTAGACTTTAGCTGGGTACACATGGATCATTCAGCAGGAACGACTGAATTTCGATTTGTGTGTAGTCCTCTCTGTTCAACAGAAGCCGATCGTTAGACTGGTTTCTGTTGAACATTCCAGCTGGAAAACCAGCATTCGATCAGCCATCAGTTTCTCTATAATCAGAGAAAGTTCACTATTGATTTCTCTAGTCCAATTTTCCATAGTATGAGCAATCGACAGGGTGGCAATAGCGGACTGGAAAGAGGAAACCGTGGATTGAATATTTAACACAATAAGGGCTGGATCCACAGTGGGAACAGTCCATCTCTATATTGAGCTTCGCTTCCATAGGGTAGAAAGCATCAAAATTATTAAGAGAAGGTAATAGCCTCTCTGAGATGGGCCAATTATTATATAGGGCAAAGTCGACCTGATCCAGAATAGGGAAAGGCTCTCTAGGTATAGATGCTTTTCTCGTACTTGGCAGAAAATTCAGCTTTAGTTAGACAGGCCGCATGTTGCATGTCTGTCAGTGAGCAGAATAAGAGGGCTTGAAGAATACGGGAAATACTATACAGGTCCATGGCCCTGGACCTGTATAGCACCCTGAGGCTAATCCACTCATTGCACTACATAGCAAGGTGAGCACCAAACGCAAGATTTTGTGAGTCCTGGGTACAGATCCCAAGATGTACATTCACGATAACCAACCTGGAAACTGCTAGTGAGCCATAAGAGGATAAGCAGTCAGATCTTGATCCTGAAAGTGTCAGTTGAAGATAAGGAAACCTGGTGAAACGTAGGTAAAAAAAAAAAAAAAATGTCTTCTCTGACAGGAAAAGGGGTAAATCACCTAAAGATACTAGCAAAAAACTATAGCCTCACAGAGTGACACAGGTTTCTCCCCACATTCTCTGTGATCTCCATACTGCTTGCTAATAAAACTGGACCATCATGGAGTGGACGGGGGTTATATGGCTACACTGTGGGCCAGTTTCCAGCAAAGCTTTTGCTAGTGCCTAATCACCTGAAAACAGAGGCCCCATAACCCATGGTGTAAGATCAGCACCTGTGTCCTGTACTGCACGATAGAAATAATAATTTACAATAATTTAAGGTCTGTCAACCTTGTCATAATTGAGCTGTGTTCATTCATAGGCTTTTGACAGTGCCCTCGAGGGGTGACACGACACTGTCCACAATGAAAACCATGGTACTAAAATAATGGGGTTTCCAGCATTGGGGTGGACCACTGCTGTGTTGTAGAGGATGGATGTTGGGTGTACGGTTTCTACAAATCAAGTGGGTCCATAGTATTTTTGATACCCTTCCTCCCCTGTAAAAGCAATGTCCATGGTGGTGGGTAAGAGTCAAATAACTACTCTATTAGAGAACTGCCCTGCAGCTTTAGCATGATCTCCAGAAAGAGCTTCAGATGCAGTGAATATAGAGGACACCAAAAGAGCTTTGGACATGACAGAAAGAAAAAAAATGCACTGAACTGAACAACTTTTAAAGTTGGTTAGAATTATATACTCTCTAGTTACAAGGTTGCTTTAAAAATCACAAATCTAAAAGGCAATACATGACACCAGGTCCTTGCTGACAGCCTTTGCTGTGAAACAAACCACTTACCTGTAAAGCTCTGCAGGTGAGCAAAGATGAAAAATGTAGTACAAATGTAGTATGTAGTACAAAATGTTTTTTGCTAGTAAAAATATACCTTATCAATGAATGGCATAGTGATTATATACAGTACATTTATGTATAATAAGAGATGTGAGAAATTTGTAAAGCAAAGGGGTCTTTGTTGATATGACAGGTGAGCTTACCTTCACACACTATGCTGTGATGGCAAGGAAAGAAGCTGATGAGCACTGCAAGCTCTGAGCACACCAGGCACTCAGCAGGACTGGTAGCAGTGGGCAGGCTTAGGTTGGTCATGGTGTTAGGGGTGGTGTGTACCCTGCGAAGGGTGCAGCTGATGGTAGAGGAATCTGACTCAGCTTGTTGCTCCCTGTAATAACAAGAGGCAAAATAGCATGTTATTTGAAATGTAACAACGCACTACCCCTAAAAGATGAGCAAGAATGTAACAAAGCATAAATAATATGACAAAATCTTTGTTTTTCAGGGGAATCTATAAAGTTAAAACTACAGGAAAGGGAGAAGGAAGCAAAGAAAACATTGCAAATTCATCAAAGAACACTGCAGTATATTATATCCTAGTAATTTTTCCTTGTGTTTTGGATAGTGTGATAAGGTTAGAATCCGTGTCAGGCTTTAATATCTGTCTGTGTCCGCACTAAATGCACATCAAATAGCAATTTTGTCTGATGTCATGTACCTGGTTGCATCAGTATGGTACTGATTGTGTTTGTAGACATCTTGCTGGTTGTGTCAATATGGTACTTATTTTGTTTCTGCAGATATGTATCCAATTGTGACTGAGTTTGATTTTGATTTAACTTCTACAATTGTAAACTTGCTACCTATTGTTACAATATTGTAAATGGGGGTACATTTTTTTGATTCTGTGTGTGTGTATGTTGGGAGTGAGGCACAAGATAGTTGGCCCAGAGAAGAAAAAAAAGAACTGTAAATGTAGTCCTACTCCCAAAGTTTTATTCCCACCTGTCCATGATTCTAGCCGATTCACAATGTGTGGCCCACAGAAAACTGTGCAGCAGCCAATGGAAACTCTCTTGGATGGTTTAGAGCAGTGGTTCTCAACCCCTCTAGGGCCGTGACCCCTTGATAAAATTTCCCAAGTTGTGGGGAACCCTAACAGTAAAATTATTTTTGTAGCGTGGTTTGTCAGCACC